>CM068726.1:10000-742002 GCA_035079005.1 Fraxinus americana
CCATCGATACCCCCATTGGTTGTTGATCACACTGCTAGACCTCCACCTGTCCTAGCTAAAGACAAGGGTAAGGGGAAAGAGGTTATGACTGCACCTCACCAGAGATGGACACCAGTTAAGCGCAATCAAAAAGGACAAGATGGAATACCCAATGTGAGTTCTCAACCCAATTCCGAGAATATCACTACCATTCCTCCCACTATCCCGATTTCCACAATTATTGCAGCCCAAACAACTACTACATCCACTGCTCCGCCTGTTACTAGTACTATCGATCTACCAGAGCAGTCTGCTTTTGCTCCCACTCTAGTGAATCATCATGACCAACCAGCTTCCAAATCAGAAGCCCAACCAGTTGTTCAGTCTTCCGTTCCGATCGGCAGTACCCACGTGATGGATAGTTCTACTTTTTCTGAGCCCTTTTTAGAGGATATGTTGGAGAGGCCACGGGATTTGATTGATTTGGTTGTACCAGTACTACCTACACACTGCCAGCAGAATTTAGAGGCTTCTCTATCTACTCAGTCAGACTCGGAGAGTTTCTCGCAGATTGAAGTCCACCACCAGGGTTTTTTCCGGAGATCATCGTCAGACGATTTAGTTGGCATGACTGACAGGACCGAGGACGATGGGTTTGTTCCAGTTGGTCGTAAGAGGACCTCTAAAGTCACTAGTACTTCAGTTTCTAGGATGGCGACCAGGAGTCGGTCGCAGGATACCTCATCAAACGTTTCCAAATGAGTGCCATCATCTGGAATGTGCGAGGTGTAGCTAGTTTGGCTACTTGCAGACGCCTGAAGAAACTCATTCTACTTCATCAGGTTTATTTCTTGGTTATTTTGGAACCTATGGTATTAGAAAAGAGTTTTGATTTTGTGCGCCGTTATCTACGCTTTGACTACGGTGTTCAGAATGAGTCCAATAAGATTTGGTGTTTCTGGTGTGTTGGTACGGATATTACTGTTCTACAGGATCACACTCAGTTTCTACATATTAAAGTTGTTGATCCCAGACTTGCTAGACCAATTTGCCTGACGGCAGTTTATGCAGCATGTGAGGCCTCAGTTCGGAGGGACTTGTGGGCTGGTCTTCACCACATTTCCATCTCCATGGACGACCCCTGGTTAGTTGGGGGTGATTTCAATGTCATTGCTCACGATGGCGAGCGTACAGGCCACAGTAGGAGAGACCGTGGATCTACCGCCTTTTCTGATATGATGCTCGATTGTGGTCTGGAGGATGCTGGCTTTTCGGGGTCCCAGTACACCTGGACGAATGGTAGAGTTAGTAAGAGGTTGGACAGAGTCCTGATTAATCCTATTGCTGCCGATTTCTGTAGACAACTTACCGTGACTCACCTTAACCGGACCTCTTCCGATCATTCCCCTCTCCTTCTTCATTGGACTTCTGAGGATGATTTGGGCCCGCGACCGTTCCGCTTCCTCAATGTGTGGACGAAACATCATGACTTCTCAACGTTTGTCTCTCAGAAGTGGTCACTCCCTACTCATCTTACTGGAATGGCTGCTCTCTGGGAGAAAATCTTCAGGCTGAAACAGGGATTACGGTGGTGGAATCGACATGTTTTTGGAGATGTTTTCCAACGTGTGAGGGACGCGGAGGCTAGAGTTGACCATGCCGAGATTGAATTTGATAGTGATCCTACACCGGAACATAGAGATTCACTTCATCGTTCACAGGCTGAACTAAACCTCACCCTAGCAATTGAAGAAGGTTTTTGGAAGCAAAAGGCTGGTTCCCGTTGGGCGTGTGAGGGAGACCGCAACACACGATATTTCCACTCTATGGTCCAAGGTCGTAGAATCAAGTCTCGTATCAGGAATATCACGAAGGAGACAGGGGAAGTTCTATCTACCCCTACTGACATACAGAGATCGGCAATTTCATTCTTTCAGGATTTACTTGCTCCTCCTCCACAGCCCTTGCATCCCATTCGTCCTAATATCATACCCACAATTTTGACGGAGGCTGATAATATGGAACTCAATCGCCTGCCATTGATCGATGAGGTGCGAGATGCCATATTCAGTATTGATGCTGATAGTGTTGCTGGACCTGATGGATTTTCATCCCTATTTTATCAGCACTGTTGGGATATTATTAAAGAGGATGTCTTTGAGGCTGTCATTGATTTCTTTGAAGAAGGCCATTTGCCGCGAGGCTTCACTGCTACGTCTATTGTTTTGCTTCCAAAGCGGGATAATGCTTGTAAATGGACAGAATTCAGACCTATCAGCTTATGCACGGTATTCAACAAACTAATCACCAAGCTGTTGAATACCAGATTGAGTTCATTACTGCCGCGTATCATTTCTACCCCTCAGAGTGGCTTTGTTCCCGGTCGCCTCATTGGCGATAATGTATTACTGACTCAAGAGCTGTTGCATACGTTGGACGATAGAGTGCGCGGAGGGAATACCATTCTGAAACTTGACATGGCCAAGGCTTATGATCGTATGGATTGGGGATTCATCTACTCGATTCTTGCGGAATTTGGTTTTGCTCAATTGTGGATTGACAGGATTAGAAGGTGTATCTCGGAATGTCGCTTCTCTGTCCTATTGAATGGGCGGCCTTGTGGTTTCTTCTCATCCACACGTGGCCTCAGACAAGGAGACCCTATCTCCCCTTCCTTGTTCATTATAGCTGCTGACTACTTCTCTCGACTGCTCATCCAGACGTTCCAGGCTTATCCTAGTATGCAGTATCGACATGGAGGTATGTCTATTGTCTCACATCTTGCCTTTGCAGACGACATCATTATATTTGCCAACGGCCAGAAAAAGTCTATTCAACGGGTTCTTAACTGCTTAGAACACTATGAGGGAGTCTCTGGACAAATGGTAAATCGGGATAAGAGTGGTCTTATTCTGCCTAGGCGATCATCGGATATTCAGATACGCAGACTCGTGATTCTCACTGGTTTTTCGCATCAGAGACAACCATTCACTTACTTGGGAGTTCCTTTATTTAAAGGGACCAAGAGGAGCTTCTTGTACGACGACCTAATTATGAAAGTCAGGAATAGGATTTCTGGATGGGCTTCACGTATCCTATCTCCTGGTGGTAGGATTACCTTACTGAGATCCGTTCTATCATCCCTACCACTGTATCTCTTCCAGATTATGCGACCTCCGAAGGTCGTCTTGAAAAAGCTGGAGAGCATTTTTGCCCGATTCCTATGGGATTCGAAGGACCATGCACGTCGATTACATTGGCGGAGTTGGAAGGAGATATGTCAGCCCACTGATGAGGGGGGTCTTGGCTTTAGACGATTACAGGATACGGTGGACACCTTCTCACTAAAATTATGGTGGCAGTTTAGGTCTCAAGGATCGCTTTGGGCTCAGTTCTTACTCGGCAAATATTGTAAAGGGACACATCCATCACTTGCAACTGTTCCTCATTCAGCCTCCCCTGTTTGGAAGAGACTGAAAAGATTTGGACCACGTGCTGAGCCACATATTGCATGGCATCTCGGTCTTGGGCAAATTTTCTTTTGGCATGATTGCTGGATGGGCGAGACTACATTGGCATCTCTCTTGCCTCACAGACAGCATACATCTGTCAGGGTGCAGGAATTCTTTGGAGATACTGGATGGGATTTTGGGCGATTACTACAGATTCTTCCATCAGTTATGGCAGAACAGATTACCTCTATTCCTCTTTGCCTTGATGCTTCGGATCGCATTTTCTGGAGGGCCACATCCGATGGTAGATTTTCCACTAAATCAGCTTGGCAGATGATCCGTACTAGCAAGCCAGCTCAGGATTCATTTCGTTTATTATGGAACCCTGTCATACCTCCAACTGTTTCTCTTTTCTGTTGGAGATTATGGCAGAACTTGATACCGGTGGATGTTATTATTCAGAGAAGGACTGGCATTCAATTGGCTTCTAAATGTCAGTGTTGCTCTGCGATCGAGACCATCACTCACATCTTTACTGACAGCAGCATTTCAGAGCATGTATGGCAGCACTTTGGGGATTTATTTCAAATCACTATGTGTCCAGGAGAAAGTGTTAGACAGAGATTCCTTCGTTGGAGATACTCCGGAAAGTTTACACGGAACGGGCATATTCGCATCATTATCCCTCTTTTGATTTTTTGGTTTATTTGGACCGAGAGAAATGATGCGAAGCACAGGAGCATTAACATGAGTTCGAGGCGTATCATATGGAGGGTCTATCGTATGATTTCATTCCTTCATACTGGTAGATTATTTCGACCGCTACATTGGCGGGATGATATACAGGTCGCTCCCCTTTTTGGTGTCTATTTGACCCTTCCTACATCTCCCCCTCCTATTTTGGTTTGGTGGCGCACCCCTGCTATAGGATCAGTCAAGATCAATACTGATGGTTGTGTCAAGGATGGGTTTGCAAGTGGGGGAGGCATCATTAGAGATCACGCCGGGAACTGTATCAGTGCATTCTCAGCATCGTATGGGCAGTGTTTGATCTTAGAAGCTGAATTGAGGGCGATTCGTGATGGTATCCTGCTCGCTAGAGATCTTGGCCTATCAAACATTTGGGTTGAGGCAGACTCCAGTGTGGCTATTCACTGCATTCTTCGAGGTGGTGGTCCATGGAGCATACAGGGCATACTTCGCCAGATTGTAGACTTTCTTTCATTCGACAGAGATACGGTTTCCCATATCTTCAGAGAGGGGAATCAAGTGGCAGATGCACTTGCTACTGAGGGCTGGCACCAGCGCAGATACCAGGTATATGGCCCTACTGAATTACCAAGGCCCATTAGGGCCCTTCTTCAGATAGACAGGTATGGTCTACCAAGTTTCAGAGTTTAATTTTGCTATAGGTTACCTGCTTATTTCTGTTACTGCTTTTATTGTTTCTGTTTACATTTCTGACTTCTGCTCAGCTGTTATAGTACTTAGTACTTCCTCGTTCACTATTTTTCGTAACTTCACGTGTAAGGGAAGTAGTACTTCCTTGTTTACTGCTTTACTTTACTTTTGTTATAAGGATAGTGGTAATTCCTCGTTTACTGTTTTAGATTACTCATTTTGTAAGGGAAGTAGTACTTCCTCGTTTATTGCTTCTTTCATTGAAAGGGAAGTAGTACTTCCTCTTTTACTGCTTTTCTTTACTTTTACTGTAAGGGAAGTAGTACTTCCTCATTTATTGCTTTGCTTTACTTCAGTTGTAACCACGGTATTCCTCCGCCACAAGTGAGGACATATTAATAAAACTCTCGGAGGTACCGCCCTCCTTCCACTAAAAAAAAAAAAAAAACCCTAAACCCTAAACCCTAAACTCTAAACCCTAAACCCTAAACCCTCAACCCTCAACCCTCAACCCTCAACCCTAAACCCTAAACCCCTAAACCCTAAACCCTAAACCCTAAACCCTAAACCCGAAACCCGAAACCCGAAACCCGAAACCCCAAACCCCAAACCCCAAACCCCAAACCCTAAAACCCAAACCCCAAAACCCCAAAACCCCAAACCCCAAACCCTAAACCACCTTTTACTTTCTCTCTCTAACACCAAATGCTCTCCCTTCTCTCTAAAATTGGCCAAAATGCAACAAAATTCCGAAAAAATTCCCCCCCTCAAACCTCCTGATTTTGGTACCACTGGAAAGCCCATGAAATCAGCTTCAATTACCACGAAACGGCATGCAATTTCACCAAAAAATGAAGGAGTTATGACCATTTTTCAAAATCTGCCTCAAAAGTTACAATTGGCCGGAAACTGTAGCTCCGGCCACACCCACTCCGGCGGACCCACACCGGTCGACAGCCCACCCCAAGACGAAGCTAACCATGTCCTCAATTCAACCAAATCAAGTCTACAACTGAATCAATTTGAAAATCAAAGCTGTCCAGTCGCGAGCTCGCTGCCGAAATCCCTCAATTCCGGCGACATAAGTACGAACGACGGTGGCGGACCTACTGGGCTTTGTTCCCCTCAGCCAGACGCATCTACCCAATGTATGGGTCTCCTCCAATTTCACACCAAACAGCCTGAATTTGATCCCCAATTGCTCGACATCGTGAACTCGCGACAGGCAGCAGAAAAAGCCCAATTCCGGCGCCGGTGGGAAGACCCATGGTGGCGGACCACCTGGGCTGGGTTCCCCATCACCTGGCGCACCCAGCCACACCATGGGCTTGCATCAATTTCGACCTAAGCCTGATCAATTTCTGGAAGCAATTCGGGCAGTCTGTGTAAGGTATAATTCTTGCCAATTTGATGAATCTCTTGTGCTCCAACTGATGAATTCGATGAAGGGGAATGCTCTTGAGGTTGCCAACACCATGGGTAAACATTCAATTGAACCAATTGTTACCCAAATGGATGGAATGATCAACCCAATTGAAGATGAACATGAAGGAGAAATGTGTGCTGAAATTGGAGGTTTTTTGGTGAATCTTGATTCAAATTCGGCCATCCCAACTACAATTGAGGGTCTCAAACTCATGGGTCAACCTCCAATTGAAAGAAATAATAGCCAATTGAACCCCAATTGCATGCCTCAAGTTGCGGATAATAAGAACCCTAGTGATGGTGGTGATGTTTCTGCTCCAAAGTCGACCAATACAAGTACAATTGAAGGTAAAAATATCATGGGAACGTTGCCAATTGAAAGAATCGAGGCTCAATTGAATCCCAATTTCATCTCTACTCATAAGGCTATTGGGACTTCTTCAACTCCTAAATTAGGCAATTTGGCTTCTACAATTGATAAGGCATCATCAACTCTCAAATCTGCCCTCCCAGCTACTCATTTGAAGCCCATGCAACAGACCAGAAATATGCAGACTAGACCTGGCCCTCCCTTGCCGGCCCAGAACTCCACTAAAACATCTAGTCCTCCTTCTGGAGTCACAGGAGCTACTCAAGCTCCTCGATCTTATGCCGCTGCACTCAATTGCAAACCTTTGATTACTCAAGCTGAAAGGAGTCAAAAGAAATCATTTGCTCAAGTCCTCCGAGCTCCTGAGGACTCTAGACACCGCAGTTTGGTATCTAAGGAACCATATATTCATCATGGTGAGCCTGCAGTTTTCTTTGATGAATCAGATGAGCATTTTTTGGCCGAAGCCTACAAATTTACTCTTATTGGTAAGTTCGTGCATCGCAAGCCTTCTATGAATAAGGTACGTGAAAACTTTTTACGCTTTGGATTTATTGGTGATTATGAAATTGGACTTATTGATGATGCACACATTATTATTCACATGGAGCACGAGGATGATTACTCACGATTATTCCTCAAACCCACTTGGTATATTGATGGTTGTCCTATGCGTGTCTTTAAGTGGACCCCTAGTTTTAGCCCAGAGTTTGAGGCTCCTATTGCTCCTGTTTGGGTGTCGTTTCCATTGCTTCCTATTCATTTTCGGGCTAAGAGTGCTCTTTTCGCCATAGCAAAAGCTATTGGACTCCCACTTCGTATTGACGAAGCAACTTCTGATCTCCGCCGTCCTAGTGAAGCTAGAGTCTGTATCGAGGTTGATTTGGAATGTAGACTTCCTGATAGAGTCTGGATTGAGAGAGAGAAATGGGGTGGATATTGGCAGCCTGTTGTCTATGATAAAGTTCCGAATTTCTGTTTTCGGTGTAGACATTTTGGACATATGGATGAAAAATGTTCTAATAGCTCGCATTCCCATCCACCATTGGTAACAGTGGTACCCCCTGTTGTGGTTAATGAAACTACTAGTCCTCCACTAGCCCCGGCTATAGATAAGGGTAAGGGTAAAGCAGTTGTGACTGCCCCTCGCCAGAGATGGACCCCGGTTAAACGCAATCAGAAAAGACAAGATGGCACTTCTGAGCATATAACTTCCATACCTTCCACCATCCCGAATACCACAGTTATTACAGCTCATACTGTTACTACTTCCACCGCCCCACCCGTTATTCGTACTGCCGAGCCACATATTACTATTTATATACCACCAAATCAGACTGCTTTTGAGCCTACTAAGATAGGCCATCATGACCACCCAGCTCCCACATCTGATGATCAACCAGTTGTTCAGTCCTCGGATCCGATCACCACTACCCGTGTGATTGGTAGCCCTATATATTTTGATCCTCTTTTAGAGGATATGATGGAGAGGTCACGGGATTCCATTGAGCTGGATGTGCCAGTCTCACCTACACATTGTCAACAGAATTTGGAGGCTTCTTTATCCACTCAATCAGACTCTGAGAGTTTCTCTCAGATTGAAGTTCATCATCAGGTTTCCTTCCGCAGATCTTCGTCTGATGACTTAGTTAGCATGGCTAACAGGACGGAGGATGATGGTTTTGTACCAGTTGGTCGTAAGAGGACCGCTAAAGTCACTGGCACTACAAGTTCTAGGATGGCGACCAGGAGTCGGTCGCAAGATACCTCCTCACGTGTGTCCAGATGAGTGCCATCATCTGGAATGTGCGAGGTGTAGCTAGTGTAGCTACTCGCAGACGCCTGAAGAAACTTATTCTACTTCATCAGGTTTATTTCTTGGTTATTTTGGAGCCTATGGTTTTGGACAAGAGTTTTGAATTCGTTCGCCGCTACTTACACTTCGACTACGGTGTTCAGAATGAATCGAATAAGATTTGGTGTTTTTGGTGTTTTGGTACGGATATTACGGTTCTTCAGGATCACACTCAGTTTCTACATGTTAAAGTTGTTGATGCCAGACTTGCTAGACCAATCTGCTTGACGACCGTCTATGCAGCATGTGAGGCCTCGACTAGGAGGGACTTGTGGGCGGGTCTTCACCACATTTCCATCTCCATGGACGACCCTTGGTTAGTTGGAGGAGATTTCAATGTTATTGCTCACCCCTTCTTCTTCATTGGACTTCTGAAGATAATTTGGGTCCGCGTCCATTTCGCTTTCTCAATGTTTGGACAAAACATCATGATTTCTCAGCCTTTGTCTCTCAGAAGTGGTCATTCCCTACTCAACTTACTGGGATGGCTGCTCTTTGGGAGAAATTCTTCAGGTTGAAACAGGGATTACGGTGGTGGAATCGGCAAGTATTTGGGGATGTTTTCCAATGGGTTAGGGAAGCTGAGGAGAGAGTTGACCACGCTGAGATTGAGTTCGATAGTGACCCTACACCGGGACACAGGGATTCACTTCATCGTTCACAGGCTGAATTAAATCGCACTCTGGCCATTGAGGAGGGTTTTTGGAAGCAAAAGGCCGGTTCCCGTTGGGTGTGTGAGGGAGATCGCAACACACGATATTTCCACTCTATGGTCCAAGGCAGACGGCTCAAATCTCGTATCAAGAATATCACGAAGGAGACAGGGGAAGTTCTATCTACCCCCACTGACATACAGAGCTCGGCCATCTCGTTTTTCCAGGATTTACTTGCTGCTCCTTCACAGCCTTTGGACCCCATCCGTCCCAATATTATACCCAGGATATTGACGGTGGCTGATAATATGGAATTGAACCGCCTCCCCTTGATTGATGAGGTGCGCGAGGCCATATTCAGTATTGATGCTAATAGCGTTGCTGGACCTGATGGATTTTCTTCCTTATTCTATCAGCATTGTTGGGAGATTATTAAAGATGATGTTTTTTATGCTGTCATCGATTTCTTTGAGGGGGGACATTTACCGCGAGGTTTTTCTGCCACGTCTATTGTTTTGCTCCCTAAGCGGGAGAATGCTTGTAAATGGACGGAATTCAGACCTATCAGCTTATGCACGGTGTTCAACAAACTAATCACTAAGTTGTTGAATACCAGATTGAGTTTATTACTGCCGCGTATCATCTCCCCCCCGCAAAGTGGTTTCGTTCCCGGTCGCCTCATTGGAGATAATGTATTACTGACTCAGGAGCTTTTGCATACTTTGGATGATAGAGTGCGCGGAGGGAATACTATGCTGAAACTTGACATGGCCAAAGCATACGATCATATGGATTGGGGATTCATCTACTCGATTCTTGCGGAGTTTGGTTTTGACCAGTTGTGGATTGACAGGATTAGAAGGTGTATCTCGGAATGTCGTTTCTCAGTCCTCTTGAATGGCCGTCCTTGTGGTTTCTTCTCATCCACACGTGGCCTCCGACAAGGAGACCCTATCTCCCCTTCCTTGTTCATTATAGCTGCTGACTACTTCTCTCGCCTGCTCATCCAGAAGTTCCAAGCCTATCCTAGTATGCAGTATCGACATGGAGGTTTGTCTATTGTTTCACATCTAGCCTTTGCAGACGACATCATTATATTTGCCAATGGCCATAAAAAGTCTATCAAAAGAGTTCTTGACTGTTTGGATCACTATGAGGGAGTTTCTGGACAATTGGTAAACCGGGATAAGAGTGGTCTTATTCTGCCTAGGCGATCATCGGATATTCAGATCCGCAGGCTCGTGATCCTGACTGGCTTTTCGCATCAGAGACAACCATTCACATACTTGGGAGTTCCTTTATTTAAAGGGGCCAAGAGGAGCTTTTTGTACGACGACCTCATTATGAAAGTCAGGAATAGGATTTCTGGATGGGCTTCACGTCTCCTATCTCCTAGTGGTAGGATTACTTTACTGAGATCTGTTTTATCGTCCCTACCATTGTACCTCTTCCAGATTATGCGACCTCCTAAAGTCGTCTTGAAAAAGTTGGAGAGCATTTTTGCGCAATTTCTATGGGATTCGAAGGACCATGCACGTAGATTACATTGGCGGAGTTGGAAGGAGATTTGTCGGCCAACTGATGAGGGTGGTCTTGGCTTTAGAAGATTACAGGAGACGGTGGACACATTCTCTCTGAAATTATGGTGGCAATTTAGGTCTCAAGTTTCGCTTTGGGCTCAGTTCTTACTGGGCAAATACTGTAAAGGGACACATCCATCACTTGCAACTGTTCCTCATTCAGCCTCCCCTGTATGGAAGAGACTAAAAAGATTTGGACCACGTGCTGAGCCACATATTGCATGGGATCTCGGTTTTGGGCAGATTTTCTTTTGGCATGACTGCTGGATGGGTGAGGCTACACTTGCATCTGTCTTGCCTCATAGACAACATACATCTGTTAGGGTGCAGGAATTCTTTGGAGAAACTGGATGGGATTTTGAGCGATTACTACAGATTCTCCCATCAATTATGGCAGAACAGATTGCATCTATTCCTCTTTGCCTTGAAGCTTCGGATCGCATTTTTTGGAGGGCCACATCCGATGGTAGATTTACTACTAAATCAGCATGGCGTTGATCCGTGATAGCAAGCCAGCTCAGGATTCCTTTCGCTTATTATGGAACCCTGTCATACCTCCCACAGTTTCTCTCTTCTGCTGGAGATTATGGCAGAACTTGATACCAGTGGATGTTATTATTCAGAGAAGGACTGGCATTCAATTGGCTTCCAAATGTCAGTGTTGCCACGCGATCGAGACCATCACTCATATCTTTACTGACAGTAGCATTTCAGAGCATGTATGGCAGCATTTTGGGGATTTATTTCATATTACTATGAGTCCAGGAGAAAGCGTTAGACAGAGATTTCTTCGTTGGAGGTACTCCGGACAGTTTACACGGACCGGGCACATTCGCATCATTATCCCCCTTTTGATCTTCTGGTTTCTTTGGACCGAGAGAAATGATGCAAAGCACAGGAGCATTAATATCAATGCGAGGCGTATCATATGGAGGGTCTATCGTATGATTTCATTCCTTCATACTGGTGGATTATTTCGACCGCTACATTGGCGGGATGACATACAGGTCGCTCCATTCTTTGGTGTCTCTTTGACTCTTCCTATATCCCCATCCCCTATTGTGGTTTGGTGGCGCACCCCATCAATTGGATGTGTAAAGATCAATACCGACGGATGTGTCAAGGATGGGCTTGCGAGTGGAGGAGGCATTATCAGGGATCACGCAGGAAACTGCATCAGTGCATTCTCAGCATCATATGGACCGTGCTTGATTTTAGAAGCTGAACTTAGGGCTATTCGTGATGGTATACTGCTGGCTAGAGATCTTGGACTTTCAGATATATGGGTTGAGGCAGACTCTAGTGTGGCCATTCACTGTATCCTCAGAGGCGGTGGTCCGTGGAGTATCCAGGGCATACTCCGACAGATTGTGGATTGTCTATCATTCGATAGAGATACGGTTTCCCATATCTTTCGAGAGGGGAATCAAGTTGCTGATGCACTTGCTACTGAGGGCTGGCACCATCGTAGATACCAGGTATATGGACCTACTAATTTACCACAACACATTAGGGCACTTATTTAGATAGATAGATATGGTTTACCCAGCTTCAGAGTTTGATTTTGTGATAGCTTATCTGCTTTTTCCATTTACTTCTTTTGTTGCTTGTTTTTGTCTACAATTGTTCACATTTGCTCATTTTGTTAGGAAAATAGTACTTCCTTGTTTACTGTTTTACGATACTCCTTTTGTAAGGGAAGTAGTACTTCTTTATTCACTGCTTTACTTTACTTTTGCTGTAAGGGAAGTAGTACTTCCTCATTTACTGCTTTATTTACTTTAACTGTAAGGGAAGTAGTCTTCCTCATTTATTGCTTTGCTTTACTTCAGTTGTAACCACGGTATTCCTCCGCCACAAGTGAGGGCATATTAATAAAATTTCGGAGGTACCGCCCTCCTTCCATATAAAAAAAAAAAAAAAAAAAAAAAAAAAAAAAACCCTAAACCCCAAACCCTAAGCCCCAGGCCCTAACCCCTAAACCCCAAACCCCAAGCCCCAAACCCTAAACCCTAAGCCCCAGGCCCTAAGCCCCAAGCCCCAAGCCCCCAGCCCCAAACCCCAATCCCCAAACCCTAAGCCCCAGGCCCTAAGCCCCAGCCCTAAGAGCCAAGCCCTCAGCCCCAAGCCCTAAGCCCTAACCCCTAAACCCTAAACCCGAAACCCGAAACCCGAAACCCTGAACCCTGAACCCTATGCCCAAGCCCCATGCCCCAGCCCCAAGCCCGAAACCCGAAACCCGAAACCTCGAAACCCAAACCCCGACCCCGAACCCCGACCCCGACCCCGAACCCCGACCCCGACCCCCGACCCCTAACCCCTCACCCCTAACCCCTAACCCCTAACCCCTAAACCCCTAAACCCTAAACCCTAACCACTAAACCCTAAACCCTCTTTTGATTTTCTGGTTTCTTTGGACCGAGAGAAATGAAGCGAAGCACAGGAGCATTAATATCAGTGCGAGGCGTATCATATGGAAGGTCTATCGTATGATTTCATTCCTTCATACTGGTGGATTATTTCGACCGCTACATTGGCGGGATGACATGCAAGTCGCTCCATCCTTTGGAGTCTCTTTCAATCTTCCTATACCTCCATCCCCTATTGTGGTTTGGTGGTGCACCCCAGCAGTTGGATGTGTAAAGATCAATACCGATGGTTGTGTCAAGGATGAACTTGCGAGTGGAGGAGGAATTATCAGGGATCATGCAGGAAACTGCATCAGTGCATTTTCAGCATCATATGGACCATGCTTGATTTTAGAAGCTGAACTTAGGGCTATTCGTGATGGTATATTGCTGGCTAGAGATCTTGGACTGTCAGATATATGGGTTGAAGCAGACTCTAGTGTGGCTATTCACTGTATCCTCAGAGGCGGTGGTCCGTGGACTATCCAGGGCATACGCCGACAGATTGTGGATTGTCTATCATTCGATAGAGATACGATTTCCCATATCTTTAGAGAGGGAAATCAAGTTGCTGATGCACTTGCTACTGAGGGCTGGCACCATCGCAGACACCAGGTATATGGACCTAATAATTTACCACGACACATTAGGGCACTTCTTCAGATAGATAGATATCGTTTACCCAGCTTCAGAATTTGATTTAGTGATAGTTTATCTGTTTTTTGCATTTACTTCTTCTGTTACTTGTTTTTGTCTACAATTGTTCACATTTGCTCATTTTGTTAGGGAAACAGTACTTCCTTGTTTACTGTTTTACGCAACTCCTTTCGTAAGGGAAGTAGTACTTCCTTATTTATTGCTTTACTTTACTTTTGCTGTAAGGGAAGTAGTACTTCCTCATTTACTGCTTTCATTTACTTTAACTATAAGGGAAGTAGTACTTCCTCGTTTATTGCTTTGCTTTACTTCAGTTGTAACCACGGTATTCCTCCACCACAAGTGAGGGCATATTAATAAAATATCGAAGGTACCGCCCTCCTTCCACTAAAAAAAAAACCCTAAACCCTAAACCCTAAACTCCAAACCCCAAACCCAACCCCAAGCCCCAAGCCCGAAACCCTCAACCCTCAACCCTCAACCCGAAACCCCGAACCCTAAACCCTAAACCCTAACCCCAAACCCTAACCCTAAACCCCAAACCATAATAATAATTTTCTATCAAAAATTAGGTATATTTAGTATAACCCCATCCCATCACCATATCCCATTCCTCATGCCATTGTGTTCCAACTCTCTCTCTCTCTCTCTTAAAGGTGACATGGAGTCACCTTCCATCAGCACCCTGCCCCAGTGTATTGGAATCATCGTCCAAACCACCAAATCCGCCCATAACTGAAAACAAAAACACCTCCCTACAACCTCCAACTATCAATTTCAACAAACAGCAACAAATTTGGGTTGTAGGGCATTGTTTTTTGAGCTAGTAAATTGATGACTAATAACCAATCTGCCTACTTTCGATATGATTCAGGTGACGAGATCACTCCATTAATCTTAAAATGTCCAAAACTCCCAAGGCGGTATATCGTTGAAGTTTAATTTGGTCGGAGGGCAACAATGGTGGTAATAGTTTTTTGTTTGTGATGGTTGTGACGGTGGTTTGATTGTGGAGGTGGTGATGGAGGGTGAGGTGAGTTGAAGAGTTTTTGTGACATGTTAATTGAATAATTTCTGACTTAATAAAATGTGTGATTTGCAACTAAATTTATAATTCGGACCCCCAAATTTTGCCTTTATGATTATGACTTTGTGTTATTTGCGACTAATTTGTGATTCAAACGGTAAATTTTGTGTGATTGTGATTGTGATCGTGATCGTGAGTCGATTAATTAAATTATATGTTACAATATTGAATCAGAGGTCATAAAATGTGATTATCTGATTTTTGAAAAAGAAAATTCACAATTTTTTTTTAAATGTATTTGAAATCGGGAAAAGCTCATTTATAAGATGTTAAGTATGTGTCATTTCTAGAATAAGAAAACAAATTACAAATTTCAAAACTCAGATTTTTTTTATTTTTATTTTTATTTATGAAATAATAAATTTATTAAATATTTAATTCTACTATAATATAATTAACCATCTACCTCCATCACCGCTACCGCTCCAGTGACTACTCTGGCGACCGTTCCGGCCACCAGTCTTCTCCTGCGACTTTTTCAACGACTTTTTCGGCAATAATTCTGACGACTTTTCCGCTCCGATTTCGGGAAATATTTCGACGACTATTCCGGTGACCATTCCGTCGCAACTTTGTTTCGAGAACTACTCCGATTCCGATAATTGGTCCAACTCCGGCAACAACTCCGATTTAATTAATTAATTATATAAGTCACAGATTTATAAAATATGGTCACAGATTCGCAATTTTGTTAGTCACATATTTTTTTGGGACACAAATCATAATTTTTTCACATCACAAATTATTTTAAGGTTACAATTCAAAAATTTTATACGTCACAATTTATTTATCGATCACAGATCAAAAAATTTGTACATCACGGATTATTTCAAGGTCACAAATCTAAAATTTTATAGTTCACAAAATATAATTTTCATGTCACAAATTATTTTACGATCACAATTCAAAAACTTTGTAAGTCACAATTTGTCCATCGATCACCAATTGATAGGTCACATATTTTTCTTTGCTTTAACTGGAAGTGAAAGAGCCATTTCATTTTGGAGGGATTGTCGAGAAAGAGTTTTTTCTGTTCATAGAAGTGACACATGGCACCATATTTCAGTGGTAGGACCAGTTTACTTAGGCCAGGATATGTTCTCTTAGCCTCCGACGTGGATTCCGAGGCCCTCGCTATTGTTCCGAGGCCCGGTTATTGTTCCGAGGCCCTCAAGACAGTTCCTATGCCTTCACTGCCATCTCAGGCCCAAGCTTCGCGTGGAAGAAGACCACATGGAAAGATATTGCAATGATGAAAGATCCGTGTGAATGATTGACGTGACTTTTGTATAAAGTAAATTCTGTCTTGTCTAGTCAATGTACAAACATTTAATGTTTTGTAGGGTTAGGAGAGTCAACTTGGTGGCTAGGATTTGATGTCTTGGCCGAGGAGATGAGGCCACATGTAAATTGATCCAAAGGTCATTATTCGACTTATAACACTATAAATACCCCAACATGTAGCACAAAAAGGGTGATGAAACTTCTCATACCAAATATAAAGAATACTGAATACTTGGAGCAACATTTCTCTCGTTTCAACAGTGATTCTTACAGCATATTTTTTACTACAAATCGTTCTTCATCGATTGGTTTCTTATACAATCGTGTCACACTTCTTGCCGGAATCCTGAACGGAAACGTCTCGTGCCTTTGAGCCATTCCCACGCCCATTTTCTGGAGCCGTCTTGACCGTTGATCGGCATTAGCGTGCCGGATCAAGCTCGCGTGTGCACGAGTGGGCCCGGCATCTGTTGGCAACATTTTTTGGCGTTAACAAATTGGCACTGTCTGTGGGAAACCACGCTATAACCACGAGCAACCCGTGGAAAAAGATATCTGAAAATATTTTGGGCTTCCCCCTTGAAAGAGGATTTGTTCTTGAAAAAGAATAAGAGGAAGCCCCCAAAATTGGAAAATATTCACAGTTCCAGATTTCAAAAGGTATGAGTTCAGGAGAAGAAGCTCCTCCCAGGCGAACAAGGGAAACTGATAATGAGGCCCCAGCAGTCCGACGCCGACCCCACCACCACCATAGGCAAGGTGGTAGGAGGTTGGCGGCCCAGCTTACTAGAGAAATGGCAACCAGGGCAGCTGTAAAATGCAGAGCTTTTTATTTAACTCTAAGTGGAGCTGTTGAGATTTGGTATAGCAGGCTACCGCCTGGGAGCATTCGGAGCTAGCCAGAGTTTAAAACCACCTTCTTAAAAAGATTTGCTGTAAGCAAAGAAGGTGAGGCCCCAATTCAGGGCCTCCAAGACATGAGGCAACAACCTGAAGAAACTCTGAAGAGCTTTTTATCCTGTTTTACGGATGAAATGACTTGATGTGTTCAAGTTACGGATCGCGAGGCTCTATCTACCCTAAGAGGAGGTCTCAACATGAACACCTTATTTTGGAAGGATGTACAGAATCAGGATCACCCAACTTACGACGCATTGTTGGAGATGATGGACGCAAGATCATCAATGAGGAACTGATAGAACATCGGAATAGAGCAAGTAGAGGCCTTCAGCCTCAGCAAAGGCAACGTGGTAGAGGTCCAACCTCACACCTGATGGACCAGCAATGGGGCCAACCCAATATTGAAGTTGCCCAAGGCTCAGGCCAAGCACTTGCTGCAACCACCTTAAATGATGTACCAACTTTGGCTTACGAGGATGTACCAGCCACTGGCACCCATGCAAACCTGTCGACACAACAGCCATGCAACCCAGTATTGCACTTATCATCATTCTTACAGCCATGCAACTGCTGACTGTAGAGACATAGCCCTGCATCCTAGAAGTTCGGATCCCAGGAGCAACAACTAGAACGCCTCCAGACCGAGGAGTAGGCCTCCACCGAGGCGAGACTCACGGCCTAGGCGAGACGAGGCCCCTTTCCGTCACAGGGAAGCATCTTCTCGTGGAAGAGAATGGGAAAGGTATAGAAACCCAGATGAACATCAGCGAAGGGACCACCGAAACAGAACAGAGGATGCCTCGGTTCATGAGATTGATACAATTTTTGGAAGCCCCTATGTTGGTGGAGAGACCAAGAACTCACAAAGGAACTACATTCGAGAAGCAAGGGACCCTCCATTGACTAGTTACATTGTGGGCAGCAGCTCTCGAAGGAGCCAATTGCCTCATATTGTGTTTACACATGAAGATTCTGAAGGTATTCACTACCCCCACTGTGATGCTCTAGTAGTGAGAGTTGTGGTAGCTAGGAACGGATTGAAGCGAATGTTGGTAGATAATGGCAGTTCGGTGAACATTCTATTTGGGTCCACTTTTGATAAAATGATCTTAAACCATGAGCTGACCCCCACCAACACACCTTTGTATGGCTTCACCGGAGATAGCATCATCTCAAGGGGCAAAATCACCCTAGCTGTAGAAATGGGGGAACCTCCCCTATCAACCATGCATTTCATGGAATTTTTGGTAGTTGACAGTAGATCGGCTTACCATGGAGTGTTAGGGAGGCCTGCATTGAAGGACCTGAGAGCTGTCACCTCCATTCACCACCTATGCATAAAGTTCCCAACCGACGGGGGGGTGGCAACAGTTAAAGGGGATCAAAGAGGAGCCAGGGAATGCTACCTCAACTCTGTGAGGAAAGCAGAGCCTATAGATATGCACATGGTGGCAGGCACCAATAGCCTTGAGTTGCTAGCACTTGATGAACTTGATCCACAAGTAATTGAGACTGATTCCTAGGCGGCTCCCATGGAAGAACTAGAAAGCTTCCATATTGATCCAAGAGAACCAACTAAGCTGCTACAGGTTGGTAAGAGTTTAGCCCCAAGATTTAAGGAAGAGGTTAAAGAATTTTTGTGCAAGAACCATGATGTCTTTGCTTGGAGGCATGAGGATATGGTGGGCATTGACCCTAGAGTCAGTTGCCATCACCTAAAAATTGATCCTAAAGTTGTCCCGCATAGGCAGAAGAGGCGAGCTCTTAACCCAGAGAGGTATGAAGCCTTGAAAGAGGAAGTGCAGAAGCTGATCAACAATGGCTTTATCAGGAAGGCCCTCTATCTAAAGTGGATCTCCAACCCAGTCCTGGTGAAGAAGCATAATGGGAAGTGGAGGGTGTGCATTGATTTTTCTGATCCCAACAAAGCATGTCCAAAGGACAGTTTCCTACTTCCTAGAATTGATCGGTTAGTGGACCCCACCGCTGGACATGAGTCCCTAAACTTCATGGATGCTTATTCGGCTATAATCAAATTCCCATGCACCCAAGTAATGAGGAGCACACTTCGTTCATCACAGATCGGGGCCTCTACTGCTACAAAATGATACCTTTTGGGCTAAAGAATACCGGAGCAACTTATTAGAGGCTAGTGAATAAAGATGTTTGCTGACTCGCTTGGCAAAACCATGGAGGTCTATGTGGATGACAAGCTTGTGAAAAGCTTGAAAGTGGGAGACCACATAACCTACCTCAACGGAGCCTTTGAGGTCCTACGGAAATACCGTATGAAGTTGAACCCCATCAAATGTGCATTTGGGGTGGCATCAGGTAAGTTCCTGGGGTACATTGTCAACCAACGAGGCATTGAGGCTAACCCTAAAAAGATCCAAGCATTGGTTGAGATGAAGTCCCCTGAGAAACCAAAAGAAGTGCAGAGCCTAACGGGTCGAGTTGCTTCATTTCGAAAGCCATAGATAAGTGCCTCCCGTTTTTTAAAGTGTTAAAAGGTGGCCAGAAATTTCAATGGTCTGAGGAGTGTGAAGAGGCTTTCCAGGGGCTGAAAAAGCACCTAGGACAGTCCCCCCTCCTATCAAAGCCCAAGTTTGGTGAGGTACTACAACTTTACTTAGCTGTTTCCCTCGATGCTATAAGTGTTGTCCTTATAAGGGAAGAAAACTCAACCCAACTGCCAGTGTATTACATCAGCAAGGCTTTACTATCGCCTGAAACGCGATATCCAGACATGGAAAAGTTAGCCTTGGCATTGATCATTACATCCCACAAATTGAGGCCCTATTTCCAAGCTCACACCATTCATGTGCTGACAAACTTTCCTCTCAGACAAGTACTGCAAAAACCAGACGCCTCGGGTAGGCTATTGAAGTGGGCAGTGGAATTGAGCGAATTTGAGGTTCTCTTCAAGGCTAGGACCGCCGTCAAAGGTCAAGCCTTCGCAGATTTGGTGGCAGAATTTACCAATGCCCCTGAATTGACAAGGCCTTAGAGCCTTCCGAACCTCCAACCTGAAATTTGTTCGTAGATGGTTCGGCTGGGGAGACAGGCTCAGGTGCCGATGCGGTCCTTGTAAGTCCTGAAGGTCATAAATTGAATAGTGCAGTACGGTTTGGCTTCAGAGCCACCAACAATGCCGCAGAATATGAGGCCCTCCTCGCTGGCCTCAGGCTAGCTAAGGAAATGCAAGTAAAGAGGTTTCATATCAGTAGTGATTCTCAGCTTGTTGTGGGACAAGTAAACGACAACTTCGTAGCCCGTGATAAAGCCAGGCTTCCTATCTCAAATTGGTAATGAGTCTACTCCCTTCTTTTGAGAAATTTGAGTTGAGTCAAATCCCGCTCCTTGAAAATGCATATGTCGACGCTTTATCCAAGCTTGCCAGTAGCAAGGACTCTGAATTGTTGACAGTGGTCCCAATTGAGCACCTCCTTAGGCCGTCCACCTCCACATAAGCAGTAATGTGGGTACAGGGTACCCCAACTTGGATGCAACCTCTTATGTCCTATCTCAAAGATCAGTCCTTCCCTGATGATAAGGAAGAGGCGTACAAAATACGGAGGAGGTCTGCCCATTTCATGCTAGTTGATGATGTCCTCTACAAATGTAGATTCTCCGCACCTCTCCTTTGGTGCGTGGGAGAAGAAGAGGCCAATTATGTGCTGCGGGAGATCCATGAGGGCGTTTGTGGCAATCATTCCAGAGAATTGGCTTTGGCGAATAAAATACTGAGGCAGGGATACTACTGGCCTACTTTGAAAAAAGATGCCCTCCAATTTGTTCGCAAGTGCGACAAGTGCCAACGTTTCTCCAACATACAAAGGCGACCCTCCCAGGAGCTTACTACAGTATCCAGCCCTTGGCCCTTCAGCAAGTGGAGTGTGGACCTCATGGTCCCTTACCCAAGGGCAGGGGAAGCCCCAGCTTCGCTATTGTAGCAATCAATTATTTTACGAAGTGGGTGGAAACTGAGCCTTTGGCTAAAATCACTGAGGTTAACACCTCCAAATTCTTGTGGAAGAACATAATATGTCGCTTCGGCATCCCTCACTCAATTGTCTCTGATAATGGGAAGCAGTTTGACAACAAAAAGGTCAGGGATCTCTGTGAAGAGCTTGGGATTAAGAAGCATTTCTCTACTCCTCATCATCCCCAGGCTAACGGCCAAGTTGAGGCCGTCAACAAAACTATAAAGCACACTTTGAAGAAAAAGCTTAACACAGCCAAGGGAGCCTGAGTAGATGAATTGCCCCAGGTGTTGTGGGCGATACGGACTACAAGCAGAACTCCTACAGGGGAAACCCTTTCTCCATGACTTATGGCGCCGAGGCTATGAGCCCAGTTGAGGTAGGATTGCCCTCTCCTAGAAGACTAAACTTCAATGAAATATCGAATGATGAGCTTAGGAGATGTGAGTTGATTTCCTTGAGGAAATGAGGAATGATTCCCAACAATGGCTTACTATCTACCAGAGGAAGATGAGCCGGTACTACAACTCAAAGATGAAAAAGAGGTCCTTCCGTATAAATGACTTGGTACTTCGCAGGGTTTTCCTGTCCTCAAAGGAACCAGGGGTGGGCACCTTGGGACCCAACTGGGAAGGGCCCTACCGAATTGAAAAGGAGATCCGACCCGGCACTTACTGGATCAAAGACATGGATTGTAAGACTCAACCCCATCCATGGAATATCGAACATCTCAGAATGTATTATCAATGAATGTAATCTGTTGCTGGAAGTGTTTTCCCAGCCTTTGAAAATAAAAGTTTCGATTCAGACATATGTTGTGTACAAATTCGTGGGAGCCTGGGAGGAGAGGATGGAACCTTAAAGAAGGCCACCTCGTTCGAACTCCGAGGCGTACATCACAAACCTCCCTTTGATGAAGCTGAACGTCAAAGGGAGAAGCCTCTGCTTAGATGAATCATCCACCAAGCTAGGAAGTGTGGGCGCCTCAGAAGAGAGGATGGAACCTTAAAGAAGGCCACCTCGTTCGAACTCCGAGGCGTACATCACAAGCCTTCCCTCGATGAACTTGAACGTTAAATGGAGAAGCCTTTCCTTGGATGAACCATCCACCAAGTGAAGAAACATCAGTAAGATAGATTCAGAATACAAGGCATGTCAAGGCCTTCATGTGAGAGTTGTCTAGACTTAGCCAAATTTCAGTTGATAAAGGTTAATACTCAGTTTTAACTTTAGTTGGTTATTACTGTTACATGGGTTGAGTCATTCAGTTAGACGAAGCGTTAACAGTTGGAAAATATAAAAGACAAGATAGAACAAATGAGGCAAAGGAGAGTTCATTCATTCATTCAAATCAGAAATAAGTTACAACTGGAGCTGAGGCCATAGGCCTTTACAAATTCATGATTCAGAAGAGGGTGGAGGAGCTGGAGCTTCAGAAGCAGGGGCCTCAGCTGGCACTAGGGTTTCCTCCATAGGTTGAGGTGTGCTTCGGTTGGCGTGTTGTCAGATTCGAGCTCTATTACCTCGCCTTTCTCATCTGGGGTTTGGGGAACCTCCTCCTCAATAAAGTCAGCCTTCACATCGGAGATGTCCAGCCCCGGATGCAGTTCCTCAATCCTCTCAAAGACCTCCTGGTACGCCACCCTACTCCAGTATGTCCCAAAGCGACGGTTGGTGTGCTGTCGTAGGCACCCAAAAATAGTCCTCAAACCTCTAAAACTAATGTAGTAGTGGAAGTAAGGGTCGATCCCACGAAGAGTGTGTAATTCAATATTTATGCTTCGTACAATGATTGGGGGGTTTTTGTATGCAACAATTGTAAATAACATAATCAATAACAATGAAAATTAAATTAACGAAATCAATCAAATGACTAACCTTGGTCTAAGTCCACATCCACCATCGGAAATCCACAATTAATCATAGATACAAGGATAATTCAATTCATATTTCGAATATTCATCGTTGGAATTGATTCCTATTTCTCCTTAATTTTAGTTAATTAGAAACCAGCGTTCTAATTAACCCTAATTATTAAATAACCCCAGACCAACGCTCAAGATTCAATTTAATAACAGTTTTACACAATAGAGAAATCGATGAACTAGATAACACAAACACCAGCGGTTGCATTCAATCTATTTAAACATTCTTCTTAAGATTCAATAACCTCTATCGCAGAAAATTATCAAATCCTAGTGCTTCACAAGTTAAAGGGATCAAACAATTACGGATTTGATGTTTAACTTAGCGGTAGGTTGTTACAATCAATAAACTAGCGGGCCCTCTAGCAATTAAACGCAACAAATCATAGAAATAAATGCAGAAGAACATTCAATACGTAGAATATAAATCAAACAATAAGAAAAACTATTTAGATCTCACAATATGTGGTTCCGAGGCTTCAATTTCCTTCAACCAAGCGTAAAAGTTTAGTTACACATGATAGATCTAAGAAAAATAGAGAGAAAATAGGTTGGAGGCGTTCTGCTCCGTTCTAGGGTTTTAAAAGATGTATTTATAGTTGTTTCCATAGGTGGTTGACTTAAATTAGGAAACCAGAATTTTCGTATCGGAAATGAACCATGCGACCGCATGGTTTAGAGGCTTGCGGCCGCAAGGAACAAATGAACTCAGCCTTCAAACTCTCGGTAATGGTCTATGCGGCCGCATGGAATTAAAGGCTTGCGGCCGCATGGTTTTACGAAATTTCCTCCGAACAGCTTTCAGTATTTTGGTCGTATCTTCTTTTCCCGATATCCGATTGAGGCGATTCAAGATGCTTGGAAAGATAACTCAAAGGGCTACAACTTTTATTCAGATATGATCTTCCAATTTGATCGTTTTCCATGTCAAAAATGGGTCTCAATATGAGGCTGAAAATCGGTGTATAACTTTTCAATTGGAAATTGATGTGTGATCATACTTTGACGATATTTCATCCATTTGACGTCTTCTTTCAAGCAATTGACTCTCAAATCTTCATCGTTTGGTTTGACACAACTTTTGTGTATTTGCACGCTAGTCCTTGAACTTTCATTTCCTTTCACTTTGGTCCATTTTCACATATTTCTTCCAAATTAATCTATATCCATCAACTTGCCACCTAAACCAAAATATGAGAATATTAAGTACATTTAGGTATAAAATAGTCATATGAGCGCATTAAATAAAGATGCAAAATGTGTATTTTATATTCCTATCAAATTCCCCCACACTTAGCTTTTGCTCGTCCTCGAGCAAAAGTTAAATTTAATTCTCCAAAGACACCAAGTCGTAATGCCAAGAATATAGAACCATCAAACTTTTTCAAAACACATAAAATTTCATGAATAAACATTCCATACAACTCATAATCAATTAGCAAGCATTGTCATATAAAGATGGAGTAAACCAAACATGTAGACCCTCATGGATATAAGCACTCAACTCTCATGTGTTTAATAGGGTAAGTGTTTCGCTCAAATTCATTCCAATGGAGATGTTCTACCATATGCTTGCATATCTTCTCATTCGCCACGACTTAGATCACATGCCTTACAAGAATCATAAGGACTTTTCAAAGGTTGTAACGTGGCCTATGGTCAAGGTGGGAAATATTTGGGTATGTGACTCAAGAGCCATCGAAACTAATGGAGTAAAGATAAATAGACTTAGCTCAAACATATACATAAGACATGTAAACCAACCACTCCACATGATAGCTTCATCATTTTTGCATCTATTCCACACAAATCGAACTCTTTCTTGGGATGTATGAAGAGTTATGAATATAGATCTTTTTCACATCAAATTCATTCTCCTTTGTCACTCATTTTCTTTTTCTTCTTTTTTTTTTCTTTTTCTTCAATCATTCATTTTTTTTCTTATTTTTCTTGTGTTTTTCTTGCACAATGTAAACTTCAAATTATACACCAATAATGGAACTCCCTGAATCGACATAGAAAATTTGTTCCAATTCACCAATAATAGCACTACCATAAATCTTGATACCCCCACACTTATTTCATTGCATATCCACACTTTTCATGACATTCAACAATACTCCACTAGCTCTAAGGTTTGGGTAAAGACATTGTTTTTTCCAGTTTAAAGCTTGTAACGTGAGTTTATACAAAGAAAAGACAATGAGGCTCAAAGGGGTTCACAATGGAAAATTCAATTACAGGGTCGGCTATTTGGCTAATGAAGCTTATTTATGTGACAAAGATGGCCTTAATCATGTTCGTGCATGCATGTGTCAATATGATCTTGAAGAGAATTAAGGCAAGTTCTAGAGAAACAAAACCATGAAAGAATATCACACATGAAAAAATAATGAGACTGTTATGGATGTGTCAATCTAAAGGCTCAAAATCTCACCGACTTTTGTCCACATAATTAGTTACTACCATTCTCAAAGAAAATAACTGACTAATCAACTCTAAGTTGGAAGATTATTCATTCAATCATGTTATGAGTTCTTTAAAAGCCTAATTAATTCAGCAAATAGCATACACAACCCAAAACAATCATTTAACTCTCAATTCATTTTCTTGAAAAATCATGCAAACATTTTTAAATTTTTGAAATTTAAACTCAATCTAAATCTAAACTCAATCTAAATCCCCTCCCCCACACTTAAAACTTACATTGTCCCCAATGTAAGGTGAAATGCAAAGAAAAGACAAAGATA
This sequence comes from Fraxinus americana, assembly GCA_035079005.1. NCBI lineage: Eukaryota > Viridiplantae > Streptophyta > Magnoliopsida > Lamiales > Oleaceae > Fraxinus > Fraxinus americana. The sequence goes on from CM068726.1 coordinate 35,710, forward strand.
ACTAAAATATGAATATGAAAAAAAAAAAAAAAGATAAAGGAAAAAACTCCCCTTGGGTTGCCTCCCAAGCAGCGCCTTTGTTTATTGTCTTTGGCTCGACTTATTGCTTTCTTGTTTAGCCCGGGTCTATCATGGTTGGCTTCGATCTTCTTTGCAGTGCACCAAGTCCATTGGGAATGATAATTGGTAGTGTCCCTCCACCTCCATGGAATGTATACTTGTAGTGACTGGGTGAAGTTTCAAATCCATAATGAAAATCTGCAAAACAAAGAATAAAGGTTTCTCATTAGAAACTGGTAAGACAAAACAAGAACTATTACCTGACTTTGGAAGATCATTTAATGCTGCCACAGTTTTTTGTAACTCGGTGTTTAAGGTCAACTCCTCTTTTTCCTTCACAAGATGCTCATTAATGACATATTCCCATTCATTTTTACCAACAAATTTGAAAACATCCTGTGCTAATTGATCAATTACATCAATAAAATGAACATGATTATTAACACAAGAATGTTTCATGGAATCATAGATATTAAACTTAATGATCTTATCATCAAATTCCATGGTCAATGTACCATTATTAAAATCCATCTTAGTTTTGGATGTCCGTAAGAATGGTCTTCGTAACAAGATAGGGGTAGTATGATTACTACTGCCCATGTCAAGCACATAAAAATCAGCAGGGAAAATCAAACCATCAATTTTCACAAGAACATCCTCAACTACGCCCTTAGTTCTGGTTCTGGGTCTGCCACCTCCCTGTTACCCAGAACCAAGACTCCTTCCACCCCTTTATGGAGGAGGGGAGTCCAACTACGAAAGGGATATGGGAACCCCAAGGGGTGATGTAGTACCACCCCTTAGAATCATCCTTCCCCACGACCCTAGCATGGAAAAGGGTTTTGAAGATGTGAAGGGGCAGGTCTTCACCAAGTTTCGCCTCCTTCCACAGGAAGTAAGTCCCAATGCCTTGGCTCCACCTGTTCGGAAGAATTTGGGTAGGAGACAACATGAATGTCCTCAGTACCGCCCTAAAGAAGGGGTGCAGAGGCCGACGCACACCTGCCTTAAGCAGGTGTTCACTGAAGGCCACACAATTTCGCCTCGAAAAGCAGGCTCGCTCGTGAGGCTCTGGGACTATTAACTTTACATAATGGGGGATACGGTATAACTCCCTAAACTCAACTAATTTGGCAGAGGTGATGTTGGATGGTATTTTGGCTGTCCCCCAACCCGCCTCGTAATCTATCGCCTCCTCAGTCATACTGTACCACTCCCCGAAGCCCTGGACACTAACTCCTCACCACTCATAGCCACTATGATGGCCAAAGACGCCTCCGAAGACATTATGAACTAAAAGGAGAGGCAAAAATAGTGCAAAAATGGTGTTGGAAGAAGGGGAAATGACTGTAACAAGGAAATACCTAGAATGCAAGGAATACTCGCCGGAAGATCGCCGGAAAACTCTGGGAAGCAAGAAAGTTGGAGAGATTTTGAAGAGTGATTCGCGAAGGTAAAGTTTGAAAATGACAAGATTCAAGCTTTTATACTAGTAAAGGATTCAGTCCTAACCATTGGATCAAAGCCCAATTAATCTGAAGCGTCCAAAGATCAAATCAATCTGAGCCACAGATTCCGAACGGTTTACATGTTTAACGCCTCAGATTGATGCGTGAGGCACCAACATGGCTGAGGCGCGTGAATGAGTGCCCCAACACCACGCGTCCTAATAATTGTCCATCATGACGTATTGAATGTGAACTGCTGTACGTTATTGAAAGTCGTTTCGAGGCACACAGTTGGCATTGGAAACACGCGAAATCGTCATGTCGCGCAAATCTCCATATGAACTCGCCTCGTCAAAAGGAATTCAGCCTCGCCAGTTCGAATATGAACTCGCCTCACACCAAAAGAATTCAGCATTGGCAGTTCGAATATGAACTCGCCTTGCTTCAGCTCCAAAAGAACTTTAGTTTTACAGGCAACTTTCTTAACCTTGCGCTTCACACTCCTTGAATTCCACACACAGTATGAATATCTCTGCTTGGACTTGGGAGACTGATGTGAAGTACGAAAAATTAAAACTTTTTCTGACTTACTGAAAGTCCACGCCTGACATAAATGACTACACATGGACTTGGGGGACTATTGTTACGAGTCATACTATAGAAGCGACACGTGGCACCATATTTCAGTGGTGGGACCAGTTTACTTAGGCTAAGATATGTTCTCTTAGCCTCCGACGTGGATTCCGAGGCCCTGACTATTGTTCCGAGGCCCTAGCTATTGTTCTGAGGCCCTCAAGGCAGTTCCTATGCCTTCACTGCCATCCCAGGCCCAAGCCTCGCGTGGAAGAAGACCACATGGAAAGATATTGCAATGATGAAAGATCCGTGTGAATGATTGACGTGACTTTTGTATAAAGTAAACTCTGTCTTGTTTAGTCAATGTAAAAACATTTAATGTTTTGTAGGGTTAGGAGAGTCAACTTGGTGGCTAAGATTTGATGTCTTGGCCGAGGAGATGAGGCCACGTGTAAATTGATCCAAAGGTTATTATTCGACTTGTAACACTATAAATACCCCAACATTTAACACAAAAAGGGTGATGAAACTTCTCATACCAAATATAAAGAATACTGAATACTTGGAGCAACATTTCTCTCATTTCAACAGTGATTCTTACAGCATATTTTCTACTACAAATCGTTCTTCATCGATTGGTTTCTTATACAATCGTGTCATACTTCTTGCCGAAAGCCTGAACGGAAACGTCTCGTGCCTTTGAACCATTCCCACGCCCAATTTCTGGAGCCATCTTGACCGTTGATCGGCATTAGCATGCCGGATCATGCTCGCGTGTGCACGAGTGGGCCTGGCATCTGTTGGCAACATTTTTTGAGGTCAACAAGTGGTAACTTTCATTGCTTCATTAATGAGTTTGTCTCTACATTGGTTAATCAATTATCACTTCTAGCTAAATGTTTTATAGCTGATTTGAGTTATCCTCTCGGTGTTGAATCTAACTCTACTAAAGAAGGTGTTTTTTTCTTTTTCTTTTTTTTTTATCACAAGACAAATAAATTAAAGATCTTCTTTACAAAACCAACTTGGATGGTACTAAAAGATGTGCTAACACCTCTCTCTACTAGTGAATAAACTAGAATTGGGTAAACTGTATTTCTTGATGCCATTCCTATCGGTTGGAGTTCAAAAATATAATGAATGGTCACTCGATCATCGATAAAGATTGAATATAAGTCAGTAGCATCCACTACCTCTAAACTAAATTGGGTTCAAATATGCTTCATTAACTAGTCCACTCTTGTAGTTCTCCTCCAGTCATCTATTGTGATTAGGTCTTTCAATGGATTAGATTTTGATCTGAATATGGTGAAATTAATAGAAAATGGATTTAGAGTCTCAATCCAATAACTCAATTAGGACCCGAATCCGATAATCAGTTAACTAAATGAATCAAATATGGATGTAGATCAATCCGATCCGATGAAAACCTAATCTAATTTGTTATAAATCATTGAGTCGATTAAATATTTTTATGGCATTTTTTTATCATTAAAATAAATAAATGAGAAAATAAAGAAATTTAGACAAAAAAAGTTATCAAATTCAAAACATAAAAAAGAAAGACAATTCGCATGTAAACAGTTTTCTAAAAAGCATAATGCGTTGCGAAACGTAGCGTGGCATAGAGCTTTCAGTTTAGGTGAGTGACGAGCGTGTTTTTACTCATGAGCTTTATACAATTTTAATTTAATTGTTGGCTAAATATTATGAGTATAGAACATATTTTGTGTGCTTGCTAGTATTGTTTTAAAGGTATGGGAAGGTGGAGTAAAAAGGGTGCTAAAGTGAACAAACAGCCAAAAGTTAAGGAAAAGAATCAGCAAAATGACGTATAGGCACCATGATAGAAGCGCTCAAGCGCCTGTAATGAATTTTTTTTATAGAGAGTCAGCGCTTAGGCGTTGCACTCATAGCGCCTAGGTGCTATACAGAATTGCATCGCGGCGCCTAGGCACTGCTTTCAAGCGCTTAGGCGCTTCGCCGCTTGTTTTATGGTTACACTGTTTTGGCATGTTAAAAGCCCAGAAAGACTCCAAATTTTGGAAAATCATGTAAGGGAGTATAAATAGAAGAAATGAGACACTTTTAGGAGGTTCCACACATTGGGAAAAAAATATAATACAACTAGAGAGTGAAGAGTGTAATTGAAGGGAGAAAACATTAAAAAATTCAAGTTTTAAAACATTGATTGGAAGAGTATCAAGATTAATTTCCTTTTCTACATATTTATTCAAAATCCGGTAATTTAATTAATAACAACTTCTTATTTTTCTTTTCCATCATTATGAGTAACTAAATTTTATATTAGAGTGAACAATGTAATCTACTTGAACCATTTATTTCTTTTATTTCAAGATTCTTGTTATTTTATCACACGTCTATTGTTTTGCTATGAGTTTAATGCGTTGAATTGCTTGATCACTAATTTGATGATTTAGTGAATCTTTTACGAATCGAGTGGTAAGTTTGAGATTTAGACCATATAGTAAAATTCGGTATATTAATATAACGTGTAAAGATACATATATTAAATATTGCGATCATCATATGAATTCTTAGAACTGATATTTCGCTTAACTAAGGTAGATTCGCAAAGAGATGTGAGATTGAATTAGTTAAATATGCTCAATGAGAACTCAAAAGAAATAAATTGAATACCATAGAAGAATTCAATCGAACACTACATCAGACTCTTGAATCTTGAATTAAGATTTAAAAGTAATTAATAGATGAAATTGTCCAGCCCTAATATTCATCTATTATTTGAATTCTCAATCAATCTTTGTGTGCATTTTAATAAATTTCAAGTGTTTAAACAAAAAATTCACAACTTATAATTCTTTATTTGCTTTCATCAAGTAGGAGTTAGAAAAATCATATTAAGTTCTAAAATATAGTTCTCGTAGGAACGATAATTCGAACTCAAAGATTCATTATATTACTTGTTACGATATCGTACATTTGCGATAGAAAAAATGCAACAATGAGTTTAGACGAAACCTAGATATAAAAAAATATTTTCTTATTTTAATATTATTTTAAATTTTTAGAGCATGTTTGAGCGCCATTTTTCTTCAGAATGCATTTTGCAATAATAGATTAATGGGGAATATGTAGTTAAAAATAAGGAAAAGTTTTGGATTTGCGTGTAATATTATTTTATTAAAGAATCTGTGGTTGAAAAGAACATAGGGAAAACTGTAATAATGGGAATTAAACAAGGTTTAATCAATCTAAAAATTATTTAATAATACATACAAATTATAGTAACAAGTGAAGTTTAAAGAGTTTAACAAAATAAATATATTCGATAAACAAAATATAATATAATAGTGTTAATTGAAATATTTGGAGAGTTTTAAATTTTTATTAATTAGTAAAAGATATGAAAAACTATTATTTTAATAAAATATAAAAAACTATTTATATAATAGTACAATACACTACAATCAAAACCAAATGTACAATACACTATAGTCAAACCAAGTGGATTTTTATCTCATATTGAAAGTTTAAAACAAAATGCTTAGAAATATACTCCATAAATAAGTGAGTCAATAAATTGGTGAGCATTTATTTTTGTGCATTTCAATCCAATTGGTTAAAAGTTGAAAATTTTATAATTATTAAACTCGTTTAAAAATTGAAAAAAATAAATTAATAAAAAGTTAATTTCAACCTTGATTTTACTTTCCTACTTTCTTTAATTTCAAATCAAATTATCGAATCGAATATCCGATAACATAGCAAATCGTATATGGATTTAACAATCAAATATTCATTGGATTATCGGATCAGATTTGATTTAATATAAACTGATCGGATCCATATTCGATCCATTTACCGCACAATATTAGTGCTATGTGCAAATTCAATAGTTTGTATGTAATCTGGTATTTTCCTGGAAAAAATGCATTATTGCAGCTCTGTGAAACGTGGAAAGTCAAATTCCGCTACCACGTACATACTAGTGGATGGCTGATCTTCAAGCTGGACTCGGAAGAGGACAGACTTAAAGTGCTTAAAGGAGGCCCTTATTTCGTTTTTGGACGACCACTGATGCTGAAGGAAATGCCACGATACTTTGAATTTGATGACAAAGGAGTTAGCTCCATGCCTGTATGGATCAAATTGCCTGGTTTACCGCTTGAATTATGGAGTGCGAATGCTTTGGGTAAAATTGTATCCAAAGTGGGTAAGCCTATTACTACTGATAGGCTTACTGCCACTAAGGAGAGACTGTCCTATGCAAGAGTGCTGGTGGAAGTTGATGCTTCTGTGAGCCTGGTAAGGGAAGTTTTAATCAAGCTCCCAAATGATGTCATTAGGCAGCAAGCTATCTTTTATGAGCACGAACCCAAATTCTGTGGATTGTGTAAAGTTTTTGGACATACTACTGAAGCTTGCAAATACAAAGTAAATGTTGAGGAACAACCTCCAGGAAACACTACGGATGAAAGGGAATTAGATGTACATGCTGCAGCAAAACAGGATAATGAAGCTAAGGGCGATACGGATAGTGTCACTACAGAACAGCAGGAGAAATGTGACCAAGCATTTAAACTGGTGACAAACAGAAAGAAGAAAATTCAGGACACTGGGAAAACGGCTGAACCAAAATAGTCACTAGCATCCTCCTCGAAGGATATCACACTCAGAAGGTTGACAGCACACAGAATTTGAGTAGCCAAAATGAAAACTCACAGACTGCTGAACTGCAGGGAAACTTAAAAACAAAATCTGCTGAAGGGCCAACCAACAGAAATCAACAGGTAACATCTACGCAGAATTCTGAAGGGAAAGTAGACAGAGCACTGGAAGGAAAAAATGACAGTGAACAGAATGTACAGGAATCTGAATGCAACCCCATACAAAAAGAGAAGAAAGACGAAAAGACCAAGAAAAATAGTAAGAAAGTGAACAAGAGGGGCAACGCTCTTGTCATTTCAACATGAGGATTGCCTCATGGAATATAAGGGGTCTGAACCAATCCCTGAAACAAAATGGTATCAGGGATTTTATCAGAAAATACGACATTGATGTCATGGGAATCTTGGAAACAAAAATCGGAGAACCAAAACTGAAAAGAATCATGAGAAACAAATTCCAGGGAATGATGCAAATGAACAACTTTAATACTCACAATGCCGGGAGAATACTAATACTGTGGAACCCATTGAAAGTTGAGTTGGTAGAGGTCGAATCCACACCTCAGGCCATACATTGTTTCGCTACTTGCAAGGTTTCTTCTCTAACCTTCCATGTTAGCTTTATCTATGGTTTTCATTCGGTTTGTACTAGAAGACCACTCTGGAACAATTTGGTTAATCTGAACTTCGCAACACCATGGTTACTACTGGGGGATTTCAACAATGTCCTTAAGTTTGAGGAGAGATGCAACGGGTCCGATGTTACTCCTTATGAATTGAGGGACTTTGCCAATTGCTGCATCCAGATTGGTCTTTCGGACCTAAGATCCATGGGAAACTTCTATACATGGACTAATAATACTACTTGGAGCAAGCTTGACAGGGCTATGGGCAATGAATTGTGGATGCAAAATGGGTACCATGGATGTGCAGATTTTCTACCATCGGGATGCCTATCTGACCACTCTCCATGTATTGTTACAATGATGAATGGGGATGATAAAGGCAAGAGGAATTTCAAATTCTTCAACATGTGGACCAACCATGCAGAATTTCCGGAGGTTTTCCATAGAGGCTGGAATTTTGAGGTCAGAGGTACCAAACAATACATTCTATGTAAAAAACTTCAAAACTTAAAGGGGGCCTTGAAATTACTTAATACAAAGCACTTTGGGCATATTTCAACCCAGGAAAATACAGCAAAATCGGAATTGGAGGAGGCACAGAGACTGCTACATGACTGTCCTACGAATCAGCAGTATCAGGCTCGGGTGGCAGAATTAAGGAAGAATGCCTATAGACTCAGTGAAGCAGAAAGAAGTTTCTTCTTCCAACAGGCAAAATGCAACTACCTGGTCAACAGTGACAAATGCACCAAATTCTTCCATGCAATGGTTAAAAGAAATGCTAGAAGGAACTTTATTTCTAAGGTTCTTAAGGCGGATGGCAGCTATACAACCTCACAGGCGGAGGTTGCAAATGAGTTCATAAACTTCTATAAATCCCTACTTGGTGAAAGCAGCAATCAGTCAGTTTTTGAGCAGGAATTTATCAGTCATGGGCCACTGGTTTCCCCTGAACAAAAACAAGGTCTTACTCGGGATATCTCAGATCTTGAAATCAAAGAAGCTCTTTTTGACATTGGAGATGACAAATCACCTGGTCCAGACGGTTACTCATCCTTTTTCTTTAAGAAAGCATGGGACATTATTGGATTTGATTTTTCTGGTGCAGTGAAAGAATTTTTTAACTCGGGATCACTTCTTAAGCAGGCTAATCACACTATCATTGCTTTGATACCGAAATCAAACCACACCACAGCTACTGGTGATTATAGACCGATTTCGTGTTGCAATGTTTTCTATAAGGTGATTGCGAAAATAATTGCTGCTAGATTAAGGCCAATATTAGGAGACATTGTTGATGAGGCCCAATCCGCATTCATTGATGGGAGAAGCATGATGGAGAATATCTACCTTGGTCAGGAGCTCTTGAGGCAATACAGTCGGAAAAGAGTCTCCCCTAGGTGTCTACTCAAGATTGACCTACGCAAAGCTTATGACTCTGTGGAATGGGACTTCCTTCATAAAGTGCTTGTAGGTCTAAACTTCCCTACAAAGTATGTGAATTGGATTATGGAATGTGTAACTTCAACCTCCTACTATGTAGCGCTTTACAGTGGTATACATGGGTTCTTTAAAGGTGGAAGAGGACTGAGACAGGGGGACCCCTTATCCCCTTTCTTGTTCATTTTGTGTATTGAGTATCTCTCCAGAATGCTCAAAGCCACCACTTTTGAGAGCGACTTTAACTTTCATCCTAAATGTGGATCGCTAAAAGTCACTCACCTGGCCTTTGCGGATGACCTTATGCTCTTTACTAGAGGCGACACTGGCTCGGTAAATATTCTGATGGAATGCTTAAACAGATTTGGGAGTGCATCGGGTTTGAAATTGAACAATCTAAAATCCAGCTTATTCACCGCTGGGGTTTATGGTAATGAACTGGAGGAAATACAGCAGCTTACGAATATACCTAAAGGCAGTATGCCTTTTCGGTACCTTGGCATTCCCCTGACCTCTGAGAAACTGAAAATTAGTTGTTATGCGCCCTTTCTGGATAAAATAGCAACTTACATCAGTGTGTGGACGCAGTCATCATTATCTTACGCAGGAAGAATGGAGTTGATCCGGGCTGTTCTTCAAGGAGTAGAGTGCTTCTGGCTATCTCTACTCCCAATCCTGGCTACCATTGTTTCCAGAATTACCAGCCTGTGTCGGAATTTTCTCTGGGGACACAAAAAGCCTTTAGTGGCTTGGAAAAACATCTGCCTGCCGAAATAGGAGGGTGGATTAGGCATCAGAGATTTGAAGAGCTGGAACCTTGCTTTGCTTGCCAAATCACTGTGGAATATACACAACAAAAAGGACTCCCTATGGATCAGATGGATTGATCAGATTTATTTAAAGGGCGTTAACATTTGGGAAGTTCTGGCCAGAAAAGATCACTCCCCCCCTTTCCAAGAAGCTGATTGGTATTAGGGATATACTTAAACAATCTTTTCAGCAGCTACAAAATGAATGGCTCACTTTGGAGGGCATAGAGCAGTATTTCCGGCAGCACATGGGGACGACGGAGACTGATTTCAGTGTCAACAGAGCATATGAATTTTTTCGACCGAAGGGAAACATCAGAGGCTGGGCTAAAGAAATCTGGAAGCGTTTTGTTGCACCCAAACTATTAGAATTGAGAGGATGAAGAATTGAATCTTGGATATTATTCACCTCAAAGAGGAAAGTGAAGTAACAGTGTGATAAATATACAAGAGAGGAAAATGGCGGGAAAGTCCAGCTAACTAATATTCCAGCTGGCAAACAACTAATTATAAAAAGGAGGGAAAACAGAAAATAGAAACTAGTCCTAATACGCCCCCTCAAGATGTGCTGTGAACATTCTTCACACACATCTTGACCATCAATGGAGCAAGGACGGATGCAGGCAAGGGCTTAGTGAACGCATCCGCTAGCTGGTGATGTGATCTGATAGGTAATAGCTTGACCTCCCCAGCCGTGAGTTTATCACGAATAAAATGACAATCAATTTCGATATGTTTCGTTCGTTCGTGAAAAATCGGATTGGAGGCAATCTGAATGGCAGCAAGATTGTCACAATAAATCATTGCAGGAAGAGAAGTATCAACCTGAAAATCAGCCAACAATTGTTTGATCCATACAAGTTCACCCGTTGTAGCTGCAAGGGCTCTATATTCAGCTTCGGTGGAGGAACGGGAAACGGTAGGTTGCCGTTTAGATTTCCAGGCAACCAAAGAATTACCAACAAAGATGCAGAACCCTGTAGTAGACTTCCGGGTATCAACACAAGAGTCCCAGCCAGCATCAGAAAAAGCACGAATGGTGATAGGAGTAACAGAAGCAGAAGAGAAAAATATACCCTGACCAACACTCCCCTTCAGGTAACGAAGCAAATGGTGAACAGCTTTAAGATGAGGAAGTCTTGGCTGGGACATATATTGACTGAGCTTGTGGACAGTGAAAGTTATATCTGGTCTAGTAAGAGTCAGGTAAATCAACCGTCTGTAGTGAGAAGCATCCGGTAGTAGCTCCCCTTCGTGTAAGCTAAGATGAAGACGTGAATCCATTGGACTACTTGCAGGTTTGCAGTCTAAATAACCTACATCCTCAACCAATTGCAAGGTGTAATTTCTCTGTGATATGACAATACCTGAAGCAGCTCGAGCAATTTCAATGCCCAAGAAGTATTTTAAAGAACCCAGGTCCTTTAACTTGAAATGGGAGCTCAAATACTGTTTTAAGTCATTGAGCAGGTGCAAATTCGGCCCAGTGATGACTATGTCATCCACATAAACCAATAATCCGATGAAGCTATTTCCAGAGCCTTTCGTGAAGAACGAGTAATCTGCCTTAGATTGAATGAAACCATTTTGAATAAGAGCGCTAGAAAACTTGGAATTCCATTGCCTTAAAGCCTGTTTGAGGCCATATAGTGACTTGTTCAATTTACAAACTGAATTCGCCCCCTGCTTGATAGGATGAAGTAGATCATAACCAAGAGGCAAGTCCATATAAACCTCCTCAAATAAATCACCATTGAGGAAAGCATTGTTGACATCAAGTTGAATTAAATGCCATTTCTGAGAAGCGGCCAAAGTGAGTAAAACTTTAACAGTGACAGCTTTAGCAACTGGGGAAAATGTGTCAAAGTAGTCCAGCCCCTCATGTTGGGTGAAACCCTTCGCAACAAGACGTGCCTTGTGTCTTTCCAAAGTTCCATCAGAATTAAATTTGTTTTTGAAGACCCATTTGCAACCTACAGAATGCTTGCCAACCGGTAGAGGAACAATAGTCCAAGTATTATTCAGTTCTAAAGCCTCCAATTCATTTTTCATGGCATCTCGCCATTGAGGGAATTTCACTGCGTGATGGAAGAACCGTGGTTCAGAATTGGAGGAGATGTTGAAAATGAGATGTTGATGAGATTTGGAGAGATTGTGATAAGAAAGAAAACGGTTAATATGATAAGGAGGTAAAGGGAAATGATTGGAGTAGTTGCAATGAAAATCTCTAAGATGAGAAGGAGGGCGAGAGATTCGATGAGACTTTCGAATGGTAGATGTAGAAGTGTCAATGATGGGTGGAACAGAATCTGTAAGGTCAGGCATAGAAGGTGTAAGAGAGGGACCAACAGGGGCAGACCTTGGAACTGAGGACAAAGAACCAGGAAAAGATAAGGAAGAGGAAGGCAAGACAAGGTCAGGAAAAGGATCTGGTAAGGTATGATCCTCAGTGATAGAATGAAAAGGGAAAATGTCTTCATGAAAGAAGACATCCCTGGAAACAAAAATCTGCTTGGAGACAATATCAAGAAGCTTGAAACCCTTAACACCTGGAGGATATCCCAAAAAGACACATTCGGGCTCGAGGTGAAACTTTGATCTGTGAGCACTAAGTGTTGAAGCAAACCCCAAACAACCAAACACCCTGAGATAGGAATAGTCTGCCTTGTGTCCAAAAAGCAATTCAAATGGAGTGCTGTGATGAAGAATAGGAGTAGATGTCCGATTGATTAAATGGACTGCTGTGAGGATGCATTCAGTCCAAAAACGAATAGGAATTCTAGACTGAAAGAAGAGAGCACGGGCCACATTCAGGATATGCTGATGTTTGCGTTCAACCACAGAACTCTGCTGTGGGCGTTCAACGCAACTGAATTGATGGATGACCCCTTTTTCAGCAAAAACACCCTTAAGAGATAGTTCATGTGCATTATCAGTTCGAAAAGTCTTAATGGTAGCACTGAACTGGTTGGTAACAAGATTGAAAAACTCCTTGACAACCCTGGGAGCATCAGACTTCTGCTTTAACATGTAAACCCAAGTAAACCTAGAATGATCCTCCACCAATGTCATAAAGTATTTGTAACCAGAGTGAGAAACCACATGATAAGGACCCCATATATCACAATGCACAAGTTCAAAAATATTGCTGGAAATATTATTATGCGATTCAAAAGGTAATCTCCTTTGTTTTGCTAAAGGACAAATATAGCAAGGTAGATGTCGGTGTGAAATGTCAGAATGAAGAAGCAATTGATCCTTCAATATGTCTAATCATTTAAAAGAAAGATGTCCAAGTCTATTATGCCAAACACGGGCAGAAACAGAATTAACAAAGAAAGCAAAATTTGAACTAAAGTCTCCTGCATCCAGAACATATAAGCCGTGAATAGTGCTACCCCTGCCAATCATCCTCTTGGTGGAAACTTCCTGGATGGTGAACTGATCAGGAAAAAATTGTACAGTGCAGTGAGAGCTTGTAGTTAATGAACTCACAGACATCAAATTGAACTGGAATTGAGGAACAAATAAGACATCATGCAATACCAAATCAGATCCTAATTTCACATCACCACTTAAGCTGACTGGTATACATGTGTGGTCAGGTAAGGTTATGCTAGAAGTAGGAATAGGTTTCAGGGCAACAAAGGTAGTTGCAACAGAACAAACATGTCTGGAAGCACCAGAGTCTACAATCCATATCTCCTTGGATGAAAATAATGGCTGGACAGAAATTGACTTATATGTACCTGCAGTAAATGTTGGCTCAGTTTTGTCTTGATCGGTAGGATTTGATTGCGAAGAGGAAGAGAGGTGAGTAGACAGCATTGTCATCAATTCCTGATATTGAGTTGGACTCAGATTTTGCATAAACTTATCAACACCAGTATGCGGAGTCATAGATTGTTCTTCCATCTGTGAATGAACAGAAACATGATTAACATTGTTAGTCTTGGGAAAATGTGAAAAAGTATCTCTTGGCCTGGTTTTAAATCCTGGTGGAAAACCATGGATTTTGTAGCATTTGTCAATAGAATGACCATGATATTTGCAATGAGTCCAATACGGTCTATCCTTTTTCCAATTCCCAGGTGCACCTCGAAAATTAGAATTAAAACGTTCTCTGCCAATATCAGCACTTCGAAGACCAGAGTGAAAACGTTCTCTACTATTATCTGATCGGAATGCAAAGGCAGCTCCTGCATCTGAAGCAACAGTAATTGAAGCATTGTGTGATTTCCTTTGATTTTCTTCTTGTGAAATCAAGGAGAACACCTTATTAATCGATGGAACAGGATCCATGAGTAGGATTTGTCCTCTCACTGATGAAAAAGACTCATGTAAACCCATGAGAAAAGCCATGATATATTCCATTTGATAGTGTTTGTTCAATTCTTGAACACCACCACATACACATCTACCACAACTACAATTAGGTCGAAAATTAGTCAATTCCTCCCATATAATTTTGAGCTTGGTGAAGAACACACTCACTGTGTTCTGATCTTGCATCAAATTCATCAGGTCTTTCTTCAATTGGAAAATTTGAGGTCCATTATTTTGCTGAAATCGTTCCTTGAGATCGTTCCAGATCTCAAATGCTGAGGAAGCATAAATCACGCTAGCAGAAATGTCCTTAGAAACAGAGTTAAGGATCCAGGATATCACCATGTTGTTATTCCTAATCCATGAATTAACCAGATCAACCTCAGTATGTTCCGATTTCGTCACAGAGCCATCAACAAAACCAAGCTTATTTTTGACAGATAATGCAATAGTCATCGCTCGACTCCAGGAGCCATAGTTATCTCCTATGAGCTGTTGAGTCACCAGTACTAACCCTGGGCTGTCGGAATGATGTAAGAAGAACGGACTTGAAGGTTCATCAATGGTGGATTTGACGGAAGTAGATCTGAAATCAGATCCTCCTTCATGAATGATTTGCTCCATAAAGATAAGAATAAGAGAATATGAATGGATTTGAGTTGAATTTGATTAGGAATCTGAAATCGAAAAAAAAAATTTACAGATTGACGAGGAGAAGATAATCGAACAGGATGAGGTATTCGATCGTGAAAATCAGAAGTGTGAAAAACAGAAGCAGAAGAAGGAGATGAAATTACGCAGGTCAATTTCCTCAATTGTGCTCTGATACCATATTAGAATTGAGAGGATGAAGAATTGAATCTTGGATATTATTCATCTTAAAGAGGAAAGTGAAGTAACAGTGTGATAAATATACAAGAGAGGAAAATGGCGGGAAAGTCCAGCTAACTAATATTCCAGCTGGCAAACAACTAATTATAAAAAGGAGGGAAAACAGAAAATAGAAACTAGTCCTAATACAAACTTGTTGTCGATTTTTATATCCCGCAAGTGTACGGATCGTGACAAATAATAAAGTGGACCTAAGAGTCCGGATTATCGTTCCCACGAGGACTATACTTTAGTCTTAATCTATTATTTCTAACTTTTATTTGATATAAATAAACAAGAACAATGATTGGTTATGAATTCTTGAATTGAAATACTTGAAATTAAATTGAATACAGAAGCGATTGATTGGAAATTCAAAGGATAACGGATATTAGGGCGGAACAATTTCACCTATTTATCACATTTACTCCTTAAATCAAGATTCATACCATCTAAGGTAGTGTTCGGTCGAATTCTTCTATTGTATTCAATTTACCCCTCTCGAGTTCTCATTGAGTCTATTTAACTAATTCAATTCCATATCTCTATGCGAATTCTCCTTAGTTAAACGAAACATCAGTTCTAAGAATTCAATTATGACCGCAGCAATTAACATAGGTATCTCTACACGTTATGCCAATTTACCGGAATTTACTACTTGGTCTAAACAACAATCCGCATCTCTACGTAATTATTGTTCACGAAATCATTTAATTAGTGATCAAGTAATTAAATGCATTGAGAACATAGTAAAATCGACACATATGCATTGAGAACATAGCAAAATCAACACATCAAATAAAAGCACAAGAATCTCAATTTAAAGAAATAAAGGATCCCAATTGGTTATATTGTTCGCCCTAAATTAGATTTAACTACTCATGGGAATGAAAGAAAAATACAAAGTTATTATAGAGTACATCACCGGGTTTAGAAAAATAATGTAGAAAAAGAATCCAATCTTGCACCAAGATCTTCTTCCAACTCCCATTGATGCTTCAAAACGTGGTTTGCGCGATGTTTTCCTCCTTTGAATTCCGCCTTTGAATCTCCAATTGTATATACTTTCCCTCCCAATGAGTAGAATAAATCATTTTGATGTGTTCTTCCTTGAATTCCTTCCCAAATCTTCAAAGTTCCATGTGTTTGTGTTGTTTGGAACTAAGGTGGGAACTCCCCCCCTTTTTCCAAGCCTCCTTAGGTCTATTTATACTTTCATATCCGTTCTTGGCCAATTTGGAGTCTTTTTGTGGAGTTTTCGCAACCCAAACAATAAAAACCTAGAATCTGTGGCGGCGCGCGGCGCTTGAGCGCAATGGGACAGCGCTTGAGCGCTGAAAATCTGTTAAAAATCCATTTTGTGGCTGGTGCAGCGCTTGAGCGCTGAGTGTGTAGCGCTCGGGCGCCAAGTTTCTGTCCATTTGCGTCTGTTTCAGTAATTCTATCATAACTTTTCCTTCCGATGTCCGATTGAGATGATTCAAGTTGCGTTAGAAAGATAACTCGAAGGACTACAACTTTGATAGAAATAGCTCTTCTTCAATTCGAACTTTATCTAGGCCAAAAATGTGTCTCAATCTCCAACTAAAATTTAGACATCCTTGTGCGGTTGGAAATTGATTTGTTTTCACTCCTTTTGATCTTTCGTTGCATCCATTTGACCTCTAGCATTCTTGAATCTTCATCGTGAGCTTCGACACAACTTTTGTGTATTTGCACTTTAACTTTCAAGCTTTGGATCTTTCCATTTTTTCGTCAATTTTTGCATTCTTTTCTCCAATTCTTCATCATCCATCGAGTTTCACCTAATAACACATTATATCATAAATTAGGCTATAATCTCGTTAAAAGAACCACCAAATGTCATAATTTGGAGCCCGAATAAGTGTATAAAATACACTTATCAGTTAGGGACACAGTCGAAACTCTTAACAAAAGAGAAGCTACGTTATTTGGACATTAACCGTAATTGCAACCTCTGTGCAGCGAGGGAAGAAACATGCCGCACCTCTTCTTTGAATGCAGTTTCTCTTCTAGAATCTGGGGATGTATCAAGGAATGGTTGGGAATTTCCAGAGCCATGTCTACTATGGCCAGTGCAATCAAATGGATGAAGAAAGAAGCGAGAGGTACCTCATGGAATAGCAAAGCTAGAAGGATCGCACTAGTCAGCGCTGTCTATTATATTTGGATGACTAGAAACCGGCTTATTTTTGAAAACTTGAGGCCCAATATTGATAGCATTGTTTTGATGGGTTCATGTCCCTTTCACTGTATGCAACTATGCACTGATCCCCCCCTCTTTTCGTTGATACACCTGGGTTTACACAGGGCACGTGTATTGTGGTTTGATCAATATAATTAAATTTTACGGATCAAAAAAAAAAAAATGACAAGTTACAATGCAAGATTGAATTTGAACTTTATTGTCACACTTCAGATGCCAAAATTACAACCTTCGCAGTAATAGAAGCCAACAAAAAATTATAACAAGATAAATTCAAAAACAGAAATTACAATTTCATGGGCAAAGCCTCAATGAAATATTAGTAAAAGAATTATTCAACACAATGAAACTTGGTTTTTTCATTCAACAGCCAATGGAACAGCTTCAGCCTGAAAAACAGAAATACTCTTCAGTTTTCAAGTATTGAAAGGTTTAACTTCAAGAGTTCATTCGGGGAAGAAATGGAACTCACCAACTTACGATACTTGAGCGCGTAAAACATTTCAAGATAGCGCCTGATCTCGAGACGATCAAGCTTAGAGACGTATTTCCAGAATCCGTAAACTCCAGCCAGTGTCAAAAGCCTGTCTGAGTAAATTTGCCATGTGAACCTTAAAAAAAGGAGAAAAGAAGGATCAATTGGTGATGATGTTTGCTTTATCGAATCTGAAAATACAAAGTTACGAGTGTTTACTTCTCCTGGATACGTTTGAGGCCGCCTGTTGAAATCGTTGCCCAGTGAGAAGGGTCTTTCTTGCACTTTTCGAAGAAATTGACAAGTAGATCAACAACTTGGTCACCATGATATGGATCAATATGGAAACCCGACTTTCCGTGGATGATGATCTCAGCTGGACCACCATGGATCGTAGCAAAAGTAGGCAAACCACAGGTCATGGCCTCAACAACAGTTAAACCAAAGGCCTCGTAGAATGCTGGTTGCACAAACACGCCTCTGGTATCTGCAATGTAACGGTAGAGTTCACCATTTCTCACACGGTTCATCTGTGAAGAAATCCATCTGAATTGGCCGTTCAAATTGTAGGTTTCGATAAGGCTGTACATTTTCTTCATTTCTGCCTGCTCCTCCAAGTCTTTGGATTCTTTTCTTCTGTCACCACCAACTACAACAAGATTAACCAATTCTCTAAGCTTCGGGCTCTTGGCATACCATTCCACAAGTCCTGTTAAGTTTTTCACGCGGTCCAATCTTGCCATGGTAAATAAAATCGGCTTCTTCTTGTCTTTTAGCACGCATCTGCCAGGTAGAAGGTATCAATAAGAACTTAAGCACAATTATGAAAGAAAGAAATTCTTAGCAAGCAGAGTAGTAGAAAAAAATAAACTTACAGGTGTTCCTCGTTCTCAACCTCACTGAAAAGAAGCTCTTCAATTTCATGATGGAGTGCTGTGAGTCTCTTTTCTTTCTCCGTATATGGGAAATAAAGGTTTGTATCAGCTCCTGGAGAAACAATATTGAATTTGGGATCGAACACATCAATCCCATGAACAACTCGGTAGAGTCCAGGCATCGTGAATGCCATATGGCTCTCGTACTGCCCAACGGTGTCCTTGCTGAAATGTGAAAGCAATGAAATTTTATCTCACAGAAATGAAGCATTGAAAATGAAAGAACAATTTTGATGAAGTACCACTAAATTTACTACCTCCCAGCTATCTCTTGGAATGTGCTAGTGATGATGAAATCAGTATGATTCATTGCAATAAGATCAGCAGTGAACTGACATGAGAAGTGATACTTTTCATCAAATTTTTTCAAATAAATGTCAGAGTCAGGATATTTCGTTTTCTCCAGTGCATGAGCAATGGTACACTGCAAATGATAGCAAAATATTAGTCTCCTGCTTGTGGATTGAAGCAAATATAGTTAAAATTATAAGAGGAAAATTTGAGACTGCAGTATATACCTGTGTTACACCTAACTTGTGAGCCAACAAAGAGGCTGCTAGGTTACCCTCACTATAATTCCCAATAATCAAATCTGGTTTTGCCTGCAACTCTGCAGTGATTTCTTTGGCAACATCCTACAGAATTGGAAGTTTAAAGATGGTCAAAATTTAGCGATGAACATAGACAAAATATGTGAAAAGAGTAAATCTCACCTCTGTGAAAGTCTCCATGTATGGCCAAACCTCAAATCGAGAGATCCATTTGCGAACAATTCCCTTCTCAGTTCTAAAGGGGACTCGAATTATATGTGAATGTTCAGCTCCAAAAACTTTCTCAAGTCGTTGGCCACAAGTGGTTCCAACTGCATCTGGGAGCAATCTAGTCACCTGTATACCATCGCAAGAGTAAGTAACCAAAGACACGTACACAAAGTTATGTTTTCATTGTATCCTCATGTTTTGATTCATTTTGAGTCTTTAATATTTGGTAGTTAGATCTTATTGTTTGTACATCTTTTGATCTTGATAGTCTGGATATGCTCGGAATACTTGTATATAAGTTTTGACAATACAAATTCACATTTACTAACAATGAGAATGCGTGGGGTGATGTCAAGTCCTTGCTCCTTAATACGTTTAAGCATCTCACGCTCTAAGGCAGGAACTTGATCCAAAATGTAAACAACCTGCAAATTAAGGACGAAAAGACATCACAATTCAAAGCACTATAATTCAACTGGGATGAAAATGAGGGGTCAGTTTTAAGGACATACCTGGCCACCAGTATCGGGATAGCCTAACACATTCTCTTGAGCAAAGTAGCCGTGAGGAGAAAGGATAACAACATTGAAAACCATAGGGATTCTCCCAAGGAAATTCTCGAGTGTGCACGAGTCTGGAGCCTCGAGAAGGTCCAGAAGCATAGAAATCATTTCTGATACACGCTCGGCTTTATCACCCCAGCCTCTTTCCAATCCGATTTCTTGGAACTTGTGCTCAAAGTCCGAGTATGGTGTCTCGGGAGGAAGTGTTGAGAGATACTCTTCTGCCTTTCTCAGAACAGATTGTAGAGAAATTAAATTCTGTATTCTGTCATTCAGCATCATTGTCTACACAAGAAAATCAAGTGATCAAATTGATGTACATTCAATGAGAATAAAGAGATTCGACAAAAAACTTTGAGAAACAGAGAATCATCGTCATCTACAAAAATTATTCTCCTTTCTTCTGACAAAGAGAGTATCTTATTGAAATTCTATGCTTATCCTGTCATCACATAACAATGTAGAAATGAAGCATTATGTATTACCGTTCCCTTGTAGTGGTGCATTCGGAGAAAATCGAGAAGAGGGGTCATACTGTCCCTGTCATGAAACATTTTTGCAGAGAGATGCCTATTAAGGAACTCAACTCCATTTCCAATGGACTTGGTGAGGGTTGGTTTGGGGAAGGATGCAGTAAATGGTTCAAAATCCAACTCAAGAACAAAGTTTCCGTTGGCACTGCATCAACATAAACAAGATTGCAGGATGAAATCACAAAAAAAAAAAAAAAAAATTACTAATGTCGCATAAACCAAAGGTGAAAACTCTTAATTTGAAACTTACGGTTCATCTACAAGCTCTTCTTTGAAGTGCAGATACTCGGGCACCGTCAACTCCTCAACAACCAAAGCATTAACATTGACGCGTACATATTCCCAAACACCGGGCCTCAAACGAATAGCTAGTGCAACCCATGGTGGCAACACAATTGCTTCCTGGTAAACAGAAATTCGCAACAGATCGTAAAGGACTCTAAGAAAATTTCGAAAGGTAAATTCAGTTTTACCTGTGTAGACTTTAGAAGTTCTTGGAAGGCATGATCCTTCAGTTTCTCTTTGTCAGTTTGGCAAATTGCTTCAAACTCAGCAAGGAGCTGGTGAGGTTTCAGAATTCCTTTTCCATGGCCTTCAATCCTGCAATAACCAATGATCTAATTAAGATATATCCACATAACACTATAAAGAGCAAAAAAAGTAAGATTTCACATCAAAATATACCTTGATAGAAACAACAAAATTTCATTGCGATGGGCTGCAAGAGTTGCATCCAATCGTTCACGAAGGCTGTGAACGCGAGTCAAAACACGCTCCGCCATTGAAAAATAGTTGATCACTTACCAAATCTTGGACAAATTTAAACTGAAACAATACAGAGAATTAGGATATTTATGCTTATCTGAAAGAAAAAAACTTGTCAAAGAGGAAATTGACTACCTATATTAGTCAAAATAATATAATTCATCCATTCTAGAATGCTAAAAAATTCTAAACTTAACACCTGATGCACCGACCTACATATTGACATTTATTAGATTATGCATACTCATTGAAATAGAATTCCTAAGAGTGATAAACAAACATTATATGGCTAAATGAAATCCCCCCCTTCAATAAAGAACACAGCTGAAGGCATAAAATGAATAGGTAATGTTCATCTGATAAACCATTTGATCTAAAAGGTTAAACGGCTAAAAGACCACATGTATATCATATGAATCTTATCTTCAACACTCCTCATGTGTAGGCGGAGGGATTTTTTTCTCACTTAAGCCTTACACAAGTACTTTATAATAAATAGATGGCGGCAAAATTAGAACTCAAAATATTTGCCTACTTTGATATCATGATTAACGACTCAATCTAGAAGCTTTCTTAAACACCACCGATGGCTACGTTTATACCCAAAATAAACAGAAAAGGAGAAAATCATAAAATGTGGGATGTTTTTTACCTTATGGAAACAGGCAAAAGAACTGTAGAGATCTCAGAAATAGTGAATCAATGGGACCAAAAGTGAATGAAAAAAAGTAACAAACGCAACAAAGGGACAATCTTGCAAGAGCAAATGAATGTATTTTTGCTTGTGAATGATGGAGAGTGCAATGGTAGCACCCCCTTTATATATACACAAAAACCTATATTTCAAAACCACTATTAGTAAAAACAAGATACAAAAATGATGGTATTTGTGTGGTGGGCTTTCGGTTTTCTTCTCTTCACCTTCCTCTGGTTGGCTGTTTCAACCTAATAGCTAAAACCACCTTTGACAATCCAAAATAGGTTTAATAATAAATCCTGTGGACTCATTTGTTTAATCATAACTTTGTCCACTTTCCTCATCCTTCCTGTTTAGCCTTTTGTTTCTATTAATATTGTGGTTGATGCTACACGTATATAATGGTGTACATGGGAGTGTAAACCCTTATGTACACTCTAAAGTGTACAAGTAGTTTAATCTTAATATTATATTGTCTAAATGAATATGTATATAAATATATTTTATAATCACCATGCAGGCGTGCATGGATTTAGTGGATTATGAAATACTAACTTAGTTGTGTGTATATTTCACAAGATTCCTTGTCTTCGACTTGTTTAGTGTTTAGTATTGGTGCGTATAATGGGGGTGGGTGTTAAAAAACTGTATGGCTGGATTTTATGAAACAAAGTATTGATTTATGTAAACTCGAATTTCCAAATTTCTCAATGTGACGCATTGTTAAGGCCCCGTTCGGTATGGATTAAAATCCAATTAAAATTGAAAATATGACCGTTATTGAGTCTCACTCATCTAATAAAAATCAACAATAATGGCTATTTTTTCAATTTTAATCTGATTTTAATCCCTACCGAACGGGCCCTAAATGTACTGATTGAAAATGAATTAAGTTTTTGCTATCTACTTTCTAAACTTAGAAGAGATACAATTATATAGTTGTGTATTGCACGTCAAACATCTTCTACCTCTTGTTAACATAGATATATCAATTATATCCAACCTCTTTAAAAAATATATGTTGTTTAATTAAATAAGTTTGGTTTCCTGATTTTGTAATGAGCCGAGCCTTTACATATGTGACGTATTGTTAATTTAGTATATGCTAATTGCATCAAAGTACTTGAAAATGAAATAAGTTGGGCTTTCCACTTTGTAAAATAAGAGGAGATATGTTGTTTATGTTTATGAAGTTGTGTATTACTTGTCAAATATATGCGACCCCTTGTTACGTTGAATATACAAACTCTTGAAAATGAAGTACGAAAATCAAATTTTCAAAATAAGAGGAGATATGTTGTTTAATGTTTACAAAATTGCGCAACATTTGTCAAACATATGCGACTCCTTATTAAGTTAAATATACAAGCTCCTGAATATGAAATAGGTCTGGACATCAACTTTTCAAAATAAGAGGAAAATAACTTACCGAAATAAGAGGAGGTACGATGTTTAATGAAAAAGTTTGGTTTCTTAATTTTCTAATGGGTGCCCTTCACTTAGGGATGTGTTTCAACTTAAATATGTTGATTACATCCCAAATGAAATAAGTTTTGCAATCAACTTTTCAAAATTAGAGAAAATTTGTTGGTTAATGTTTATGAAGTTGTGTATAATGTATATAGGATAGGCAATCTTATGTTAAATATTCTTATTACATCCAAAGTATGGGAGACGAAATAAGTTTTGCTATCAATTTTTCAAAATAAGAGGAGATATGTGTTTAACAAAATATCTGATTTCCCAATGAGGCAAGCCTTCATATAAGTAATTTGTTGTTAACTAAAATGATTGCATCTAAACTTTTGAAAATTAACTGGTTGTTTGGTCTCAATTATTTCTAAAATACATTTTTCTCTCTTATTTTTGTCCATACATTATTCAATAAAATAACATTACATGCAAATTCAAAACTCTTTCTTATTTTTTAATCATACGTTCTCCATCAAAATACTATTCTAAAATGTATTTTGGGCAAAAAAAAAAAGGCCGGGGGGTGGGGGGGGGCGGTTCAAACAAGCTCTAAATAAGTTTGGCAATCTACTTTCCAAAATAAGAGATACATTACTTAATATTTACAAAGTTCATGTGTAGTAAGTGTCAAATATATGACCTGTAATAAGATAAATATACTATTCACAGCCAAACTCTTGACAGTTAAACAAGTTTGGCCATAAACTTTCCAAAATAAGAGGAGATATGTTGTTTACTAGTTTACAAGGTTGCATATTAGTTAAAATGTATATATTTGAGCCATGAACAATTTGAGATGAATAGAATATTGTCTTTTATCCATAATATTTTTGTATATAGAAAATTGCTACACTCGATACTTTGCTATTAGTAAGAAAAGAAATAAAATTGAGAAACTTATACTAAAACAGAATGGCGTATTGGGAATGGATAGTGATGGGATGGGGTGAATCGACATATCGATTTAGAATATGGGAAGTAAGCATGATAAAATTTAAATTCTTCTTTAAATGAAATAAGTCTGGCTATTAACTTTCTAAAATAAGAGATACGTTGTTTAATGAAATGTGTTATTTTTTAATGAGGTGAACCTTCACATATGTCATTTTGTTAACCATAATATTTTGATTAAATCCAAACTCTTGAAAATCAAATTTTAGCTATTAACTTTCCAAAATCATATATTACTTGATCCATAAATTCATCCAAATTATATTTTGTTGATCAAGTCATATTCTTTCATATAAAACCACAAATCAAAACAATCAAGATCTTTTGATTAAACACCAAACCACCTAATCTACCGGAGATAAATCGATACGAGGGATCAGGAGATGTTGCAAAAACACAAATTTAGGAGCGCTAAGATGAGATATCAGGAGTCGGAATCCGGCATCAAGAGCACGGTGTGGTCCAAGAGGGTTAAGATATAAACCAGGAGTTGGGATTTGTTTTGAATGAACACACCTCCATTAGAATCAAGGGAGAGTTTGCGCGTAAAATTATTTTATGAGAGAATGTACGTTTGAAAATGAGTGTTCAAAAAATGAATTTTAAGAATAATAGGATTGAAACAGGGTGTATATAGAAAAAAAATTGGAGAATGTGTGATTGAAAAATAAGAAAAAGTTGAGTCTACATGTAAAATTATTTTATGAGAGAAAGTACGTTTGAAAATGAGTGTTGAAAAAATGAATTTTAAGAATAATAGGACTGAAACAGGGTGTGTGTGTGTGTGTGTATATATATATATTATAGAATGACACGTGCTTTTCCTTTTTCTACTAAAATTTGACTTTCATCAACTTTTGTTGGTCACTATTAGTTGCACATACAAAATGGACAATCATTCTCCATTTATACATTCTCTGTGCAAATATTCTCTCTTCAATCACAACAAAAGCCGTGAAATTCGGCTCATAGATTGCTTTCCCGAACTGTTGATGTGCGGCAAATCGACTTTCTTATTCAAAATAATCAGTCTGCCACTGGTCGAGTTTTATAATTAGCACTATATACAAAACTTCAGAGAGGTCGTGACCTAACTCTCCAACCAACGAGAAAACAAGGTATCAACTTAACTAATTCAATAGATTGGTAGTTGATGAGAAAATGTTCAACAAGTCTATTAAATATCTTCGAGTGTGTTTGATTGATTCTATATATATATATATATATACAGAAATGATCTAATGAGCACCGGTGCTCATCTTATCTTAAGCACCGATGAGTTGGCACATTAATTCATTGGTGGATAAAGATTTTGTGAGTTCCAATCCACCAATGAATTAATGTGCCAACTCATTGGTGCTTAGGATAAGATGAGCACCGGTGCTCATTAGATCATTTCTGATATATATATATATATATATATATATATATATATATATATATATATATATATATTATGAGGAGTGATTTTTATTTTCTAGGTAATTCACTCTCTCTTTCTTTCTCTCATCTATCAATTCTCTTCCATCTAACCACTAATAAGAAATGGAAAAATATAATACTTGTTGACCCCAGAAAATGTTGCCAACAGATGCCGAGCCCACTCGTGCACATGCAAGTTTGATCCAACACACTAATGTCGATCAACGGTCAAGATGGCTCCAGGAGGGGCGTGGGAGTGACTAAAAGGCACGAGACGTTTCCGTTCAGGTAGAGGTGTCAAGACGGACGGGCCGACCATGACCCGTAAAAACCGGCCCGTGAAAACCGGGACCGCGGGCCGACCCGTGACCCGTGCGGGCGGTTCACGGGCCAAGGAGGTGTAACCCGCGGGCTTCGCGGGTGGCACCCCCACGGGCCGCGGTTAACCCGTGGCCCGTAAAAAAAATAAAATAAAAATTAAAAAAAAGGGGAGAGATTATTTTTACAATACCCTCTCATTAGTTATTATACATTTATACTTTATAGTTCATACTTGTTACTACCTTACTACAATTACAATTATTCAATTGCAAATATCATCATCATCTTGATTATATTTCTTTCTCCTCGATTCTCACTAGTCACTACTAAATTTTTTAATCCTACTATATTATAGATTCTCACGATTCTTTTTCTCAAAATCCTATTTTCAATAATAGTTGCTCTCCAATAAATTTAGAAGATGATAATGTTGTAGAAGTTTGCAAAGTTATAAATAATTTATGTAACATTAAATTTGAATTCTATGTAAAAATTTCTTGATATAATTATGAATTTATCATTTTGTTCAATTCTTAGTTTACATTTAATAAAAAAATATATTTTTTGCTATAAATATGAAAAATTCTATATTTTTATAATTTTATTTATACAATCATACGGGTCAAAATCGGAACGAACCGCGACCCGTGACCCGCATGGGCTCGACCCGAATGGGTCAGCGGGCGGGCCTGGGTTGTAGTCCAAAATTGTGGGCCGACCGGTAACCGGCCCGGAACCCGCAGCGGGCGGGCTTTTTTTCATGCGGGCCGTTACCGGGCTCACATGTTGGCGGGCCGACCCGGCCCGGACCACCCGGATTGACACCTCTACGTTCAGGCTACCGACAAGAAAATGTAATGCGATTGTATAAGAAATCAATCAATAAGTGACGATTTTGTGGTTGAAATATGTTGTAAAAATCACTGTTAAAGCGAGAGAACAATAGTTGCTCCAAATATTAGTATTTGGCATTAGCCTTATTGTGTTACATGGTGGGGGTATTTATAGTGTTACAACTCAAATGATGACTTTTGGATCAATTTACACGTGGTCTCATCTTCTCGGCCAAGACATCAAATCCTAGCAATCAAGTTAACTCTCCTAACTTTACAAAATATTAAATGCTCTTACATTGACAAGACAAGACACAAATAAATTTTACATAAGAGTCATGTCAATCATTCATCAAAGATCTCCATCATAAAGTGATCTTCGCATGTGGCTCTTCAATGGCTGCTAAGGAGCCTCGGACGATGTATGCTTATCGAACCGTGGCTTATTGTTAGCAGCAGTGGCCTCGGAATAATAGTGAGGGCCTCGGAACCCACGTCTGAAGCTATGAAAATATGTCCTGATTTGGTTAAACTGGTCCCACCGCTAAAATACGGTGCCACGTGTCACTTCCATCTACTGACCCGTAACAATACTTTCTATGTTGAAAACTAAATCAATCAAACACATTTAATTAATAATTTTCATACAAATAAGTTATAGGAAATTGAATTGCATAAAATTTATTTTCTTTCCATTCAAATTTCATATTCGCAATCAAATGCACTCTTAATTCTTTTTCTTAGCTATTTACGAATATGGAAAATAGTTACTACATACTCAAAATCAAGACGAGAAATAAGGTAAGAAATATAACATAATATTTCTGCAATCTTAAAACAATGAAAAAATATCCTATCAAATTGTTGAGATTTGCACAATAAATAATTAAATAAAAATCATTTTTCCGTCTAAATATTGTATATAATCCTTCCTCGTATCGACATTACCTAAAATTGAGTAATAAATAAATATGTTTCGATAACTTGAACAAGTGTCTTTAGTATAGAGCCTAATTAGTATTAAAAGATTTCTTCTCATATTATAATAATGCCTACTTCTTCCAAGAAAAAAAAAAGTTACGATAATTATTTTAGGCAATAATTAATCCATTTTACAAATCCTAGTAATATTGTTGACTTTGCCTTCTAAATTTTAATTCATTAATAAAAAGATAAACCATCCACGGTTTTGATGGTTTGTGGGACACAGTTTTGATGGCTTGGAAATTGTACAGTCCTTCTTGTTTGTTGTTGAGAACTTTCCTTATGCTTCAAGTCTCTCCAAACTTTATTTTTTATTGGTAATTAGAGATTTGCAGCTACAAATGTTGTTGGATCTTCAACAACTATATTTTGCATGACAATGAAATAGGTGGGTGATGTGGGGTCAATTAGTGGTGTCAAAATGGGGACCGTTTACAGTCAAAAAAATGATTGATTTTGACATAATTTTTGAGTGAAATCCACTTGATTGTGAAAAATCTGTTCGAAAACGTCTCTCTTTTATTGTGGATTAGACTTGCTATTAACGTCGACTAATTTGTCAATCGCATTTGACCTGCCGCTCAATTGAAAGCTATGAAACAAGTATGCGGTTGTTCAAAATTGGAATGGGCACAATATCGAGAAGTGGCCGCATTGCTCAATTTGAGTCAGGCCTCGTTGTTATGATTCGGTTACTCAATAGAGGTGCAAGCTAGAAGATCAATCTGTTTTCATTCACATGTTTTATTTTTTTGACTTAGAAGGAGGGGAAGACGAAGATACAGAAAGAACGGCCTCCAGCGCACCAATGGGAGAGGGGGCCCCGGCAAGGACAAGTGCTGTTGAGGTACCGGTTCAACCAAGTGCCCAAGCAGCAACAACAACTGAAATACGGCGGAAGACATATATTTAACCCGGGCCAGAGAATCTTTCGTCAAATATCCGGCTAATCCAAGTTACGTTCTGGATAAGCTGCATGCTCACCACTATCTTTATCTAATTGTGCTCATCTCAATGTAACCCGATGACTGGGGGTGCAATCCTCATGTAGTAACTTGAACCGGGTTAATGCTCCTGGCATCAAAATTCGTATATTAAAATGCTCAAAATCGTGCTCAGTTGAATGAAATCCACTATATTGTTAATTGATATCTAGAACAACTTTTATTGATGGACCAGCCTTTTGGAGTGCATAAATATCTTTGTAAATAATATTAAAGCACTAGGTAAACTTGTAAATTCTTTGGCAAAGAATTTTGTAATTTGTTTTGAGCCACAACTTTATATCATCTCGATGCCTAGAACTTTGCTATTTGTACACTGATTTTTTACACTTTGATTGACACTTGCATTGTTGCCAAGTGTCAATTGGATGAAAAAATTGTTTGAAATTTAAACTGTCGAATTGGGTAATACCACATAACAAGTGTATGCTAAAGTGAACATGTAGCAAGGTTCTAATGCCTATTTACACATAAAAATACCATAAAGACGGGATTATATTAATATATAAATACACTCGAATATAAAGTCGTCCGTAATATTATTTGTAGACTAAGAACTTTTTAGAATTTCTTTGTGCA
Source organism: Fraxinus americana (assembly GCA_035079005.1). Taxonomy (NCBI): domain Eukaryota; kingdom Viridiplantae; phylum Streptophyta; class Magnoliopsida; order Lamiales; family Oleaceae; genus Fraxinus; species Fraxinus americana. The sequence continues at coordinate 65,040 of CM068726.1, forward strand.
TCAAATAAATATAGCAATTAAGTTGTTTTGATGCCTATAAGCCAATTACAAGGACACAGAAAATTTTTACTAGAATTAGATTATTTTGGACAACAAAATATGGGCAAGTTTGAAAATCTTTATTTGAAAAATAAAAATTAATGCAAGCACTGATTGACTACCTTTCATTTTTTAAATTTCCTTTTTTTTTTTTTCAGATTTAAATCAAATCTTGTTAGAAAACCTCAACTACTATTTTCCTACTAGAAATAGTGCATATCACAAATTCTAAACAAATGTTATGGACACTTTAAATTAATCGAAGACAAAATTTAACTCACAAGTCTAGTCAACATTCATTACAATCTTGAGGTAAGAAATAAAGGGGACATCTATAATATTGTACAAGAATATGACATCAAAATATTCATAAAGCGAATGAAATATTCCATATATTAAAATAAGCATATGTATTCTAAATGCAAAGCATACTGTAAAGACACCAATCTCAATCATAGCCATAAAAGTAAGTAAATTTTAGTTTGCTCCAAGTTAGAGTCGTAAGAAAATATGAGAAAGCGAACACTTATACATTACAAAAATGATGTCGAGAAGAAAAAAGAGATGGAGCTTGTAGTAAACTACTTGTTAGCACAAAGATTTTGTCTCTACTTTCGAATGGTGAATCTTCAAGCTACTCATTGATCACATATAGAATGTAGATACTGGACATGAAACCTTAATCCAAGTTCAACTTTTCAATTACAAATAATCAAACTTGTGTTTAAGAACTCATTGACAATTTCAAGTGTTACCACAAAGTTAAAACCAGAATAAAGAATCAACAGTCTATTACTACAAAGATTGGAGCTCCCGGAGACTAATTCTTACACATATTTACAAAATAGGAACCTAGAATCCATCAACTAATGACAAGGAAAAATAATAAAGAAAAGAAGAAATATAAAGATCTCCAAAAAGAATGTTAAAACTTGTTGGCTTCTACTCTTTCATGCTAGTATATCAAACTATGACTAAGGTTTCTGAGATCGAACAATCACATTGCAGGACAAGAGTACGACTCTGCCCAGAAAATAACAAACAAAAAGTTGTTGGTACATCATATTTTTCCCCTCATCCATAATTTCACCATAATGCAAGCACCCACCCTCCCTGGATGGGCACCATAAGAATATCTTGATATGAGCAAAAAGTTCGGGAAACTAAAACCAAAACCTCAATGACAGAGAGTTTCTCCGTAATTCACCCAACGCACAAAACTATCTGAAAATTCCTCAAGGACTTCATAGTTATGGCCTTCAACATACGACAGATCAGTACAAGTCGGTTGCCTTCCCTACAAGTACAAGGACCATGGTAGCATCAATATGATTAATCAAAAATATTGTTGAAAGAAAAAAATAGTACACTTTTAATTTCTACAGTAACAGGCACTTTGTTAGTTATTAATGCAAGATGTTGTGTGATTGTATCACAAGCTACAAATGCATTTATATTGTTGGTGAGGTTATAAAGAAGTAAGAAAATGGCAGCATTGTCTATCATTGAAGAAAATAGAAATGCAATGAAAAATGTTGCACAAATCTGCTTTTGTATTCATACTCTCTCATACTATGAAGTATGCAGTTCTAGGTTATTCAAAATTTCATAATGTGGAATCCTTGTGTAAAAATTGTGAATGAATAGGACATGCAGAGTTCACTTGAAAAGGTGGAATGGGTAGACTTATATCATGTTTAGTAAGTGTCTATAAACAGTTTTGTTTATAAATAAAATCAGAATGTTTGATAGAAAATCTTCTTTATAATAAGCAACTAATAAAATATTGAAGGACACTCAAAATATAACGAGAAATAGGCAAACTAAATAATCACAACGTACCCATGTCTAATCTCTCATGGATGGATGTTCCGATCTGTCAGAATTTTGTGGGCTTATACATTTACTAAACTACTAGAAGTTTAATAAAACTAATCGAATTATCTGAATGGCACATTAGGAGAATAGAGCTTGATATTGAGATGTGTAACCATAACATTTTCCGGTTTCACAATATAAATTCTGCATGGACTGCGCATTCATTCCGATTTATAGTGGTATCATTGCTACTGAATGATGGAAAAAAGATACTTACCCTCGTGCTAGAGCCGCATTCACTGGTAGATGGGGTTGTATCGCCTGTGATTTCATTGGCAAAATTTTCTGATGACAGTATCGCAATTGGAGAGGCTGTGAGCATTGACCTACCAATGAAGGAAAGTAGAAAACTTTAGCTTCCTCAACACTCAAATTAATCCATCCTTATTCCCCAAATCCTCCAAACCCCCCATTCCCCACGCCCAACCCAGCCCTGGCAACCCAAAAAAGTTTCCAAAACAGATATTTAGGACCTTACTCAACCCAAAATTTAGCTAACATCAAAAGGAACAGCTAGTTAGAATTCCATCAAAATTTGTAATTGTATATTATCTAATGTAAAAATACCAATATCATCTAAATTGAAGGCCAGAAACGCCATATAAAAAATAAAGCAAGACACTCCAGTCAATGTTGAAGTATGCATTACTAATAACGATTAACGATAGAAGAGTTTTTTCTCTTATTAACAACAGCAGTGAGATCTTTTCATTGCACCAGTGAGAAGTTGTGGTAGAGTAACCATAGGCGATACAAACTAGAATAAGATATACAAATGAAGACCTCAACAAAAAAATATGGCTGAAACAGAAATGTAAAGATTAGCAATGAGACAAGATTAACATTCTTGATTTCCTTGACAAGTTAACTTTCCATGAAGAAGAGGACCCATACAACCGACCCTACATAAGTACGGGATGTCTTTTTGAGTCCATTGAAATTTAGGAACTAATTCAATTACAACAAACAAGGATATCCTGTCAGCACTATGGTTTGAAATCCATTCAGTAGTTGCACTTGATAAAACCAAATGAATTTCAGTAGAAGAACTACCTTTCCAGCAACTCATCCTCACATGAATTTCCAGAAGAAGAAAGCCAATCTAAGTCAACAAAGTTTGAGCTGTCAATCGAGTCCCCATTCTCATGTTCGAGGCATCTGACTCTTTGCATTTCAGCAAAAAGAACCCTAGCAGGTATGGAAGGACCATATCTACAAATTAAAAAAAGAAGAAGAAGAAGAAGAAGAAAAATACCAAGGCAGATGAGCCAGAGGAATTCATTTTTCTTAAATAGACTCCTTTTGCAAACGAATTCAAAACCTTAAACAGAATAATTGCATATCCACTTATGTGTCTGTGTCTGTGTGTGTGCATGCGTGTGTGTGTAGTGGACTTTTTCCTGAAGTTGTTCTTTCACATATCAAAATTAGAACACACAAGAAACTTATAAACCATTCATGGAAAAAACAACAATCTAATATTTCGGATTAAGATACTCCGTTGCCAAAGCCAATATTAAGTTCTTTTCCAATAAAGTAACAAGAATATTTGCTTAAAGTGAGTGACATTCATTGTCGGACCTGCATATTCAAAGGCAAGAACTTCACCTCCTGCTTCCACTCACAAAATACAGTGTAGAAGAAAGTGCAAGGAAAATGAAGTCACAAATATACGAACAGTGGAATAGGATTAAAACCTTCAAACTATTTGACAGAGAGACAATGTTTGAGAATCATGATCGCACGATACTCATCATCTCACATTTATTAATAAAAGATGCTCATCCTCCGTGAAAACAAAGAAAGAGCCAGCTAAGTCTATTTGAGAAATCAGACAGTGGCATTGAGTTCATAACAGAAAATTGAGCTGATATTAAACTGATCCAGTCAAGATAAATGCACCACCATAATATACATTGCCTCTATGAATGAATTTCCTTTTACCAAATCACATTAAATGATGGTCAATGTAAGAGTTAAATATCACTTCAAACATAAGGCAAAAGTAACACATATTATTTCTTCATCTTCAAACTTCTATCAAACATAATCAGAAAGTATCAGGTCTATGATCCTTGGTCAAAGCCAACAAATTTGACAGGTATCATTATGATGTTGATTCAACTCAGCCTAAAAAACATCAAATAGACAAATTGTGTATCCCAATGGGCGAAGTTGTAAACAGAACCCCAAAGTCACCTCACGGTGTGTACAGTGTGGTGGAGAAGGCAGGTGGAGGAAAATATGGAAGGAAATTTGGTTGAGAAAAGGTAAATGTATAATCCATCCACCTACCATTTAATGCCAAACAACCGAACGGAATAGGTGTATTTTAGTGGAAAATAATAACTCACATTTTGGTATAATCCCTCCAAACAAAGAAAACAGCTTTAAGTATTAATGCATCAACTACAATAATATAAAGTGGCAGTTCATCCTTGTAAAAAGGTAAAATAGAATATACGGTCACAGAAGCTGGAAGGCAAAGCACCTAGAATCTGTTAAATCACTTTCGGAAGTTGATATTTCTGGTGATGACTCAGAAAGCATTTTGCTTCCTTCTTTCGACTTGCTAGATAAGTCAGAATTCAGAAAACCCTTATTGATGTTTGAGGTGGACCTGGGCGAGCGACTTTCACGAAGAATGTTCCCATCTGACCATGACCTTTTAAATAATGACCTAAACATACAAAACAAGAGAGTAAAATTTAGCAGAACTTACAGAAGTGCACGGCCACAAAATATCATAGAGCAGTTATCAAAATACTACAAGTTCCCCCTCGACAACGATGCAGGAAGTACATCTTGAATGACTAATAAGTAATCATCCCATCTCAGTCTGATGCCAATATGTCTAAGGAACCTATATGAATTTTTAATCCATAGAACAAACTAAAAGTTGAAAGAACAGAAGGAAGATCGAAGTAAAGAAGTATTACAACATATAACTCAATACCACCTTACCTTCCATTTTCATCAATGTTTGACTGTCCATTCCTTCCAACATTGGAATGCTGGTCAGAATCCAGCTCCCATACATCAGCTTTACCTGGTTGAGGTTGAAAATGCCCCAAAAACCTGCTCAAATATTATCAAATGAACTGTTAGTTAAAGTGAATACATCATTCCATCACCTCAAAAAATAACTAGAGGTAGTCCAAAAAGTTAACAATCATCTTTGAAAAGGAAGAGATATTAACAATTTCTCAATGCTAGTGAAGCATGTCAAGAACGGGATAAAGTATGTGCCAGACACAGAAAATGTGATGGAGATAACGATAAGATATAGATAGGATTTTAAAAGTAGAGTTTGATTCAAATTATATGTGTTTAGATTAGATCAGATTAGCTTTAATAATTCGATAAAGTTCTAGTTTATTAGATATTCTTTTGATTTTAGAATCTTTAATCTATATAAAGAGGACTTATTCATTATAATAAGTACCTCTTGAATATATGAAATAAATTGATTTTCTCTTGCCCTAAATTATTCTTCGTCTTGGGTCCCCTTCTCTTTCTCGTTCCTTTTCTTCTTCAATTGTTCATTGTCAAATTGTTAGGTTCTTGCGTCAAAATGTCCCTACAATGTTTCCCTAAATCCATCTTCACTACCCATAACACCTATATCTATATATAAAATTTTGAGAAGCGTATGTAAGATCGTAACCACTACAAACTTACACATTGATGGCATTTTGCTTCTCCATATCCATGTAAGCATTGCTGTAATATCTCTGTAGAGTTCGAAAAAATTCCTGGGACTGGGTTGCAGCTTTCCACTGACCCCTTCTCTCAGAGAAAATCTAAAATAAATTAAAATTTTAAAAATGTCAACCAAAACACATGCTTGTAATAATGAAATTAAATGTTTAAAAGGATAAATAATTGCACATTCACCTAACACGACTCGCAAAAGAAAAATGCTTACACTGTAAGCCACGTATAATGTAGACTTTATAAACAAATTCTAACACAAAATGATCAGACTGAAGACAAACCTTACTAACAGTTCACCCAAAACACATTCGACAGGTTTTATCGGAAGCTCTCTTCAGTTAAGGCAGGGGATCAATCTCATAATAAACATAATTTTAAATGTTTAACTGTTACTTAAGATGTCTCAACTAGTTGAAGGACGAGAAATGAAAGAATGGTTCTTGCACTTCGACACAATAAAGGAGGCGTGCACTGGCTTTACAAGATTGTTTTGACACAAAATTATAGCAAACACATAAAATAAATAGCTATAAAATTGAAACATGTTACATCTGACTGGTCCATATCACGTGAAATGGATTGGTAGGTCCTGAAATCAACTTGATTTAACAGTTGATAACTAATTCTACCATTTTCCACAAGTAACATAACTTTTCAGACACAGTATTGAAGATAACACCAAAAGAACACTTGCAACTGGATATTTTAATTTGAAATAATAGCTTCTGATATTAGTCAGCCAGGAAGTGGCATAACAATAAATCCAGTCAAACTACCCAATATTAGAATGCAATCACACATTTGCTTACCTTGTTATGAGCAGCCGAACCACCATACTGATGTGCAAGGGTATCACCCATTCTCTCATAAAAGGCCATCAATTCATCAGCCAAAGAATCATCAAGGTCTATCTTGGCGGAGGTTATTGCTCCAAGAGCATGCAACTGATGTCCCAAAGCAGCCAAGCCATATGCATATTGTGCCACATTAGTGCGATCCAAACAATCTATGCAGTTTGTCCTGAGAACTCCCTTTTGGAAAATTGGAGGTTTGAGTGAAGAATTGCCATTAGAAACAGTAGTGCCTCCACTAAGTTTTCTATCTGTGTTATCTGAATCCTCATTCTCAACATAGAGAAGTGTCTCACATTCGCTGTTGTAATATTTTGTGGTGGAAATATCAGGAGTAGCAACATTACTGCGTCATGAAACCATGGTTAACTTCCTTATAAACTTACACATAGTAACACAATTGGGAAAAAAAATAAAATAATAATAATAATACATTGGTAATTTATTCAGCAATTACTAACACCCATAAAGTCATGTTATAATAGATGTATCCACACATTTTGGTAAGTCCTCTATGCATCAAATATTATCCATATACAAAAAGAATTTTCTCTCTCCTTGGGAAAAGATCAACAGTTGACTTCTTGTACAAGAGGTAATTAGGAGCTAAGTGACTTTAAATTTTGCGTATTTGGAATAACAAATATGAAACAATTAGGAAAAAAGTCAGAACATTCATCATGATATAGAGAAGCTATGTTCTGGCACAGTCAATTTGTCTCAAATACCAGAGGTGGGAACAACCAATGATACCTGCAGGTTGCCCTAACTGTGGATTAGATGTGATATTGAAGTGCTAAAATACTCCAATAAAGATCATATCACCAAATTCGTTATAAGTGTTTTTTAGGTCTTCAAAAGGTCTTAAGACAAATATACCCAGATTAAGATGATAAAAAAATGCTTAAAGCATACACCATTTCTATTGAACTAACCCATCAAAAAAATTAAGCCGTTGGAGAGGAAGGAATCTATTTTGTTCATATTTTTTAAATGTTCTACAAGCTCCTGATGGGAACAATGAAATCACTTTTTTTACTTAAGACCTTAAACCTGAAGTTTTCATAGTTGGGGGTGGCTCTAAAAATTGAACTTAGAAACTTTGTTTGCTCTAGTACCATGTTGAACCATCTCGTCGAAAAATTTAAGTTGTTAGATAGGGGAGAGGTATTTATTTATATTTTATATCATCAAAAATATCCAATTCGTAACGAGGGATGACTACCCAGTAACTCAAGAACATAAACATGCTTAAAATAAGATAAAAAAATAATCAGAAAATAAAATAAAATAAATGGAATGTATTAACACACTCACTCAAAAGAAGGCCATCCCAGATATCCCTCTGATTGCGAGGCTGGTGTTACTTGACAATAGAAGAAACCTGTAAGTGTTAATGCGTATGCAGCCACCTTTCCCAAGAGTAGAAGAACATTTGTAGCTTTACTGAGGAAAAGAGTTAAATAGAAAGACTAGTTAGATCTTCTACAAAAGTAGCATGTCTAAGAAGGATAAAAAATCTAATACCTCCGAGAATGTTTGTGCAGATCCCAGTGGAGAAATTTAAGACGATTCTCCGCTGCCAGATCTTTATTAATAGCTTCAATTGCATTAGCAAACTCTGTACGAAGAATGGATTCTCGAGGCTTCTTTTCATTTGTCTGTTGATAACAAAATTCAGTACACTTTAACAAATTCAACATGTAACAAATATGGAGTTAACCAATTCATCATAACACCCTTGAGTACAAAAGTCGAAATTAAATCCTCACCTTGATCAAATTTAAAATGATAATAGGATTCCCATATCTCTTGACAAGATTTTCAAAATGAAGTCTGGTAGACTCATAATTTTGGTCCCTCTTTGACACTGCAAAATAAACATCAGTTGTGAAGTACAGACCAGAAAATCAGATGAGAGTTCTTTTGCCAAAAAAAAAAGGAAAATAAAAAGAGAGAAAGGAATTGGAATTCAAATTGCTATAACATACAAATAATATCAGGCTTAAGATTTAGGCGCGAAGTTTCCTGTGACCAGAATAGTGGGATGGACCCACGATTTTGGACAACAGAACTAATCTGCATAGGGAACCCTTCTGGAACATCCTCAAATACAATCTGCTCAGTCTCAACATCATTTGCAACTCTGCCCTTCTCATTGACCCCTCGTTTTAAATATCTACAAAGTAGAAAAAAAATCTCAAGTATCATATGTGCAACAGAGAAAAGGGGGTTAAAAAAGCTCAACGGAAAGCATCCATTTATAAAACAGAAACAACACATGAGGTGAATGTCACGAGATAAAAGTGATGAAAATAACAATGATAATCCATACTTTAACTGGCCAGCTCCAGCAGCAGTTTACTATGCTTCAGTGTATCTCTACACTTCTAACACATAGATCCAGTGCTCGTATGTCTATATTAATTATAGGGCCTCTATACATGCGAAGTATTTACAAAAGTATACCAAGTTAAGAATTCTTTTTGTTTGAGTATCCTCTCTAAGTGAGGCCAACCCAGCTAGCATCAAATCCCATTTCAATCTTCCATCACCTTAATATGTTTGCTAAGAAGCCCATGTCACGAACTCTTTTGTCCTAACTCCTCGATTTCAGGATACAAATAAGATTAGATCAGTAATTACAAATGGCGAGAGCTCAAATAACATAGTAATGGTGATTAATGTAAGCACTTTTGAGCAGTAGGTGCATAGAGCATCTGAATTTTCCTTTTTATTTTTTCAGAAAAGCACATTTTCATCAAGACTTGTATGCAAATACAAAGTTTACCCGCCAAGGAGCTTAGACTGTGAAAAATATTTTGTCCGTACTCCTGAGGGCTTATGGTAATTAGTAGCTAGCACCGAGCTGTTACCCAGGCATAAAGCTAAATTAAGTTGAAATATCCTATGGAGAGTCTTGGAGAGAATACGCTTTCTTGAATCCAAAATGTAGCTTTACCTCTTCATTTTTTTCAGAGGAAGTTACAAAACTAATAATGCATCTTAATCGCATTTACAACACCAGAAATTAATTGAATTCGTAATGTTTTCTTTTATTGAAAATTGACTGAGAGTTGAGTGATCATGTCCACTTAAAATTTGTGGAACCCAAAACAGGTGCGATACGAATTAACTTCAAACATGTTCCCTAAAGTTAGCTATCCATAAGTCCTGCTTTTCATTTATTAAGCCTAAGCAAAACCCTATATTTCCAGATCAGAGGAGTGATCCATAGCACCATTTAGACCACCCAGAAAGGTCATTACCACAACAAATGAACTTTGCTGAATTTCATGGAATCAATTCTTACCAAAACTAGAAACGTTATTACCACAATAAGAACTGATGACAAGACACTGAGATTTACCTGTGACGTATACTCAAAAAATAATCATCTAGAGCCAAAGCATTACATCATCACAGGATACAAAAGAGGGACCACAAGAATCAGGAATAACTTCAATTTCAATTTGCAGGGCATAGTTTGATTGGATCAGTTTTCAGGTAAGCCTTTGATTCTACAATTCCTCCCTTCTCCATACCTCTCTATCTATTCCTCCTCCATTCCATAACAACTCAAAACTAATGCCAGAAGTATAACTGAACAAAAAAGAATTGCCACCGCTAACAAAGTAGTATAACTGAAATAACAAAATACCACTAAAAGATATTCCACAACCTCCAGGAGGTTGAAAACATATCAAAATAATAAGAGGAAAGAAAATCTGCCTTGGAAATTTCCATTTCCAACCTCCTACATCCAAAGACTACAGCTACTACCTCCATGACAAGTAGCTCCTCATAAAACCAAGCAATGGATTGTCCAATCCTGATTGAGGTTAAGATTAAGACGTGGCTTGTAATAGTGTTGGTCCCCATTTTGGAATTCATGGCACAGTAAGCTGTTTCTTGATCTAATGTTGTTGGTAATGTTGAGGTCCAGTATTGAGGGAAAGAGAAATGTGAAAAGAAAATGCCGTTCATTTTTCTTCATTTTTATTTGGACGGGGGAGCAGAGTTGATTTAATAGAGGATCATTCAAAGAAGGGAAAAAAAACTGTCAATTGTAGGTAACAATAGAGGGCCTTGAACACCACAAGTAAGGAAAGGGTGTAATTCAATTAGAAACACTGGAAATAAAACATTAAAGAACACTAACCCTACACTACATGTAAATATACACAAAATAGATGAGTTTCCTTGATAGTCACGCAAATGCATAGATGGATTCCCTTTCTAAACCTGTTACATAGATAAGATCCCATCTGGATCTCATAGAAAGATGAATTACAGTTAAACCTCGATAAAGTAATGTTCGATAAAATAATAACCTCGATTATATAATAATTTATTTCGATCCCGACTTGGGCCAATGGACTAAAGTAATAACCTCGCTAAATGCATTAAGTAATAAAAAAAAATTTTGAATCCTTAAGGGCCCAATAAAAATATAAAGTAATAATTACTGAATTTCATTGAGAAAAAATATATATATATAGACCAAAATCTTTCAATCAATCAACAATACTCGTACAATAATCATTCCTCTTGAAAATATGCATCTATAGTTGATTGTTTTTTCTTCCCACCTAAACCAAAATGAACCCCATCCTTAACTTTTTGTAGAGCATACACAACTTCCGAAATATTTTGCTCGTGTTGTAGAAAGTAGTTGCTTAAGGTGACTATTGCTTGAAATGCCTCTTTTGACGACACATTTAAAACGCTACTGTCATCTGGTTCAGAATCATTCTCATCATCATTACTGTTCATTACCGATTGAATAATTTCTTCGTCTGTAGGTGATTCCATAACTGCATCATTCTCGCTAAAATAGCTCAAAAGATGTTCAACATCCATCACATTTCTATAGCGTAAATTAGAGATGACATCTTTAATCCTTGGATACCTTCATCTAATTCACCAACTTCTAGTTCGGGAACATTGTTTTCTTCTTACCAAATCTTACAATGCCGAAAACAATTTGCAATTGTTGATGTCTTCACATCAAAATTTCAAGCCATGTTAGCAAAATTAATAGCATTCAAAATATTAATTTTTTCAGGATTTGGTGCTTCAACCTCAAGGCCTTGTAAGATACTAGAATAAAAACGACGACGATAATGAGATTTGAATGCTCGAATAATTCCAGCATCACATGGTTGAATCTTAGACGTGTTAGGAGGTAAGAAAAATAACTCTACATTTCTCAAGCCTTCAACTACCTTTTGAGAGTGTTCGATATTGTTGATTGACTAATAGTCAAATCAAACTTTTGTTGCACCCATGCTTGCATAACTTTTTGGGTAATAGTTGGATTCTCTTTCTCATGCTCACATATTGCACTGCTCATTTTATCGGTTAAAGTTGATTTTTTTACTCCTTTCAAATGATGAAAAGACATTGGAGGGGAAACAAAATATTGTATGTGCTTGGAATATATCTTCCAAACATTTAGCTTTCATAGGTAAAGACTAAACATTTTCATTTGCTATGTATGTGAACTTAGTTAGAGACAGGGACGGATCCAGGATCGAGGTAAGGGGGGGCTAATACGTAAAAAAAAAAAAAAATTACACATGAATTTTACAAAAAAAAAATTTTTACATAAAATTTTTTTTTTTTTCCTTACCAAAAAATTCTTTTTTTGGGGGGGCGAGGGGGGCTACAGCCCCCCCCTAAATCCGTCCCTGGTTAGAGACATTAAGTTTCACTAAAACTTTTGAGCTTCCTTAGATTCAAATAATACTTTGATTAGTGTCTTTTGATTTTTCTTACCACATACAATGTACATATTTTATATTGAAAAACTCTCTCTAAAATAATAAATATTTATTTATCGATAAATGAATTAAATATTTATCGATAAATGAAATTTATCGATAAATAAATAACCTCACTAAATGAATATTTTTTCCCGGTCCCAAGGGTATTACTTTATCGAGGTTTAACTTTAGGAATATGGGAAAGGTTTTTTTCTTTGCGTTTTTTTTTCAAGAAACACCATCGAAGTCTAGGTGAGGTTTTTAGGCTTCCACCTAAACCCAATGGAATAGTTCGGATTCCCTGAATCTGTTTTTATAGATAGAGTCAAAGTACAATGTACGAATACTTTGGAGAAAGAATGTAACTTCAAGTCGAGATAGTAAGATAACATAAATCCAGATGTTCATCAAATTATTGTTTGCATACTGACCTAGTCCCAGCATAGTGCCGTGAACGCCTGGCAATTAAAGTCAGCTTGAAATCATGCCCCGATATAGAAAGTGTAGCCTGCATTCCCAAGCATAAAGAAATTAACAAGCCATCGAATTTTTAATGTTTGCTTACAAACGCATAGCTGGCAATATATAAAAACTAATATTTAGAATAATCAAAGTCAAAGAAAAGTAACAACATTAGATAATTAGGGCAAAGAAATTTTTTGAAAAACAATAAGTCACGTAAGCAGTGCAGGAACCTTACCTGCTTAAAAAATCCATAGACTAATGCAACTGTCCAAATAGTATTCTGAAGAATATTGTGAATTCCACGAGTAAGAAACGCGTTCCACACAAACATGGTTTCATACAGGACTTGCCCGGTTTCATTATCACACATGTTCTTCTGGAGACTCCTCATCACATGGTAGGAGTAACTAAAATAGAAGTCCTTCGTCAGATCCACCATGCACAAGAGCTTCTTGTATCTATACAACCATCAAAATCAAAAAGCAGTCATTAGTAAAGAAATTATCCTGCAAAGAAAATTAATATATAAGGTATAAGACTACCATATTCATCTCTAGCTCTCCAGCAAATATTGTTCATTATAGAAAATCAAAAATTAAGAAAGATTAGACGTAGAGGAAACTCATGGTCAGACTGAGATTCTCAGTGGAAGTTTGCTGAATAGGCTGGCATTTTACTCTTCTTTATGACTATATGGAAGAACGGGGACTAAAAGACGATAATTGACAACTTAAAGAATAAAGCTACTTCATTCATTAAAGAGACTGAATTAAGAGAAAGGAACGACCTGTTCTCATTCTTGTAATTAACCATGCTGGATCTAACCACAGAATTCTGAAGGGGGATTATCTCACTTTTGGAGATAGCATATACAATGTGACCGCAGATTGAACCTATCTGTCTTCTTTTTGTAATAAGAAGCATGTAATAAGGCCCCAGAAATTTAATGAATCCTGGAAAAGAGAGTTCCAAGAACAGCAATTAGGATTAACAGCCCACCTCATATGCACGAAAGAAGTGACTCTCAATTTATACTTACCAACAATGCCATAACAAGAAGTAACAAACTTAAGTCCTCCTGTAACCCTGTTTCCTTCATGTATCCTTCTCAATAAGTCAGAACATTCTCTTTCTGTGTATGGGGTAGAATCTTCACGAACGTTAAGCTCACTCGGTTCTGTCCTATCAATTTTTAACACTTTCCAGTATGTTCTATTTTTATCCCTTCCTACCATATAGAATTTCTGCAACCAACAAATTGAAAACTATCAAATATAGAAGTATATGCATGCACAGGATAAAATTTACGTAAACTCGTATATCTTCCACTAAATTGTCAAAATATATCCATCATTAAATTGATTATAGTTTAATTCATCGAAATACAGACATATCAAAATCCAAATAATTCAGAATTAACTTAAGAAGCAACATTTACAAAATTGCTGCAAATTAATAGAGAAAGTGAACGCAAGAATATAATCATAATCAACATTAGCATTAAAATATCAGCACAAATTAATCTACACAAAGCCTTGAAACAGGAGAGTTTGTACTCCAAAATTAGTACAAGAATCCAAACAAAGCACGATGACTCATTTGAACTTAAAGAGACAAGAAATGAAAAAAAAAAAAAAAGTTAATACCGATCGTGTTTCATAGAGTCGGAATTTTTGCATAAATCCATCTGGAGGTGGCGAAATAAGAGGAGGAGAAAGATGTTGAACTCCCTGAGGTTTTTGTGTTACATTTTCCAAAACATCAGCCATGATGATTCTTTGACCGAAGGATCCTCAGGGAATTAATCACTCCAGCATCTAATTTGAATAGACCAATTTTTCACCTTTGTCCCCATTTCCTAACCCCAATTGTTCTCTCAAAACATAAAAAATAAATAAATAAATAACCTTCAAAAAAATTTCGATTTCCCTACCTGACTTTTCCAAATCTCAATCTAAATACATAATTTACAAAATAAAGAAGCTAACTTTCCATCAAAAAATTATGAAAACTTAGAATTACACTCAATAATTTCAACAAAAACATTTGCATAATTAAACAGAACTTTATATACCAATGGTGATTGAAAGAGATTTTGAAAATGGAAATGAGAGAGATTTTGAGCTACTGATTTAAAAAATAAAAATTATTTTGATATAAACGATGATGATGACAATGATAAATTATAATGGCTGTGATGGAATGATGCATATATTTAGAGAGAGAAACAGAGACCGCCTGGATCTGTCAAGGCAAAATGAAGACCACAATTTATGTGGTTGACGAAATAGTTGTTTTAGGAACTTTTCTTACTGCTTTATTTTCTATAATTGTATAGTTTTAGCATTCTAGTACCTCGTAAAAGCTCCCCAGATTATAGTTTACAACTCTAGTGATAGTTTGTAAAGTCGATTCTTAAATTGAAAAAAAAATTCAAAAGGAAAAAGGAAATACTTCAGAAAATTTGCTAATTGCCATGTTCATGGCAAGAACAAGCTACGTAGTATTCAATTCATGCCCATTTACGTCTTAAAATTCCGTGTATGACGGAATCACTAGTTTATTACCATCTTGTGCTCTTTTTAGAAGTTGGTTTATTGTTTCTTCTTCTTTTTTTAGAATATTTCTTCTTTGCCTGCACGAGAGTATTTATTATTTAGTTGATCCATATTTCTTTTTGTTAGAAAGAATATTTGGCCTAACTCAATATTTGGCACAGTGGACTATATCAAACAATTGTGAACAAATCGATATTGGGTGGCACCCAACATTGTATAATTGGGCATAACTCTGATACCATGTTAGAAATTATATTTGGCCTAACTCAACCTAACAAAACCGACTTGTTAGGGGAGGATTGTCATCACCTTATTAAGTGGATCTTGTAAATATCACCAGCCAATATGGGATTCTAATACTTTTTAATAAAGATTTCTTGTTTTTTTAACTACATGTACAATTTAGCCCATATTTGGTACACATTCTTTCAAAATACATTATTTCACAACTCATCTTTAACTACACATTTTTCAATAAAATAATATTTTTCATCATATCAATAATTTTTCCTTACTTTTTCACCACATATTTCTCATCATATCACTATTTAAAATACATTATTTCCTCAATAATATCCATCAAATACACTATTAATGTATCAAATATATTATCCTCAATAAGTCTTGTAAGTAAGGTGTGATATTTCGTTGGACAATTTTTGTAAAAGGCCCTCTTTAAAACTTGTCAAAGTAAAAACATATAAACTCTAAATTTTTGTTGTTTAAACACCTTTTTCAAATGTTAAATGTCTAAATTATATATATATTAAATTGGGAAGGAAGAGACAATGAGTAGTGGATAGCGGAGTGGGGTAGAGATGAGCGATCAGTGAGGCCTCTGGGATTTTGTAGAGTTTTAATAGGAAGGGATACACGAAAGGAAGGGACGAGTACAAGCTCAAGGCCATATAGAAGGAAAATGGGAGGAGGAGCAAAGGGAGACGGAAAAGTTACACAAGTAATATAGAGGACAGATAGTTAACGAGGCACATTTGAGTTATCCAAGCAAAATTGTACGACCGTATAAGGAAGATGATATTTACTCAAAGTCGAAAGTTAAGAAAGTTGATAAATTAATGACAAAGTAAGCTGATGATGATAAATGATGCAATTTAGATAAATGCCATTTGTCTAAATCTACGTATCATCTTCAGATAAAAAAGTTGGTCAAATATATTTTTTATTAACACATTATATAAAATTCACAATTTACTATCCATATATTTAGTAAAATCCACGTTATATAAGAAATTAAAAGGACTACCAAATACTGAGCATGTTTGACCAAGAAAAAGGTGCTAGTTTATTAGCTAGAAACCATAGATTATGTGGCCCAAAATTCTCGTGTTGGTCTCTCGGCTTAAAAGATAAATAAGTTGAGCTAACTTATAAGTGAATTGTGTAGATTTGGATCGTACATAATTTATAAGCTAACACCCTTTTTTATAAAAAAAACATGCTCATATTCTTAGAAGGAATTTATGTATTCATAATCGAGCAGTCAGATTCATATTATTGGCTAAATTAGCGGCGGTCAATGGTTGTCAATTTACATTAATTCGAAAATTTTGATTAGTATTAGGTAAGAAGGTCATGGTACTAAGATTTAATTTTGAGGTAGTCACGCGTCTAAAAGAAAGGGAAAGTTAATTTTAAATAATAGAAATACATTAGAAAGGGCAATCATTAAGATTTCTTTATTTTGCCAATCAAATTGGGACAAATCGTGAACTTGAGTCCACGTCTAGACCCATCCTCCCCTCTATCATATGTATATCGAGGCTTATTTGGTCTCGTACGTGATGATATTAAGAGGTAACTTTTTCACAAATCTTGCATTTGAACATTTATTATTTTGTTATTGGTAGTATTTAGTATTATGTAAGCAATTATATATATATATATATTGGGAAGAGAAAGTGGCAAGATCAGAACAAGGGGAAGACTTTAGGCGGTCAATCTAAGAAATGGAATCAGTGACCCAACAAGGGTCAGTTGAACAACCAAGTTCCTCCGTGTCCTACATGTAAGAAGAATCACAGGGGTGAGTGCTTACTTGGCAAGAATGTCTGCTTCAACTGTGGACAACCAGGCCACTATGTTTCGCAATGCCGAGCAACACCGACTAAGGACAATGAGCAGATTAAGAAAGGAAAGGTAAGGGTGTTTGCTATAACTCACGATGAGGCCATCCAGAATTCGGACATTATTGCAGGTATTCTATCAGTCTCTAGCATCCCTGTTTATGTTCTTATCGATTCTGGTGCGATGCATTTATTCATATCTGAAGCATGCCTAGCTAAGATTAATGTCCCATGTCAGAAAGTTGATCATGTACTAGAGGTTAGTATGCCATCAGGAGGAACTATTGATACCGATAGAGTAGCTAGAGCTGTGCGGATAGATTTTGATGGGTTAATTTTAGAAGCAGACTTGCATATTATGGAAAAATGAAAGATTTTGATATTATACTGGGAATTGATTGGTTGGGTAGTAATCGAGCCACCATAGTATGTTTTGAGAAAGAATTAATTTTTCGAAAACCTAGAGGAGGGGAGTTTAGATTTTATGGATCTAAAGTTAATGCACTTCCCCGCCTCATATCTGCCTTGAAAGCAGAGGGGTTGTTGAAGAAGGGTTACTGTCTAGGGTATCTTGTTAGCCTTACTGGAACCCAATCAGAAGAGATAATATTAGATAATGTGCCGATGATACGAGAATATGCCGATGTGTTTCCGAATGATCTACCAGGTATTGCGCCAGATAGGCAAGTGGAGTTCGCAATAGATCCGATACCTGGAGCTGCGCCAGTGTCCAAAGCTCCATATCAAATGGCACCAAAGGAACTGCAAGAGCTGAAAATGCAGCTGGAAGAACTTCTAGACAAAGGGTTCATTAGACCGAGCGTGTCCCCATAGGGAGCTCCGGTACTTTTTGTAAAAAAGAAGGATGGTACAATGACTTAAAAAAGTGATAAAAATCTAAGTTAAAATTAAAAATTAATTTTATAGTTCATAGAACGACAATTTTTATCCTTATTCAACCACAAATTTCATTAATTTTTATCAAAATTTATTAAAAATTTGATTTTTTTAACTGAATCAAATAGGGGCTCAGTATATTAACGATGATAAGATGTACTCTTCTACTACTTTTCTAGGATTTTATGAAATAGAGTTCACTTAAAGATTGAAATACGAATTTTTATTACTCTTTTTCTTGTTCATACATTTTGAAAAGCCAAGACTGAGTTGTGACATGTCAAAATTAGTTGCATTATTTGATTAAACCACCCACCCCACACACCCACCTCACCCCACCCCCCATTGAGGAAATTACAGTAAATGTCAATTTTTTGCTTTGCATTTTCAAAAATGTCACTTTTAAAAAGTATTTGCAAAATTGGCATTTTTAGACATTTTTGTCCCTCTAAAGAATTTAAATACCATATACATCCTTGAGTTGACAACATAAAAAAGTACAAAAAGTGAAAAAAAATTCAACAATCAATCACTTCACTATGGCACTTAAAAATCTACCTTCTATTGACCCAAACCAATATCATTATTACAAAATCTCATTCAATCCTTAAAATCTTCATTTCTTTAACTTCATCTACCGATTGATCCCTAGATTGAATTGAAATTGCAATTCCCACATACCTTAAATCTTCTCTCATCATCTCTCTACGAAGCCAGAATGCTTGCATGGAGGTTGATTTTTTTCTTGCTAGTTTAGTAATTTCTCAAGTCGAATATGTTATTAACATTTTTCAAGGTTGTTTATTAGCATTTTTCAAGGTTAGGTATGGGTATTGGATCTTCTCTATTCCCTTAGTCTATTGTGAATTCTCAACTTTTTTTTATTAAAGATTATTAAGTTAGTGATAAAAATATTAATACTACAAAATTTTGTTAATCTTTTCACTTCTAGTTTGATTTTGATAATAAATTGGTTTTGTGGTTTCTACTATGGATTTCGATTTTCTTGTTTCTTCTTCACATTTGTGCTCTCCTCGATAATGATACAAAATGCAAATAATGAATACGATCATTTTCAGATATTTTTGCTATGAATTTGGCTTATCTTGGGTAATGAGGAAGAAATTTGTAACTAGTGGAATAGATCTGGAATCATGTATCAAATAGACCCTTAATCGAATGTATAAAAATGAAATCATAATTTGTATGATTAAGTCACACGTGTGTGCTATGTAGAAGTAATTTCCCGACAGTTAACTTCAGTAGAGAAATGTCGTCGCCATGAACTGTAGTTCCCGACAGTTCACCGCAATAATTCTCGACAGATGGGAGAATCTTGACAAATGAACTGTCGAGACCCGAAAGTTCTTCTCTGTTTTTCTCGACACATGACAGTTCCACACATCGAACATTGGTTCATCCGAGCGTAATATGTGCATTTCGCATTAACATGTACGAAATATTGTGCACCACAATTTTTCATTTATTTTCGTGCAATTGTAATATGTTGTTTCGTGTGTTCAAATTTTCGTACTATTGTTGATATTCGATTTTATTTTCTTATATGATGTTCGTATTGTTTCGTTAAATTGTGTTTCATAATTTGTTGTTGTACTTTGGCATCCACAAGTACTACATATCACAATCTGACTTTTTTTCATTTTCTTGCTGTTGCTTGCAGAAAAGATGGATTTCGAATTCCTGGTTCAGAAAAATGCACGGTTAAGGGCCCACATTTCGCGGTGAAGCAACCTGAAGTACGTAAAAAGAGTCATTGACCATTTTGATGAGCGACGCGCCAAGACTTCCGCAACTCATGCCTCGGATTCCTTGTCGAGGTTACAGACATCCAATTCAATATGTATTAAATTAATAATTCAATGGAAAACATTTATGTATAATTGTCCCGTTAGTTGCTAAAATTTCACGTACTGTAAACTTGGGAATTATATGATCGTGTACAAATGAATAAGTGTCAAGTTCTTTTGTATTAACTTTTGTCAGTGATGATTTTGGTAACAGACTTTACTAAAGAGTTAGCAGCAACATGTCCATTATGCATCGTATGTGTAGTTACAGTTTGTAGTCTGTGCCAACTGTCGAGAACGACAGATGAACTGTCGGGTTGTCATGCAGTATTATGTCAATGAATCAGTATTTTAGTTGTGAATGTAAACATGTCTACTACTCTCTGCAAACGAAAATGAATTTGAATGATAATGTAAGTTGGAAATAATAATGCAAGTTCAAAACGATAATATGCGAATATAACGAGTAATAACGTCTGCAAACGATAATAAAAAGAAAACGATAACATAACTTCAGATCGTACAAAGTCATTGGGAAACATTTAACATACTATTTCAACAACTTCCGGATATAAAGCCTGTTTACATTGGTTGTGTAACAGTCGGGTGCGAACATGTTGTTCGGTTATGACCAACTCTATCGCAGTAAGTGCATTTCTTAAGTCGTGTGGTAGACTTATATCTGGATCGCTTACGTCGTATGGGTGGTCTACTCAAGTTCGGGATTTTGAACTTCAATTCAATTTGACTGCGATGATAAAAAATACCAAGTTTGTCCTTCAATTGTAGCACGAGTTCGGTTAGGGTAATACTTGTCTGCACTAAAATGGAAGTGGTTTTATCGTCTCTCCATTTCCATTCGTCATCTACATGAACAAACTGTCCCCCATACGACACGATAAATCTCAAATGATTACTCATATCTGAAACGTTGGGATTGCAACGGTAAGAATTCTGCACAATAAATATGTTTACATTTAATAATATGAATGTGGAACGTTCGAATATTGAAATTCATGGGGTAGCTGAATGTGAAATCAAGGATGTGTCAACATTTTTCAAGTGTCAAATTCGACAGTTAAATTGTCTATCCCGACAGTTTATAAATGTCGGGTTCGACAGTTCACATGTCTAAACCGACTGTTTCAACATAACTATTCCACATATGCACTGTACGAAGTGCCGGAAAACTTCAAAACATGTATTTGTTATCTTTGAAGAAATTATTGAAAACATTAATGGTGATAATAAATTCTCAACTACCACATGGAAACATTTTCTCATTAATAAATAACTCAATAATTCATTAAATATGGAATCCTTCAGTTTTGTACAAGATATTAGTATTTTTATCTTTCACAAATATTTCAAAAACTAAACAAATCAATGAATAATAGTTTCAAAAATTTCTTCCATTACATTTGACTATATTGTATTTAATATCTAATAAATATGAATCTATAAAATAAAACTATAAACAATTTGTAAATGCTAACCTTTCAAAATTGATGATGAATTCAATAGTAATATCTTCTTGATGAATAAATGAAGAAGATGGAGAAAAAAGTTAGGGTTTGTTAATAGAAAGAAGATGATGTGTGTTTATGTTAATATTTCAAATTCTTTTATCTTTTTTTTTTTTTAAACAAAACTCATATTACTTAGGCTATGTTTGGTAAAAATTTTCATTTTCAACAGTAAATCAATTCTCATTGTCAACCACACATTCTTCAATAAAATAATATTTTCTATCACTTCAATAATCTTATCTTCTTTTTCAACCACACATTTTCCATCATATCATTATTCAAAATCAATTCTTCTCCCAAAAAATCCCTACAAAACACACACTTAATATAATATACATATAAACAATTTGGCCCTTGGGTAAGTGTAAGTGTACAAGCAGCCTTTCACCCTGTACTCTTGGAGGCATAACCTGCGATTTACCTCATTCACCAAGACCTAGGGCAGGGTAGGTGGGGGCCGCTAAGGATGCGGTTCATTCTTTTTACATATAAACAATTTTTATAATATTTAAATTAAATTATCACATCATATCATTAATTACATTCACACCAAACATTAAATACTCATAAAGAGGTGTCAATAAGGGTAATTTGGACATTTTTCACCAAAAAAAGTGACATTTTTGCTCACAAAAAGTGAAAATGACAAATTTTTTTGGATTTTCAAATTTAGGGACATAGTATCTAGTGAATCAATTCATTTTCTTTCCAATCTTGGAGAATGTTACAATTACATATGTCATGTGGTATTGAATGAAATTGAATGCCAAAGAGGAAATGAAAAATCATTTAGAGGGTATTGGGTGATGATTAAAATTAGATTTTTAATAAATTATGATAGAAGTTTTTGAAATGTGTGATTGAAAAGTTGTGGAATCCATGAAAGATGTGGTTAATATTGATTATTTGACTTTGATTTGGATTAAAATCATATTTTAATTCAGACCAAACGGGGCTTAAGCTTTTCTCCATATGCAAAATGTTAATCCAATCTTAGTATATAACTTAATGACGCGTTAATTGATATATTGGGTTGAATTAAGTAACTAATAAATCTTATAATACACCAGTTTTTCGTGTATTCATTAAATATTTGTAAGTATTTTAATCCCGCATATTTAATAAAATACTAAGCGTGCTACAACTATTGATATTACACACACATAATGTTACATAAAACTCTCTTAACATGTAGAATTTGGCAACATTAAACATAATTACTAATGAAAAAAGTTAGAATCTTGTTATAGTACTGTCCATTAAACATGAACGTCTTGGATTTGCTCCTCAATGGTTACAAGTTCAAGTTTCCTCAGAATCATTGATGTGAGTACATGGCCGTAAATTTTATGGCCCTGTGGGATTAGTCGAGGTGTGCCTAAACTTGTCCGGACATCCACGGTTATAAAAAAAAAACATGAAAGTCTGAATCCACGTTAATTATGCAGACAATAATACATATTGAAAAGCGAAACTAAACTAGATAGAGAATATAAAAGTGATTGCAAGCATCAAAAGATTTGTTGGTATTCTGGATTGTTATCAACTATATCAGCAATGGTGAGCTTCTCCTTGTGGAGGAAGAGATCTTGAAGATTGCAAGGCCAGACCGAGGCCGAGGGGCCATCCCAAAGAGCTTTAGCAAACTGTTCATGAATCCTTTCAGTCGGATGAAAAGAATCCCACCATACATACTCATTTGCATTTTTGCATAACTCGTATGTGGGTAACTTTTTTGTGCCTCCACATGTGAAAACTCCTCCATAAGGTCCCGTTCCACAGCAAGCATTCACTCCTTCTTTGAAACCTATATATATGTCGAATTCCATAGAGAATAATTTTCATTAGCATAAAATATAATGCCTATTCATCTACAAGAGAGAGAGAGAGAGGATTTTTATCCCATCATACCTCGATCACGAGGACCATTTTAGTGAATAGAATGCACTGATTAGTTGCATAAAGTTTCCATCAGTTCGAGGGGGGACGATAGGTGATATATAGAGTGGTGAAAATTATGTTATACACAATTGACGATGAAGTTAAAATTGTTGGAAGACCTCAATATACAAGTCAAACGTCAAACTAGAAATACATTTATTATTGTTTCCACTCATCATATGTCCAAAAAAAAAACAATTTGATTTACTTAACCTTAAAAGCTAGTTTACATACCGTAGTTGGAGGGATTGTTCATTCGATCTTGAATCCAATTATAAAAATCTGAGTTGCAGTACTTGAAATCTTTCAACAGGTATTCAAGGTTTTTCAGGACAGTCTGGAGGGCATTATTATGTGCCATTGCTAGAGCATTTGCTTGTTCAAAACACCCTCCATCAGCTTTAGGATTCATAGCTCTCAAAACAGGCAAGCACCCCAAAGGTGACAAGCTCAAAAACCCAAATTTCCTCGCGCCTTTCTTGTACAATTCCTAGATATCAAAGACAGCATAATTATCATAAGAATGGTAATTAATTATATGTAAGGCCCATACGATAGGGTTTCTACTTCTTATCGAAGAACTTCTGACAGAGCTATTTTAGGCCAACTGTCTCTAAGAACAACGAAACACTTTAAAAAACTTATCCAAACATATTCAAAAGCAATTTCTTATTCTCAAAAGCACATTTTGGCATTTTTAAAAACCCTGCCAAAGGATACCATAGTTATTGCAGATAAAAACTTACTTGAATTGCCTTTGTTAAGTTTCCCACGACCATGCCTACATATTCTTCTGGATGGTGTAGTTCTTGCATCTTGGGGTTACCAAAATACCCTCCTAAATAATCATTACTTCCCATGCTAATGAAATAAACTGCATTTGATATGAGTTCTTCTGCACTGGCAGTTCCCAGTTTGTCCTTTAACAATTTTTGCACTTGTTCAAAGTAGTTTAACTGTGTCTCGAGATCAATGGCCTGTTAATTACTTAAAAAATAAGAACAAGAAATTTATGTTCAAGTTTTTAGTAAATGATCAGTGATTAAAATTCCTAACCAAACCCTGATTTGTGGTTGAAAGAATACCAGCTCCTCCAGAGGCAAAGTTAACTCCATGGCCATAATCAGCAGAGGGTTCCAAGTATGGAGGAATTAGTGGCAAGCTTGCAAATTCAGCTGTCAAAAGCTTCTTAGTTAATTTTTGGGGGTAAATTCCATTTGACATCACTGAATCTTCAGCAATATTTCATATTCAGACAACGTTTCCAAGCATGGAGAAATTTCACCACTCCGTCATCTAATGTGTCACGTAAATTGCTTTTTCGATAGCCATATTGCAAAGTCGGCATAAATGCTCTTAATATGTCAACTTACCATGTTATGGAAGTGTTAAAAAACACACCTCTTAACCTTCTAGTCTAAAGACATTAATGATATAACCTTCATTTTATTATTTTGATTTCTAGATTGCAAATTAAACATGGAACTAATACAGTAGTGGCTAATTGTGACAGATTAAACATGGAACTAATACTTTTAAAAGTAAAAAGCAAAAGTACAATGGATATACCGAGGAAGTCTACGATGATGCGACCATTGGAGAAGCGACCGGTCGGATCCTTGAAGAAACTGTTTTGACCATAAGGCTTGTAATTAGCCTGGTTCTCAGGTATGGTTTTGATGTGGTTATTGTTTCCAGGATCAACAGATGAATCTCCAAAGATGAAGAAGGCACTACTACGGTATGATATTTCTGCTGAAACAGAAACAATTTTGAATGAAATTAGGCCTGTAAGTAGGAATAGGAAATACCTCATCATGATCATGGTTAATTGATTATCCAACTCCTGAATGGATTAGTCCTTTAATATATAACTTGATTAGAATTATTGTGCAACGGCGATTTAACCAATGTATGTTGATTAAACTATGTTGAAACTTAGGTTTTGATGACCGAACTTTGAAATTGTCAGCCACATTTGTTTGAATGTTTGGACACTATAAAATGCTAATCATTGTTACATATTTCTAGAATTTTCTAGTCTAACTTGGAAAACAAGAAAAGTTTGAGAGTTATTAAGAATCATCTAGAATTTATTGGAGATTTTTGGAAAGCAAGCAAAATCAAAATATAAAATAATGAAAATATCATAAAATTCTAGAATTCCTTAAAAACCAAGATGAAATAATGAACAAATAAGAATTTTCTAAAGGCAAGCCATCGACTTTTATATGTTATAAATAAGGGTTGCCACTTCAATTGTTGTGTGTAGAAGTATAAAAGCATTATCGTTGTAAAAGTCTCCTACCATTGTAAAATTCTATTTTTCAATAAATTAAATTTTCCTCCTTTAATTAACTTGTCCACTTAAAATTACTCCCTACTATTTTTATCCTACAAAATATATTTTACATAAACAACCAAATCTTTCCGATCAATTTACTTATTTCTTCTACCAACTATAAAATATCATCAATGGTCTCTGAGCTTCGTTCGATTGATAAATGGGCGAAAGCATATATTATGGCTGACGATTTTCGTTCAGCAATTCCTATCCCAACATTTAATGAAGATAAATACGATTTCTGGTCTATTAAAATAAAGACCTACTTTTGTGAACAAAATTTATGGGATGTCGTCAATGATAGGTATACCAATACAAATGACATTTCTACTCTAACTGCTACACAAAATAAGGAACTTAAAGAGAATCAACAAAAAAATTCTCTAGCATTACTTGCTCTACAAATAAGCTTGACGACACTTATTTTTCGAAAATTATGGGACCTAAAATGGCAAAAGAAGTTTAGGATAAGCCAAAGGAGGAGTTCTACGACAGTGACAAGGTACGTAGTTGCCGCTTCAAACTTTAAGAAGCAATTTCGAAAATCTAAAAATGAAAGATTTTGAAACTGCAAAAGATTATTATTTAAAAATAGATTAAATAGTAAATCAACTAAGATCTTATGGAGATAATGTTCCTGAAAAGAACGTTGTTTGAAAAATTTTAATTACTTGTACAAAAAAATATGATCCAATTATTATAATTATTGAGGAGTCTAAAGATATAGACAACTGCATAATTAATGGGTTCACTGAAAGCTCATGAAAAAATATTAGAAATGCGTTATGAAATTAACATAGAAAATACTTTTCAATTTAAAGTTACTATGCAGTTTCAGAAATCTAAAAAAGATGGGAGAAAATTTAAAGAAAATTTTAAAAATAAAGAAACGCAAGGAAAAGAAATTGATAATAACGGCAAGCATCCTCCATGTGGCGTTTATAAAAGAAAAAGTCATTTAGAAAAGGATTGTTAGTTTAAAGAAAAATCATGGTGTCGTAGCTGTAAAAAATTTGGACATGAAGAAAAATTTTGTCATTTTAAACAAAATCATCAAGTTAATTTCTCTGGATAAAAATGATATAGAAGGAAGTCTATTTTATACTTCCAATAAGGATGTATCTCAAGAGAATTTAGATACATGGTATCTAGATTGTGGTTGTAATAATCACATTACGAAAGATGAAAGTAATTTCTGCAATCTTGAAAAAATAAACACAAAAGTAAAATTGACAATGAAAATTTCATAGAGGCAACAGGCAAATGCACTATTGCCATTGATACAAGAAGTGCAAGAGATACAACAATGAAGTTCTCTTGGTCCCTACATTAGATCAAAATCTACGAAGTATAGGTCAAATGATGGAGAAGTGATATACTTTACATTTTGAACGAGATTCTTGCACGATCTATGACAAGAAAAATGAATATTTTGTAATTGAAAAAGTCAAAAAGTGAGATAAAAGATGCTTCCCAATTCAATGGACATACGAAAACAATGCGATAATGACAGCGTAAGTGGACGAGTCATGACTGTTGCACATGAGATTTGGACATTTTCACTTCCACGGGTTGAAGATCCTTCAACAAAAGAGCACGATGAGAGATTTACAAGTCATAAAGGATATTAAAGAAGTTTGTGAATGATGTTTGCTTAGGAAACAATGCCGTCAACCATTTCAGTTTGAAAAATCTGGGAGAGCTATAGAGTCGTTGGAGCTGTTACATACAGATATATGTGGTCCGATGCGTACACTAGAAAAACATGTACTCCATTCTCTTTATAGATGGTACACTAGAATGATATATGTTTACTTTTGCGTGATAAATCTCAAGTTTTTGAGTTTTTCAAAAAGTTCAAAAGTTATGTCGAAAAGCAAAGTGGTCGCAATATCAAGATAATCAAAAGTTACAGAGGTAAAGAATAAACGTCAAATGAATTCAACAAGTTTTATGACGATGAAGGAATGAAGCATCAACTCATTGTTGGATACGCAACTGAATAAAAAGACGTATTAGAAAAACAGAATGGAACAGTAATGGAGATAGCTAGAGCTATGTTAATAGAGAGGTTTTCCAAAAACCTTTTGGGCAAAAGCAGTAAACATTGCAGTCTATTTATTAAATCGATGTCCGACCAAAGGGTGCAAGATAAAACACCAGTTGAAACATGGAGCGGCTAATAACCATCAGTAAAGCATCTAAGAGTTTTCGGCTGCATATATTATACACATATTCCACAAGAAAAAAAGAGGTAAGCTCAACGAGAAAATAGAAAAATGAATCTTCCTATGTTATAGCACTTAATCTAAAGGCTATCGACTTTATAACATGAAAACAAAGAAACTAATTATAAGTCGGGACGTTAAATTTAATGAAGTTGCGGCTTACAATTGGGAAACTGGGCAAATAGGAAGAAAAACTATCAACATCCTAACTTGACCACAAAACAGGAGGTGACGTTGAGAAGAACAATCAACCAGATTTCATAGGGCTGTTTGTGGGTTGGTTCGGTTCGGTTCGATTCTGAAGAGAACCGAACTGACCCCAAACTTTCGGGTATTTAATAAATGGAACCGTCAGATCCAAATATAATTATGGAACAATTCGGGTTCCGTTCGATTCCATACCATAATTAAATTTTTTAATATCTACAACAACACTACATAAATATAACTAATGACATTTCATTCGTAACTTTTACAAATTAACATAGCACAATTCTAAAACATATAAATAACTAACCGACCAATAAGATTAATTCAATGCCTACAAATACCAAAAGTAGATATTAATATTATAACAACACTACATAAAGTAAATTCATTTGTTTCAAGCAGCCTGTCTGCATAAAGAAAATGAAATATAAATTAAAAGTTACAAAAATAAAATATTTTTAAGTATTGGTAATACTTACCAACTATTTGATTTAATCATCAATTGCTTGATTTGTCATTGTAAGAAACTCTACAAGCATAATTGAAAGGACACAATTAACAAACACAAGTAAACTAAAAATTATTCAACTAATAAGATTTAACAAAAAAATATAATATATATTTATTATTTTTCTCAATACCATTATAGAACTCTGTTTCTTCAATGCAAATTCCATCTTGGGAAACTTTCAAGAGTATAGAATATATATTTAATTAATTTGCTAATTTGTTTAGAAAAAAAATAAAATAATTTAATTAATTCAATATAAAAAATAAAAAAATTATTTAGTTTCGGTTTTTATTCAGTTTTTCGGTTCTTGGTCTAGACTCGAGACCCGACCCAAACCAATCGGTTCTCGATTCGAGTACCCGTTCGGGTATTTAACTTATGAAGAACCGCTCGGTTCGGTTGGGGTTCGATTAGGTCCGGTTCGGTTCGAGACTTTTGGACACCCCTAAGATTTCCCATAGCAAGCAACGATAGAAAAACCAGTTGACTCACCAAAATCTTCACCAATAAAAACACAAAAATTATCAGAAATATATCTAAGCTGCAACTTGATGATTGTAGAACTTAAAAGCTATGAAGTAACTTCAAAACAATCAGAATGGAGAAAAGATATGGACGAATAAATAAAAATGATCGAGAAAAAGACATTTGGAAGCTTGTAGATCTTCCTCAAGATAAAGAAGTATAAGAGTTAAGTGGGTCTAAAAAACAAAGCTTAATGCTGATGGCTCAATCCAAAAATATAAAACAAGACTAGTTCCCAAATGATACTCACAATAGTTTGGTATCAACTACACTGAGATATTTGCTTTAGTTGTACGTCTTGACACTATAAGGGTGATGATTGCACTAGCCGCTAGAAAAAGTGGAAGACTTACCAGCTAGACATCAAATCAACATTTCTTAATGGCTATCTTGAAGAAGAAATTTATATTGAGCAACATCAAGGATACGTGGTTCAAGGTAAAGAAGATAAAGTTCTCAAATTAAAGAATGCCTTATACGGATTAAAGTAAGCTCCATGAGCGTGGTACAATAGAATAAACAATTATTTCATCGAGCAAGGTCGGGAGGAGCCAACGTGAACCAAATTTATACATCAAAAATCAAGATACAAATAGTACACTTATGAGCTCTCTATATGTTGATGATCTTGTCTATACAGTGAACCATGAAAGGATGATTGATAAAGTCAAGAAAACATGATGAAAATATTCGAGATGGCTGATTTAGGATTGATGCACTACTTTCTTGGAATCGAGATAACTCCATCTGAAGATGGGATCTTCATTGCTCAGAAGAAGCATACCAGTAATCTTATAAAGAAATTCAAGATGGAAGGTTGCAAGACTATAGAAACACTTCTGGATAGCAATAAATCACTCAAAAAGGAAGATGATACTCCAAAAATAGACAATTCAAAATTTCGAAACCTAATTAGAAGTTTACTCTATCTCATAACTACAAGGCCAGACATTATGTATGCAACCAGTCTACTTTCAAGATTCATGCAGAATCCAAGTTAAGTTCACTATGAAGCTGTAAACCGGTTACTAAGATACCTCCAAGGAACTAAAGACTATGGAATATGGTATCAGTCTACGCCTGACTCAACACTACTTCGGTATATTGATAGTGATTAGGTAGGATTGGTGGATGATATGAAAAATACATCATGCTATGCATTCACACTAGGTTCCAGAATATTTTCTTGGACATCAAAGAAACAGGCAACAGTTGCACAATCATAAGCTAAAGCAGAGAATATTGCAGTAGTATTGGCAACAAGCCAAGCTCTATGGCTAAAGCACATACTTGAAGATATGGGAAAGCTACAAGATGAAGTTATAGAGATTTACTGCGACAGCAAGTCTGTCATAACAACGGCTAAGAATCCCGTATTTCACAACAGAACCAAACACATTGGCATCTAGTATCACTTTATCAAGGAAGCTGATGAAATAGATCTCTAGCAATACAAGACTAAAGAACAATTAGTAGATATATTTACAAAGGTGCTACCACGAGCAAGGTTTGAATTAGTACGAGAAATTATTAGAGCTACCAAAATATGCACCAAGGATGAATATTAGCATTGTTGCATATTTCTTAAATTCTTTAGACTAACTTGGGAAACAAAAAAAGTTTAGAGGTTATAAGAATTATCTAGAATTCATTGGAGATTCTTGGGAAGCAAATAAAATCAAAATATAAAATAATGAAAATATCAAAAAATTCTAGAATTCCTTAAGGATGAAGTAAGATAAAATAATGAAAAAATAAGAATTTTCTAGAGGCAAGCCCCAACTTTTGTATGCTATAAATAGGGGTTGTCACTTCAATTGTTTTGTGTAGAAGTATAAAACCATTGACATTGTAAAAGTTTCCTACCATCGTAAAATTCTATTTTTCAATAAATTAAAATTTTCCCCTTCAATTATCTTGTCCAATTTAAAATCACTTTCTACTATTGTTATCCTACAAAATATATTTCACATAAACCATCAAACATTTCCAATCTAATTTACTTATTTCTCATACCAATTATAAAATATCATCAAATACATATATCGCATTATGGCTAACTGAGGTGTCGATCTACGTGTTAAGAATTAAATTAAAGTATACTTACTCAATTGAAAAAAATTGTAGTCTAATTACCTTATTGAAATAGAATGATAGTATAGTTATCATGAATGAAATTTTTTTCAACGGGCATGACAGTTTTGTCGAACTTGATTTTAGCGCCCTTTCCTTTTTGCTATGCAGATATACATTGCTTTTGATGGTAGCTTGAACAATAGTCACATCTCTTAAGCCCTCACTTCCCGATGACTGTTAGTACCTGCGGGCATGGTATTGGATCTATTTCGAAATGTCTGCACATGCATGTCATTTTCGAGATATGTTATTTTAGAATTAAAAAATTATATAAATAATTTTAAATTGGTAATTACGAAAATGAAATATTATTTTTTAACAAATTAGCAAATTCTTATTTTTTTTCCTTCTAATTTTTTAATTAATTTAAAATTCTTTAATTAAATATGCTTTGTAAATTAATCTATAATTTTTTCAAATGTAATTAAACAATATTTAAATTGTTAACTTAACTTTAATACTTTCCGTTTGTTTTAATTTTTATATATAAAATTAAATAAATAATTTTAAATTGATACTTACCGAAATGAAATTTTATTTTTTAACAAATTAGCAATTTATTTGTTTCCTTTTAATATTTTAATTAATTTAAAAATTTTCAATTAAATATTCTTTGTAAATTAATCTTTAATTTTTTCAAATGTAATTAAATGAAGAAATTTAAATTGATAATTATCAAAATGAAATATTCTTTTTAACGAAATTAGAAAATTCTTTTTTTCTTTTATTTTTTTATTTAAATTTCTTTCTTTCGTGCAGTTGTTCACTTATTTTTTAATAAATTAGCAAATTCTTATTTTATTTAAAATTCATTTGTATCCATCTTAGTCACTCGCAACAGCCAACGGCAACTGTTGTTGACTCAAACAAGTGTCAACAACGACTTGTTTCATTTCTTTACTTTGAACTGAAAGTTGAATTTCAATGCCAACAGGTGCACAACTTCCTGCAAGTCTTTCTTCGTTTGAAACAGTTGCTCAACATACAAATCTTCATTATCGAGAATCACACGTGAAGAATTAGATGATGGTCCGCTCGTTCCAGCCCATGAGCTCCCACCCGACTCATGTCTCAGGCGGGATAAGATAATCAAATCCTCATTTGTAAATTCATTTACATTCTTGTTGTCCTCAACTACCGATTGAATTTTGTGCGCCACAGTGATGTCACGATGAGGAACAACTGTCTCAGAAATATTAGCTTCATCCTCGCAAGCTATCTTCACCGTATCCAAAAAATAATTTGCATTATCATTAGCTCCATTTGAATGTTCATTTCTACCTTCCACGTCGTCCATCCTCACTGAATCGGTGTCATTTGCATTTTGTTCAACTCAAACAGATAATTCACTTCAATATTGATGTAACCTTCATAGGTGTAATTGAAAATAGCAAATGCTCTTTGAATTGAAGTCTCAGTATCATATCGTATCGAGATGAATCGACGTTTAGCTTGTTCTGTATATCAAGGTACAGTTTCTCGTACGATGTAGTCTCTGTTATATATGTCAGCATACCACCTTGCATGTCATTCGTTCATTTCCATGCCCATTGATTATTTTCATCCAATTCAAAATCACCAAAATAACAAATCGGAGTACAATCATCATATCTACATGATAAAACAGAATTTGTAGTTTATTCACTCAAAAATTCGGCTCACTGTGGGAAGAATCTTGTTAAAAAACAAAAAATATATATATTAACAGTCGGATGGTTGTTTTTCTCTAACAGCCGGCTAGTCGGTCTGGCGGTTAATCGGAAAGTAACATGCAGATGAATTTTTTTCTGTTTGTGCTTAAAAAAGTTATACATCTGCTAAAAGAATTTATCCTCATGTTATCTATGTCGAATATATCGATTAAAAACGTATACATATTTAACGAAAACGAAATTAAACATACGTAAATATACTTACTGATTCAAAGTGATTGACAGAAAATAATTTTTTTCTTCAACTATCGATATTTTTGAGATTTTCATATTGAAGAAGATGAGAGAGTTTTTATCTGTTTTAAAGCTGATTTTGAAATTTTAAGTAGGGAGAGTTTGATTTTTATTTGTTAATTAAAAGGATAGTATTGTCTTTTTAATAAAATCATATTTTATAATTGTTTTATACATTAAAGTGCATTTTTATCTTTAGATCTTAAATAGGCAAATGTGAAAATATGCATTTAACAGAAAGTCAAATGGAAAAACGGCCATGACCGATTACCCCAAATAAACTCCTATTTCAATTCACCTTCTCCCCTTCACTAAACCGTTCAATTAATCGTTAAACCTCTCCAATTTTCAGAACACGAAATAATCAGGTAGTTTTCAAATTGAATGAATTTTCTATTAATCTTTTATTAACTCGTTTTTAATTATCATTCAAGTCTAAATTTTTTTGATTGGTATTCGATTATTTGCTTTTTATTTTGCGTCATCTTCACGTAACCCTGGGAATAAGTAAAGGTTTAAGAATCCGTGCATTTAGATATTAGTCTCTATTTTTTTGATGGAATTGGTGTCTTTATTTTATTAGCCTCATTGAAAATTAATAATTTATTATAAGAATTTTTGTAATTCACTCAATTTTGCATTATCGATATGGTGTTTGTGGTTGGTTCAAGTCTTTCACCCAATGTTTATGAGGTTTTCTTTTGGTATAACTGCTCTTTGTTGTATATATGCAGGAAACATCAGTGTACTCATATGCTTGTAAATGCGTCTAACTGTATAAACTTTTCATTTTCAAATCTGGGAAAGGAGAATATGAAGTTTAATTATGTAGATGACTTGGACGATACTGCCTCGATTGCGCCAGAAAGCCAAAGTCCGAAGGCCTTGAATCAGAAAATTTCATATCCATTTCTGTTTGGTTCTGAAGATTTTGTGGATGGAGGGTATGACTCCGGTGATGATAAGGACGCCCCCTTATGCTAAAAAATGGCCGGCCAGAGGTCAATTTGTGAAATGTTGTGAGTGGGCTATTTTCTATTTTCACTGCACGCGGTAAAGAACCTAATGGTCTCTCCAGTCCTTAGTTGCCCAATTCAAATGTTTCGTTTCTTGGCGGTAAAGAACCTACTGGTCTCTCCGGTCCTTAGTTGCCCAGTTCAAATGTTTCGTTTCTTGGATCTGCCAGGAATAGAGAAACATTCTTGCACTCGTCTGTTTATATACCTAGTGCTCCCCCACTTCTTGAGCGAAATTCTTTCAATTATGATGCTTACAAAGAGGTGTTGGAAGTTGAACCACCCGAGTGGCTTCCGGACAATTCTACTAGAGTTTGCATAAAGTGCAATGCTCCCTTCACAGTTTTGACTCGTGGAAGAAATAACTGTCGTTTTTGTGGAGGTATTTTTTGTAGGATGTGCCCAAAAGGGAGGTGCATGTTACTTGTTAAGTTTAGGGTGAGGAATCTACAAAGGGTATGTGACACCTGCTATGATAGGCTTGATCCCTTGCAAGATTTATTAGTCAAAACCATCAACAATGCTATGCAGGTGCCAAAGTCATGGATTGGACTTGCTCAAGATGGTGGCTGAATCTTCCTGTCAGTTTGTCCATGGAGCAAGAAATATATAAGTCAGTCAATAATTAAGGAGTTATTGTCAGGTCCAGATTCCTGTCAGTTTGTCCATGGAGCAAGAAATATATAAGTCAGTCAATAATTAAGGAGTTATTGTCAGGTCCAACTCTTATTGTCTTAAATGCTTCTGTCAAGGGTTCTGTTTACTCTAGAAGCAACCTTGCCGTACTATTTCTCAGAGATTTATTGGTGCGAAAGCATTTAGGAATTCTTGTAATAAGAATTATATAATAAATAAGAACGATATTTGAACAATCACGTCTTATATATATTAAATAATAATTTATTGTTGTTGAAAAGTGTACAATGTCTTTGTATTTATAGACAAAATTATACATTAATCCTATTAATATAAGGAAACTAAATTCTAAAAAGAAATAAATTAAAATCATAATAAAAAAAATTAGAAATCTTATTCTAATCAATAAAGAAAAGAAATCATATTCTAAACAAAATATTAGAATAAAAAGATAAAACTCGTCCTCAAATTTTTGATAATTTGTGTGTATTCGAATTTGGCTGGGACTCGATAAAATTTTCTAGCCACATGTTGCCGTGTTCTATGATTGTTGTTCATAGTAATTAAGGTTTGCAAATTCTTGTCAGCTTGCTTTTCCATGGGCTCGCAATTCCTTTCAAGACTCAACGCAGTCAGCATTTGCGTGATGTTGTGAAGGGTTTCATCGATCCCTTTGACTCATTGTTCGAGTTTGTCGAGCCTCTGTTCGTCGTCAACAATTCGATTGCCACTAAAATTATCGTTAGCCATCAGATCGAGGCAATTTCCTTACTCTGATACCAATTTTGGTGCTGAAGCATTAAAAAAATTTTGTAATAAGAATTATAAAATAAATAAGAACGATATTTGAAAATCATGTCTTATATATATTGAATAATAATTGATTATTGTTAAAAAGTGTACAATACCTTTGTATTTATAAACAAAACTATACCTTAATCCTATTAATATAAGGAACTAAATTCTAAAATGAAATAAATTACAATCTTAATCTAAAAGAAATTAGCAATCCTATACTAATCAATAAAGAAAAGAAATCATAATCCAAATAAATTGTTAGAATAAAAAGATAAAACTTATTATAAATATCTAATTTTAATCATATTTACATTAGGATTTTCCTACATCATTTATCTTCCACTGATGAGAGGCACAATCAGCACAACTCGTAAAAGGTTTATTTTACGAGCCTCTGAATAGTGTGGTGATTGTAGTTGATGATGGCTTTTATGTCTTAACTAAATTATATTGTTTAAACATTGAAATCTAAAGAACAATTAAAAATAATAGGTTGCTAGATTGAACCACGAGAAGTTGATCCCGACAAGCTGTTCTGAGAGGAGCCAAGGGCTTGGCAATCTTGACAGTTGCAAAAGGTGGGGTGCTACTTGCTTACAAATTTGGAACTGGCTTGGTTGTTGCTCGAAGATCAGACAGTTCATGGTCTGCACCATCTACCATTCTATCAGTTGGTTTAGGATGGGGTGCCCAGGTATACCATGGTGACTTTTTGCCAGTGTTATGGATTCTTATGCGACTTTCCATTGAGGAACTAAAACCAATATGCTTATCTGTTCCAGTTGAAAGGAAGTCAGAAAAATTGATTCCTCTTAGGGCGTGTTGTTGGAATTAAATCCTTTCCCAAAATCCCTTCTCAACTTCATGGCATGAATACAACAATAACAAATAAATCATACCTCCAATATATTGTAGCTAAGCTTCCAATTTCTCTGTCTCACCTGCAAAAGGGAAGAAATCGAGCATGGAGAAAAATACTCTCTATCCCCTCCACACCCTCACAACCGAGAACTCTCCGTGCTTGTGAAGAAAAGGTGCATCTCATAGTATATAGAATTCAATGGGCCAATCCTATGTTAAGTGGGGGTGAGAGTAGGGCCTCCATATGTGTTAATTAAAAATGGCCCATCCCATTATGGGCCCAATTGCCAAAATGTAATTGCTAGTCCATATAAGATAAAAAACAATCCAACAATCTCCCACTTGGACAAAGATTACATTTGATCACAACATAAACACAAATCAAGCATCCCCAAACTAAAGGCATTGTTCAAAATGTACCCACAAGTTCAAGCCACCGAATGATATACCGATAGGATATACCAATCATGACCAATACTTGAAACCACGTAACACGTGCCAATGAGATGCAAAAGCAGTATGGAAATAATCTAAAAAGTGATAAACACCAGTTTCCATAAGAAGCCCAAGAGACAAATCTGAATGTCTATAAAACGATAAGCCTTAACCAAAATACAGTTGTAGCACATAATCTAATGACCATACCGATAGGGTATATGACACCAGACATATACTTACAACCGCCAGACTTAGACACAAATCAAAAACATATTGTCTCTTACAAATAACACGCCTTGTCCATAATGCGCATGACTCAGGCATGAGACTAACCAAAATGTCTCAACACGTATAAGCGCTGTCTTGTCCAAAATGTACGTGACTCAGGCACGAGACTAATCAAAATGTCTCAATACATAAAAGTATTGCCCTATCCAAAATGAGCATAACTCAGGCACGAGACTAATCAAAATGTCTCAATACATAAAAGTATCGCCTTATCGAAAATGTGTGTGACTCAGGCACGAGACTAATCAGAATATCTCAATACGTAAAAGTATTGCCCTGTCCAAGATGTACGTGACTCAGGTACGAGACTAATCAGAATGTCTCAATACGTAAAAGTATTGCCCTGTCCAAAATGTACGTGACTCAGGCACGAGACTAATCAGAATATCTCAATACATAAAAGTATTGCCCTGTCCAAGATGAGCATGACTCAGGCACGAGACTAATCAGAATATCTCAATACATAAAAGTATTGCCCTGTCCAAAATGTGCGTGACCCAGGCACGAGACTAATCAGAATGTCTCAATACGTAAAAGTATTGCCCTGTCCAAAATGTACGTGACTCAGGCACGAGACTAATCAGAATATCTCAATACGTAAAAGTATTGCCCTGTCCAAGATGTACGTGACTCAGGCACGAGACTAATCAGAATGTCTCAATACGTAAAAGTATTGCCCTGTCCAACATGTACGTGACTCAGGCACGAGACTAATCAGAATATCTCAATACATAAAAGTATTGCCCTGTCCAAGATGAGCATGACTCAGGCACGAGACTAATCAGAATATCTCAATACATAAAAGTATTGCCATGTCCAAAATGTACGTGACTCAGGCACGAGACTAATCAGAATATCTCAATACGTAAAAGTATTGCCCTGTCCAAGATGTACGTGACTCAGGCACGAGACTAATCAGAATGTCTCAATACGTAAAAGTATTGCCCTGTCCAAAATGTACGTGACTCAGGCACGAGACTAATCAGAATATCTCAATACATAAAAGTATTGCCCTGTCCAAGATGAGCATGACTCAGGCACGAGACTAATCAGAATATCTCAATACATAAAAGTATTGCCCTGTCCAAGATGAGCATGACCCAGGCACGAGACTAATCAGAATATCTCAATACATAAAAGTATTGCCATGTCCAAGATGAGCATGACTCAGGCACGAGACTAATCAGAATATCTCAATACATAAAAGTATTGCCCTGTCCAAAATGTGCGTGACCCAAGCACGAGACTAATCAGAATGTCTCAATACGTAAAAGTATTGCCCTGTACAAAATGTACATGACTCAGGCACGAGACTAATCAGAATATCTCAATACGTAAAAGTATTGCCCTGTCCAAAATGTACGTGACTCAGGCACGAGACTAATCAGAATATCTCAATACGTAAAAGTATTGCCCTATCCAAAATGAGCGTGACTCAGGCACGAGACTAATCAGAATGTCTCAATACGTAAAAGTATTGCCCTGTCCAAAATGTACGTGACTCAGGCACGAGACTAATCAGAATATCTCAATACATAAAAGTATTGCCCTGTCCAAAATGTGCGTGACCCAGGCACGAGACTAATCAGAATGTCTCAATACGTAAAAGTATTGCCCTGTCCAAAATGTATGTAACTCCCACTAACTAAATACAGCTTAAGACTCTAACAATCCAAAATGAGTCACATGCTCCCGAAACAATCTTGGAGCTAAACTTTAGTTAGTGGATCAGCTAACATATGATCTGTCGAAATATGCTCAATACAAAAGAGAGAGACATAAATGTATTGCCATAAACTAAGGAGAATACAATAAAAATTTATCAAACATATAGAATGATAAATGTGCTCCCATAAATACATATAATAGGCAACTTTATGTCCATGCTAGAGTTTTATTTAAAATAAACTCTTACGCACTATGCTAGAGCCCAAGACACACTAAAGGCTCTTACGCATGACAAAACTAAATAATTAAATACAAGGACTTAAAATGACCCACTACCGAGAGGATAGAATTAGGCCACCAAGTGCCCAGCACTTAACTATTATCTTTGCCGTCCTAAGCATCCTACCAAACAATGATTTACCGATAGGGTAAATTCACTATCCGTATGGATCTTAGTAAAATATCATCAAGCGGAAGCATAAACAGTATAACAATCCCGATAATTTTTCATGACTAGTCCCACGAGAGGTGAGTACATAGCCACTCCAAACCATCAATATTGCTTCACCACCAACCTCAAAACCATTTAGTTATCTGTCCAACACAGAAAAAAAAAATTGCATGCCATCGTACCTTCTAGATGACTAGTTTCAAAATAACTGACTTCAAATAATGTTGCATTCACCACATTGAAATCAAAACTAATAAAATTGAATAATATTTAGAGTAAAATGTGTAATTACAACAAGTCAAGGTACATTAAAAGTACAACCTTGGGTCACAAACAAGTGATTCATTATTCAGCCGAGGGATTTCAACCATATGAAGATAATTTGGTTCCCCAAGGAGAAAAAATCAAAGTTTAAATTAAGATAGAAACGTGGATCAGATAAAATAACAAACCTTGTAACCAGTGGGAGGAGGAATGAGGCAATTCAAATGCCTCTTTGGAGGTAGACAATGTCTTTCATAATGCTCCATTAAACACAAATTAAGCTTCAATATCATTTGATATATTAAATTTCTATCCACACACGGTTTCAACTCCAACAGACATTTCCATGAAATCTTCATCTATTTATTTTCTTCAAAACAAATATGTGGCAATATCAAAAAATTGCCATAAACACATAAAAGCGAAAATGTAAATTTATGGTGTACCCAATTAAATGATTTCTGTTGTTTCAAACCAAATAAGAGCAAAACATTACCTTGGTCTCTCTAATCTACTCATTTTTGAAGATAAGATCTGGGGTCATTTTGTGAGAATATAAATCAGATTTTGCCTTGTTTTGTGGCCTTCAGTCGGCTGTGAACAATTTTTTTGGTGTTTGAGGTTGCTTCATTTGAAGGTAATCCATCATAAATTTGTTCTTGGAGGATTAAACTTGGATAAAGGTTTTCACTGGAGAGTATCCAAGTTCTGATTCACAAATTTAGCTAATGACAGAAAAATTAAGCCATATAAAATTTCTTGTTTTGCTTGTCCTCTCAGTATCAGACACCAAGACTCAGAAACCAATCATATCCACTTCTCCAAAGACCATCGATCGACAGGGATCTCTCAACAACATCAACCTATTCTCTCCAAATCAGAAAAAAAAACTTCATTGCCTTGAACAATTGCAGATTTACCGATTGTATTTATTAAACTAAATACAACCTATAACACTGAACAATCAACAAATAATCAACCCTGAATCACAAGGCTCAGATAAATACTTAATACAAAGAAGGCAGACTGATTATTTCTCAATAACAGAATAGAAACTCTCAAACATTAGCCATAAATTGCCTCACTAGAGCCGAAACCAAAACCGTGTGAAAGCCCAGAAAATTATTATGCTACAATTGCCATGAAAGACTTTTATTCACTTTGTCTACAGCCACAAAGAATGAGAAGGATGGCTCTGATACCAATTGTTGGAATTAAATCCTTTCCCAAAATCCCTTCTCAACTTCATGGCATGAATACAACAATAACAAATAAATCATACCTCCAATATATTGTAGCTAAGCTTCCAATTTCTCTGTCTCACCTGCAAAAGGGAAGAAATCGAGCATGGAGAAAAATACTCTCTATCCCCTCCACACCCTCACAACCGAGAACTCTCCAGAAGCTTGTGAAGAAAAGGTGCATCTCATAGTATATAGAATTCAATGGGCCAATCCTATGTTAAGTGGGGGTGAGAGTAGGGCCTCCATATGTGTTAATTAAAAATGGCCCATCCCATTATGGGCCCAATTGCCAAAATGTAATTGCTAGTCCATATAAGATAAAAAACAATCCAACACGTGTTTGATACGCGTTATTTTTCAGGCAACTAGGAAAATATTTTTCACTTTCCACTTTTTTTGCTATTTGATAAGCGAAATTTTCCACGGAAAATATTTTCCGGGTTTAGCCCACACGTGTGCATTTTCCGGCTTTTTGATGAAAAACTTTTCCTGCCTTTTTGGTGAGAAAAATTTCACGGCTGGCTGGAATTTTTTTTTTTTTTTTGCAATGGAAACAAATTTCATAGCCAATGGTAAAAAAAAATTTCACTTTAATGGACAATTTTCATGTAAAACAAAATCAAACGAACACTAAATTTTGATAAAAAAATGATTTTTTAGGAAACAATTTTTTTTCCCTTTTTTTTTTTTTTTAACTTTTTGGCAATGGAAACAAATTTTACAACTAATTATGGAAAAAAAATATGACTTTAATGGACAATTTCCATATAAAACAAAACCAAACGAATAGAAAATTTAAGAATTTTCCACGTGGAAAATTATACCAATCAAACACACTTGAAATCGTTTTCCCTGCAAAACATTTTTTAGGCAAACCTTTTCCCTGTAAAACATTTTCTTTCCACCCATTTTCCACCCTTGCAATCAAACGCACCCTTAGGTTTTTTGAATTATCCAGAATGAAAATTCCTGTTACTTTCAAACCATCTCGAATATATGATGTATAAACGCTAAAAGAATAAAAATACGTTAATGAATTGGCATATTGTCTGATCATTTTGATTGATCA
Organism: Fraxinus americana; assembly: GCA_035079005.1. Classification (NCBI taxonomy): domain Eukaryota; kingdom Viridiplantae; phylum Streptophyta; class Magnoliopsida; order Lamiales; family Oleaceae; genus Fraxinus; species Fraxinus americana. The sequence goes on from CM068726.1 coordinate 107,208, forward strand.
TACTTATATGTTTAGTTTGAGTTTGGGCTTATGTTTTTATGATATGGAAGTAAACACGGAAGATGAACACGTCTATATTTTACTGTTTTATTTCAATAGGCTCTACTTTATTATCCTACCGGTTTGCATTTCTGATCAAAATAAAACTTCATCAACTACAATTATGCAGTAGCAAAATGTTTCTTTAAAAAACAGGTGATCAAATCCTATTGATTGAGTTTGCACACTGTTAATATTGATGTTTATCAACATGCTTCTCTAATCACTGGTTGGAGGTGAACTCTTGGATTTCATAATTGTGCTACATGACTCCAAAGTAGTGAAAACATTTTGTAGCAGCATGCATTTTTCCCTTGGTTTGGGTTGCAGTGCTGCAGCAGGACCGATTGGGAGAGTTGTAGAGACAGATCTACGAGCCAGAGAAAAAGGTTCTGGCATGTGCTACACTTGCAGTAAATGTATTAAATTTCATCTATATTTAAAACATCTCTGCTTTTGAAGTTGTTTCCTCTTGGCATTGTCAGTGTGTGGTTTTCTGAAAGACAATATACTTTTGATTGCTTTATCCAAGGTTTAAAGAGAAAATAGCTAAAAGCCTTGGGTTGGAAGCACCAAAAAAAGAAAGAAAAATAAAATCATATCTTAAGGGTTCACATATCCAAGAGAAAGTCAAATCAAATTGTTTAGCGTATGGATACAATTCATTGACATATTTTGAACTTTCAAGTTGCAAATAAGGCATTTCTAAGTCGAGTATCAATCTTTATGATGCCAATATGTCCTTAATTTATGATAGCAAGGCTTATATTGATATAGGTTTCAATATGTTCTGAACAGTGCTGCATTCTTGTAAAGGCCTTTTCTTGTTGATCTGTTTGGTTTATTGGTTTGATCGATTGTGAGATCCAAAGCAATTATTTCTATAGCCAACCACGATAGACTGTTCGAGTATCAGAGCATTAAAATTGTCAAAAAAAAAAAGGAAAAAAAATTACCTCATTGAGTAAGCTCAACTATTAGTCTTATGCGTAGAATGATGCTCGAGTTTATTTTCAGGAACTTAGATATTTTGTTACCAAGGTATATGTATTCCCACTAAGTCGACATGCTGGTTCCTTGCAGTCGGCCTCGTTCATCCCCTGGGATATATTGATGTTTCTTCCCAATCTTATTCGTATTAAGTACTCACAAGGAATTTTTTTGTGAATTTATCAGGTGCATTTTTGGGGGTCTCATTGGAAGGAAATATGCCACAAAAAGATATACAAATCTTCGCTTTTATGGCGATCCATTCTTCACCACAACTGTTATCCCTCTTGGGACAGTCGACATACCAAAAGCTGCTGAACTTTTATATGCTGCCATCCAAGACCTGCAATCCAGATTGCAATGCTAATTTTGGCTGGCTGTTACGTGAAAAGCAAATGGGGAAAAAGATGAGCAGAACCAGCAAAACCAGAAAGAAAAGAGGAAGAAGAAGGCAACAGAATTACCTGACTTTGGAATTCAAAACGGTGTCGTTCAAACTTAAGCAAAATGGTGTCATTTTGAATTAATAAATTGTGATAGTTAAAAAAATCATTTTTTGCATTTTTTTTTCTTTTGTCAAAGCACGATTTGCACTGGCTTATATTAACCTCCATTTGCAAAGGAAGAAGGGGTGTGATTTTATCTGTAATCTGAAATTTTTAGTGAATTTGTTGAAATCATTCAACAGCTTTCCTCATCTCTTTCTTCTTAATTTTCTCATTTATCCATTTCCCATTCTATTTTCTGTTTTATTGGTTACTAATTCAGTTGATTTTAGTTGGAAGTCTCCATTTTCTGAGCTGCAGTTACGATGAGGATTCAAGCTGAAGTTTCGACCATGACAAATGGTATCAGAGCAGGCGTAATATACTGGGAAATCGATAATCATGGATACAAGGTCGAAGGCGGTTGATGAACACTTGAAAAAATTGGATCTGGAGATTGCTCTTCTGGGTAATTCCTTTAAAACTGTTACCAACAGGCTAGAGAACAAGTTGGCTTCCACTGATCAAACTCTCCTGGTAATTGGGCATAGACAGGAAAAAATTAAAGCTACGTTGTTAGATATGAATCATAAATATGAAAATTTAATGGCCATGTTGACTCATTGTCTTCAGATATAAAAATGGGGCAGAGAAACAAAGGAGTTTAAGAAACTGTGGTTAAGGTGAGATCTAAGGTGTAATATCTATCTCAGGAGCTAGTAACACTGAAAGTAGTACTCATACTAGTTTAAAGGGGAATAATAGGCTGCCTAAGATTGATTTTCGGCACTTTGAGGGAGAAGAACCTAAGGAATGGCTTAGAATAGTTAGGGAGTATTTTCAACTTCATCAGATCCCACATGAGTTGAGATTAGGTATTGCTGAATTGTATTTGAAAGGTAAAGTGGACATTTGGTTCGATGGTTTCCTTGCGAGACACCCTAATGCAGATTGGAGAATCTTCTCTGAAGAGTTGTGCAGGCGGTTTGATAAGAATACTGAATCAAATGAGGAAAGGGAATCTGAATCAAATGAAAAGGAAGTTATGGAGATTTCTATCAATGCTTTGGTAGGAAATCCAGGGCATAAAACTATTAGAATTCCTGGAATTTTAAAGGGGTGGAGGATATCTATTTTAATAGATAGTGGAAGCACACATAGCTTCATAAATGAGAGACTGGCTAAGGAGCTGAAGTACACTACCGAGGAAACCAAAATCATAACAATGAGAGTCACTAATGGTGAAAAGTTGGAGAGCAAGGCTTTGAATCAACTACTGGTTTGGAATGTGCATGACTGGGAGTTTCAGTATAAATTGAGAACTTTGAAACTAGGGGGTAGTGACATGGTATTGGAGGTGAACTGGATGAGTCAATTTGGCCTCACAAAATTTGACTATATCCAAGGATATGTGAAGTTCTAACACCAACAGAAAGAGGTCAACTTGAGGAGTGAAGTTCAGAACTACAGGTTAAAATGATGGAAGTAGAGGAAATGGATAGTTTGTTTAGACGGTACAATTATGGAGTGGCTGGGCATTTATGCAATATTGTGGAGAAAGGGAAAGAAGAAATTCTATTCCAAATCACTGAGGTTATTAGCTAATATATAGAGATATTTAAAGAAACAATAAGGTTGCCACCTCCTAGGTCACATGACCACCATATCCCATAGGAAGATGGAGAACAACCATTCAGAACAAGGCCTTATAGATGCCCTTTTATTCAGAAAACAGAAATAAAGAGACTAGTGGTGGAGATGCAGAGATACAAATTAAACCAACAGCTAAAGGAGAACTTATCTCAAGCGATGGCTAGGATGAAACTTTATGCATACAAAAAAAGGGCAGTGAGGTCCCTTGAAGATGGGGATTGAGTTTTTCTCAAGCTACATCCTTGTACTCAACATTCAGTGGAGCATAGGCAAAACTAAAAACTCAGTGCTAGATAATTTGGTCCATATCAAATCCTTAAGAAGATAGGGACAGTCGCTTGCCTATTAGCACTACCTGAAGGTCCTAATATTCACCCAATTTTCCATGTTTCACTATTGAAGAAAAAAAAAACTTGGAGACAACAACTTCCAAAGGAAAAGCAATTGCTTGGTCATTATCCTCCAGCCATTTTACAATTCGAGCTAGCAAAGTGCAGACATCGAACAAAGTACAATGGCTCATTACATGGTCGAGCTCATCACCAGATAGCACAAGTTGGGAGGATGCTGAATGGGTTAGAACTCACTTTCTAGCATATGGATCTTGGGGACAAGATCAATGTGAGGGGGAGGGTTGTTACATGAGAAGCAAATGGGGAAAAAGAGGAGCAGAACCAGCAAAACCAGAAAGAAAAGAGGAAGAAGAAGAAGAAGGCAACAGAATTACCTGACTTTGGAATTCAAAAGGGTGTCATTCAAACTTAGTGTCATTTTGAATTAATAAATTGTAATAGTTAAAAAATCGTTTTTTGTATTTTTTTTTCTTTTGTCAAAGCACGACTTGCACTGGCATATATTAACCTCCATTTGTAAAGAAGAAGGGGTGTGATTTTGTCTGTAATTTGATATTTTTAGTAAATTTGTTGAAATCGTTCAACAACTTTCCTCATTTCCTTCTTAATTTTCTCATTTATCCATTTCCCATTCTATTTTTTTATTTATTGGTTCTAATTCAGCTGATTTTAGTTGGAAGTCTCCATTTTCTAAGCTAAAGTTACGGTAAGGATCCAAGCTGAAGTTCCGACCATGACACTGGCCCATGGCGCTAATGGATATCTCGCTTGAACTTCTTAGCGGTATATGCATGGTTCTGTTCTGTTGGCCGAAATAGCTACGTTCCTGTTACTGATGAGCATTACTATTTTTATGACCGTGTACCTAGCAACAGCAGCAGCAGCAGCCAGGTACCATACTTGTACATAGATTTTCAATAAATGATTATTATATAATTGTTTTATGGTTTTAATTAAACTAGGTGCAAGCAACGTGTAATGCACGTTTGCTTAGTTTATATTTAATAGTTTTGTAGAATTAGTTTGTTATTAATAAAGATGTAATTTTGTTGGTTAATTAAATAATTAATGATGTGATGTTTATGTAATTGATAAATAATTATACGTGATATATTAAAAAAAAAAGAGCATTAATCTATAACATGGTCCTATAAGTAAACATCGCCAAGTTTAATACTTATTATATCACCGGGGTGTGAAATCGCAACATCTTCCTCACGCCACCTCCCATCTCTAAGAACCTACATCATAATAGCTATTATTTATCAGATAAAAACAAACAAGGGAAACCAAAATCCTAGCACCGCCACTTTATAGTATCTATTATTCTCTGAAAATTACATTTTAGTATATGTCAAAGACTCGAAGTGATAAATACTATTTTTAGTATAATTTTTTGTGAGTATTTCAATATTCTCTAATTTTAAATGTGTATTTTTTACATTATTGCTCTTTTACTACAAAACAACTACATATTGTAATGATTTTAAATTTTACCTGTGGATCCCTGAAGCATCTTCAATACATTTCATAGATAACAATCTAGATGACATGTAAATAAAAGGGCTGTCAATCCATATGGCAATAATGTCTGATGAATAGATGAATAAGTTCAGTTTCATTTCCAATAAACTCCTAGTGTAATTTCAATTTTTCACTTAATATGTATATTTAATATGAGAAACAAATAATACTAAACCAAAAAAATGAAACAGAATAAGAAACATGAGAGAACAAGATGAAAATATTGAATTATGATGACTCACCCAGAAGGTCCTCTATATCTAAAACTTCTTGACAATGCCTATGTTTATTCTTGCCAAGTCAATTGGACATGATGCATATACCAGCCTGTTTGTTGCACATTAAAATGAGAGAATGTATTTTTTGAAGTGATGTGATGGAGAATATATGGTTGAAAAAGAAGGAAAAGTTATTGATGTGATGGAAAATATTATTTTATTGAATAATGTGTGGTTAAAAATGAGTAGAAGAATGAGAAAGAAAAAAAATAATATGGCTCGAACAGGGGCAGTCTATCTACTTTAATTTATATGACAATTTCATTAGTACAATCTTCATTAGTATTGAAAATGTTCTGAGTACGTTGCTATGTTATTTCAAGTTTATTATTATTATTTTTTAATTCATTTTCAACTACACATTATTCTAATAGATTATTTTGGAAGACACATTCTCCTAATAAATAACTTACAACTACATATACTCCTACGGCATGCTTCATCATTGCGTGCAAATCCTCCACCTATTCTTTGTCGATTGTCGGCCAGCGTCTTACGGCACACATACTTTCAAAATCACAAGAACAAAATACCAACAACGTTTTTAGTACAACCATAAATACCTATATAATAGTCATTTGATAAATCAAGTCAAATGATTGACTTGATTGCTGTGTTAATATTACCTTAATTGTCCTGTTGAAGTTTCTTTTAGTTCTCTTTGCTCTGTACCTATCAATCCTTTCTTTCCTCTTTTCTGTAGTGTACCGCCAGGCTTTAACATTTGCTTCTTCATTCAATGACTTTACGTTTGATAATGGACTTGAAGACGACAAATTTCTGGCTTGCATTTTTGCTTTCATCTTATGGAAATACAAAATTCAAAACATGATAAGATATAATTGATATAACAATGAAAAAACTGGATTAATAATTGTAGAAAATTCGCACAGGCCCTTTAAAAGTTAACAGAGCTTTGAACTGTGAAAGTTTAAGCTTTTCAAAGAGTGATTTAACATGCTATCCGAGCAGACAAAGGTCCTCAATTCAAGTCTTTCCATCACTTATTTATGAAAAATTGTGCATGAGTCAAGACTATGGTAAAATAATGAATTGCACCGTGACAGCCAACTTTTAGATGACATGGTTCAATGTGAACTGACCTGTAAATCTCCAGTGCCACAAACCCTTCTCATTTGACCAGAAGAGAAACTGCTTTCTGGGGAATTCAGCATGTCATTTTGCAAATTTTGAGACTCAAAAAGATTATCAAATAGAGGTTGAAATAGAAAATTCGGTTCATTTTCAAAAGAATTGCTGCTATAACTCCTATGCATGAACTTCATTGCAGATTCAGCAGCACCATCATAAATCTCATGCGGATTTGAATTTCCATAATCCAAGAAACTATCGAAAGGGGATTGATCTTCCTTTGTTTTAACCTCTAAAGAAAAATTCTCATCATTTGTTAAATGGGACAAGGACATATTCTCAAACTGAGTACTGGCAATTTGGTCCAAAGAATTGATTTCATCGAAAGAAATTTTTTCTTGAAGCAAATTCAAACCATTTTTGGCATTTTCTTCAATTTCTTGGAAGATATCATGGAATGGGTGAATTAGAGAGTCAAAAAATGGATTAGAAAACGACCAAAAAGGTGTGTACATTGCATCCATCTCAAAATCAAATAAAGGATCTTGGAGACCGTAAAACCAAAAAGAATGTTACCTTAGCATCATATGATAGTCATCGTGTTTCTAGGCAATAATTCTTCCAGAATAAGTGCTTGACGCAAGGCATCCACAGACTTTAATTCCTCTTGGTCATGTTCATCCTCCAACACAACGGACATAACTTTGTTGCTTCTCCTCCTCCTGGTCAAAGATTTTTTGAACATTGAAAAGGCATCAATTGCCTTCTTCTTGAAAGATCCAAGCCTAGTCTTCTTGTCATCCTTAGAGTTTCCAATGTTGTGACCTGAAATACGTGCAATCTTATTACTCATTGATAGTTTTATGTTTGTTCTTTCATTTCAAATCATCCAGTGCAAATAAATGCAATAGGTACAAACATGTAAGAGCGCTTGATTGATTATGATGGCCGTGAACGTCAAGATACCAATTAAAACAAGAGCCAAAGCATATTCTTGCAAGTGCAAAGTTAAAGATAAACACAAAAATAAAGTGCTTCTCTCTGTCATCTCCAACCCAAAATCACAAACAAAAAACTCAATTTTTCTCCTTTTTCGTCCGAATCAAGAAAAATAATGCTCTCTTTCTACAGATTTTGTAGTGTACCGAAAGCAGATCTCAATTTTATAAGAGGAATAAATATAAATACTTACAGGGCTTGTACCTAGTGGAGGGGTACATCCATGGAGGCAATGACAACAAGATCAGAGAACCAGGGAGAAGTAAAGAAAATCTAGAGAAGCAATAGAATATCAATTATTCATATACACCGCCTTCTATATTCAGATTTGTGATTTGCATTGTATCTACTTTGGAAAATACAGATAATAAAGTTACCCCAACCCCACCCCAGAGAAGCAGGAAGAAGTGAAGAAAATCCAAAGAAGCAAAGAGAACAACAATTATTAACAAAATTATATTGAATGAGAAGAAGAAGAGTATCGCATGGCATGCAATATGGAAATTAAAAAAATAATAGCTGCTTGCATTTTATTGCCTTACAAAAGCTACTCGTCGGAGAAAATGGCTGCCAATAAAGTGGCATCTATACTGTCCACCGCATATTGACACGTGGCATAGGACCCACCGGATTTTTCACTCTCCGAGGCATGGTTTTCCAACAAATTTCAGATTTGTACTGAAAATTTATGAGAAAATTGTGGGTTTTCTAAAAGGGAGTGAAAAAGTAGCGGTAGTGAAACATGCTCGTGATTCACAGGAAGAGTTTGCCTTTTGGCTTACACCACTTCATATTCTGTGGGAGAGAGGTTTCTTTTTGAAATGAGAGCACAAAGTTGGGGAGGATAATGGTGAAATAGCTTGGAGAAAAAGACCCATTGATATTCTCTTTATCAATAAGTTTTTCTTTTCCCTAATTTATTTTTCATTAATGAGTTGTAAGAATTTGTTGGTTATTTTTGAGTATTTAACGAGTAACTAAATATATTTGTGATTGGGGGTGATTCTAAACTCGAGTTATGATTTTCAATTAATTTGTGTTTTATAGTTCTCTTTATTGATGTGTTTAATCCATTGATTTATATGTTTATTTTGTTTTTCTTGATTGTTTAGGTGTACAACTAAATGATTGGGCTTGTTCAATGAATGCTATTTTAGGATTTATAGTACGTAATCGCTACTCCCCACATTTCATGGATTTGCCAGAGAGGACCCCAACAAACATTTTAAGGAATTCCATGTGATTTGTTCAAGCATGAAACCGACGGGTGTATCGGAAGAGCAAGTGAAATTGCGGGCATTCCCTTTCTCTCTTGCAGATACTGCTCAGGAGTGGCTTTACTATTTGCCTTCCGGTATTATTACCACATGGAATGAAATGTAAAAACACTTTTTGGAGAGGTATTTTCCAGCTTCAAAGGCTACAAACATCAGGAAAGTGATATGTAGCATTCAACAATTTCAAGGGGAAAATCTCTATAAATTTTAGGAGAGATTCAAAAGACTTTGTGCTAGTTGCCCAAATCACCAAATCTGTGAGCAATTACTTCTAGAATACTTCTATGAAAGATTACTCCCGATGGAGAGAAGTATGATCGATGCAGCTAGTGGAGGAGCTTTAATGGATAAAACACCAGCAGTTGCTAGAGACTTGATAACAAACATGGCCGCCAAGTCACAACAATTTGGTAGTAGAGAAGAGGCACCGGTTAAACAAGTAAGTGAGATAGGAGCAACCTCTCAAATTGAACGACAATTGGCCGGTCTCACTTCTCTTGTACAACAAATGACACTTGAGACAATTCAACAAGCAAAAGTATGCGGGATTTGTTCTATTGCGGGACATCCTACTGATGCATGCCCAACACTACAAGAAGGAGCCTTAGAGCAAGCAAAAGCCATTGGGGGATTTCCAATGCAATAGAGAAATAGGTATGATCTATATTCTAACACATTTAATCCCGGATTAAGAGATCATCCTAATCTCAGTTATGGAGGAAATCATTTTATAGCCCCACAACAACAGTTTAATCATCCACCGGGTTTTAATCAACAAAGGCAACCACAATACTCTCAACCTCGTCAACAAACTCCGCCTCCAGTTTCAAATATGTCTCTTGAAGATATGGTTAAATCCTTAGCTTCTAGCACAATGCAATTTCAACAAGAGACAAAGACCTCAATCAAGAATTTGGAAACACAAATGAGTCAATTGGCCAACACGGTGGGTAAAATGGAGGCTCAAGGATCGGGAAAACTCCCTTCTCAAACAATCAACCCCAGAGAAAATGCTAGTGCCATGACATTGAGAAGTGAGAGGATTTTAGAAGAGGCACCAATGAAGATGAAAGATCATGTTAAGGAGTCAACGCAAGAGAAGAACTTATCATGTGATAAAGATGAAACTATGACTCCAATATCGAGATCTAAAGTAAATTCTAAAAGTTCTTTTCCTACTAATGTTCCCTCCCCTCCATTTCCTAGCAGGTTTGCAAAGTCCAAAATGGATGAACATGAAAAGGAAATATTGGAGACATTTCGCAAAGTTCAAGTAAACATACCACTTTTGGATGCCATTTATCAAGTGCCCCATTATGCAAAGTTTCTCAAGGAATTGTGCACTAACAAGTGTAAATTAAAAGGTAATGAAGTGGTAAGCGTAGGGAAAAATGTCTCTACGGTTTTGCAAAGGAAACTTCCACCAAAATGTAAGGTTCCGGGAAGTTTTACTATTCCTTACATTATTGGTAACACTAGATTTGAAAGAGCAATACTAGATTTAGGTGCATCTATTAATGTCATGCCATATTCTATATATGCTTCTTTAAATTTAGGATCACTCAAAGAAACCAGTGTTTTTATTCGACTTGCTGATAGATCTAATGCATTTCCAAAGGGTGTGTTCGAGGATGTTTTGGTGCAGGTAAATCAATTGATTTTTCCAGCAGATTTCTATGTTCTTGATATGCAAGATGATTCAAAATCTTTGTCGCCACCATTGCTCTTGGGGAGACCATTTATGAGGACTGCGCGTACAAAGATAGATGTATATGATGGTACTTTGACAATAGAGTTTGATGGTGAGATTATTCGCTTCAATATCTTTGAAGCAATGAGGTATCTCAGTGATGTGCACTCTTGTTTTTCAATTGATGTAATAGATTCATTAGTACAAAATATTTTTGAATTATCAAATGAAGATACATTGGATACCACTTTGATTAAAAGCATTGATGTTAACAATCTCACCGGGTTGAGTAAGAATCTACAATTATGTGAGGATATTGTAGAAACTGTGGTATCACTTGAGTCACTACCGAGTATTCCACCAAGGTATAATCTCTCCTATATTACTCTTCCAATATCTAAAGAGAAACTTTTACCTTCGGTGATGCAGGCCCCCATTTTAGAACTCAAACCTCTTCCCGAGCATTTGAAGTATGTATATTTGGGAGAGGGTGAAACACTACCGGTGATCATTGCAAAGAATCTCACAACACTTCAAGAAGATAGGCTTATCCGTGTGCTCAAGGAGCACAAAATAGCTATTGGTTGGACAATAGCGGATACCAAGGGGATAGGCCATTCCATGTGCATGCATCGAATATTGCTCGAAGATGGAGTAAAGACATCAAGAGAACCACAACGTCGATTGAATCCTCCAATGATGGAGGTTGTGAAGAAAGAAATTTTGAAATTGCTAGACGTTGGTGTTATCTTTCCCATCTCAGATAGCAAGTGGGTAAGCCCGGTCCAAGTTGTTCCAAAAAAATATGGAGTTACAATGGTGACAAATGAAGAGAATGAGCTTGTACCAACTCGGGTCCAAACGGGTTGGAGTGTTTGTATTGATTATAGAAAACTTAATTGTGCAACCCGAAAAGATCACTTTCCTTTACCTTTCATTGATCAAATGTTAAAAAGATTTGTAGGTCATTCTCACTATTGTTTTCTTGATGGTTATTCAGGTTATAACCAGATTGTGATTGCTCCGGAGGACCAAGAAAAGACAACATTCATTTGCCCATTTGGCACATTTGCTTACCGTCGCATGCCATTCGGTCTTTGCAATGCTCCCACAACCTTTCAAAGATGCATGACAAGTATATTCTCCGATTATATTGAAAACATCATAGAGGTATTCATGAATGATTTTAGTGTTTATGGTAATACTTTTGATAGTTGCTTGAAAAATCTCACACTTGTGCTTAAGAGATGTATGGATATTAACTTAGTACTTAATTGAGAAAAATGTCATTTTATGGTTGATCAAGGTATAGTGCTAGGTCATGTCATTCATCTAAGGGGATAGAGGTTGATAAATCTAAAATTGATTTAATTCGCTCTTTACTCCCTCCAACAAGTGTGAGGGAGATTCGTTCTTTTCTTGGACATGCAGGATTCTATCGAAGATTTATCAATGATTTTTCAAAAAATGTAAGACCATTATGCAGGCTATTGCAAAAGGAGGTGTCATTTAATTTTGATGAAGATTGTAAAAAAGAATTTGAACGTTTGAAGGAACTCTTGACATCGGCACCCATCATTCAACCACCAGATTGGAATAGGCCATTCGAGTTAATGTGCGATGCAAGTGACTTTGCATTGGGAGCAGTTTTTGGGCAACGAGTTGGAAAAACACTGCATGTTATTTATTATGCATCAAGAACTTTGAATGATGCCCAACTTAATTATTCTACTACTGAGAAAGAGCTTTTAGCAGTTATTTTTGCTTTAGAGAAATTTTGTTTATATCTTATTGGCACTAAAGTAACTGTCTTTTCTGATCATGCAGCTCCAAAGTACTTGCTTGTCAAGAAAGAGGCAAAATCGAGACTTATTAGATGGATACTCCTCTTACAAGAGTTCGACCTTGAGATTAAAGACAAAAAGGGTAGTGAAAATTCTGTGGCCGACCACCTCAGCTGTCTTATCCACGAGAGAGAAACTCTTCCATTGCAAGAGAGCTTCCCCGATGAACAATTGCTTCATTTCACAGATACATCTCCTTGGTTTGCAGATATAGTGAATTATTTAGTCACTAAGAAAATTCCAAGTGACTTGATAACTGCTCAAAGGCAGAAACTCAAGGCAATGGTCAAGTATTTTGTGTGGGATGAGCTGTACTTGTGGAAACATTGTCCGGATCAATTGATAAGAAGGTGCATACCTGAAAATGAATTTCATTCAATACTATCATTTTGTCATTCCTATGCATGTGGTGGACATTTTGGAGCAAAGAGGACGGCTCTCAAGGTGCTTGAGAGTGGATTTTATTGGCCCACCTTATTCAAAGATGTATTCCTCTTTTGCAAATCTTGTGATAGATGTCAAAGAGTTGGTACATTGGTAGCCCGAAATCAAATGCCACAAACACCCATTCTTTTTGTTGAAATTTTTTATGTATGGGGCATTGATTTCATGGGACCTTTCCCTTCATCTTATGGTAATCTTTACATCATACTTGCCGTTGATTATGCGTCAAAATGGGTGGAAGCTAGGGCCACTCGAACTAATGATTCTAAAGTGGTTGTAGATTTTGTTAAGTCTAACATTTTTGCAAGGTTTGGAACACCAAAAGCTATTATTAGTGATGGGGGGGACTTCATTTTTGCAACCGCTCTTTTTGGGCCGTATTGAAGAGATACAAGATTACCCACAAAGTGTCTACACCTTACAATCCGTAAACTTGTGGGCAAGTCGAAGTGTCAAATCGAGAGGTCCGTCCTTGAAAAAAATGTGAATCCCAATAGAAAGGATTGGAGTCTTCGCCTCAATGATACACTTTGGGCTTATAGGACAGCATACAAAACACCGATTGGCATGTCCCATTTTCGGTTAGTTTATGGAAAGCCTTGTCACCTCCCAGTTGAACTTGAACACATGGCATTTTGGGCAGTCAAGCAATGCAACATGGACCTTGGTATGGCAGGTGATCAAAGAAAGTTTCAACTCAATGAACTTGAGGAAATTCGAAATGATGCCTATGAAAGTTCAAAAATTTACAAGGAAAATACAAAGGCGTACCATGATAAAATGATTTCAAGGAAAAATTTTGTTGTTGGACAAAAAGTTCTTCTTTTCCACTCGCGCCTTAAGTTATTTCTAGGTAAATTACGTTCTCGATGGATTGAGCCTTTTGTTGTTACTAATGTTTTTCCTCATGGTGCAATAGAAATCGAAAGTCTACAAACTGAGAAAGAGTTTAAGGTGAATGAGCATCGATTAAAGCCATATTTTGAACCTTTTGTGCCTCAAAACATGGAGGAAATGCGATTGGAGGATCCAATTGAAGAATGAGCAAGGACAAAGTCTAGCTATAGACTCTAAAGAAGCGCTGGATGGGAGGCAACCCATTGTTCTTTATCTACTTATTTCTTTAACATTTTTTTTCTTTCGAGTATTTTTGTTGTCCCCATATGGCAGATTCTCGAGTGTCGCAACAAAACATTGAGCATTCATAGTTGCCAATGGTCCCTAACCATCCTCGCAGCCATCACCGTCAAAACCAACTTAGGGGAGTACTTGAACCTCTTGTTCTTTCTATTTCTTGCTTGTACATTGAGGACAATGTACATTTTAAGTTTGGGGGTATATGGCATAAATTTGTGCTCGTGCTCGCTAAAAACTCAAAATTCGGGTTAAATATTTTGCTTTTGTGCTTGTTTGTGTAGTTTGATAGCTTTGCCAATTGTGTTTTCAGTTGTTGCATTGCATTGATTTATGAATTGTGGAGATGAATGCTAAGTGTTTTTTATTTTCATCCACTTATTCCATGATTGACTCTATATTGGGCACTTTGGTCATGAGATTCATTGTACGCACTTGTTGGTTGCACTTGCAGTTTGTTAAGGGAACTTAAATGACCATGCTGTTAAGAATTCCTCAATCACTCTACTAATGATAGGATAAGTTTGGAGGTGGTCGAGCCGGTGAAGGATATTATCGAGAAATGTGTTGATTCCATGCATGTTGAAAAGAATTTGTGTGGAGTGTTTTTTTGGCCAAGTATAAGTTGGGTAATGACCATATGTTAGGGATCTAAGCCCCATTTTGTTTTGTTGTGCTCAAAAGAATAATTTTGCACTTGTTGAATCTTGGTTCTCACTTCGTAGCCTTTTTTACTCGAGTTATTAAGTCCGTTGGGGTATCTTGAAACCCGATACCCTTTGGTCTAAACAACCGAGGAGTTATCGACCTAAAACTTGCTACAAGGGTCAAAAAGAAAGTTTAAGGGAGTGAGGTAAAACATGAGATTTGATATAAAAAAAATTGATTTTGTGCAATTGTATTTGGTGATTGGGCTTAGATAACTAGTGGGTTTGAATTACTTAGTATAAGCTTGAATGTCGAAGCGCTCATCTAGTGGAGAATCATCACATGACTAAATGTTGAGATTGCCGGTTAGACCCAACTGAACAAGAGCGAAAAAAAAATGAGTGATTTGAGGGCAACCTTAAGTTTTTGACACCTTGGGCTAGAGTGAAAATATCAAGTTTGGGGGAGTGTGCATCCCACGAGTGAGAAAGGAAAATTTGACTATTGAGGGTTGGGAAAATCACTAACTTGTGTATTGCGATGAATAAGAATGACTACACACACACATGAGTCAAGCATGGTGTAAGTTAAAAAGTGTTTGTTGTAGCATTTTTGGAAACGTTTCATAAGTTATTAGCATAATGTAAGAACTGAAGCAATGTGGCAAACTATCTAACTTTTGGAGTGTTTGTTATTATAGTATTATCGTTTGGCTTTAATTTGTGTGTTTGCATGCTTGTTTGTTTAGCTTTGTTCGAGGACTAACAAAGATTTAAGTTTGGGGGTGTGATAAGTGCGAGTTTTTGCACTTATTCGGATCATTAATTTAGATATTTGTGAGTTTTTATTATCAATTTATTACTTAATTTAGTTATTTTTATTTTGTAGGTGAAAACTCGAGTTTGAATGATGATTGAAGGAATTTATGCGAGAAATGAGCAAAAAGAACAAAGGACGCAAAATTTCAAAGTTTGGAGATCAAATTGTACAAGTACCGGAAGTTGGAGGACTTGACGTGCAATTTCTGAAACTTTGGCCACAAAATCAGAATTTTTGGCAGATAAGGTGGCGTTTCTGTATTGTAGCAGTTTTTGGCATTTTCAAAAGGAAAGGCTAGGGACCGGTTTTCATTTTTTCCAATGTTTGAGGGCTTGGGTTGCAATTAACCATTAGGTTTTGAATTAAAAAAAAAAAAAAAAAAACCTTCAGCCCCTGTTTTGACGTGAGAGACCAGGCTGCTCTCTTCAGTTTTGCTCTTGATTTTCTCAATTTTTTTTACTTTCTTCTCTTTTAATTTTCCTTTGATTTCCATTAAAGATTTTTGGACAAAACTTGGAGTTAGGCAATTGTGAAATAGCTTGGAGAAAAAGACACATTGATATTCTCTTTATCAATAAGTTTTTCTTTTCCCTAATTTATTTTTCATTAATGAGTTGTAAGAATTTGTTGGTTATTTTTGAGTATTTAATGAGTAACTAAATATATTTGTGATTGGGGGTGATTCCAAACTCGAGTTATGATTTTCAATTAATTTGTGCTTTATAGTTCTCTTTATTGATGTGTTTAATCCATTGATTTATATGTTTATTTTGTTCTTTTTGATTGTTTAGGTGTACAACTAAATGATTGAGTTTGTTCAATGAATGCTATTTTAGGATTTATAGTACGTAATCGCTAGTTATTCTAAAACCTTGTCGCAATTACATTTCAATGGATTATGAGAAATTTTCAATTGATTATATGTGGATTAACACTTACGTAAGTAAATCGAACTTGTGATTTTGCCTTCAATTCAATTCATCTATTTTGTCGTAATGCTTTTGTTAAATTAAATCTAGAGAGCTTGTTCTAGGTTGTTTAATGAATAGGGTTGAGTAAATAGCTTGTTTTATTCAACTAACATGTAAGAAGAGATCGAAATAATTGAGCTTGTAAAAAATTGGTTCTATAAAGCAGCATCCATAGAACAAACCAATTAATAATAAAAAATTCCCCAAAAAAGTAAACAATTTCAAGAAAAGCTCAAATTTACAGAATAATCACGAATGACTTGTTAAATTCCTTACCGTTGCGGAGGCCGATGCTAGACTCTTCAGTGCTAATGTTGTAGTGTGCGCCCTCATACCTGATCTCACTTTTCGATGTCAAGCTTATTAAGCTACCGATGTACGAATCCGCTGATGCTCCACCGCCAGATCTACTGCTGGACGCCGCCGTTGAACTCTCCGCCAGCATCCCTTTCCACCGCTCCTTGACACCCGCTACAACTCCCACCCGAAAATACCATTTTCCTGCACCTATAAAAAATCCACCACATATTAACACTTCATACAAATTTGCTTGAGAAACTTTGTACAAAATTTCAGGGAGAAAAATCGTGCGAGTAGATATTCCTCGCTATATTTTTTTGCCCTTGCCTTTTGAGTTCGTTGTGTGAGAGAAATAGTGAGAGGTTTCTTCTTGAAATGAGAGCACAAAGTTGGGAAGGATAATTGAATTCTATTAGACCAACATCGGATTAATTGCTAACTAACGGTAAAAACAAATTTTCTGTTAAAACAATTTGGCACTAGCACGTGTCGTTCCCTCTTTCTTCCCAACTACCGACGTATTTATTGAAACAAGTGGACGAAGGCAGGCAAATGTCAAAAAGCAAAAAGGAAAATTTCTACAAGCTTTTTGAGAAGGCAAATTAAGGTTGAGCAAAACTAAAATTTATGGGCAATGTTCTGAAACTTGTCTGATCGCAAAAATTGAGAATTTAATCGAAAACTCTATCCAATTGTATGATACTAATTGGACTATAAAAAGTTGATATAGAAATCATCAAAAAGGTGCAATTGAAAACCTAGCATGATATTTGTTGTGCCGTTTTCTTTCTATATATAAAAAGTGCCTATTTAACGGAATTTGTTGGTTTAACGGAAAAACTAACGGAATTTGTTATTTTAACGGATTATGTAACGGA
The DNA here is from genome assembly GCA_035079005.1 of Fraxinus americana. Lineage (NCBI taxonomy): Eukaryota > Viridiplantae > Streptophyta > Magnoliopsida > Lamiales > Oleaceae > Fraxinus > Fraxinus americana. Next base: position 124,626 of record CM068726.1, read on the forward strand.
ATTTCTTGTTTTAAACAAACAGTTGCACTTTCTTTCAGTGTTGTTATCATAACTTTGTATTCCGATATTCGATTGAGGCGATTCAAAATGCGTTGGAAAGCTAACCCATCTGACTACAACTTTGATTCAGACATCATTCTCCAATTCGATCACTTTTTATGCCAAAAATATGTCTCAATATAACAGACTATGTAATGGAATTTTTCGTTTTAAACAGGCAGCTACACCTTCTTTCAGTGTTTTTATCATAACTTTGTATTTCGATATCCGATTGAGGCGATTCAAAATGTGTTGGAAAGCTAACTCATCTGGATACAATTTTGATTAAGACATCATTCTCCAATTGGATCACTTTCTATGCCAAAAATAGGTCTCAATATAACGGACTATGTATCGAAATTTCTTATTTTAAACAAGCAGCTGCACCTTCTTTCAATGTTTTTATTATAACTTTGTATTCTGATATCCGATTGAGGCGATTCAAAATGATTTAGAAAGCTAACTCATCTGGATACAATTTTGATTCAGACATCATTTTCCAATTCGATCACTTTTTATGCCAAAAATATGTCTCAATATAATTGATTATGTAACAGAATTTCTTATTTTAAACAGGCAGCTACACCTTCCTTCAGTGTTTTTATCATAACTTTGTATTCCGATATCCGATTGAGGAAATTCAAAATGCGTTAGAAATCTAACTCATTTGGTTACAATTTTGGTTTAGACATCATTCTCCAATTCGACCACTCTATATGCCAAAAATAGGTCTCAATATAACGGATTATGTAACGGAATTTCTTGTTTCAAACAGGCAGTTGCACCTTCTTTCAATGTTTTTATCATAACTTTGTATTCTGATATCCTATTGAGGCAATGCAAAATGCGTTGGAAAGCTAACTCATCTGGCTACAACTTTAATTCAGACATCATTCTCCAATTCGATCACTTCCTATGCCAAAAATAGGTCTCAATATGAGACTAAAACACCGGAGCATAACTTTTCAGTTGGAAATTGATTTGTGATCATCTTTTGACTAAATTTGATCCCTTTGACATCTTCTTTTATCCAATTGACTCCGAGCACTCTCAAATCTTCATCGTGAGATTCAGCACAACTTTTAAGTATTTACATTTTAGCCCCCGAACTTTGGATCCCTTACAATTTAGCAATTTCTCCAAATTTGTCTACTTTTGCTTATTTTCTTCAATCTCACCAACCTATATCACAATATCAAAATCACATATCTAATTATTTATCAATTACATAAACATTATATTATTAATTATTGATAGGGTGTCTGTTTTTGATTTTCAGCAGAAATCAAGCCGTTGGCAACACAATTCATGCCGTTGGGAGCGCAATTTTGGACCAATTCTCTCACTGTAGGGCTGTAAGTTTAAAAAAAAGGTAACATAATCAATTTTCCTTCATCCTTACAATGCGCCCAGCAAGCCCTTAATTAACCAAAAAAATTACATCTTTATTAATAACAAATTAATTATTAAACAAAAATATTAAGGCCCCGTTCGGGAGGGATTAAAATCTAATTAAAATTGAAAATATGGCCGTTATTGAGTCTCACTCGTCTAATAAAAGTCAACAATAACGGCTATATTTTCAATTTTAATCCGATTTTAATACCTCTCATACAAGACCTAAATATAAACTAAGCAAACATGCATTGCACGTTGCTTGCACCTAGTTTTTAGAAAAATAACTAAAGATGAAATTTTAATTAGGTCATTCAACTCTAATATTTCCCAATCAAATCACTAAAATTTAATTTACTCTCAATACTCATTTTGTTAGCATATTTATGGAGAAATAGTTTACATTCACTCTCTTTACAATCTTTTTCATAGTATGATCGTGAGTCCTCAAACTTTAAAACAACGATTTTGAATTCTCAATCCATTTAAAGCGTAAATATATATCCTTAAACGAGTGAAACCTTCCCTTCTTCGAATTGGAGAATCATCAAATCTTTTTAAATTTTTTTCTTCCGTTGAACTACAAGTCGCATTCACAGTGACTATTTCGATCATGCAAGATTCAAATTCACATATTAAAATAAAATTAAGAACCTAAAGATTTACTTTTGAAAAGTGAAGATCCATAATTATAACACATGAAAGAGTAGGGGCTCGACACTAATCTGTCCCAATAATATGGAATTATAGTCCAAACGTTTCATCTCCACACAATCAAAATCTATAAAATTACTTTATATCCTTAACTGGTCACGTAATATTTGCATAAAATGACAGTTACGGCTTAGCAATGGAGTGTGGCGGGGTTTATTTACGAATTTCATGTGAAAATTAATTTTATTAATTGCAATCTGAACCCAAAAAAGAAGAAGCAAAAAGCAGGTGAATTACAGAAGAGAAGAAGACAGAAAGAAGAGGTATTCACTGTCGCTTTCGCATGTCTGTGACGCCTCATAAGAATTTCGTGAATCCCATACTAACCAATTTTTTTTTTCCCTTTTTTTTCTCAAATTTTTTATTTTGCTATTAATTTTTTGTTTGTATAAATTTTCAGGCACCGCTAAAAATGCTCCAATTTAAGCTGTACAATTTCATTTTCTTTTTTCTATTTTTAATTTTGGACTCTCCTGAACCACAATTTTGTTCCATTTACATATCATCCACGTGCAGGTGTGTGAAAATTTGAAGAATAATTAGTATTACTAATGTTTGGCAGAAAATGAAATTTTGAAGAAATTGTTTCTGGGGATTTTTATTTTTTGAATTATCTCAATTGTTGTTCCTCCCCCAATATTATATGAAGAACTACCATAGTTCATAAAATTGTGGTGGCCGAGGTTATCTAAAATTGTAATTTGTTCAATTTGTTGTTTTTCTCCTTTTTTTGCTTGTACGGTTGGTGCTCGCCCACTGTTTATACTGTTTCCAGTTTAACTTTTTAGTATATAATTATTCAAGGGATCTTTACATGTGCTGATACCTTTTCATGGATTTTCTAGGAAATCTACCTAGATAGGCCAGGGCTGATGATCAATTGATAGGTATCAGTATGTATGACTTTATATACATTCATGGGTACTCCTGATAATAATAAATTTTCCGAGATAGTTGACATAGTGAAATCATGGATTCCGCGAAGGCCCGAGCACATGGATATGTCCAGGAATTTTTGGATGCCTGATGAGAGCTGCCGAGTGTGCTACGAGTGTGATTCTCAATTCACCATTTTTAATCGTAGACATCACTGCCGATTGTGTGGACGGGTTTTCTGTGCCAGGTGCACTGCGAACTCTGTTCCTGCCCTCTCTTATGAACCTAGGAGTGTGAGGGAAGACTGGGATCGAGTTAGAGTTTGTAATTACTGTTTCAAGGAGTGGGAGCAAAGATTTGCTACTGCTGGTAATGGTATGACTTCATCAAGTCCGCGACTGAGTCCATCTTCTTCCACTACAAGTTTGGTCAGCACTCAATCTAGTTGCCACACCTGTAACAGCAATAGCAGTGCTGGTTCAGCTGCATGTTCTACAGGGTCATTCCAGCATGTTCCATATAGCGCTTGTCATAGCTCTGGTCATTCTGCTGAAACGGATTCAAATTCATTCAAGCAAGATCTGGTAACAAGTCCTGGAAATTTGGGAAACATTGATGCAAGGGATATTTTCCATGACCAGTTTGAATCACCCAGCAGGTATTTCCACAACATATTTAAGTCAAGAAAACAGCATTATCATAGCATTACACTGACTCAGTTTGTTTGGTTCAGTCTTGCCTATCCTATGGAATTGTTTAAATAACGTTTTGCCCTTGTTTCTTTAAACTCAATTAGAATGAAGTGATATTTTACTTAACACTGCTATTCGAAAGTATTCAGCAAAATCCCTTTGCAACCTGAAGTAAATGGGGATAATTCGGGTTATTTACTTTTGGGGTAAGTGTTGACGGTGATTCAAATTCATTCACTAACGAATTTTACCTTGACTACTTCTTTGCCAGTATAATTTTAGGAGATGTTGCATTGTTTTACATGTATGCAAATTTTCGTATTTATTGAAACTTATCTTTGATGGACCAATGTGTCGCTAGTACTTGTCAAATACTGGTAATATTTATTTCCTGCTCATTGCTTCATTGATGAATATAGGAGTGATGAAGAGGACGATGACTACTCTATATACAGATCACATTCTGAAGTAAATCCATTATCTCATGCTGACATATGTTATGGTGCTATCAACTATGGTGAGATTGATAACATCTATGAGCCTCATGAAGTGCAACCTCATTCAGAAAGCGCTGATCCAACTCGTATAAATTCCAATCTATTGCCTGAGAATTTTGAGACACAGAAATTGGATGAAGTGGAAAAGGTTGGGGAAGAAACAGATAAACAGAATCATGGCATTGAGTCTGGACAGCCTCCTTTAGATCAGTTTAATGGTACAGATGTTGAACCTGTGAATTATGAAGATAATGGTCTACTTTGGCATCCTCCGGAGCCTGAAGATGAAGAGGATGAGAGAGAACCCCTTCTGTTTGATGACGATGATGGTGTTCGTGAGGATTCTACTGGAGAGTGGAGTTACCTACGTTCAAGTAGCTTTGGTAGTGGGGAATCCCGAAGTAGGGATAGATCAAATGAGGAACACCGGAAGGCCATGAAAAAAATAGTTGAAGGGCATTTCAGAGCTTTAATAACCCAACTTTTGCAGGTTGAGGATCTACCTGTAACTGAGGATAATATTCAGAAAAGTTGGCTAGATATTATTACTACATTATCCTGGGAAGCTGCTACTTCTTTAAAGCCGGATACAAGAATGGGGGGAGGTATGGATCCTGGAGGGTATGTGAAGGTTAAATGCATAGCTTGTGGACATCGGAATGACAGGTATCTTCATTTGACTTTGCATACCATTTCACTTACAAGTTGCAAGCCAATTTAACCAACATGATATGCATTTGGGACTCCATCTAATTTTCTTAATCACTCCAAAAAATGTGATCTGTTCACTTATAAATTAGTTGAGTAGCTCAAAAGTTACTGGATTCTTTGTGTTGAAGGAAGTAAAGTTTGTTTCCGAGTGTGCCACAATCTTGCTTGTGTGTTTTGGACATGAAATTTTGTAGAGTTTCAAAAAAGAAAAAAAAGTATAGAGTTCTGGACCTCAATGGGGAAGACTGGAAGGAAATGATCCTAGTTCCTGACTCAAGGCAACTGAGATCAAGCATTGCTTCATAAATGTGTGTATAATATGGGCGCCATCTACTATTTTGCCATTCTGATCAGATTCTCATTGTTTTTTCACCAGTATGGTAGTTAAAGGGGTTGTTTGCAAGAAAAATGTGGCTCATCGGAGAATGACTTCAAAAGTAGATAAAGCACGACTACTGCTGCTTGGTGGTGCCCTGGAGTACCAACGGGTTGCTAACCACTTATCAAGTTTTGATACTTTATTGCAGCAGGTTGTGATTGGACTCTATGTCATCTCTTGGTTTCTGAATTATAAACCACTTTTTATTTTTCATGCTTGTTTAAGCCTTTAATGCGGAGATATCTTTTTTGGTTTCTTTGTATTTGGTGCTCATTTTACCTGCATTTTAGTGATATATTGGTTTATTGCTCTTATGGGTGTGTGCTTGTTTCAGGAAATGGACCATTTGAAAATGGCTGTTGCAAAGATTGATGCGCACCATCCCAATGTTCTTTTGGTAGAAAAATCTGTATCTCGATATGCACAAGATTATCTTCTTTCTAAGGACATATCTCTTGTTCTTAATGTCAAGAGACCGCTTTTAGAGCGTATAGCCCGCTGCACAGGTGCAGATATTGTTCCTTCAATTGATCATCTTACAGCTCCGAAATTGGGATATTGTGAATCATTTCATGTGGAAAGGTTCTGGGAAGAACGTGGAAGTGCTTGGCAAAGTCAAAAGAATTCAACAAGGACACTAATGTTTTTTGAAGGCTGCCCGAAGCCACTGGGATGTACTGTAAGTTTCGAAACAGTTTCCCTAATTGCATGCAAAGATTCTTTTTTATGCATATTTGAGTTTTAGAATGGAAATTTAGAACTTCCTGTAGAGCTATTTGCAACTAATGCGTACGTGGGACCACTTGACGTTGTAAATCATGCAGCAGTTTTTGTTAGTTGCTTCTGCAAATTATTTGAAGTTTATATTTTCCGTTACGGAATTACATGTGAGGAGACGGTATATGAGTAATTATAGTTGTAGGAGAAAATATTCAATTCTCTTACCTTTCGTTGAATAAGTTATATCTTTAAATAGAGTACAGGAAGTGACTCAATAGTAAACTGACTAAGTGAACTGATTTCTGGGATCTGCCATTATATTTTACAGCTCTACATTCTACGAGTTTCTACAGGCCTGCATTGAGCGTATAGCTTCTTTAAATAGTTCACAAATATACATCTTGTGAAGTGAAAATTCCTGGTCCAGATCGAGCTACCTCGATTTCTATGCAGTATATAAGTTTTTCCTAGTCCTAGACCTAGCCCTAGTCCTTGATCTCGAATTCATTTGCCAAATATGCCTTAAGAACCGCGATTTCTCGTGATCATCCCTTGTCACAATTATGTCATCTATCCACGTAGACGATCAAAGTCGAATGTTGGGTATTATCACCTTGACTTAAGAAGAATCCATTCATCAGTATGGCCATTGTAAATCTTCGAGACAAAGCTCGAGGTGAGTGTTTGAGACCATAACTGATAGTTACATGCCTTCCTTTTTAATGATTATTTCTCATAGCCAAGAGGGATACTTCTATATTGAGGTCACAATGAAGGAATTTTTTCTACATGTCATATTGTTGGAAAGTTCAGCCCAGATATGCAACTAGTGACAACAAATTCGGATAGTATTCGTATTTTCCATGGGTGCACGTCTCTTGGTAGTCGACCAGACAAGCCTTGTACCTCTCTAAGAAGCAGTTGTCCTTGTACTTGATGATAAAGATCTATTTATAGCTTCCTGTTCTTTTTCCTTTTGGAAACTCCATTATCTCCCAACTCTGGTTTTTCTCTAAGGATCTCTTCATCCATGACTTCTCTCCAGACTTTTTTCTTCCAAGCTTCTGAAAGTGTAGCTGGGGTATTAAGGGATTATATCTGTGTTAAAAACTCGAAAAGAAGGCAATAAGTTCTGGAAAGAAACATATTGAGACATCAGATGTTGCTCGAGTTCCTTTTCATAGAGCAATAGGCAGGTCTAAGTTTTCATTAATATCATGAATATGATCACTACTCTATTTCCTTCCACAGATTCAACATTTGGAGCATGCGAGCTGTCAATTATTCCATTTTTATTTTGTAGAATTAGTTTTTGTTATCAGTGGAAGGATCTTATGTTGGGACATTTGACTTGTAAGACCAGGGTTGAAGGGCATGGGTTTAGGCTGTGATCATAATACCATGTAGAATTGTAGAAGAAAATATTTAACTATTAAACCTTTTTTTGAATGAGTTGCAACTTTAATTAGAGAACAAAAATCGACTGAATACGAAACTAACTTGATGGTGTGATTTCTAGGATTTGACAACATACAAAGTTACATTCTATGCATGGAGAGTAATATTATATAAAACTAGGTGCAAGCAGCGTGCAATGCACGTTTGCGTAGTTTATATTTAATAGTTTTGTTTAAGAATTAATTTGTTATTAATAAAGATGTAATTTTTTTGGTTAATTAAATAATTAATGATGTAATGTTTATGTAATTGATAAATAATTAGATGTGTGATTTTGATGTTGTGATGTAAGTTGGTGAGATCGAAGAAAATAAGCAAAAGTTGACAAATTTGGAGAAATGGCTAAATTGTAAGAGATCCAAAGTTCGGGGACTAAAATGTAAATACTTTAAAGTTGTGTCGAACCTCACGATGAAGATTTGAGAGTGTTCGGAGTCAATTGGATAAAGGAAGACGTCAATGGAATCAAATTTAGGCAAAAAATGATCACAAATCAATTTCCAACCGAAAAGTTATACTCCGATATTTTAGTCTCATATTGAGACCTATTTTTGCAATAGAAAGTGATCGAATTGGAGAATGATGTCTGAATCAAAGTTGTAGCCAAATGAGTTAGCTTTCCAACGCATTTTGAATCGCCTCAATCGGATATCGGAATACAAAGTTATGATAAAAATACTGAAGAAATGTGCAGCTGCCTATTTAAAACAAGAAATTCCGTTACATAGTCCGTTAAAACAACAAATTCCTTTAGTTTTTCCGTTAAAAACAAGAAATTCCGTTACATAGCCACTTTTAATATATAGAAGATTTAAAATGACAATTTCTCAGAAGTTTGTTTCTAGCTTAAACTGCTAGATAACGGTGTTGAAAATCGAGTAGGATTATTGTGTAATTGGTCTCCGTTGAATGTTTATCCTTACCCATTATATCTAACTTTTGCCTCTATACCTGCCAATTTCAGAAGATAATTAAGATACCACCTTTGAATGTTTTGCTTTAGATTCTTCTTAAAGGTGCCAGTGGAGATGAGTTGAAGAAAGTTAAACATGTAATCCAGTATGGTGTTTTTGCTGCTTATCACTTAGCGTTGGAGACATCTTTTCTTGCTGATGAAGGTGCTTCCCTGCCAGAATTCCCGTTGAAGTCTCCAATGAAAATTGCTTTACCCGATAAACCATCAAATATTGATAGGTCCATTTCCACAATACCTGGATTTGCTGTGACTGCTAAGGAAAAGCCTCAAGGGCCTAAATCACCAGACTATCTAACATTTCAATCCAGAAATGACCTGTTCCCAGATATTACACAATCATCAAAAACTATTCCCATGGCTGAGGCACAATCTTCTCTTTCTGAAGCTTCTAATGCTCAAATTTTAAATACCAAATGTAAGCCATATCCTTTAAGGTGCAACTTCCCAGGTCATTGGCAGGCCCAGGTCAATGCTGACCATGCTTCTGAGGAGAACAATGGGATGGCTCCCAATGAATATTTTGTCTCTAAAACGTCATCAGATCATATTGATGAAAAGGCAAGTATAGATAATTTAGTTTGTAATTGTTTGCTCAATTCTGAGAATTCAGGACAAACTTGTAGTTGTTCTCATGTTGATGGATATTTGGATGGATATTCGGGACAGCATAATCTTCATCAACTCAAGGAGATAGGATCTTTGAAAGAAGAGTTCCCCCCCTCACCTTTAGATCATCAAAGCATTTTGGTCTCCTTGTCAACACACTGTGTGTGGAAACGAACTCTGTGTGAACGTGCCCATCTCTTTCGTATCAAATACTACGGAAGCTTCGATAAGCCTTTGGGTCGGTTTCTATTAGACCATTTGTCTGATCAGGTACTTCTCGCGTTCTACACAAATGCATGTATTCGCTCATATGTCTGCATATTTTTTTATGCAGAAATTGAGTATTCGATTTCTATTTTGAAGGTGTACCGGTGCCGCTCGTGTGAAATGCCATCAGAAGCGCATGTTCATTGCTATACCCATCAACAAGGCAGCCTTACCATTTCTGTAAGGAAGCTTCTAGAATTCCTGTTGCCTGGTGAACGAGAAGGAAAAATTTGGATGTGGCACCGATGTCTACGGTGTCCTAGGACCAATGGTTTCCCTCCTGCCACAAAAAGAGTGGTCATGTCGGATGCTGCTTGGGGATTATCTTTTGGGAAGTTTTTGGAGCTTAGCTTTTCAAACCATGCTTCTGCAAGCAGGGTTGCAAGCTGTGGTCATTCCCTGCATAGAGATTGCCTCCGGTTTTATGGGTATGCATTTATCTATCTCAGTCCATTACAACACTGTGCTCAAGGCCTGATGTAACTGGTTGGCCTTTCTATAAGGACTGATTAAAAGAGTGAAAGCCGAAATCTTACAATTGATAATTTACTGAAATTCACAACATGATTGTTACTCATTATATTTTGATGATAAAAATTGTCAGGAATTTGATGAGTAAACTAATATTCATGTTCCAAATTCTTTAAATGTCGAACTGAAGAAATTGGTCTGTGATATAAACATTAGCATCGTCATCAAATAGAATTTAAAATTCTTAATCTTGTCGTGTACAGTGCTCATTCTTGTCTCTTGAAGGTAATCCTTCTATATAATGCTGGTAAATAAGCTTTTGGCGACACTTTAATTGGAATGCCAATTATCTTTCAGCATCTTGTTCTACTTTGCTGTATTTCTGTTTGACTGTTTATCTAGTTAAGATTCCTTGCATGCTCGTGTTTCTGTCCGATCCTTAATTGTTTGTCTTTTGACATGGACTTCCTCAAAACTACAACAAAATATATCCTATCTTATTGCACACGATTAGGCATTTTGGATCTGTTCTTTCATTTTAAATCCTTGAATTGATGTGTTTTTAGCTGTTAGTCGAGTTGGGATTGTGTACCTACTTGAGTTCTTAGCGCCGATGGTTAAATAGCTTTTTGTCTGTATGTTAATTCTTTACATAAATAAATGCAGAGATTGACTGCTTTTGCTTGCATTATTCTTTCACCAAGGTCCAAAGTTATGCTTATCGGCTATTTTTTTGTTTTTCTGGTGTCTAAGTGCTCAATTACTTTGCTGTTTTTGATGTGCAGTTTGGGGAGGATGGTTGCATGTTTTCGATATGCACCAATTGATGTTCTCTCTGTCTACCTCCCACCCTCAAAGCTCGAATTTAATTATGATAAACAGGAGTGGATACGCAAAGAAGTTGATGAGGTGAAACTATTTAAATTTATGTACTCGTTTGCCTCATTGCCGTAGCTTACATTTCTTGTAGAGTGATTATATATTGCATAACACAGGTTAGCAGCAGGGCAGATCTGCTCTTTTCTGAGGTGTTGAAAATTCTTCATCAGATGTCAGGAAAAAACTCGAACAAGTCCAGCATGGAAGCACCTGAATTAGGTGAACAGATTTCAGAACTAGAAGTCATGCTGCAGAAGGAGAAGGAAGAATTTGAGGTGTTCTCTTGTTGAACATTCCCTGACTATTTCTGCCAATATACCAGACAAACTTTATAGTTCTTTATGTGATAATTTAAACTTCATTAACAGAATTGAAGTGCTGGTATTTTTTTTGGAAAATTCTGAGTGTACAGAAAAAAAATTACCAGAACATTACCAGACTCTCACATGGGGTGTGGGCCCCATGTGAATTAAATAATGTCCAAAAAATGGGGCCCACCCCCAATGTGAGTATCTGTAGCATTTCTGTAAAAAAAATTCTGGTAATGTAGCATTGCTCATTTTATTTTTCTTTCTTTAAGTTAGGGTAAACCATGAGTTCTACAATGTTTGTATGCTAATGTTATTTCTTTTCGATAACTTTTTGTTATTACTGCTTCTTGAGCTAATGTTTTGGCATGAGAACCTAGACTGGGATGCATTACTTATTCTCCGATTTTTACTGGGTGTGAATTAACTGTCAAAAAGATGGATTCTGTTTTGCCAACTTGATGCAGGAACATGATTATTCACTTCTGGAATCTGTTTCTCTAATTAAAGTCATGTTGTATAGGAATCATTTCAGCACATGCTTTATAAGGAGGTTAAAGCTGATCAGCCTGCAATTGACATTCTCGAGATCAACCGATTAAGAAGGCAGCTAGTTTTTCATTCTTATGTCTGGGACCAGCGGTTGATACATATTTCTAGATCTGATGTACATGGATCAAAGCTTAAACAAAAGTTTGTCAATTCTAGAGAGATGCCTAGTGAGATAGATGTAGCTTCCAGGGCTAGCAGAGGCTTCAGCAGCTGGAATTCTTCTCATTCTTCTCTTTCAAGTATGGAAATTGATATGACGCAAACTCAGGTAGGATATAGCCCAAATAACTTGCTCAATGAGATTCATAGAGGGGTGGACATAAATCGAATTCTGAACCATAGAAATAATGCTGATGTTTCTTGTTCTTCTGACACAAATACAATTAATCAGTCAGACATGCAGAAATCTGGAAAAACTGTGCGAAGGGCTCAATCAGAAGGAGGATTCCCAGAGCTGGAATCTTCATCTGCTACTTTAGATACTGCATGGACTGGTGATCACCAGATTGCAACTGTAGCTTCTAAGGAAGATGGTATTTCACTTCCTGATTCACTCCCCAGAGTATCTTTTTCTAGCAAGATATCACCCAGGGAAGAATCTGGTGTTGGGAACTGTACAAATGATCGATCTGTGGCTGAAGTGACTCCTGGAAATGGATTTGCATTATCTGTAAAGGGGCATAACGATCTCGAAAATCCCAGTAGTTGGATGAGAATGCCATTTTTGACTTTTTATTACTCATTCAACAAAAATTCTTCAACAAATGCATTTAAACTTGGTAAGATTAGTGATTATAATCCTGCCTATATCTCAACATTGCAAGAGTTGGTACATCAAGGTGGCATTAGGTTGCTGCTACCCATGGCTTCTGAAGACACTGTTGTGCCAGTTTTTGATGATGAGCCTACTAGCATCATTTCATATGCCCTTGTCTCCCCAGAATACCAAAACTTCATGTCTGAGGAACTTGGAAAGCAGAAAAACTCTGTGGAGTCCTCCACTTCGTTATCATTCTTGGACTCAGTGAATTTACTTGCACTTCAATCTTTTAGCGATGCAGCATCTGAATCTCTACAGAGTCTTGCGTCTGCTGATGAGAGCATCTTATCCAATTTTGGGTCTCTGAATTTCTCAAGTTTGGACCCCCTTTTATTCACACACACTTTACACGCAAGAGTACATTTTCCAGATGATGGTCCTCAGGGGAAGGTGAAATATTCTGTGACTTGTTACTTTGCAAAGCAATTTGTGGCCTTGAGACGGACTTGTTGCCCAAGTGAGTTAGATTTCATCCGCTCTCTTAATCGCTGTAAAAAGTGGGGTGCACAGGGTGGCAAGAGCAATGTCTTCTTTGCCAAAACATTGGATGATCGATTTATTATCAAACAGGTGACAAAGACTGAGTTAGAGTCGTTCATTAAATTTGCACCAGATTATTTCAAGTATTTATCTGAATCTGTAAGAACTGGATGCCCCACTTGCCTGGCAAAGATCTTAGGCATCTATCAGGTATTAGCTTTTATGAAGCTTTTCATTCACGTAGTTTTTTCATTAACAGATACTTTTCATGATTTTCGTTTATTTGCTCATTTTTAACCTTCCAAATTATTTTGAAGTTGAGTTCATAAAACTTCCATCTTAATTTATGGAATTTCCAGTGCCTCTTTTAAGAAAAAAATTTGCACGTTATGTTAAGAATTTATTTAATCATACTTAGCTAATCTTTTTTTGGGTGATTGGTGGTCACTTAAAAGGTTACATCAAAACATCTTAAAGGGGGGAAAGAATCAAGAATGGATGTTTTGGTGATGGAGAATCTTCTTTTCAAGCGCAACATCAAGCGACTATATGACCTTAAAGGATCATCTCGATCACGGTATAATCCAGATTCAAGTGGAAGCAATAAAGTTCTGCTGGATCAAAACCTCATCGAAGCAATGCCTACTTCTCCAATTTTCTTGGGAACGAAGGCAAAACGGTTGTTGGAGAGAGCTGTGTGGAATGATACTTCATTTCTTGCTGTAAGATTTTGATTAATTTACTGTCATGCTACCAAACACGTTAACCCCAAGTCTAGATTTTCAAGTGGGTTGATTTTATTTTTATTTTTTCTTGGGATGGGTTGGTTAGGTTGGGGGGCCATTCTCACTTCCATTGCATTGACACGGTTGTGGGGTTAATAGTTTGACTGGATTGATAACACCGTTTCCCTTAATAATCCTCGTACGGAGACTGCTAGAGGAATTTCAAGTATTTCTGTTTCGAGATTCTGATTACAAATATATTGTACAATTAGCATTCCCAACGTTCTCTTAATTTGTGTAATTTCTGGACTCATGCTAATTTAGTCTTATTTATGATGCTCCTACAGTCAATAGATGTGATGGACTACTCACTACTCGTTGGTGTGGATGAGGAAAAGCATGAGCTGGTGCTTGGTATTATTGATTTCATGAGGCAATATACATGGGACAAGCATCTTGAAACGTGGGTGAAGGCATCAGGCATCCTTGGAGGACCCAAAAATGAGTCTCCAACAGTAATTTCTCCGATGCAATACAAGAAACGGTTTAGGAAAGCTATGTCTGCCTATTTTCTAATGGTGCCTGAGCAATGGTCTTCATCAGTGATCATTCCGGGGGCAGCCTAATCGGAGCTAGGTATAGAAGAAAATTCAGAAGAAGCCTCCATAAAATGATAGCATAAAACTTTACACCTCTATTTCAAGATGTCTTTTTCTTTTCTTAGTCACAATTCTTTAGGCAAATGCCTCGGCATATACCTGTTTTATACCTAGCAGCAGAAGGCTATTTTTTGTGCCAAGGAAATTCACGCAATCTGTTCGTTTGATTACATTTTCAAGCGTCAATTGTACTTTAAGGTCATGTATGTATTCAAGATATTTCTTTCTTAAATTTCTTGGTATTTATTTCTTGATTATTGGCTTTGATCCTCCCCTGGTTAGATTTCTTTTCTTTTTTCTTTTATGGTAGATTTTGGTTGGAGTTGAAAGTATGAAGGCTGGGCAGTAGGGAAGGAAGATCAGTTTACTCGAGGTCCGTCTGCCCTATACCACTGATTAGAGGTGCCAAAATGAGTTGAATTTTACAGGCTCAAACAGGTTGACACAGTCTAGGCATGGCCTGCCTTTACCATTAAATTGTGTTGGACTCGACTGCCTCAAAACTGGGCCTTGTCGGCTCGGTTTAAATGCCTGTTTAGCAAGTCTTAAATTTTTTGTTTTTATTTATTTATTTATTATGCTGGTTAGTTCAAAGACCATGGTTAGCTTTCAATCTTTTCGAAACTTCGATTTTTTTGTTTTCAAAATCTTGTGACATCTATACTTGTACTTACTACATATAAAAGTCCCGATATGGGAAAAATATTTTTTGGACATTCTCTCTTCTCCCAAATTTAGTTTTTCTTCTCTAATTATTGCTTCTTTATATTCAAACAGATTTTTTCCTCCAGGGCAAGATTTCATCCAAAAAAGAAAGAATGGTACATTCTGGAAGTTCTGAATATATTCTATTCTATGCAATCAACATAAGTTACTCCAGGGGAGATAATTAAAAGATTAAAGAATAGCTCCTCATTCCTCGACCATTTTCTTGATTAACTTTCGAACTGCTTTCATTAAAATTGACTCTAAATTCTCCATGACTTTTCTAATTTTGAGCGTTCTGAGCCACATATATCAGGAACATATGATGATCAAGAAATATATTCAAACCTGGTTCGTGTTGACCAAGACAGTTTCAATAGCTCTGGAATCTTCAGCAGTGAAGAGCTTGGTCGAAATGGTTAGACCATTTTCCTGTCTCACAACTTGCTTCTTTTCCTCATTACAAAGAAAAAATAGAAAATAAATTTCAAAAGTCATCTATTTTGCCAACACTGGAGTATCATGTTTTAACTAATGTACAGGGAGACTCACCAAGTTGGGAGGAAAAGGTCGCTCAGCAACAGCATGAGATAGTGCAATGATAGCTGCTTGCTGTTGCTCTCTCAATGGAGCAATCTACAATTACCAAACGAAGGAAATGTTATGCATTGAAAAACTATCACCAATGCTAAAGAAAAGGAACTTTTCGTCCTCGGATAAATGCCGGCACAGGCAATGCAACCATAGATTTTTAAAGGAAAACCATCCCCAAATTAACAATAGCGGTACTAGATCGGGTTATTTGCCTCCAATTAGTTTCCCTAGAGCCAAAACAAAAATATTTCATTTCGAAACAAAAATTGTAAAATCGAACAACCCCAATCAAGCGGACATGAAAAGAGCAACATTAACAGATCCACTTCTTCTTATAAACGCCGGGGGGGGGGGGGGGGGGGCCCCCGCGCGGACCTTTCAAGAAAAACTTCACAGTTATAACAAGCAATCACGATCACTACACTAATTCATCATACTAACCGAATGCAAAAGTCGAAAATTGCCAAACCTGTTCCCAAGTAGAAGCAAAATTGTAGCCTTTAGAGATCGCGCCCGATTTCGGAACACCCGGTTTCGACGCAGTTGCCGACATTGTCTTCTTCTTCCTCGAAACAAAATGTATTCACAATCCTTTTTAGACGAAAATAAAAAATTGTTCATTTTGAATAGTTAAAATAACAAATTTACCATGATGACCATAATTCAGTGCCTTTAGACTAGCTGAAAATTGAGTAATATGTTTGGGAGTCAAACTTGCACATTCATTCATAAAATTATTATTCATTATAATTATACAATTCTTGATATTCACTATTTTTCGAATCACATAAATTTGACTAAACCACCCATTTGAGCCCATCGGAATCCATTTTTAATTACACATATTTCAATAAAATAATTTTTTCATAAACCTCAATTTTTTTTTCTAATTTTTAACCACTCGTTAAAAAAAATCACTATTAAAAAATCCAAATGAGACCTATATTTTATTTGAGGGGTAATTGGCACAATACATCCTAACGTTTACATGTTTTGTGGTACTCCCTAACCTTTTCATTTTGCGCAAAAGCCCTCTAAATCACCCAAACATTACGAAATAGTCTCTGCTGTCTATATCCATTAGTTTACCCTTTAAAATAGGTAAAATGGTCAAAATGAATAATAATTCAGAAGGTATTTTCATGTTTTCAACTCAAAACACTCATGATGCCTAAATGAAGAAATTGATACTGTATGAGCAAGTAGTGAATAGTGAATGGGGGCAGTAAATGGTGTAAATTATTTTGTGGTTTTGTTTTGATGTGGGTAGTGAACGGTAAAAAATAGAATTTTTAATTTTGTTATTTAGATATTGAATTTTAGTGAATACTGTTGATTTTATTATCGCATTGCTCTAATATATTTGATTTCTCATACAGTATTGAATAAAGAAGTATTTTACTGTACTATTAAGTTCAACTTTTTCTAATTTTTTGTTATGATTATATTAAATTTTCATATGTATCGAGGAAGAACAACAACTGGTCTATTGGTCAATTATTAATGTACAAATCAACCCTAAAATTGGCGAACTTTGCTAAATATAACCTTGAAAATGGTAAACTTCACCGAATACTATCCGACATTGGAAAACATTGTGCAAAACAGCAGAAAATGGAAATGAGCAAAAGAAACTAACAGAATACAAACCTTAACACATCAAAATAAACCAGCAAAAATCCCATAAAACAGTAATAAAATCATTGATCAAACATTTGTGTACAAATAAACCCTAAAATTGGTGAATTTTGCAAAATACAACCTTGAAAATGATAATTTTCACAAAATACTATATCTACATTGGAAAACTTTGTGCAAAACAACCGTAAATCTAGATCTTAATCAACAGAAACAAGAATTAGCAAAACAAACCAGTAGAATGCAGACCTTAACACAACAAAATAAAACAACAATAAAACCGATCATGCAACATCATCAAATTACAAAATAAAACGTTGAATACAAACCTTACACCAACAATAAACACATCCAAGCTAGAAGAGTACAAAATTAATTATAACCATCCAAATCAGCATAATATAAGATTGCATAATACAACATAATGGCATGCAAAACTTCTCCAATGAACAAAATTGTGAAAAATGACTGCTGATTTTGAATTTTTTTGATCAATTTTTATGTTGTAAGCACAGTCGTATGTTGGTTTCTATTTAAGTTCGCGTTTCAAACAAACAAAGCCTTGGAATATTTGGATTTGAAAGGACAAAAAAATTGATTTTTTATTCATTTTGGCTCTCTTAACTATTTTTATCGAGCAAACAACAAATATAGATGACAGGGGGTATTCCGCAACATTTGGATGATTTAGGGGAGTTTTGCATCAAAATGAAATGTTAGAAAGTATTCCACAAAACAAGCAAATGTTAGGGGGTATTGCGTCAATTACTCTACATAAGTTTAGCATTTAGAGTGCCAAAAACATGATAATTTAGGGAGCAAAGTACAAAAAAAAAAACTTACATTTTTTTTTTCAAATAATCTTCAATTTTATATAGGCTATGTTTAAGCACCATTTTTGTTGAAAATTAGATTTTTTTTTGTGCAAATTTTTTTTAATGTGAAAATACATGAATGAAAATGAATTTGAAAAAAATAAATTTAAATAATGGGGATTAAATAGGGGCATAGTTTTGTCCATATATTTTTTATTTAAAAACAATTCGTAGTTGTAAATTTGTAATCTCCATTCGTTCATGTTATGTGGCAACATTCAACAAAGTTAAGCTCCTATTTGACAATCATTAAAATAAGTTTTTTTTTTTTTTTTTTAGGAAATGAGTTTTGAAATAATAATTTTATGAAAATTATATTGTTAAAAAGTAGAAAAAAGTTTTAAATTTACATACAAAATATTTTATTATAAGAATGTGTGATTAAAAATGAATTTGAAATTTTTTTTTTTTTTAAATGGTTGTCAAACAAGGACTAATTAATAATTGAATATGAATTTGTAAAATGGTTTATACATTCAGAGCCCGTTTGGTACCGAATAAAATTCAATTAAAATTGAAAATATAGTCGTTATTGGGCCCCACTCGTCTAATAAAAATCAACAATAACGACTAGTTTTTCAATTTTAATCCGATTTTAATCTCTACCAAACGGGTTCTCAATGAAAATCTTATATAGATTTTAATCAATCATAATTATTATTCATAAATTTCGTAAAATCAATAAAGCCCTGTTTGATTGCAAATTTTTTCATGAAAAATGTCACATTCGAAGAAAACGAATTTCACTTTGACTGTTTAATTGCAACGTGGAAATGGAAACTGAATTCCAAAATCCAACCACTTTAAACTGCATTTTCTTTATTTTCATGGAAAACGAATTTCTATAGGTTTTGTGAGTTTTTATTTTCCAACTAACATGGAATTGGAATTCATTTCCACCTTTACCTATCAAACAGACCCTAATGGTGTGTTTGATAGGGGATATTTTCCATGGAAAATGGAATTCAAAATCCATTTTCCATCTTTTGACATATTTGATTGTACAAATTTTCCCTAGAAAACATTTTCCACAATTCCCTCACACATGTGCCAACTCCATGTTTGGTGGAATTAGTTTTCCCACCTTTTTGGTGAAAAAATGAATTCCATGTTGTTGTTGTTTTTTTTTTTTTTTTTTTACAATGAAAACAAATTTCATAATCAACTGTAAAAAAAAATTTCACTTTAATTGACAATTTTCATGTAAAATAAAGTCGACGGAACACTAAATTTTGATAAAAAAATTTTCGTTTTTTATTTTTTATTTTTTTGACAATGGAAACAAATTTTATAACCAATTGTGGAAAAAATTATCACTTTCATGGACAATTTGCATGTAA
Source organism: Fraxinus americana (assembly GCA_035079005.1). Classification (NCBI taxonomy): domain Eukaryota; kingdom Viridiplantae; phylum Streptophyta; class Magnoliopsida; order Lamiales; family Oleaceae; genus Fraxinus; species Fraxinus americana. The sequence continues at coordinate 144,002 of CM068726.1, forward strand.
AATAAAGTCAAACAAACACAAAATTTAAAAATTTTCCAAGTAGAAAATTATACTAATCAAACATACTTAATTTATTTTCCAATTCCCTGGAGAACAATTTCTAAGCAATTACTTTCCCTGAAATTCATTTTCCACCCTTACAATCAAAAGGACCCTAATATTGTTCTTTATAAATCATTAGTTCATATTCGAGTTCAACTATCCTCCTTTCTCAATGCATGCTGCCGTCAAGACTCAAGATAAGCCAGTTTTTGACTTCTTTTGTAACAATAAGCTTAGCCAAACATGCTGTAAGAGAAGATTTCTATTTGTAAAACAGCTTGTAAAGACATAAATTTCAACCTTCAACAGAATTTGGTGCTAGTATTACAGTAACAAAACGTTAACAGGCTTCCTCTTCAATTAGGGGAGAAAAGTATCTTACCCGGCTTGCTTGAAGAAACAGTAATACAGAGATTATATTTGATGAATAAAAATGACCTTCAAACATCACAAAACTAGTCAAATACAAAAATGTCAAGGTACCTTGATCAATCCTTTACATCTGATATACCTTCTACTGAAATTTGAAACCTTGCTTCAGCTTCAGCCAAACATGGAGAACTCACCACTTTGCAAATGCGCTCTTCTCCTCTTCCCTTCCGTAGAGCAAGCCTTCAACATGGATAGAGGTGATATTTAGTCAACATTAAAATATGGCTTTGTAAGAATCTCTTATAGCATATACAAACCTCGTTGTAGTAGCATGTGCCATAATGTTACCACCAATGGGTTTGATTTGCGGCCCAGCAAAAATAGCAGAACCATCCACTTGAGCGACAACTTGGTTGGTAATAACCACAGCAACACCGAACTACATCCATAAAAGATAATTGAAATTCTCGAGCCCTGATGATTTTAGCTAACCCTCTAGACATGGACAGAGAAACTACCTCGTCAGCTAATTTCTGAAGGCTCCTCAAGAACTTGGCAAGATGCATTTGCCTAGCCGAGAGCTCTCCCCTTCCTGAATAATCTGTCCTATAAAGAGCAGTTGCACTGTCTACTATCATAAGTGCAAACCTGTGTGATTAAAATGAATTACGATGTCAAACACAATGTGGGCAGCTTTCATCATTGGCAAATCAACAAGCAGAGAATGACTAAGCACATGGTTGGGTGTGCTTATAAGTACCAGAGCCTCTACTTTTTGTGGCTTTAGAACCAAGCTGTGGATCCTAATTCCTATGCAATAATTGTGGTTTCTATTTATCCACTTTTTGAAAAAAATAACTGTGAAGCATGATCAAGCAAGCACTTATTATGCCTACTAATAGTGTCAACGAACAAAATGAAATGCAGAGTGCAGGAAACAAGATTGCACTTAAGAGTCAATCCTTGCGACAATAAATTCCAGTAGCATAGCAAAATTAATAGGTCGCTTTTATAAGCTTTTACCACACTAAACATAGATATGAAAAGAGACACATCCATCAGTACCCCAATTATATCTATAAATAAATCACGAGAAGCCTCCTTGGATTGTTGTGTTTGTAGGACATAGAAAATACCTGGTTTCCACCATCATTGAAGCAGCTTCAAGCAGCAGCCTAGATTGATGATCAGTGTTATATGCTCGAGCATATGCCACATTCTCCAAAACATCAGCGCCGTTCAGCCCATATCTATGCATCAATCATCAGGTAAAGTTTAGTTAAGTAAAACTACACAAAATGCATGAGAAGATTCAGCTCAAGGAAGCTGTATTAACTTCTCTGCAATCTGTAATAGCCTCTGTGGCCTGAATGTTCCCTCAGCATCGATGTACATTGCTTTTCCCTCACCACCCCCTTGATCTAACGGAAGCTGAAAACAACATTACTGTGCATTCAATGATCTGACGGGATGAAATGTATATCCTCAAAAATGACAATTATCAAAGCTCTTAAGGCAAAACTCAAGGTTGTTGGAAGGAAAACCGTAAAACTTTTGAAAACATGGTACAAAGATTCATATGGCTCAACTTTGTTGTGTCTTTTAACATTTATCTGATTTATCACGGCGACTGTTGGTTCTTTAAATGAAGTTTCTTGTGCTGACTGAGAGCATAATATCACTAAGTCGTGTGTAGACACTATTACCTGGCAAGTCACGCACAGTGTATGGCATAGTTGAGTTTTTCCAGCACGGAACTCACCATATAATTCAGTAATGGATCCCGTTTCAATTCCTCCTGTCAAGAAGCAATTGGGGCCGTGAAGCAGATCACAGTGTATGACAATGATTTGTAGTCAATGAGAACCTACCTTCTAATATTTTGTCAAGTTCCTTTGATCCAGAAGTTATTTGAATAATTTCAAGCCTCTGTGCATGGAGTTGGCTGGCACTAGTAAAACCCAAAGGCACCAATTTTGAAGCTGTTGAAATATGCAACATTGACTAAGAAATATGATTCTAACCCACTGACTGATTATAAAAATTTGTATAACTAAATTGAAGCAATGATTAGCGATCAATGATCACAATAACAAGAATATCAAGATCTTGAAACAAGATACACATGCCTGCCTCGATGATCTTATCAACTTTTGCATCACTTATTCCTTTTATTTGCAGAAGCTCCTTCCTTGGAGAGTATGCAACAGATTCTACAGTACATAGGCCGGCATCTTTTAGCTTTTTTATGTCAATGGCAGCAATACCAGATGCCTTAAAGCAAAACAGGAAAAAGAAGAATTAATACACTGAAAATATTCTAGATCTCATAATGAATCACCAAGATTGGCTGCCTTTAGTTCTTGAATCCTGATTTACATAGACATACAGAAATATATCAAGTCATCATTGTTGCAAAAATGGGAAAATCATAAACAAGCCGGAGATTTTAAATGGCAATTACTCTTATTCATACTAAAATCATTAAACCACCTCAGTTCTTTTGAAACCTTTTAGTGCTTGTTTGTCTCCCATTTTGGGAGAAGAAATAGAGTTTTGAATAGTATTTTTTGGAGAACGTGTAGTTGAAAAGTAAAGTAATTCTATTGATTTGTGTGTAGAATATTTTATTGAGTGAATATGTGATGGAGATTGTTTACTGTAGCAAACAATGTTTGATAAAATGGATGAAAAACAGGGGCTTAATCTTCACCACTGCTAAACAAAGAAGCATGACTCCATTTCATCCCTGTTACCACAATAATACCTACACTTTTTGAGAAAGTAATATTTTACACAGCAAAAATTTACTCTAACTGGAAAAGAGTTTCTAATTTTCCACGCATCTCACGAATAATGCCAGGGAAGTGAAAAAATTTGTAAAGAGGCTATGTTTAAGTAGCAAGGAATTGGGACCATGGAATATGATTAAATAAACAACATATTTATGCATAGGATGATCTAATGAGCACCGATACTCATCTTATTTTAAACACCGAATACGTGTCATATAAATCGATTGGTAGATAAACTTATGGTGGGTCTCAACATTTGAATTAAATTTAAAATCCACCAATTGATTCATATAACACGTTATCGATGCTTAACATAAGAAGAGCACCGATAGTTATTAGATCATTCATGTATTTGTGCGTATTACAAACATAGTGCTATCATTTTTTATCCTGGCACAATTTTTTTGTTCCTAGACAATCCATAAACATTTTATAGTATACCACCACTGTGAAACCTAGATTCTTCCAAAATATTTGTTAAAAGAATTACAAAATATTGACAAAAAAGATAATGAAAGTAATACTCTACCAAGTGATAAAGTTGTGAATATGTGCAATGGAATTTTGAGACGACTAACTAAATAGCCAAAAATTGATAAACCATTCTTGATAGTTAGATGCAATTTACATTTTCTTCAATAAGAAGCAGAATCCAAGAACCAAGAATTCGAGTGCAAATTGGAAGACCCATTTAATGTGATGTGATATTTAACATTCTTGGCCCATTAACTTAGCATCCAATTATACAATTGGGTATTTTTCCCATCTCAAAACATCACACATGGGCCTCTTGATATTTAGGGTTTCAAATAGCAGCTTAAATCTAATCTTAAAAATCCGAGAACCCTTCTTGAAAAGTGTAATTCAAGAACAAAAAATGGAAATCAAATCGAAAAATTAAACGATTGAGCATTTATGTATATTGAAAAGACAGGAAAAATAAAATAAAACAGCATGAAAGTTCACTAGAACCCTTTCCTTGAAACGAATGACACGGGAATGGAAAAATTAAAATTCAATTCAGATACCCATTTACAAATCTTGATTAATAATCTATGAAAAAACTCTGACAAAAGTACTATAAAAATAAAAAGAAATCCAAACAAAAAGAAAAGGACTTTGAAAATTAGATAGATTCAAATGCAGGTCGTCAAGAAACATAAACTCAAATCGAAAAAGGAATCGAATTATGGACCTGAAGTTGCTCAACAGGGAAAGGACCGTGTTGTATGTCTTCTTGTTCCTCTTGTTCTAGCTGCATCGTCTTCTGCTTTCTCTGTTGCTCCATTTCTGTTTCTCTGTATGAGTTGAGTGTGTGTGAGACAGAGACAGGGTCAAACAGTGAAATTTGGAGGGAAAGCGAGGGTTTTGAAAGTGTAGAGAGGCGCCAAATATGGCGATTGAATGAAAAGGAAGCTTCTCTGGTAAGCCTTGTCCGTGATGCTCGCTCTCGTGATTGTGCTTTGACTTCAATTAAAAATGGGACGAATTACTCGCGTCTACTTTTCAATGATTGTGCTATATGTATATTATAACTTGCAAATTTGTTTATTAATGAACGATGTGATAGATTTAATTGGATCAAAATCTCATCAATCAATTAAAAAAAATAAAAAAATTCCCCACTTTCTTTTGACACATCATCAATCTGTAAAAGATAATGATAATGTACAACAAACATTTTCCTTTCAACAATCAAGTGCAAAATGTTTTCATCCAAAAATCAAGTGTACCCTACTTCCACCCCACTACTTGCCAAACCCCAAAACCATTTCCACCCAAAATACCCCACAGTCCCAAACTGTTGACCACCACCTCCATTTCCACAGTCCCAAACCAATGAACACCGATTGCCACTGCCCTCTTCATCCTCCTATTTCTTGTCGTAAATCAGTATGAAAGTGGATCCGCGACTGCCAAAGGCAAAAGCGCAAGTGAGAAGTAGAGTCACAACTGCCAACGAGAATCAACACTAACATCTCGAAGGCAATGTCGCTACATGCTAATGTCCCCACATTGTGCCTCTTGGCTATGTTGTACACTGCTACATAGATAGTTTTTCTTTGCCATGTTTTCCATGTGTAAACTTTAATAAGTGATTGCTTCAAGTGATTATCAGTAGTCGGAGGCAATTTTAAGGGGATTGGGGATGACAGTGAGGTGCAGGCGGCAACGGTGGTGTGCGATGGTGGTGTTGGTGTGGTGTAGTGTGGTAATGGTTGGTGTGATATGTGGTAGTGATGTGCGGTAGTGGTGTAGGCACAAGTACATTGTAGTAATGGTGGTGCGGTAGATCTGGGGTGGTGGGGTGGTGGTGATGCAATTGCGATGATGGTGAGATGAAAATGATAGTTGGTGGAAGTGGTGGTGGTGGTGATGTAGTGGTGGTAACAGCATTTAGTCATGCCGATGGTGGTGGACTAGTGGTGGGACGATGAGCGTTTGTGATCAATTATTTAGGTAGTCACAACCAATAAAATGGGTAATTTATGATCAATAAGTGATATATAATCTATAAAATGTGTGATTTTACGATTAAATTTGTAATTGGGACCCATAAATTTTGTTTTTGCAATCGTAACTGTGTTATTTGTAACTGTGACCATCAATTGTATATGATTTGTGACTGTGACTTGATTAATTAAATTATTGATCATAAACTTTGATCAAACATCACAAAATATGACCAAATGTTGATAAGTTATGTAATTATTGGTAACAAACTTTCATCATATGTCACAAACCTTTATAGTTATGTAATTATAGTTTTTAATTGTAGTCCGTCTACAACTCAAAATCAAGAAAATAGATTAATATCTTTAATTATTATTTAATCACAAATTATATGTAAAATTCGATTTTTAAGTGTTTGCTAATTCTGTTTCTAAAAGTGACATGATACGTCAATTTTTATTTCAAAAGTGACAAACCATGTAAAAGATAAATATTATCTAACGGAACATCTCAGAATGAAATATGGTTTAGATTTATTACAAAAAAAAATAATTATTTCTTTGCTAGGATGTCAATAAGGCCATTTTAACACATTGAACTTTATATCTTATAACTAAATCACCGTCCCTATTATCTTAAAAGAGACAATCCATCATGTTCATTTATGAAGCTTTTTTTGTTCTCATCTTATCCATATCCATCCTCCACTATCATTCATGAAGTTTTACAACAAATGGTAATATGGACTTCCTCATACTCATCATTGTTGATTCTTCTTGTATCATTGCTTTCCTCTTAAATAAAAGGAAAAAGAAAAAAACAAAAAGCAACCATTTAGCCACTGATTGATCTACATTCTTTCATAACTCATTTTCAATTACACATTTTTCGATAAAATAATATATTTCATCACACCCAAAAAATTTTCTTATTTTTTAAACACATATTTTTCATCTGCATCACTATTTAAAATACATTATTTCCTTAATAATATGCATCAAACACCCCCTTACTATCGGTAGCCAATTATAAGCTTAATTTTATTCCCGCTTCTTCGAACACAAACCCTAGCTGCAATGGACTCTCTCCTTTGCTCTTTGCTTTTCTTATGCAAATTTAGACTCTTGTACGCACAGCCGATAAGAGCTTCATTAGTTTCTTTTTATTTGTTTCAGTTTCTTTCGATTTACTGTTAATTGGCTAATTGTCTTCTTTTTTTGTGTTTGAACTTTTCTGGAAGTTTTTCAAAGGACGTAAAAATTCCCAGACGTAGGGCACTGACGTCCCGAGGTATCTCGATTTCATATTCTTTGATTTTCAAGTTATCTCTTGCTTCGATTTAGGGTTCTTTATTTTTTGAAAAATATTTTCTTATTGTCGATTTGCGATGAGGTATATTCAAATCTTGTGTATTTTAAAGTGATTGCTTCTTTCCCTTTTCTGTCTGTAGAATCTTTTTTTTAGGTAGTGGTATCGACGACTGTAGTGAGTTGTGTTTCAACTTATTTGAAAGTTTATCAAAGAACCAAAATCTTACAGAAATAGCACATTGGTGGCATCAGGTAATGTCGATTTCGTATGATATTTGCTTCAGTTTAGAGTTATTTCCTAATTTAGTTTAGGGTTCTTTCCGTTTCCAACAATTTCTTTATGTATCAATTCCTGATCATTTTATCTTCGAATCTTGTGTGATTTCAATTGAACTTTTCTTTCCATTGTGTGTAGAGAATTATATATTTTTAGTTGTCTTACTTTACGGCTGTAGTGGCAGAACTTTTGGGTAATCTTTGGTTTTTGTATTTATATATATTGTTTCTTCCTAATTTCCATGCTATAATTTGCCCGTTTCAGCTTACTTAACTGTTTTATGTAGTTAAATAGTTTTAGTTAAGTGGTAAAATTTGAATTGTACTATATGGTTCAATTCAAAGCTAAAATAATTGGGAGAAAAATAAGTTACGAATTTTGAAGTGGAGGAATTCATGTAACGTTCCAAAATTTCATTTATCTTGAGGTGTTACCAAAAATTAATTTCATTTACCTTTATTTACTTAAAATGTGGAACGATAAAATTCTTTAATAACAAAATATTAGAATATCCATAAATTTGAATTTGAATTTAAATTAATAAATCGTGTTTAAAAAAAAAAACTTAAACATTCTCAACTAATAAACTCGATAATAACGTTTTTCAACAAAACAAACTAATGAATTTAAAGACATTAAAACTTATTATTTTCGTATGTCGAAATCCCCTGGCAGTCCGCTGCACCATCCCGTCATAGCTCCAATCGATCAGATCAAACCTGTAAAAATTTGTAGGAGTGAGTATTTTAAAAAAACCTAATAAGATACTTGCAGTTTCCATACGCAATTACATAACAATAACATTGACAATTCATATCACATTTCTCTTTAAGGAGTATATCGGTGACCAAACGAGATACCAATCATTTCTCATTTTGAATTCCAGAAGGATTTTACATTTCATTATAAAGAACCCAAAAGAGTTCACATTCCGTTAGGTCGAACCCAAAGATCTACTGGCAATTCATGCATAAATTACTGAACATAAAAGTATAAGAAAACAAACAATTTGCACAAAAAAATATCTTACCTTGATTGATCAAATGAGCTTTTGATAATAATAAAAAAAAGTATTTAGAATTTACAGCTGCTTTATATGAAAGCTGCTGTGTAAAATTATGTGGTAGTGAATTATGGGATATTGGCACAATATTTATAGTTGAAAAATTTAGTGGTTGAGTTATAGTGAAATTGTGATGAAAAATCATATTTCTCACATTTAATAAAATTGAATTGCTAGTAAACAAATCACAAGGTGACATGTGTACAAAATATTTATCACTACAAAAAGGTGGTTGCAACTTGATTTTAAATAGAATTCTAAAAACAAAAATAACAATTATCCATTATTGGCTATCTATCCCAATTAACTTTGATTTTGAAAAAATAATAATAATAATAAATTACAATTTAAGGCAAAATCTTTCGATCTCGATAACTTGGGTCTCGCTTATCCAAATTGACTTTTTCTTGTGCCTAATTTACATGATTAAAAACGAGTTATCCAACGAGACCCATATTGATATACTTTCAGTCGCTTTAACAATATATAAAAAATGTAGCTCAAAATCGAAGTTAATACATATATCACTTTAGTTCCTCAATTTTTTTTTTAAAAATAAAATATGGTATATATAACAAATAAATTTTTATTCTAAAATTTTTGGGGTGTTACAATTCATTTTTATGATATATTTCAACCTTTTTAATTTTATGGAATTGAAAAAGTTTGTCAATAGATTATTTTGCCAAACGAATGATTGCGAAATATAGGATTTACTTTTACGGTGCTTGTTCGCATGGTGAACGAGATTTTTCTGATGTTGCTTAGCTCGATTTGTGGGATAAGTGATTCAATTTTAATCTTATTCTTTGTTTTTTGTGTATGTAAAGAAAATGAAGCTTCTCTCTTTTATGACGATGTATGAGACTGGCTATTAGAAGGTAATATTTTTGTTATTCTTGGACAAGATTGTTCAATGTTTTCTTGATTTATTCTTTTATACTTGCAGGTGAGAATTATAGCAGTAAATGCCTCATACTTTTTGAAACCGGGAGGCCATGTCGTTATATCAATCAAGGTTTGTGTTATTGATTCTCATATAACTTCAAGTATGAGTGTCTTCATTTGTAATAGAGCATTTTTGTATTCTTTGAACTGCTAAATTAGATGAAGATTGAAAATGATTGGGCTAAACACAAGTTTATATGTAAATGAGGATGCTAATGGGACTAAACAAAAGATATAAAATAAGCAAAATAAAGGAACCATACATGAATCTCTTTGTATCGGTCTTCTACACTCTCAACTGTTTTTTCACACCTGCCTTTTATGTACAAGAATTTGTCTTGAAAGTGCTAAAATCATTTAAATTTTTTTTTAGTTGAATCCAGTTATTTGAAATAACGAAGTTGAAGGACAATAGCTCAACATATAAAAAAATGAAAAAAATAATAATAGTAATCATATCATCTTTCTGTATTGAGGACAATTATTAATGACATAAATGTTGAGAAAAGTTGATGGAGAGCAAGAAAAAACCAGCAACAAGAATTTTGCCAAAATAGAAAGTTTGAACACGATTACGAATTGCTGTCCTCGAACGATATTTTCTACCATCAGGATAAGTGCTTGAAGGTTTCAATGACAAATAATTTGCAGGAGTAAACAAATCTTAATCCAAGTTAGAATCAAGGAAAACTAAATTTGGAAGAACTTTTAGAACATATATATAAAACTTGATTTGATCTTTTGACTTGAATATAGGTGTATCAATTTGACGTTTTTGATATGTTTTCCAACATGAAAACTATCCCTATTTATAGAACATCAACCATCATGCATGGAAAAGTGTCAAAAACAAGGCAAAAATGTGTAAATTTTAATGAAAAGACACTAGAATTCAAATACCTAATGGGCATATTTTTGTACTGGGTCGCTTAGTACAAAATTGGGCACCCTCCCAATCCATCAAATCTGCCCTTGCAATTGCAACACAAAGCCATGCGACCGCCCAACCTTGACTTTTTTTTATGTTCGTTTTGTTTTCGCTTGTTTTTCTCATGGTTGACCACTTCATTACTTCTAAAATCACTATTCATTGTTAATTTGAACAATATCAAATAATCCCCCACATTTTCAAATATAAAAATGAGTACAAACTCAAGTTTAATGGCACTTATGCAGAGAATACAGATATCTTTCGATTTAAATCAAACCTTAGTATAAAATCTAACGAAGTGATCATTGGAATTCTAGGTAGCATGAAAGTTTTGAACCTATTATTCGTTGTGACGATATAAGTGAAATTACACACACAAGTATCAAGTGTTCCAATTCTACACAATCTCGTTTAGCACTCTTATGGCCTTGCACTTCACATATTCATAAACTTTTAAGTGAGAAACTCCAACTATCTATTGAAGCGGCACCACCTCAAAGTTTATATATGTAAAATTCTTATAGTATCTTTGTCACTTTGATCCATCGATCTGAATTTTATTAAGAGTTTTTGAAACTCACCTCTCTTATTTGTGACAACCAACAGTTATAATAATCTAGTATAGGGTTTAAAAGAATAATTAAGTGCTAAATCTATCAACTTATCGAATGAATTGTTGTTACCTTTTGAAATCGAAGTATACTCGTTAGTATAGTCAGGTAGGGTTGTCAACATTGATGAATTTAATTATGGAGTTTTAATCACATCCTACTAGTTGTAGTTTGTACTAATTCCCTTGTAGGGGTTTATTGAATAGATCAGCCAAATTCTCATTTGACTTCATATAAGTGAGCGAAATTATTCCATCTTTGATTAATTTCCTCATATAATTACGTCTTAGACTCATTTTTCTAGATTTTACCATTATACACTTCATTGTATGCTCTAACCAAAGTGGCTTGACTATCACACAAGAGAGATATGGAAGAATTATTCATTTTTCCCAATGGAACTTCATTCATTAAATCCCTAAGTCATTCAACTTCTTTTCCAGTTTCAACCAATGTCACAAGTTCAGATTCCATAGTTGAGTGAGTAATACACGTTTGTTTCTTGGATTTCCAAGGGACTGCACATCCTCCTACGGTAAATATCCAAGTTGAGGTTGATTTAGCGTCCGTTTGGCCTCCATTATTCCACATTATAATGAGATGAATAATAATTTTTTGGATAATGTGTGGTTAAAAAAGAAGGAAAAGTTTTTGGATTTACGTGTAATATTATTTTATTGGAGAATGCGCGGTTGATAAGAAGAAAGAGAAAAATGAATTGTAATTTAATGGAAAAAGGGGCCAAATGGGGGCTTATTATTACCAACTCTAGATATCTAACTAGCATTAGTAAATCTTTCTAGGATTGTCGGAAACTTAGAATATTGGAGACCTAGATCCTTGGTTTTCTTCAAATAACCAAGAACCCCCCAATATCCTTCCAATGTTCTTCACTTGGATGTTAGTAAACCGACTAAATTTACTAATTGCAAATACTATGTCGGTCTTATACATTGCACATTATTTCATTTTGAATGTGGAAGATAGAAACTTCTTTATTTATTTTATGCCTCGCATTTGATTGCTCATAATCAACATGTCATCCACGCATAAACAAATAAGCCCAACATGACTGTCTCAAACTTTTGAATATAAACATTTATCAACACCATTCGTGTCATTTCTTTGGTGCTTTTTTTAACCCATATAAGAATTTTATTACCTTGCATACTTCATCCTCATTTTCAAGTAGAACAAATCCTTCCGATTGTTCCATATAGACCTCCTCATCGAGATTCCCGTTTAAAAATGTCCTTTAACATTCTTTATTTATTTTATGCCTCGCATTTGATTGCTCATAATCAACATGTCATCCACGCATAAACAAATAAGCCCAACATGATTGTCTCAAACTTTTGAATATAAACATTTATCAACACCATTCGTGTCATTTCTTTGGTGCTTTTTTTAACCCATATAAGAATTTTATTAGCTTGCATACTTCATCCTCATTTTCAAGTAGAACAAATCCTTCCGATTGTTCCATATAGACCTCCTCATCGAGATTCCCGTTTAAAAATGTCCTTTAACATCCATTTGATGTATATGCAAATCATAGACTGAAGCTAAATCGAATATAATCCTAATTGATATTATTTATGCAATTGGTGCATACGTGGTAAAGTAATCTATTTCTTCTTTTTGTCAATTCCCTTTGGCCACTAACCTAGCTTTAAAGGTATTAAGATTACCGTTCACATTGTACTTTCTCCTAAATACCCATTTGCAATCTATAGATTTTGATTCAGGTGGTAAATCTTCTAATTTCCAAGTGTTGTTTGACATTATTGAATCTATTTTATCATTTACAACATCCTTCCAAAAGGTGATATCTGTAGATGACATTGTTTCTTAATGAGTTTTATGATCGAATTCTACTTGAAGAACATATGGAGTAGTTCTTACAATATTATTCTTATTTCCCTCAACTAAATTGAAGGAAATAAGTTGAGAGTCAAATTCATTCAGTTCTAGTACTTTCTCCAAATTAATTATTTTTGGTCACCATAGTAAAGTTGAGTGCACACGTCTTAAAATTTTGTAAGACGCCGAAGACTCTTTTAAACGATAAATTTTTATTTTGATTTGGTTACGTTATTTGTGGCGACATATTTTATATTAATTGCTACTTATGTTAAGTTTTTAAAAAATTAAAATTTGATCCCTTTATTGTATATGTTAAATAGCCCTTAAACATGATTTTTTTTTGTCCTTCAAAAGCCTTCCTTTTATAGCCACGTAATTTGAATTTTTTGTTCTCACCCCTTAATCTGATTTGTTTCTCTGCTAAAGGCACTCCATTTAATTTTACCACCCACTAACTTGTGCCATGATCATACTACTTAACTTACCATTTTAACTTCTACTTTTGCCAACTACCTAAAACCGTCCCTTTTTAATTTAGAAGTCACAAGTTTATTTTAAATGCATGTTATTATTCAAATGTAAATTCTCATTGTATCCAACATTTGAAAATCAAGATTTGATACATTTTTTGTGTATACCAAACAACCCTCAAAACATAATATTGCTGTCCTATGTTTGGCTCCAATTTTCAGCATTTTAAAATCCTCAAATGTGATTCTTTTCTCCACTACAAACATCCTATTTAGTTATGCTACCCACTAAGTGCACTCCCCACCCTCCACTTACCATTTTAACTCCTATTTGATCAACAACAATCTACCTACCAGGTGGACTCGCACTTATAATTTTAACTCCTATATGATCAACTGCACCAAACCGTCCTTATCATTAAATTAAAGATATTATCTCTTTAAAAAATATGTAGCAAGTTTATCTCTCAAACCACATTTCCAAACACATAAACTTCACTCACTATTAATCCAACACATTGGAATCTGAAAATTTATCCGAAGGACTTTAGGATCACGTTTGCATTTTGTTACAAATTGGACACAAAAGGGTACTTAAATTCCAAGCATAGGTAGGGGTTTTTTCAGCATTTTTGTAAGTACAAAAATTATTTGTTTTCAATTTGCATCAACGTGAAAAACCTGAGAGTAAGTGAACTGTCTGATCACCAGTTCACTTTGCAATATTGAGGATGCCACAAATACTCAAAGTTTACATTTCTGAAAAATATATTTTTTTAATCATTTATTTAAGTGTTTCCTACTGAGTATTACTTGTGGTACTCATCCTCAACTAAAATTTCATAGGTTAATTCGAGGCATGGCAGTGATTTGGCATAGTGGCAAGGCTTGACGATTTGAAATGCTCTTTAACTTTCTAGTAAAATTTCTAGTTATGTAAACCTTTTATGAACACTTAGATGATACTTTTAAAAATGTTTAAATGTCTATTTCATCTAGTTCTTATATACATTTCATATCAACTAGAATTTAGAAATGTTGGATAGACCATGCATGAAGCTCAATTGTTGCTGAATTGAAATTCCAGTTTCTGTCCTCCTACTAAAAAATGGTATAAATCATGCTACTGTACATATTTAGAGTGAAATAAGTGGGATTTGAAAAGTTTATGATAGTGATTTTTGAAATTACTTTAATTTTTTACCTAGAGAAAAAGTTTTGTCCATTTTAATAGATTGCGTCAGGCTAGTTTCAAAAATATTGTACAACGTAGTTGAAAAATGGTTTTCGTTCTTCAAACATCGTCATCGAGACTCCAATTTTTTATATGTTGTACGTATATGAATGTTATAATCTTTATTAAAAGTTCATATATTTTAGTCGACATTTTCTAGGCCAAACATATTTTTCTTTCCCGCTATTGTGCAACTGTTGTTTCCTCCAAATATTTTCCAAAATTCAATTATACCATAATTGTCTAAGTCTATATGGTTAAATATTAAGATCTCCCATATTTGTTTTATATTTCAAACTCCAAAATTTTTCTTATTTATAATTTATTTTAGTTAAAGTTATAGAGCTCAAACTAAGATTTTTTTTTAATGTCGAGTTCCAAGAATTTGGGACGTTACAATCTCCACTTTAGGTTCCCTTATAAAATTATTATCTGAAGATAACATATTCTCAAAGAACTCTACTTCATGGGATCCAATAGTAACATTGGTTTCCAAATTTAATAAACAACACGCCTTGCTATTTTGACATATCCTACAAAAGCATTTGGTCCCTCTAGGACTTACTTCGTCCTCTTAGCATCCGTGCTCTTACTATAAGCAAAACACCGCCACACTTTGAAATAATCAATGTTTGGTTTTCTCCCTTTCATACAGAGAAACTTTAAATCTTTTAAAATAAATCCTATTAACTATGTGACTCGTACTTAATAAAGATTCACCACATAAGTTAGATGGAAACTTAGCATTTAATAACATTTTGTTCAGGTGTTCTAGTGCGCTACATTGATGTACTATACCATGTTGTTTACAAAAAAGATTAAATTCACTAGAGAAGTATTCATCTCCCCTATCACTTCTAAGAATTTTTCCTTTCTACTTAATTGATTTTCTACTTCGGCTTTGTATATCTTAAACATGCTAAATGTTTCATAAAGTAGATATAACAAAACATATAATGATCATCGATGAATGTTATAAAGTATCTATTACCTCATCTAGTTAATATTCCATTTAATTTACATCTATAGAAATGAATTAAGTCTAGCAAATTAGATTTCCTTTAAACACTATGAAAATGTTTCTTAATCATTTTAGATTTTAACACACATTTCACATTTATTATGTTCTATGTTTTTACATGCAATCATTTCGATTTTAATAATTATTTTTAAAGTAGAAAAGCTAACATGTCCTAATCTATCATACCATAAAGAAATATACTCAACAACATAATTTAAATTTGTAGTTTTATTGATATTATTGTTAATAGTACGATGCTTGACCATTCCATCACTAGAGTAGTTTTTTTCCAACAAATATACCATTCCGGAAAATTATAAGTTTGTCCAACTCATATGTGGACTTAATTCCCAGTTTTCCCAACAAATCATCACTTATAAGATTTCTATTCATATATGGTACATGCAATACATTTATTAATGTGATCTTCTTACCGGATGTGAATTGTAAGTCTATGCTTCCTTCGCCAACAAGATTTGATTGAACTTCATTTCCCATTTGAATGTGTTTGTCATCTACTTCTTGATAGATTTTGAAAATGGATCTATCATAGTGTACATGTATGATTGCACAAGTATCATACTTCCATTCTTGAACCTTTCATTTGACAGAATTCACAATGCTCACGGTAGTAATGATGTTGTCAATGTAGTTCGTTTTGCCTTCTTGCGTTGGTTGTTTGCGATGTCTACAATCCCAAGGATAATGTCCAAGTTTGTCACACACATAACTACAAACTTTGAATTTCTTCTTGCTCTTGTTATCTTTGTTAGGGTTTGAGGATTTTCTCTTCCTGGAATCCTTGTTCTATTTATTTGGTTGATCTACTACATGGGGTTTGGAAGTTCTCCCACAAGAATGTTCATCCCATCTCGTGTTCTTGACCCTTCTTCCGTGCGAACATATTTTTGAATCTCTTTCAAAGAATAATATTGTAAAGTATGAATAATTTTCTTTCTATAACTCTTCCATGAAGAAGGAAATTTCGCATTGATTGCATCATCTTGAAAGGTTTCAGGAAGATCAATTTTCACCGACTTCATTTTATTGACAATAACTTGCAACTCATTCACTTTTCCTAACAATGACACGTTATCCAAAAATTTGAAATCAAAATATTTAGAAATCAGAAACTTTTCGGTACCTTCCTCCTAGGCCTTGTATTTGGTTTCCAACGATTCCCATATCTCATTTGGCGAGGTGTTAATGTAGAGATCATAGAGGCGTTTGGAGAGAACATTCAGAATATGTCTCTACATATTAATTCATCTTCTCTTATTTTCCTTTCCGTACTTGTTTCGTCAGTGTTATTTGGGGTTGGTTCCGGCAATGGCACCAGTATCCAAGATATAAAAGATCTTCAATGTTGTAAGAAGAAACTTCAGCTTGTCCTTCCATCTTGCAAAGTTCGACCCGTCGAATCTGTCAAGCCTCTAAAGGTCTTGATTCATGTTAAAAGTAACGTTTGAGATTGTTGAGAAAAGTTGATGATGAACAAGAAAAAATCAGCAACAGGAATTTCTTCAAAATGGAAGACTTGAACAAAATTATAAATTGCTGCCCTCAAATGATATTTGCTGTCACTGAGATAAGCGTTTGAAGACTTTAATAGCAAATTGATTGCAAGAGTAAACAAACTTTAATCCAAGTTAGTATCAAGCAAAACCAAACTTGGAAAGAAACTTTTAGAACAAACATATAAAACTTGATTTGATCTTTTGATTTTGACGTAGGCATATCAATTTGATGTTTTTGATATGTTTTCCAACATGGAAAGTATCACTATTTATAGAAAACCACCATGCACGGAAATGTGCCAAAAACAAGGCAAAAATGTGTAAAGTTTGATTACAAAAATTTAAAACCCCAAGATGCAGTGCCCGCCCAGTTCATCAAATTTACTTCTGTAATTGCAACACAAGGTTGGACGATCTCCCAGCCACCTAGGCCATTTTTTTCGGCCTCCACTGTTTTTTATTCTTGTTTTGTTTTTGTTCATTTTTCTCATGGTTGACCACTTCCATTACTTCCGAAATTACTCATCATTTTTAACTTGAACAATATCCAATAATAAGTCATATATGATACATGTTCTAACCAAACTTAACATCGTAGTAAAACTTCCAACATCAAGATTTGATTCAATATGCATATAATACAAGGTAATTACTAACTTCAAAAGATAATTTATGGTGAATAAGCATGACAATATTTTTGGTCTATCAATATTTGATAATATTAATTGACTAGGGTTAAACGTTTATAAACCTGTAATGAAAAAGGATAAGAACATATCTATAATATATTAAATATCGCATGAAGTGAGAATCATTTTTTGGACGATTTTAGCCCTACTACAATTTAATTATTTCAATAGTACCTTACTTTTCGTTTTTCAATATATATTTAATTGAATATTAATTATTAAACATGCACGTAAATAAATAATTGAATTGTACAAGAACAATCAAATTGATTTATGAATATGAAATTTAATTAATTTAAATCAATGAATATATAAAAAGAATAATGTATATACATTTAAACAAAGAGGGTGTAAATGAACCAACATGAAATTTAATTAATTTGAAATAATAGATATATAAAAACAATAATTTATATACATTTAAACAAAGTGGTGTACATGAACCAATATGAAATTTAATTAATTTGAATCAATTAATATAAAAAAGAATAATTTATATACATTTAGATAAATGGCGTTATATCATAAATCAAATGAATAATATTGAAATTAAATAAGTGTGTATGGATTTGAATAATTTATCTATTTCTATAATAATTTAATTGCTCCCAAATTATATGATCTTTAATAATTTATATACTCTTGAATAATATTTATGATAAAATGAATAATCTTAAAAATAAATACGTGTTCATGAATTTGAATAATTTATTTACTCCTAAAATAATTGAATAGTTCTCAAAACATGTGTACATGAACTTGATGACTTAATGTTATATTTTATATATCCATAAATAAATGTTAATTAGTATACATGCACATACATAAATAATTGAATTGTAATATTCCTAGAGTAATTGAATAGCCTCCAAAATATATAAAGTGTACGTGCATGAACTTGAAGAATTAATTGATTGAATTATAGTGTGTATATATATATACTATAAAAAATTCATTTCACATAAACAGATTTTTTAAACTATATTTTATATTCAATGATTTTCAAATATAATTTCTACATCGTTTATAAAGTATTTTAAAATAACGTGCAACGCACGTTTAGCTGTGACTAGTATATATAAAACTTAATGGGCAACACTAAATTAACTTAATGGTGCAACACTAAATTAACTACCCAACCTATTGAGTTTGAAAAACCGTTTTTTGTTTTTTTTCCCTAGCTTTTCAAGGGCGCATGTTTTCGAATAGAGCTCATACGAATTCTTTCTTTGTGCTTAATTCATGATATTTTACCACCTCCATTAACAATATTATTTCATCACTATTATGCAAGATGGATGAAGTTGAAGATTAAATCTTTTTGCTTCTCGTGCTCGCGTAAATATCTTCTAAAATCTTATTAAAACAACAAATAACAATATGCTTCTCCGGATTGAATCTCCTTATCACTATTTGAGTTTGCAATCTATGGAACACTTTATAAATGATTTAATTTATAAATAGATAGAAATAAGTCATAAATAAGTGGATAGTATTTTGTCGACCCTTATAATGTATGGTTGAAAATGAAGTTTAATAATTTATAAATGATGACTAAAATGAAAAAGAGTGGAAAAGCATTTTTTAACCTTATTTCTGGAAAAAAGAAAAGAAAAGTGTTTATTGGATTATCATTCCCATTAATATACCAGCTTGGCTCATTAATTGCCATTATGCTTTGATACAATGTTCTAAAACGTATAAAGCGTTGTTGTTATTATTATTATTATTATTATTATTATTATTATTATTATTATTATTATTATAAATACTTAATCATTTTAACAATTATTTAATAATTAAAATACATACATACCAAATATCTAAAATTTCTACATTTTATATTTACTCAGTAATTTCTACAATTGATCAATTATAATATTTTTAAGTTTTCGAAATGTAAAAACTAGATTATTTTTCATAATTTTAACTTTCAACTATGCAATTCCTACTTAACAGATTTATAAAAACTTCATACTTACCTTCGATATTTCCAACAATACGATAAGTCTCAAAATTATAATTACATAATATCGATAGCACCGCGTCTTAAATATTATCTAAATCAGTATCGGATAAAGTCATTTTTTGACTTTTGTACCAATAAAGCCATTTAAAAACTTGGAATTAAAGTCAAATAAAAACCTTTAAAAAACTAAATAAAAATTTAATAAACTAAAGTCAAATAAAAGGTTTTTGAAAAAAAGGAAAAAAATTAAAAAAAATTTAATAGAGTGCGCCTAGGCGCGCATTAAGCGATCAAATTAGCAATTGGCTTCTTAATTCATGCTTAATGCCAAGACAAAACGTTTTACGTACACCTTGCGTCTAAGTGCGATTTTTAGAACAATACTTTAAAGAGACCATAGTTTAGTTGGCCGAAGCAAAAAATCAATAGTTCCATAGAAAAATTAAACACTCTTAAGTCAATATCAATCAAAACAAGCATGGTGCTAAAAGTAGTGGTGGAAAAAAGTAATTCAATTATTCAATTTGAAGCAATAATATTAAAGCAAAACAATTTCTTTCATCGATAATTGACACGTGACTTGATTCGAATTGTTTGGCTTTAATACTACATATTTCACTTTTATATACAATTGACAAGATCCACATTAAAGTTCTCTTTTATATCGTCATATCTCCTGTTGTAAGTCCTAAGGTAAGACGACATATTCCCCCTCTAAATATATTTAGTTTTTATCTATATATGTAGAGGTAGAGCTATTGGGCATCTGTGGTGATATTAAAACCACAATGAAGTTACAATGATGTTTCAACCACCAAAAATAATAATAATAATAATAATAATAATAATAATAAAGAGAGAAAAAAAAAACCAAAAATAATTTAACACGCTATTTGATTCACATTCTTACAAAAATTCATATTTTCAAAACTTATTTTCAACTACACATTATTCAATAAAATAACATTACAAGTTGTGTGTGGTCTGGTGGAATTCTGTGTGCACAGAATACAAGGTTCATCTCTCACATCATCATGCACAAGGGTCCCTTGAATTTTGTTGTAACTGTACTAATAATGCATGATTTGATAACCAACACATTCTATATGGACACCGACAAAGTTGTTCACATAATCACATTATAAATATTATAATCAATTATGTAGTAATTATTGTTGGTAGATGTTTAATTTTGTATGCAAGTGAGGTTTCTAAAGAGCTAGTTTGCCTTTCACTAAATCTCCTTATTTAAAGATCAAAAGTCAAAATTTTATTTTAACCACACATTTCATAGGATTCATAACAACTACCCACTTATTTATTACTCATTTTTATTACCTTATAATTTCAAAAACTTATAATGAAACCCAAACAAGCTCTAATCTCATCATTTTTTGTAAAAGCTTCAAATACATACTTTTGTCAAATAGATGCAATATGTAGT
Source organism: Fraxinus americana (assembly GCA_035079005.1). Taxonomy (NCBI): domain Eukaryota; kingdom Viridiplantae; phylum Streptophyta; class Magnoliopsida; order Lamiales; family Oleaceae; genus Fraxinus; species Fraxinus americana. The sequence continues at coordinate 165,015 of CM068726.1, forward strand.
ATTTCAATGCCTGAGATGTGAAATAGTGTATAGTGACAATCTATTAGGTTAAATAATCATGCTATATGTACAGAAATTGTTGAAAGTCTTTTTGTAGATTGCCAGCCATCAAGATTTAATTGAATGTTGACAAAAAACATAGTTCAATCAGATAATGCAGTGTCACCACCTAGACATTTTATGCTCTTTGTACATTTCATCTGTACAAAAAGCTAAATTCTAGGCAAGGATGGATGTAGGGGGGCCTGGGCTAGGCTGTAGCCTAGTTCCAGTCCCCAACCCACTGAAATTTTTTTTTAGTAGAATGTGTAATTTTTTTTTTTCCTTTTAAGCATTAGCCTTACTTGTAATCCCGTCATGAATTCGTTCCTAATTCTAGTTTAAATGTGCCTAATTGAAGAACTCGATGCTTAATAGAGTGGATGCTAAGAGGACAACTTGTCCTTCTTTCTCTTCTATTTCTCTGTAAGCAGTTATGCTCTCTTTTTGTTACAAAAATAGAGAGAGGATCTGTGTCAGTCTTTACTTTAACATTTTGATGAAAGATAACAATATGTTGCATGTGAAGTTGTATGTTGAAGATTTAAAATACTAATGATGAAATTTTGTTGCATGCAAGGGTATGAGTTGAAGATCTAAAATACTAAAAAACACCTATGACTGCAGGTCTTGAGACCGTTGTGGTTACCTAGGTGAAATGCTAAGGTATATGGTGATATAATATTTGGTCTCAAGTTTAAACTATTAAAGTGCAGATTTAAAAAAAAAAAAATCGAACATTATTAAGCATAATATGAATTTATTTGATATATTTTAAAGTTTTAAGCTAGTAAAAGGTTAATTATCAGTTGGCAAAATATGATTACACAAAATAAAGCAAGTACAAAAACTCTTATGTGAAGAAGATAATTCATAGAGTTATTAGTTGTTACACATAAGTAAAACACTTAAAATTAGGTAATACATTTTCTTTCTGGCAAAAGGTGCAATAAAAATAAACTTACAGTAGCCTACTTATCAGACATGTTGCTATAAATAATCTTTGAAAAAACAGATTCTGCTTTACGCAATTGCAATTTCAGGTGTAAGATTTCGATTTGAATATTTGATTGAAACTGATCCATCTTTAATTTAGAGGCCAGAAATGAAGGTGACACCTGTAGAGGGCAACCAAGATGTCCCGCCAATGAAATTAGCCACAGTGAATTTGGTAGCTTCTGGCCTTCCAATGACATGAAAACCAGGCCAATTTACTCTTCCAGAAGTTCTGGCCCCAGGGCCGATGTTTTCGAATTCAGCAAAGTAGAGTGTTTGGTAAGTGGAACCACTGGATCCTGGCCACTCCACCCAACCCCGGGATGAAATCACGGCATCAATTGTTGATTGCATCACAACTGCTCTTGAATATTTTTTCCAGGGCCGTCCCAAGTATGCACTTTTTGCAGCAGAATAATCTGATCCTCGGCTAATCCTGCAATTTTGGACAGAGAATCCAGTATTCTGTCCAGGGTCAGACCGGCCATTCGCCAGGATCACGTCGTAGGCCCCACCACTGCGTGGCTGGCGTAGGACCAAGTTACAGCTCTGGAACACAGCAACAGCGTTCCCGAAAATGAAGTCCACCGTACCATATATGTCACATTCGCGATAAAATTGGCGCATAGAGTGTGCATATAATGTGTCCTGGTAACCCACCAGGCTGCATCTGTAGAGTACAGAGTGGTCTGAGGCAACATTTAGCGCCACAGCTTGTTCCGCGTTAGGCCCGGCCGTGTTCTGAAACCCAATGTCCCGAGCAATAAAGCCATCTCCAGTAATTGCTGATAAATGGAGAAGGTCAATACTTGATATTATAATATTATCTCTCTCTCTCTCTCTCCGAAATTGACCTGTTTGCCAATCTGTACCTCTCTTCTCACAAATTGCTTGAAAATTACAAATATGAATGAAAAATCATAATCACTTGATATTTTATTATTATTTTAGGTAGAGTTTGATCCCTGCTTGCAAGAATCCAGACAGGAAAACTTGAGAATTGTTATGTACAAAAAGATCGGTACGAAAACATGATAAGTACAAAAAGACGTCAATTTGTTTGTTACTCTCATGCGCCTGCACACAGAGAGAGAGAGAGAGAGAGAGAGAGAGAGAGAGCTCACTAAATGTTGCAGACCCTCGAAGGGACGAGCCTCCATTACCAACATTACTACTACCAGAAATGATGGTTGAGTATTTTCCATCTCCAATTAAGGTAATTCCTTTCTTTTTGGTGTTAATTTTCTCACTGTAAACTCCAGATTTCACATGTATCACGAATCGGTTTCCAGTTGCAGCCTGGATGGCCTCAGAGATTGTTTTATAGTCCCCCGTCCCATCTTTTGCCACAACAGCATTTGCTTTTATTTCTGTACTTTGCAGCAGTTTCCTGTCACTGGCTGATACCCAACTAGGGAAATTTTGTTCGTCCATTAGATGCCGGCCTGAAGGTGTTTTGGTGCTGGTCTTTCTAGTAATTCGGTTCACCAGGGCAAGTGGATTACTAACCAATTGTGAAAGATAGTCCATTTTCTTGGAAATATCAGTCATGAACACATTTGATGGAGCATGAACCTCTGCTTCATCCTTGCAAGTTTGTTGAAATGTCAAGGCAGCACTCAACCATGTCTGGATGTCAGATTTATGTTTTCTTGGCGATGCCCTGAGTGCGCCCAAGGCTTGGTTGAGTCGTTCGAGTGACATTCCGACCAGCTCATGACAATAGTCTATATACATTCATAGAAAAACAAAAACAATAAAAGATGTTATACGAGCTCAAAATTATAGCTAAAAGGAAATTATAACAGTGGAAAAAGATTAAGTTAAAATAACAGCTATAAGTACCTATAGCCATTCGAGCATGTTGGGCCTCTTGAGAAACAAAATGGACACTGAGTTGCTCAAAGTTAGAAATGGGCAGCTTGGATTCATAGATTGTCTTGTTAACAAGGACAGACATGAAATCGGCTTGATTTCTAGAGCCTGATTCTGTCAGAGTTTCTGCACACAAGCTTGGATGTCTGGTGAACCCGCATTGAAGTCCTATGTCCGCTTCATAAGGTTTTTTTGCCGACCAGGACGCACTACACAAACTTAATATTACTAGTAGCAATAATAAACCACATTCTAGGGTTGCCATTTTCCAAAACAGGAAAAATGATAAATCGATTTAACCCCAAAAATTGTATTTAAAGTAGGATTTGTTGTGGGTTGAAATAAGGGGATTTGTTTAGCTTTTTATAGGGAGGTTTCTTGGCCATGCATCTTGAACATTTAGTGTGTTAGCTTGGATGTCAATTTCTTTGAGATAGGTACCTACTTGGATGCATGTAATTACTATTCATCTAATGACTTCATTGTGGATAACTAAGCTTCTATTTGACCCCACTTTTTATAATATATTTTTCCTTTGTTTTATATTTAATCATACATTTTGTTGTGGTGTAATCCAAATTCCATGTGATTTGATATTTGGTTGATTGGATTTCATATGATTTGGGAATTGGTTGATTGGAGGAAGTCTAAAGTACTTGGGTTTGTAGAGTCCTAAGTTGTGGAGATCAAATTTTAATAATATTTAGGAGTTTAACTTGAAAAATGACTATTGGATGGCAAAATACATGTTTTGAAATGTTAACCCGAAACCTAGCTCCAGACGCTACCATCACGGCGCCTAGGCGCCAAGATTTGAAGCAATAAGAAAAAGGAGACAGTGGCCGCTAGGCACATGCTCAGGTGCTGCAACAGTAACGCCTAGTGCCCAAGCGCTGAAACAGTAGCTCCTAGGCACTGCAACAGTAACTAATGTTCGCGATTTTTCCGTTTTATCTAGATTTTGGGATCTCCATCTTGGACTCCAATAAGAGGGTTTATATATATTTCCACATTGTATCTCTATATTGTAATATTCTCATTATATTCTCTACACATTCAACAACATATTGAGAGATTGAGATTTTAGATTTCAATTGAGATTATTGGAATCTTGATATTGTAAATACAAAACTATTGATTATAGTGGATTATTCTCATATGTCGTGATTTTTTCCGAATTGGGTTTCCACGTAAATTCTCGCGTTCTAATTTTCTTCTTCATTATTTTATTATTGCCATTATTAGATTGATATTGTAGTAAATACAAAATTATTGATTATAGTTGATTGTTTTCCTCTGTCCGTGATTTTTTCCCGAATCGGATTTCTACGTATATTCTTGTGTTCTTATTTTTTTCTTCATTATTTCATTATTGCATTTATCTTGCGATCCATTTCATAACACATTTTATGGGATCCACAATTTTATCAACTTTTCAACCATATATTTCATTAATTTTTACTAAAATTTGACTTTTAACCAAACGAAACATAGGCTAAAGAAGACTTTTTAAATAACTTTAGTTTAAATTCCTCACTATCCACTTCATGGTGGATAAACATGGTATTTTAGTGGAAATCCTATGAAAATTGGCGCAAATGGTCCCAATTGTTTTTGTTCAAATTGCTTTTTGGTCCAAACCTTTCAAATGTGATGCAGATGGTCCCAAACCTTTTCATTTTTGGCCAAATGGTCCTTTGGATGGAATCCATCAAAAAGGCCATTAGTTTTGTGCATGCAATGCGATTTCTTTATTTTATTTTTATTTCGAGCGGATTACTAAGTATATTTAGTGACCTTCACATTTCCTAAAACTTGAAGTACATAATTTGGATTGAAGGATGAAAACTGCTACAATCCAAGTTACACACGTTGGGTTTTGATATCCAAAGAATCCCGAGCTATGATATAAACATTAGATTAAATTGTTACTAACAACCAAGTGCAAAGACTTGATCCGAAAATAACGTGGGCTGTTGAAAGTAGTTTAAAGGAATTACATTGCTCGTGGTCCATATATATGTGGAAATTACACCCAACCCTATATTTCAAGATCCAACTTCAAAAATCAGGTACAAAGTTTACTTATTCAAAAATCAGATATTTTTAATTAATTAATATATATGAAATAAATATTTTACTAATATAACAATTCAAAACTAATTCGTCTACCACACATCCCTAACCCTAATTCTCTCATCTACCCATCTCTTTCTCTCTCTTTAACCCTCTTCTCCCATCTATTTTCTCTCTCTATCCTTCATCTCCTATTCTCTAATGAAAATACCACAGTTGTCGTCGCTGTTGTGATGCCACCACCGCCGTCGCTGCTGTAACGATCTTTCCTCCTCACTTCTCAGTTTCCATTCTTCTCCCTCATCAGTCGTTACGATTGTGAGCCGCATTGGGAGCTGCAACGTCACAATCGGAGCTGCAGTGGTGATGCCCACAATTGGGAGCGCTATGCGCAGTGGAGCTTCTCTTCACCAAGCCACAAAGGATTTTAATCTGATTTTGCACACGATATAGTGGTTGGTTTTTGCGCAAATCTGACTTGAAAATGGTGGTTGTGGTAGTGGTTGAAAATGATGGTGTAGATGGTGGCGATGGTGGAAGTGGTGACGACGGCAGTGAGGTTAGGTGTTGGCGATTTTGTATCTGATTTTTTGGTAGATCTGGCGGGTGGAGGTGTTGCCTGTGGCGGTTTTTGGGTTTTTTTTTTTGTTTATGTTTGTGAGTTTCAGATTAGAGATGGTGTTGGTGGGGTGGCAGTGAGGTGATGGTGGTTGTGGGGTGTTGGCGGTTTTATATCTATTTTTTTGGTATATCTGGCTGTAGTCGTGGTGGTTTCTAGCCGCGGTGGAGGTGGGTGATGGTGGTGTATCTGGTGGTTGCGTGGATGCTATTGGTGTAGTGGTGGCGGTGGACGTTGGTGGTGATGTTGTTAGAGACAACGTTGAACTGGTGGTCACACCTGTTGACGGTGGTCATAGATTAGATTAGCCGTGACCACATAATGGACTATTTGTGGCCTTAAAATTTGACAATTTGTGACTAAAAATGAATTAGTGATCTGCAATTTTTTGATCCGTGACCAATAAAATAATCGGCAACGTATAAAATTATTGATTTGTGATCTCGAAATAATCCATAACCTCCAAAAATTTTGATATGTGACCTATAAACAAATTGTGACCTATAAAATTTTTTGATCTGTGCTGTGATCATTTGAAAATAACTCGTGACTATGAACAAAATTTTGATTTGTGACTTGAGTTGTGATTTAGACTATGATTTGTGATCTGAGTTGTAACCTGGGCTGTAACTTGTGACCTGAGTCGTCGGAATCGGAGCAGATGTCGGAGCGGTGGGGGTGGTGGAGGTAGCGATGTCAACGAGTTGAGCCAAAAAAAAAAAGCTCGAGTCGAGCCCGAGCTTTTTTGGACTGAGCCTTTTTTTGGCCGAGCCCGACCAAAAAAATGAGGCTCGGCCCGAGCCAAGCCGACTCGAATTTTTTGGTTTTTTTTCTTAAAATTGTACGGTGGATTCAAATTGCAATTCAAATTGTACCATGGATTCAATTTTTTTGAAAATTTCTTAATACGATGATGGGTGCATCTAAATAATGGGTACGTGCGTAAAAATTAATTCTTGAATGTTCTGAGAATAATTTTTACTCTCCCTATAACGAATTGCAGTCAGTTGAATAGTAGGAATTTATTTGATTGATCTAAGGAATAATCCAAATAAGGTACTTTCGGATTTACATTCTAGTAATGTTTTCAGCAATTGAAATGGAGTACCTATTGGATTATAAACGAACTAAATTTGGTAAAAGGGATCTTGATTTGTCTCCAGTTTAAGAATAAGCTATGATGGAAATGCAATACTAAGATTTGGACTGGTGCAAGATTTATGACTTGTAGCATGTCATTCAACCTGAATAATTTTGTTGTGTTTCCATTAACTTTTTGTTGAACAGTGTCTATTGCAGACAGTGCAAGTTGGGGAACGAGATATCTTGATGATTTAAAATTGAAATGGAATGTGATTTTCTTAATATTATTTGAATTAAAAAAATTTAAGCAATTAGCAATGATGTGATGCTCTTTTTTCTTTGCTAGTTGCCTTCAATTTTTTTTTAAAATAGGAGGCTCGCTCTGGCCACGGGCCGGCCCGGGCTCGAGCTGACTCCCGAAAGTGGGGCTTGGCCCGAGCCTGGGCTCAATTCCATCGAGCCCGAGTTGGGCTCGGCTCGAGCTTTTTTCGAGTTAAGCTCGAGCCGTCCAAGCCTCCGAACTTTTTTGTCACTGCCAGGTGGAGATAGGGGTGGGTTATATATATATATATATATATATATATATATATATATATATATATATATATATATATATATATATATATATATATTTATTTATTTATTTATTTATTTATTTATATATGTGTGTGTATATAGGTTAAAATATCTGATTTTTGAAATGTGAAAGTTGTTTTGTTATTTTTGAAATAGGGTAAAGATAAAGTAGGAGAAATAAATTTTTCCCCATATATTACCTCTTGGATGGTTTTGAATCTAGGTCCATTTAAACTTTTTATTGGTCCAACTAAAGTTTAACATAGTTTATATATATGGTATCTTTACCCTAGCCATAAAGTATGTGATTTGTATTGTGAAATGAGAAAAACGTGACTGCATTTTTTAAAGAGAAAAACTGATTGCCTTGAGTTCCAAAAACCGGTGTCTTCTTCCTTCAATTTTTGGTCTCTATCTTGTGTTCCTTCTGTTGTTTTTCTCGTGTCTTTGTGGCTACAAATCATCACTATTATCTTATCCTTTGTGAGTATGATTAAGGAGCAATCGAAGTGAATATATTGATTATGGGTTGGAGCCGTTTGGATTGATTGTTTGGTAGAGCAAAGTAACATGAAACTGAGCCCGAAAAATAACGTTTTGACGACTGTTGGAGCAAACTTCCGTGACAACACATATATAGCTAATTTTTTTGCAAATAATGCAGTCCAAATCCTCTTTAGAAGTAGACACTGCAACCCCAATTTTATTATCTCCATTTTCTGCACCTGTTATGACTCCAATTACATGTTCATTATAATTATAATTTCTTAATTTTTAGGAAATTAATTGAAAAGATTATTCTTTTCGTAAGCCACCAAGAAAATTCATCATTAATTTAAATAAAATTTATGATATGATTCAACTTTTTAATGTTATAACAATTTTCTTGTTCTATATTTTCATAGTAAATTGAAATATATAATAGCAAGTTCAATAACTGAGGTGAATAACAATTCTGTGTTGCTTCTGGGTCCTCGTGGCTGTGGAAAATTGCGGTGCATCCATCTTTCTCTTTTATCTTTATTGCACATAATTTTAAAATTATTTATTTTATAGTTTTATTCATTATTTTGTTTTATAATTACGTTTTTGTGTGCTGATTTTATAATAAGTATTGGAACTAGCACTTGAAAATCTATTGAAGGAATATCGTGACATGATTTCATTAGTAAAACTTTTTTATTGCAATATTCATTGCATTATCTGAAATGTGAAATGCAGTGACTAAGGAAAATAATTGGTTATTCTCTAATAGTTTTATTCTCTAATAGTTTCATAAATGGATGGGTGGAAGAATTGAATTTTTTTTTGTTTTATTCTTAGAAAAAATTATATATATTTTTTCTTTTTGAGTGGGGGAAAGTCATTTGACAAAATTACCCCTTGAAATGAAAACAAAATAAGGGCAATCGATAGTATCCACAAAATTAATGACCCTTTTAAATGGATTCTGTCCAAAAGTACCCCTTGAGCAAAAAATGAAAGATTTGGAATCCTTAGCGTCACATTTGAAAGGTGTGGATCAAAAATGCAATTTGAGCAAAGGTTTGTGTCCATTTACACCAATTTCACAAATTCTATTATCAAGAATCCTTGTTTTTGAAATCTTGAATAATTTTAGAGTTTACTCAAAATTTGTTGGGTCTTGGATGATCAGAACTCGGTTAGATCAACAAAATGACGAAGAAACCCACTTTCCGGTCTAAGTTTGGAATCTCATTGCAATTTTTATATATAAAAATAAGAATAATGTTATTTAGCACCAGTAGTACTAGAACACAAATCTATGTGGCCTGTAGATGATATTAAATGATACGTCTAATTAAATGTATTGTTATGGGATTCATTTAATTGGAACTATCATGTGTTACAACCTAAACTTGTGCTTAACGATGAATGACATTATTCTCTTAAGACAATTATGAAGAAGATCAAATAATCTAATTCCAGTCCTCATTGCAGTTTTTATTCTTCATTAAAAGCAAATTCTCCTAGTTGAATTATTATTTGTAAGAAGGCCATAAAATGAGAAATTTAATTCTAAACTATTGGATTTCACTGCTTGTCTTTTTGTAGCGATCAAAATTCCCATGAAGTCATGTGCATTGTATAATTTAATATAATCAACTTTTTAAATCATATTATTTGTCGGTTAAATCATAATCAAGTCGAGAAATATGTACATCAAAGTGTGGTTGTCATTAACTTATAGTGGACCTCATGAATTCATTAATTAGTAGGATAGTTACATCCAACAGTATAAAGTCATTTAAGTAATACTAATCCTTTAGTGATTATAATGCACATTTTATCTTAAAACTAGAAATATTACTTTCAGCATTAAGAGTTTGATTGTAAAAAATATGACGTTTGTAAAATTTAATTTGATGAAATCGTCTAATAAAAACAATTCATTGTTTGCTTGTTTTTTTTGGAAAATTTGTCTCAAAATATGCCAAGTAAATTAAGGATATTAATTCATTGAAATGAAAGGACACAATATTGGTAGAAAAATCTTCTACATGCATCGGGTCATTCCTTTTAGTGCAGAAAAAGATGTCTAAGTTATTTGCATGTCTGAAAGGAAAATTGTCAAGAATTACCTATGTTTTCATATGGGTACAGGGATTTTAAAATGTTTTAATAGCTCAAGAGTCTTGGATTGATTTAAATTAAAGTGTGTAATTATTTGTCAATTTTACTTTTCATATTCATTAGTAGGAGGAAGAACTTTAAGAAATTTCAAACTTTATAAAACTAGAAAAACTAATTACTTAATTGTCAAGATCTTCAATGTCAAACCATCAAGAAAATTAATAGTGCGAAATATACCTTAATTCTTTGGGAATAATTTCTTATTATTGGATCTTGATTTCAGATTTTAAATATTGATTATTGACTATTTCGGTTCTTGATCTTGATTTTTGCTTTTTTGTTCCATAATCTTGATTGTCTTGTTATTCAACTTAATTGCTCTAATCCTTGTTCTTGATTATTGATTGTAATCTAAATTTTTTATTGTGAGTTTCTTGATCTTCATTTTCAATATATTTTTTCTATTAATTCTTGTGTTGATAGGATGGCACAAAAAATGAGAAGTTACATATGAATTGGGAACCATAACCATATTTTATAATTTCCATATATATTGGCTCATCGTCTAATATAACCATAATGGATCAGATCTCTACACATATAGCCCCTGTTTGACATCAATTCTCTTTCTGATTCTCTTTCTTCATTTCTACCACACATTCTATCAATAAAATAATATTACACATAAATCAAAAAATTCTTCTTACTTTTTAATCACACAATCTTCCCTTCAATCACTATTCCAAAATTTATTCTCTCCAAAATGGGTGTCAAACATTCCCATAATCCGGCCCACACTTTATTTAAATAACATAAACCCAATAATTTAATTTTTTCTATTAGATCACTTTAATTGTGCTCAAATTTAAGATAGTTTTATACACAATTAATTACATATGTAGGCCCACAATGACAAATTAATAAACCTAACAATCTCTCATGTTGGCCACATATGTTACCTTATAAGTGTGTACAATCTTATGACGTCAAAATTTTTGCTATGATAATCAAAAGTATCCCCGAACAATCTCGTCCATTGATTATATTAATATAGGATCAAAGCAGTCTTCATTACAAATATCATAACTAAACCCTCAATGATCATGTATATCAACAAAATCAAATGACATAGATCAAATGTGGACGTGTAGTATGAAAATTACATATAATGTGATCCAAATATGCATATTTCCAACTAGTCCACCGTATTCTTTAATGATATCAACCATAAACTTTAATCAGAGTATAACTGAATTTAATACTTTATTTCTGAAATAAACCGAATATCTATGGATAAAAAATTCGTGTCTAATAGAGACAATATCCGAATACAAACTCTCAATAAATTGACATGTCAACAAAAGATTCAACACCCATGTGATTATTATGCTTATGAAAGACCTTGAGTGGTAGCCATTTAATAAATGGATCCATGATATGGAGTTTGTCCTAATATATTTTATAGAAATCTAACCACTCTGAATTCTTTACTTGATAGCTAGGAACTTAATATCTATAAACTTTTGACATCATCAGACTCCTGATGGAATACAAGAATGTTATTATCACAGAATAATTAAAGTGGTATTTCAAATCTATCCAAAATGTGCAGTCTAGTGACAATATTTTGCAGTCTTATTCTATGATCAAAATCAGAAAATCAAATAATCTCAAATGGTCTGATTTCTCGAATGTGATAATGTAATCCTTAGTTCTCTATAAAAACCTAATAACCTAATGTATACATTCCAAATTTCCATCCCAATACTACTTAAATATCTGCTTAGCATTCCAATAATGAATGTTATATCTGGATGTGTGCAAACCTAAGTATACATTAAATTCTCAACTGCTGAAGTACGGGGAATTTCTGTATTTTTCTTTATTTAAATTTATCCTTGAAACATTAACTGAGACTAAACTTGTCTCCCTTACCAATAGGGGTATCACCTGATTTATATATCTGCATCCCAAATCTTTTAAGAACTTTATTGATATAACTCTTCTGTGATAATCCAAAATTACATTGAGAACAATCCCTATGTATCTATATCTCTAATACAAAAGAGGCGTCATCAAGATCTTTCATTTCAAAATTTCATAACAGAAATCTATTGGTTTCATGTAATAAGGTTATATCATTGCAAGAAAGTAGTATTTCATCGACATACAATACCAAAAAATATGCTTACTCTCACTAAACTAGTGATATACACAATCATTAATTGAATTCATCTTAAAACCAAATGATATAATTATTTGATAAAATTTGTGCTAGAAACCAACTTAAACCTATAGATGGATTTCTTTAATTTGTAAACTATCCGACGTAGTTTAAGATCAAAATGTGTCACAAATGCCATAATTGTCATAAAAGAGTCTTTCATAGAAACTGGAGAAAATTTTTCTTTAATGTCAATGCCTTCCTTTTGAGTAAAACCATTTGCAACAAGACGAACCCCATATCTCTCCACATCACCCTTCGAATCTCTCTTGATTTTAAATATCAAATTACAATAAATGGGTTTCGCACCTTCATGTAATAGGATGAGTTCCCAAATGTCATTATTACTTATGAACTTTATCTCTTTATGCATGATATCAATCAACTTTGTAGAATTATTCCTTTGCATGGTTTGATGAAAGTTGATTGATTGGTTTTTCTTCCATCAATCCATGACATCCTTATTTTCTTGGAGAAAAACTATAAAGTTTTTCGGAATTGCCTTTTTCCTTTTTATAGTGGATTTCCTTAATGGCATTTGTTCTTAAGTTTGTTGAGTTTGTTTTTCTAGAACAATCTCTTGATTGTGTATATGGAATTTTATAATATTGTCTTGATCCGAAATTACTTTTTGAGCAAGATTTAGAGTAAGAATTTGTCCATAGTCCCGATCACTATCAATTGCAACAAAAGAAATATATACATATTCTTCATCCAATACAAAATTCTTAACCTTATAAATTTATCTCCCATCGCAAACTCTACATCCTCAAGGAATCATACATTTTTCGTTTCGAAAATTGTCCTAATAGTGAAATCTTTAAAAAAAATTTGTAACCCCTTAACAATTGCTTTACTTAGAACTTTGTTGAGAATTTAAGTGGTAGTCTTTATTGCTTCTACCTAGAGAGATTCTGATGTATTGTGGGACGATTCCACATTCATATAGGAATTTAACAAAAGGCCCTGTATGTAGCCATAGTGAGAAAAATTCGTCTATGAACATAATAAATTATTCTTGACCATTCCAAGAAACTGAAGTGAATGACCCACAGATATCCGTATAAATTAGTTTTAAGATGTCTGATATCCTATTGACACCTATTATCCTTATGTTTTTTTGTTTTCCCTTAAAGTTAGTAATATAAACATTTAAATCTGAAAATTTAAGTTCATTCTCTTTTGAGAGATATTACATAATCGCTTGTATCATAATGAATTAAAGTTCTCATTGGTTAATTTATGTTTAACGCCATGTGAATTCACATGCAAGGTTTTTGTTTATAAGAGATAACCGTATTAAGTATATATAGGTTACCGTAACCGGATAAAGAAATGGTACCCATAACATTTGAACTAAGAAAATATCAAATTGAATATTTCCAATTGAACAAGAGTAACCGAATTTGTCCAACGTAGAACTAAAAACCAAATTCCGTCTAAAAGACGGTACTGCAAATATTTCTCTCATATTCAAATCATAATCGGTGTTTAATAATAATCTAAAAGTCCATATAACCTCAAGCTTATCAATTGGCTTTTGGCTGTTCAGGCAACCTCGCATAGACGCACTTATGTGAATGGTGACACCAGAATTTTATCCATTAAGTGGCTCTAGGTATTGAAACTAAATTGATCTCAAAATAAATCAAAGTGAGAAGTGTACTTTTCTTTACACGCCAGTGTTGTATTTAGTACAGTCTTTCGTTATGTATCTCAGATTTTCACAAAAGTAACACCCATATTTATCCTTTTCAGGGTTTCGCTGTTTATTTTGAATCGAACCAGATGTAACTTTCTAATTCTTCATAACTTGTCCTTAAAGGTACTTGCCAATGAGTAATATCAGTTTTATCTTACTTTAGTCTTTCTTTTTCTTACACAGAATATGAAATTTTGAGAGTCCACATTCTCTTTTAATAGTTGTAATTGACCTTAAATTAGTTGAATTGTGCAATAATAGAAATCAAAATTAAATGCATGAGCAAGTCATCAGACAACTCAACATTTAATTCTTTTAGTTTTGAAGCAAGATGAGACATGATATGATCTAAGAGTCGAGCCCAACGAGGGCAAGCCCGGGATATGATCCGTTGATTATCGAAGGAGGCTCGATGACACGTTTGAGGGCAAAAAGGGGCAATGGGATTGCTTGCTCAAACTATGATGGACGAAGTTTCAAAGTTAACAAGTCAAGGAACAAGTTTCATGTTGGGCTCGGAAAAAGAAACCAAATGGATCAAAGAAACCAAATTGATCAACTCGATTCAAGTAGCATACGAGCAGTATGGATGAAAACGGGCATAACTTTCAGCTCGATTGTCAAATTTTCGCCCATTAATACATTTCGAAAATGGCACAAAATTCTATACAAGGCTTCGCGGGTGTATGGTACTTTTGGGCTTACGATTGCATAGAAACATGTCGAGAACAATTTGGCGAGAACTTTAATTTTTTCGCGAATTTCCTTGTTAGATTAGAATTCTATTTTCTTTCAAATTTTACAATATTTTATAACCTAATGACGTTTTTACTAAATTTTCTGGACAGTAGTATAATTAAGTTTTCATTATTTAATGTATTAACCTTTTGACAAATTTACTATTGAGATATATTCGAGAGACTATTGTGCTTTTCAAACATTATTCTTCTAAGAACATTCTGAACTTATCAAGAGGATTCTTGTGGCATTCAATACCGAGTGTCGATCACGTGTTGAGTAATCAAGAGGCCATTCAAACTTCAATTTTGTTTGGTTAATTAATTCTTAATTCAAACTCAAAATTGGGATTATTCTTTGGGCTTGCTTGAGATCTTCAATCTTGTTGTGAGTGGCGTAGTGTTCGTTGTTACGTTGTTCTCATAGTTGGTATCAGAGCAAAACTCCAAAATAATCAGGTTATATCTTTTGTTTCTTGTTTGAGTCATGTTTTTCTCTTTTTTTTCCCATTATTTTTCGCGTTCTCATGGTCTATCTTATTTCTTGAGTTTTGATCCAGAAAATTACAAAATAAGAGTTAAAGTTATTTTTCTGACTAATTACAAGTTCAAATTAAATTTCATTTATTTTGCTGGATTTGTAGTTGAATTATCGAGGTAAAAAAATCGAAAAAAAGAAATCCGAAAAAAAATCTGAAAAAAAGTATTGTTATTATCGGGAAATTTTCAGTAACTTAGATTTCAGCTTTGAGTTCCAAAAAAAAAAGGGATCATTCGAAATTTATTCCCTTTTATGTTCTTGAACAATCCATTAAATTCATTCATCATCCTTCACTTCTTTCATATTTTTGAGTCATTTTTCATCTTTCTTTTCTTTCTCCTATCACAATTCATGATCAATACTCGGTTGGATCCACAAGGATACAATATTGGTTGAGTTCACATTGTTCTTTGAAGTACTTGGGCAAAAGCACTGAGTGGTAAAATGCAGAGTGGCGAGATTAATAGAGGGAAAAAGCCAATAATTGGGTGATACACGAGTGATCATTTGTAAGGCAGAAATTCAATAGAATTAGGATGTCAGACAAAGAGGGTTCCAATTCAAAGAAGTAGCTGAATCAAAACCTCGTGGCGGATGATGTAATAAGGCGATTTGAGCGGGTGCTTGGGGATGTGAGTGAAAGGCTTGATACGTTAGATATATCGGTGGCAAACCTTCATAGGGACAATAAAATGCGAGGAGACCGGGTAGCTAGGCGGAAGCTAAGGATGGATGTGCATGATGATTATGGATTTAGCAGTGATATGGATGATGGTGCATCGATTGTGGGTGATATGAGTAGAATAAAAAGCGGAGGAGGTAGGTTTGAAAGAAGGGGTAGAAGTCGTTTTGGAGATGAAGTGAATGGGAATATGGGTAATATTAAGAGGTCAATTTCATCGTTTAAGGGAATGAGTGATCCGGAAACTTATCTAGAGTGGGAGAAGAATGTGGAGTTAATTATTTGATTGCCATAATTATTCAGAGGAGAAGAAGGTAGAAATTACAGTTCTTGAGTTTGTTGACTGCGCTATAACTTGGTGGGATCAAGTGGTTACATCAAGGAGGAGGAATCAGTGCTTGAGTAGTTAATACTTGGGATGAATTAAAAACTATCATGAGGAAGCAATTCGTACCTAGTCACTATTATAGGGAGCTGCACAAAAAATTGCAAGGTTTATATCAAGGGCCGAAGAGTGTGGAAGACTACCATAAAGAGATGAAAATTTTGATGATTATGACGAATGTAGAAGCGGTTCGGAAAGCCACAATGGCTCATTTCTTAAATGGGTTGAACAGAGACATTGCTAATGTGGTGGAGTTGTAGTATTATGTGGAAATTGAAGACATGTTGCATGTAGCCATGAAGGTGGAGAAATAGCTGAAGAGGAAGGGGATAGCTAGGCAACCATTGGGTGCTTCGGGGTCTAATTCATATTGGAAACAGAAGTGGGATAACAAAGGTGATGGAGCTGTTGTAAAAGGAAGGACTGAACTACCAAAGGGAAAAGATGATGGAGCTAGCAGAACAACTTCCAAAATGGAGACACAACCAGCTAGAAATCGGGATATCAAGTGCTTCAGGTGATTGGGAACTGGACACATTGCTTCTCAATGTCCAAATAAAAGAATGATGATAGTACGCAATGGAGAGGTGGTGAGTGACAGTGAGGATGATTATGAAGGCATGTCGACTTTAGAGGAGGTTAGAATTGGAAATGATACTGAATTTGCTGCTGGCGAGTTACGATCACGAGGCAAGCTCTCATAACTTAAATCAAGATAGATGACTTGGAGCAGCAAAGAGAAAACATATTCTATACATGATGCCACGTTAACCACATGGTATGTAGGATGATCATTGATGGAGAAAGTTTTACTAATGTGATTATCACAAATATTGTTAAAATATTGGGATTAACCTTATTGAGACACCTTAGGCCATATAGGTATAATGGTTGAATGATAGTGGAAAAGTTAAGGTGAATAAGAGGGTATTGATTAGTTTATCCATTGGTAGATATAAGGATGAAATTATATATGATGTGGTACCTATGCATGTAGGGCATATTTTGTTGGGTAGACCATAACAATATGATAGAAAAGTCATTCATGATAGGTACAAGAATCGCTATAGTTTTTTAAGGATGGGAGGTCCATTATCCTTGCGCCATTGACACTGCACCAGTGTAAAACCAAATCAAATTGAAAAATGAGGAAGAAATGAGAGTGAAAGAATTAGAAAAAAAGAAAGAAAATAGTGAGATGGTGAGCACAAGAGAAAATATTGAGGTGGCTATTAAAAACAGCAAAAGAGAGGGAAGCTACATGAGGGAAAAGAAAGAGAGTCTTCTGAGAGGAGAGACAAGCCGAAAGTAAATTTCTTTACAAATGGGAGTGAGTTGAAAAATGCAATAAAGGAGAGACAACAAATGGTATTGTTGGTTTATAAGGAATCATTCCTTAATTTTGTGGAACCTAACACAAATATCCCTAATTTGGCTATCTCTTTATTGCAAGAATTTGAAAATGTGTTTCTGGAAGACATGCCTAGTGGATTACCACCCATCCGAGGCATTGAACATCAAATTGACTTCATTCCTAGAACTATCATTTCAAACCGACCAGCTTATAGAAGTAACCTAGAGAAGACAAAGAGTTTCAGAGGCAAGTGAAGGAATTGATGAGCAAGGGGTACGTGAGGGAGAGCATGAGTCAAGTGCCATTTAAGTGCTACTTGTGCCGAAGAAGGATGGAACTTGGAGGATGTGCGTGGATTGTAGAGCCATCAACAGCATAACGGTAAACTATTGTCATCATATTCCTAGGTTAGATGATATGTTGGATGAATTGTATGGTGCTCGCATGTTTAGCAAAATAGACCTTAAAAGTGGATACCTCCAAATTCGAATACGGGAATGTGAAGAGTGGAAAACTGCTTTTAAAACTAAATATGGGTTATATGAATGGTTCGTTATGTCATTTGGACTCACTAATGCACTGAGCACTTTTATGCGCTTAATAAATAATGTCTTACGTGCTTTTATAGGTAAATTTGTTGTTGTGTACTTTGATGATATTTTAATATATCGTAAAGACCTTAATGAGCATGTAGACCATCTTAAAGGTGTACTTGTGATTTTAAGGAAAGAACAACTTTATGCTAATTTTAAAATGTACATTTTGCATAGAAAATGTTGTTTTCTTAGGATTTGTGGTGGGTGCTAATGGGATAGAAGTTGATGAATAGAAAATAAAAGCTATTAAAGAATAGCCAACACCAAAAAGTATAACTGAAGTTAGGAGTTTTCATGGATTGACTAGCTTTTATAGGCGTTTTGTAAAAGATTTTAGCACAATTACTACACCACTCATAGAGATTGCTAAAAAAAGTGTGGGATTTCATTGGGGGTGATGAACGAGAGCATTCATTTAATGCAATTAAGGATAGATCGTGTAAGGCACCGGTTTTAGCATTTCCTAATTTTGATAAAACTTTTGAGATTGAATGTGCATCGGGAATATATATATTAGTGCTGTTTTGATGCAGGATAAAAGACCAGTTGCGTACTTCAATGAAAAGTTGAGTGGAGCAGCACTTAATTATCCCACGTATGACAAGGATTATGTTCACTTGTTCGGGCATTGGAGACATGGCAGCGCTACCTGTGGCCTAAGGAGTTTGTGATATACACTGATCATGAATTATTGAAGTATTTACGAGGTCAAGGCAAGCTGACAAAAGGTATACGAGGTGGATGGAGTTTGTAGAGATATTTCCTTATGTCATCCGGTACAAGCACGGTAAGGAAAATGTGGTGGCGGATGCATTATCTCAAAGGTATGTGTTACTAACTTCTCTTAGTTCTAAATTACTTGGTTTTGAGCATATTAAGGACATGTATGTTAGTGATTTGGATTTTTCTAAAATTTATGCATCATGTAATAAGGGGGCTATAGATAAGTTCTTTAAGCATATGTATATTTATTTTGGGAAAATAGATTGTGTGTTCTTAATTGTTCAATGCGAGATGTTTTAGTCATAGAACCACATAGTGGTGGATTGATGTGACACTTTCGGGGTTACAAAGACTTTATAAATGTTGGGGGAGCATTTTTATTGCCCTAAGATGAAAGGTGATGTTGAAAGAATTTGTAGTCAATGCATAACTTGTAAGCATGATAAATCTAAGGTTTTACCTCAAGATTTATACACACTGTTACCTACGCCTAGTGAACCATGGGTTGATATTTCAATGAATTTTGTTTTGGGTTTGCCTAGAACTAAGAAATGACGAGATTTAATATTTGTGGTGGTAGATAGTTTCAGTAAGATGACACATTTCATAGCATGTCATAAGATCGATGATGCCACTAACATTGCTGATTTATTCTTTAAGGAAATAGTGCGTTTACATGGGGTGCCTAAGAGCATAGTGTTTGATCGAGATGCGAAATTCTTGGAGAGTTTTGTAGGGTAAGTTAGGTATTAAGCTTATGTTTTCAACAAATTGTTATCCACAAACTGATGGTCAGATTGAAGTAGTGAATAGGATCATGATGTAATTATTACGCATCGTAGTCAATAAGAACTTGAAGAGTTGGGAAGAGTGTTTACTGTTGATAGACTTTACATACAATAGGGCCACGCATTCTATTACTTTTTTTCTCCATTTGAAATTGTTTATGGTTTTAATACACTAATACCATTTGATTTAATACTTTTCCTATGAATGAATGAAGAAGCTTAGATGGTAAAAGAAAAGTCGAATTGGTAAAGTCTTTCAATGAAAATGTAAGGGCGCAAATTGAAAGTAAAAACAAATATTTCGCGTCGTAAGCAAACAAGGGTCGAAAAAACGTGACATTTGAACCAGGAGTTTGGGTTTGAGTACATCTTAGAAAGAAACGCTTTCTAGAACACATTAAGTCAAAGTAGCAACCATGAGAGGATGGTCCATTTCAAGTCTTGGAGAAATTCAATGACAATGCTTACAAATTGGATCTTCTGGGTGAGTATAATGTTTCAGCAACTTTTAATGTATCTGATCTCTCTCTTTTCGATGCAGGTATAGATTCAAGAACGAATCCTTTTGAAGAGGGAGATGATGATATGATCCAAGAGTTGAGCCCGACGAGGACAAGTTCGGAAGGGATCCGTTGATTATCGAATGAGGCCCGATGACACGTCCAAGGGCAAAGCGGGTGAAAGAGGCAATGGGATTGCTTTCATGCTATGGTGGAAGAAGTTTCAAAGTTAAGAAGTCAAGGAACAAGTTTCATGTTGGGTTCAAAAAAAGAAATCAAATGGATCAAAGAAACAAAATGGATCAAGTCGATTCAAGCAGCAAACGAACAGCATGGATGAAAACGGACATCAGTTTGGTTGTCAGATTTTTACCCATTAGTACATTCCGAAAATGGAACAAAATTCTATATTTCAAAAATGGCACGAAATTCTACACAAGATTTCGCGAGCGCATGATGCTTTTGGGCTTGCAATTGTACATAAACATGCCGAGAACAATTTGTCGAGAACTTTAATTTTTTTTGCGAATTTCCTTGTTAGGATAGAATTCTATTTTCTTTCCAATTTTACAATATTTTATAACCTAATTATATTTTTATTAAGTTTTCTGGCCATTAGTATAAATAGGACTTCATTATTCAATGTATTAACCTTTTGACAAATTTACTATTGAGATATATTAAAGAGGCTATTGTGCTTTTCAAACATTGTTCTTCTTAGAACATTCTGAACTTATCAAGAGGACTTGTGGCGTTCAACACCGAGTGCGAATTACGTGTTGTGTAATCAAGAGGTCATTCAAACTTCGCTTTTGTTTGGTTGATTGGTTCATTAATTCTTGATTCAAACTCAAAACTGGAATTATTGTTTGGGATTTCTTGGGATCTTCAATCTCGTTGTGGGTTGTGTAGTGTTCGTTGCTACGTGGCTCTCATCAAGACATATCCATGACATACTTCATTATATTTTCTTTACCCTTATACTTTAGTTAAACTAAGTTCGTTAAGAGCGTGCTAGTTCCGGACTTATTGCCTTTTGCATAGCATTTTTTTCAATTTCACCAAGAAACTCCTTCACAATAGTTATATTATCGGACACAACGTCCCTGAATGTTGATAGAATTTATCATAAGACTTATGCAATTTGAATGACCCCACTTATTCGAGTCCCATTTTTATTAGCGGAACTTTTATCCGTAAAACTAGTGGGTTGTTCAATCCTAAATGTAAGGTCTAGATTTATTCCAACAAGAATGATATAAATGTTCTCTTTCCAGGCCTTAAACTTTGGTACTAGCACATGAACTAAATTGATTTGGCAAATATTGTAGAAGTTGATGTATTAACTAAATAGAGAACTTAAAGCCTAATTAACATGTTCACATAGGAATCCGTATTGGACAATCAATAATTTCAAACAATGGTGAACCCCATCACAAGAGATCGAGCACAACATTAATATTTAGGTTTTGGACAGAATTACCAACTTGTAAGTGACACTTTTGGTGTAGTAATCAAATATAAACACTTAAGTCTGAAAATTTAAGGGAATCAAGAGTTCCTTCCGACACAAGATTTTCCATTCTCTTTTGAGAGATGTTACATAATTGTTTATATCATAACGAAGCAAAATTTTCATTGGATAATTTATGTTTAATACCATGTGAATTCATATGCAAAGTTTCTTTATAAGAGACAATCGTATTAAGAAGATATAGGTTACCGTAACCGGATAATGAACTGGTATCCACAACATTTGAACCAAGAAAAGATCAAACTGACTATTCTAATTGAACAAGAGTAACCGAATTTGTCTAATGTAGAAATAGAAACCAAATTTCGTCTAAAAAATGGTACTGCAAATATCTCTTTTGTATCAAATCATAACCAGTCTTTAATAATTACCTAAATATCCATATAACTTTAAGCTTATCAATCGGCTTTTGGCTGTTCAGGCGACCTCGCAGAGACGCAATTATGTGGTGACACCAGAATATTATCCATTAAGTGATATAGGTATTGAAACTAAATTAACCTCAAAACAAATCAAATTGAGAAGTGTACTTTTCTTTATATGTTAAGTATGGTATTTAGTACGGTCTCTTTATATGTATCTCAGATTTTCACAAAAGTTGCAGCCAGATTTATCATTTTTAGGCTTTTGCTGTTTATTTTGAACCGAACCGGATGAAACTTTCTAATTCTTTATAACTTATCTTTAGAGGTACTTGCCAAGTGAGTAATATCAATTTTATCTTTCTTTTAGCCTTTCTTTTTCTTACACACAATATGGAATTTTGAGAGTCCACTTTTCATTTTAATAGTTGGAACTAACCTTAAATTAGTCGAATCGTGCAAGAATAGAAATCAAAACTAAATGCATAAGCAAGTTATCAGACAACTCAACCTTTAATGCTTTTAGGTTTGAAGCAAGATGAGATATCTCCATGAAATACTTCCTTATATTTTCTTTACCCTTATACTTTAGTGAAACTAAGTTCGCTAAGAGCGTGCTAGTTCCAACCATAATTGCCTTTTGCAAAGCATTTTTTTCAATTTCATCAAGAAACTTCTTGGCAGTAGTTACATTATCGGACAAAACGTCACTCCCTGAATGCTACTGAAATTCCACGTTTCATGATCATAAGACATATGTGGTTTGAATGATCCCACTGATCCGAGTTCCATTTTTATTAGTGGAACTTTTATCCGTAAAAGTAGTAAGTTGTTCACTTCTAAATGTAAGGTCTAGATTCATGCCGCCAAGAACGATATATACGTTCTCTTTCCAACCCTTAAACTTTGGTTCTAGCACATGAATTAAATTGATGTTGGCAGATATTGCAGAAGTTGATGGATTAATTTAAACAAAAGAGGTTACTTTGGTAACTTATTGCTTCAATTAATCTATTTTAGAAAATTAGTAATTCGAAATTAATTTTAGTTCTATGATTTGAAATTTGATTGCCCCCAAAGTCTTTTAAGTTTTTGATTATTTTTTTCTTTCTTTTGTTTTCACATAATAATAATAATAATAATAATAATAATAATAATAATAATAATAATAATAATAATAATAATAATAAGCAATTTAGCACCGCAGCGTCCGGAAGCTTAATTCAACAATCTATTTTAGCTAAAACTTTCCCAAAATCCAAAATTTAAAATTTAGGGATAAAATTCACATTCCAAAATTAAAAAATTCAGAGCATGAATTTTAACCCTAAAATTCTTTCTTTAATCACAATGGTTTAGTTTGGAGTTGGCTCTGATACCACTTGTTGAAACTTTATGAAATTTTAAACTTTATAAAATTAGAAAAGCTAATTATTTAATTGCCAAAATCCTCTATGTCAAATCATGAAGAAAAGTAATGGTGAGGAACATAATTTAATTTTTTGGGAATAATTTCTTATTACTGAATCTTAATTCTGAATATTGAATCTTGATTATTGGCTCTTTTGATTTTTAAGTTCTTGATCTTGATTTTTGATTTTTGTTCTATAATCTTGATTGTCTTATTCTTCAATTTAATTGCTTCAATCCTTATTCTTGATTGTAATCTAGATTCTTGAATGTGGGTTTCTTGATCTTCTTCTTCAATAAGTTTTCTATATTAATTCTTGTGTTGATGGGATGACAAAAATAATGAGAAGTTATATATGAATTGGGGACGATAACCCTATTTATATTTTCCATATGTATTTGGCTCATCGTCAAATACAACCCTAATTGATCCATTCTCTATACATATAATCCGGTCCACACTTTATTTGGATACCCTAAGTCCAACAATTTAATTCTTTATTAGATCATTTTAATTGGGTTCATAAGATAGTTTTATGCACAATTAGTTACATATGTAGGCTCACAATGACAAATTAATAAACCTAATAGAACAATCTCATTTATGAACTCACTATCAAAGTGGTATATTTATGAGTTCTAATGAAAAAATAAAGATTATAAAGACATCCAAATAAGACCGAATAACTGCTCAAAATAAACGAGCATATAAATGTTAGTGAAATCTATAACTACTTCCATACGTGGTCGTGAGACACATAGCTGGAACAAAAGGAGGGTGTCTTCGTGCCACCAACTCTGCTGCTAGATAGTAATGGCGTGCGTGGCTAAGGCATCTACCACCATATTTCCTTCCCTGTAAATGTGTGATTCCCTAACGTTCATAAAACCTAAAATTTGCATGCACCGTAACCTCTTAAATGAATTTTCTACGGCAGTGATGAGGTTCCCCTTGAGGCAAGAAGTTGAACCACATAAATTGAGTCCCAATTACCACCTCGTAAAGCTTCCAAATACGATCATTTGATTCCCATAGGACCGCGGAAAAGCCTTTAAAGAAGCCTCTACAGTTTTTGAGAAGTCCCCTGTTCCCTGCACCTCACTAGACCTAATGCATCATAAGCAGCTCCGGTAACTGTGTTGAGTTTGTTCCAATTTGGTACCAGAAGTTGATAGGTGTGATTTTACTTGTTCAAACCATCAAAAGTAGAAGAAATTTGAAAGTACTTTTCTTGTACTGATACTGATTGTGTATTGATAGTTCAGGAGAAATGTAGAAAAACTAAAGTAATGAAACTAAAATAACAAGGAACGAAAATGAAATAGAAGCTACTGTAAAGTAAGAACAGAAAATGAAAAGATAAATTCAATGTGATGAACACATTGAAGGAACATGATGAAGAAGGATTTTATTATTCATCAAATGCTCAATTGATAATGGAAATACATTGATCTATTTATAGACTAAATTATCTAACAAACTAACAAACTAAAGAAGGAATTAGAAGATGCTAGAATATGGAAGAAGAGTCGCGAGAAATTTGGGAAGTGTGAAATTTGTTACCTTGAATCGAAATTGGGATATTCCAACACTCCCCCCTCAAGATGGAACATCTTGATCTTGGAGAAGAGAATGGAGATAAAGAAATCTGAAGCTGTTGAAGGTGCTGCTGATTTGTTGAATCTGAAGTTGCTGAAGGTGATTTGTCGAATTTAGTGAGCACCATTGCTCTGAAACCGGGCTAAATAAAAAGAGATGCAGAAATCGAAAATCTGCCATTATAATTGCAGGAGTTCGAATGACATAAAAACATCATCAATGGCGGAATAACACATTGATGGAAATTACTGATGACATCCTCCATTCTTGCCGCACTTGCAGGAATCAAAACCGGAGGCTAAGTGATTAAAAGCTCAGGAGCAATTGGAATGGACATCAGCTGCTGAAACTGACTGAAAAACATATCTGAACGAAGTTCCCCCAATGGCAGACATACCTAAGGATCATATCGTCTATAGAGCAGAAGGATAATGGTGAATTCATTTGGAGTCCTGTAATTTTTCTTCCCAGTATGAATAATGTTCCTATTGCAGATGCATAGCTCTGCATAGTTTTGGAGAAGCTAGCAACAGAAAACGCCATAGACAGATCCAATTGCAGTCTCTTGTGCTCTGGTATTTGCTATTGTGATCACTGCATGTCTACTTGTTACAAAACTGATGGCAATTGTGAGACCTGACCAGCACCTATTTTCTTTGTTAAACATCAAACCAAATAACACACCTAGTCCCAAGGAAAGAACACTTGAATGCAAAAACGAAATGACAGAGAAGAAAATGCAGACGGAATGAGCATT
This sequence comes from Fraxinus americana, assembly GCA_035079005.1. Lineage (NCBI taxonomy): Eukaryota > Viridiplantae > Streptophyta > Magnoliopsida > Lamiales > Oleaceae > Fraxinus > Fraxinus americana. Next base: position 190,769 of record CM068726.1, read on the forward strand.
TTGACAAACACAAGACGGACGAGAATGAAAGTAAAAGAGTTGCACACAAATGGGAGCATTTGCTCTGATACCATGTAGAAAAACTAAAGTAATGAAACTGAAACAACAAGGAACGAAAATGAAAGAGAAGTTACTGTAAAGCAAGAACAGAAAATGAAAAGATAAATTCAATGTGATGAACACATTGAAGGAACATGATGAAGAAGGATGTTATTATTCATCAAATGCTCAATTGATAATGGAAATACATTGATCTATTTATAGACAAAATTATCTAACAAACTAACAAATTAAAGAAGGAACTAGAAGATGCTAGAATATGGAAGAAGAGCTAGGCAGGAGCTGGGACATGTGAGGCTGTTGCACTGAACTGAAATTGGGATATTCCAACAATTTGATTTTGGATGGCTTACGAAGAAAAAGAGCGGACAGAAGGACTAAAAAGGAACAATTTATAGAAGATGGTCTAGAGATTTGAAAGATGAAGGATCCACGATATAAATAGGAATGGACTTGTCCTAACTCAATAAAGAAATTTATGGACTAAACTGAGAAGAAAAAGAATATGCCTTACTATTGCGAGGTTATCCCTGTGCATTTTCAAGTGTGTTCAAATTTCTACCAGGTTGTTCAAGATGATTACCATTCGAGCACAATGAATGTTACCATTCGATCACATGGCTACCCAATGAGTTTAAGCCCCTATTTGATGTCTATTAAAAATAGTGTTTTGGGAAAATGAGTTTTGGAACAGTAATATTTTGGAAAAGGAAAAAATTTTGAGTTTACGTAAAATATTGTTAAACGACGAGTTTAAAATAATGAGGGCTAGAAATGTATTTAGTAATTTGATTTCAAATGTCAGTTTAAGTAAGATCCTATTTGTTGTCAATTTGACTCGTTTTTCTCAAATAATTAAATATAAATATGATGAAAGTTTGAGGCTTTACAGTGAGCTCATAATAGTTTCTTTCTAAAAAAATAAATAAATAAAGAAAAATTATTCTTACAAGTTCAGAGAAGATAGGAGGTCACATTCCCCTCCCTCTGCTATAGTCATAAACTAAGTAATTAACCTTTCTATTCATAATTAGTTAGTTAGGGAACATATTGGACATTCCCTCCAACTTTTTGTTTATGCCAAAAAAAATTAGTGCTTAGTTGGTTGATAGTCGTGTTCAAAACTACATGTGATTATGCCCTAAAAGGGGATGTGACCTGTGGAGTTTTCATCTTATCTGATGTCTTCCACAACATTAAAAACTACCAAATTATCAGGTTTCCAATTCTGAATTTCATAAAACAATAAGCACTCAATTTTCTAGTTGACATAATATACAAGAATGAAAAATACTAGCTGATATTCGTCAACGTATATATGTGTATACAATTTAAACTTCCAAATGTTATTTTTAATGAAAAAGCAAGCTGCTCATTTATTGAAAATAAAAAGAATTAGTGGTTTCCAATGGAGATGTAAACCCTTCAACATATAGCTTAATTGTTGTCTAGTTTGCGTGTCATTTTCCTTTTGGCTACTTCTGGTCACATTTATTCGTCTTTGAAATGAATAATGAAAAATAAAGAAAGTCCATGTTTATACAATTTAAACTTCCAAATGTTATTTTTAATGAAAAAGCAGCTTTTAGAACCATTAATTGAAAAAAAAAAGAAAAAAAAAAGAATTAGTGCTTCCTAATGGAGATGTAAACCCTTCAACTGTAGTGGTTTTCTAATGGAGATGTAAACCCTTCAACATATATTCGAGTCTTTGAAATGGATAGTGACAACAAAGAAAGTCCATCATTATTTATTATCATCTTTATTATCTTAAACTTTTAGACATATAGCTAATATATATAGATATATATATATATATATATATATATATATATATATATATATATATATATATATATATATCTTTCTATATATAAAAAGTGTCTATTTAACGGAATTTGTTGGTTTAACTGAAAAACTAACGGAATTTGTTGTTTTAACGGATTATGTAACATAATTTCTTGTTTTAAAGTAGCAGCTGCACCTTCCTTCAGTATTTTTATCATAACTTTGTATTCCGATATTCGATTGAGACGATTCAAAATGCGTTGAAAAGCTAACCCATTTGGCTACAACTTTGATTTAGACATCATTCTCCAATTCGATCACTTTCTATGCCAAAAATATGTCTCAATATAACGGACTATGTAACAGAATTTTTTGTTTTAAACAGGCAGCTGCACCTTCCTTCAGTATTTATATCATAACTTTGTATTTCGATATCTGATTAAGGCGATTCAAAATGAGTTGGAAAGCTAACTCATCTGGCTACAACTTTGATTTAGACATTATTCTTCAATTCGATCAGTTTCTATGCCAAAAATAGGTCTCAATATAACAGACTATGTAACGAAATTTCTTGTTTTAAACAGGCAGTTGCACTTTCTTTTAGTATTTTTATTATAACTTTGTATTTGGATATCCGATTATTACGATTCAAAATGAGTTGTAGAGTTAACTCATCTCACTACAACTTTGATTCAGACATTATTCTCCAATTCGATCACTTTCTATGCCAAAAATATGTCTCAATATAACGGACTATGTAACAGAATTTATTGTTTTAAACAGGCAGCTGCACCTTCTTTCAATGTTTTTATCATAACTTTGTATTTCGATATCCGATTGAGACAATTCAAAATGCGTTGGAAATCTAACTCATTTGGCTACAATTTTGGTTCAGACATTATTATCCAATTCGACCACTTTATTTGCCAAAAATAGGTCTCAATATAACGGACTATGTAACGAAATTTCTTGTTTTAAACAGGCAGCTGCACCTTCTTTCAGTATTTTTATCATAACTTTGTATTCCGATATCCTATTGAAGTGATGCAAAATGCGTTGGAAAGCTAACTCATCTGCCTACAACTTTAATTCAGACATCATTCTCCAATTCGATCACTTCCTATGCCAAAATAGGTCTCAATATGAGACTAAAACACCGGAGCATAATTTTTCGGTTGGAAATTGATTTGTGATCATCTTTTGACTAAATTTGATCCTCTTGACATCTTCCTTTATCCAATTGACTCCGAGTACTCTCAAATCTTCATCGTGAGATTCGGCACAACTTTTAAGTATTTACATTTTAGCCCCCGAACTTTGGATCCTTTACAATTTAGCCATTTCTCCAAATTCGTATACTTTTGCTTATTTTTTTCAATCTCACCAAGCTACATCACAATATCAAAATTACACATCTAATTATTTATCAATTACATAAATATTACATCATTAATTATTTATAAGGTGTCTGTTTCTACTTTTTAGCAGAAATCAAGTCGTTGGCAACACAATTCATGCCGTTGGGAGCCACAATTTTGGACAAATTCTCTCACTGTAGGGCTGTAGATTTGAAAAAAAAGGGTATATATATATATATATATTATCGAAAATATGATAGTACATTTATTCACATATGCATAACAAAACTTAAAGACTGCTCTGACTACAGTAGCACAATTAGTTCCGTAACTCTTAGTGCACTCACCATAGTTTACTCCATGGACGGAGCCAGAATTTTTTGTCGGGGGCACAATTTACCTGATAATGAATGTCGAGTTTTTGTCATGGATGTAATAATAGTAAAAATATAAAACAATATTACGACAATACTAAAAATGACATAATTTATAAATTACATTCGTTCCTTTCGAGTTTTCATACTTTGATATCATTGTACAGTTACTTTATTATTGAGCTTCAAAGATATATCTTTCTCTATATAAACAATTGTGCTATCATTCATCCACTGATCACTCATCCGATTACGCAATCTACCCTTTACAATGCTCGTTGCAGAAAATACTCTCCATAGTAGCGGTAACAACCGGCAGAATCAATTTTAAGGTCAAAATCTTGTAAACCAATGGATATAACATATTTTTCTTTGTCAGAACTAACTCTTCTGCAAGATGACCAAGGTCGTTCAACCCTTCAAACTCTTTGTTAGAGTGCATGTTAAAAATATAAATCCCAAGTTGATCATGAAGTACATCGAAATCTAATACACATATGAGTAACTCTGTATTTACCTCCAAGAATTGATCATTCAATTCTTGAAGTTGAAGATCGATGACAGAGTAGAACAAATCTACCTGATAATTATGTAAATTTGTAAGTTCTGGAGGGTTACGTTGTGGGTGACCATGAAGTGCGCGGCGTATAAACATATCATCCATACCAAGTACATCAATATAATGCTATTGATAGAAAGAACATACTTCTTCCTAAAAGGAGTCCCACCCTTCATCTCTCATTATTTGTAGTCGTTCTTTGCATAACTTCATCAATTGCATTGCATTCACAATATCTTGATCTTTCCATTGTAATGCTTTTGATAGTTCATTTGAAATCCTCAAGACACTTCTCATCAACTGTAAATTAAATGTAAAATTAAGTGTCTGTATTGACTCCAGAAAATTTGTCGCGTCGGATCTTTGGTCACAAGAACAAGAGTCATCTTCAACAATCATTGTAAGTACATCAATAACAGAAGAGAACATGACAAGTAAGCTGACCAATGAATTATAATGTGAACCCCATAGCGTATCACCAGAACATTGAATGGTTATTTCTTGATTAAGTCCCCGTCCACTTAAAATCTCACCCTTCTCCAATGCCTCAACAATAAAGTCTAATTGCTTCTCTCGAAGAAGATCACAACGTTTAGAAAATGCTTCAACATTATTTACACATCACTGACTACACGAAAGAAGTTAGTAATAGGAATATTCTTCTTCATAATAGCTACAAAAGCTAGTTCCAGTTAATGAACAAAACAATGAATGTAAAAGCCACATGGATTCTCCTTTAAAATGAGTGCTTTTAGACTATTAAATTTACCTTGCATATTACTTGCCTCATCATAACTTGTCCTCTCAATCTAGACATGCTCAAGTTATATCTAGAAAATACCTTATTAATTGCAGCCTTCAATGATAGAGCCGTGGTACTTGTAACATGTTCAATCCCTATAAAGCGTTCATTCACATGTCCACTATTATCTAAATAACGTATTACAATTGACATTTGCTCCTTCATTGACACATCACGAGATTCATTAACTAGAATAAAAAATAATGAATCACCAATATCTTTGATAATAACATTGATTGTCTCAACGGCACGAGCATTTACGATATCCTTTTGAATATCAGGTTATGTCAATTTGCAATTTTGAGGAGTAATTCCAAATGTCACAGCATTAACATCTTCATTATGTGTAGACAAAAATTCTGATAGGACTAAGAAATTGCCTGGATTAAGAGAATTACTGGACTCTTCATGTCCCTGAAATGAGTGTCGTTGTCGCAATAGAAGTCGAACACGATCAATAGATGCATTAAGATGGGTAACATAAGCACTTCTTACTTGTTCTGACTGTTTGTACAAAACTGATTGAATGTGTTGGTCTTGATTCATCAAAGCATCGCACTTAATGCGAGCTTGATTATGTGCACTATCATATTCTCCAACATGAATATGAAGCTTTTTTCTCTTTCCAACATGTAAAACCTTCACCAACAAAATACTCACCCTCGCCTTGCTTTCTAGAATTTGATTTAAAAAGATAACAATACAAACAATAAGCAACATCTTTTTCTACACTATACTTCGACCAAGAACCGAACTCTTTAAACCAAGAATGATTAAATCGTCTAACTTTTACTCCAAATTGTCGTTTTGGAACGTCATGATCATGTGACTGACAATGACCCATCAACACATATGCTCTTCGAACTTGATCTCGGATGTTAGCATTGTAATCTAAAATGGGTATCCTTAGACCCGGATCAGTTGGAAGTTTATTGACGTCGAATTCCACATTATTCGACGTCGCCCCAACAATATTTACATTGTCCAAGTCAGTTATTCTTTGAAAGAATCTCTTCATAAGATTTCAACAATTTAATCCAACAATACCTAATTTCAACAATATCCAAATTTTAGCAATTTTAACTCAACAACCGATCAACACCCAAATTTCAACAATACCCAATTTCTATTTAGCAATACCCAATTTCTACTCAGCAGTCAGCAATACCTAAATTTTAACCATACCCAATTTCAATTCCATAACAGTGAATCTCTAGTCTCTACTCTACTGCACACAGCAAACAACAATACCCAAAACATAGTATTAAAAAACAGAACAATTTCAGATTTTTAGTCTCAAGACTCAAGCTATCGCCAAATGCCAATAATCCAAATATCCAATTGCTAAAGCCTAAAGAAAATACCTGGCAGTCAATAGAGGCAGAGGCTGGCCGTTGGAGGTGGTCCGGTGGAGGAGGAGAGCAGAGGAGGCTACTGCGAGGCTGAGATGGAGTTGTTGAGGCTGAAATGAACGAGTCCGATGGAGGCGGAGGCTACAAAGTACGAAGTGTCGGAGGGGAGCAGTCGAGCAGAGGATGTAGTGGAGGCCGAGAGCAGGGAGTCGAGTCGAGCAGAGGATGGAGTGGAGTCGTTTGAGCGGATGGAGCGGATTTCAGGCTTAAATGTTTGGGCTTTCTCTCTTGGGCTGGACTTAGCCTTTAACTTAAAAAAAAAATTGAGCCCAGAAGTTCAGGGTAGACCTGTGCCCACCCTGGGTCATACTGGGCTCCGCCCTTGATTTACTCGTCACTATACTGCTTTTTAGCTCATCAAAAGCTTATTTGGAATAATTTTTATTAATAATTTTTCTCAAAATCATTTTCAACCACTTATTCTATAAAATTCATAATTTTTTTTTACTTTTTAACTGAACTTTTTCCAATATATATATATATATATATATGTTCTGTACTTAAATATCCTGGAACAGGGACGGATCCAGGATTGGATTACTGGCCGGACTAATACGTACAAAAAATAAAATTACATATGATTCTTTTTTTTACATAATTTTTTTTTCTAACTAAAAAAAATTAGTTGGGGGAGGGTCCCAGCCCCCCTCCATCCGTCCCTGTTCTTGAACCACAAGCTTGATGTGTTGATAGTATATTAACCCTGACTGACTTAACTTTGGACCCTACTAGTTATCGGGACGTCGATTTGACCTTAATTTGGACTCTACTAGTTATGGGGACCTCAATCCTTCGATTGTTTTGCGGATAAGTGGAAATTATTTATAGACTTATTTCAAGAGAGAGTTTAGAACATGGCAGGTATGTATACCTCTTTTCATTCAAATATCCATTTTTGGTATCATTTGCCCTATTTAGTTCTTTGTACCATACTTTGTATACTCAATTCCTCACATGCTCCAAAGTTAGGTTCCTCGTTTTGCTTCTCTTGGTTATTTAACAACAAAATTACCCTTTTTTTTTTTATGCTTTGTTCACTTTCAAATTGGGGATTTATTCTTAAAAAAGTCAAAACACAACATAGAGTGAATAAAAAAAAGGGATAATTGCAGCAACGGTCCCAAACCTATCACTTTTTTGCAGACGTTACCTTAACCTTCACTTTGTACCACCCACAGTCCCAAACATTTCAAAAATTAGCACATGGGGTCCAAATGGACGATTTCTATTAGTTTGACCGTTAGTTGATCAAATAAATTGACTTTGACAAATTTTAAAAGGGGTAAAATAGTAATTTTGAATTAAAATAAAAAAAAACTAAATAACAAAGAAAAAAAAATAACTGTTCATCCCCACCCCCACCCCCTTCCCCTTCTAAACCCAATCAAATTCATTTCCTAAGACGAATCAAATCAAAAAATTTAGGCATAATGGTTCATGCGTTTTTCTTCTTGTTATTCCGGCAAAACAAATGGCATTATCCTCTATTCAATTTGAGTAGCAGGATCCCGTTAGAGGAACTAATTAGGTCATATTTGAAAAATGGTTACTAACCCAACATTTAGGGACCAAATTTCTTTAAAGAAATATTTTTTGGGTCTGTGCATCTCAAGAAGGTATTGTGGAAAGCTCAAAAGTTTTTCCTGCTACATGCTTTTGGAAAATTTATTTCTGTGAAATGGAACAATACGAGAATATTTTTTTTTTCAAAATTCCTGGAATTGGATTTCTCCAAATATCCATTATTTAGGAATCAATCCTCTTTTTTTAATAATGGCTTAAGCAAATGTCCAAGTATCATTGCTTCACGCTTAGTGCTATATATATATTCAAAATTACTATTTTACCCCTTTTAAAATTTGTTAAAGTCAATTTATTGGGTCAAATAACGGTCAAACTAACAGAAATCATCCATTTGGACCCCATGTGCTAATTTTTGAAATGTTTGAGACAGTGGGTGGCACAAAGTGATGTGTTTGGGACTGCTGCTGCAATTATCCCATAAAAAATGATGATTAGTTAAATTTGAAGTTAGACAATTTCTATTTCAATATTCAACCATTTTCTCAAAATATACCGCTCAAATTGTTTGCTTTTTCTCATACGTACTCGTATTGAGCTGAAACTCAACCTTAATTTTTGAGTAATTCTATATAGCTCAACTGGTGCTAATCACCCATTTATATGATATTAAGTAATTGCTCATTGAAATGTGACTTATATCTCTTAATTTAAGATTCTCAATCACTTAATACTTCTTTAATTACGCATAGACAGATGCTTAACACTAGTTGAACTAATTTTTTTTGTAACTTTTTGTTGGAAATGGGTCAAGTTTGACCAATAATTCGGGTGGGACCCGGTATCCGTTTTGTGCGGGTCAATGGTCAAACGCGTTCTACTCCGCGAGTAGATATTCGAGATATATTTAATATCACAAAACCATTTCCGGATGAGTGAGAAATTAATGCTAGAAGTTGGCAACTTGAAAGTAAAAATCCTGGAATTTAAAATCAAGTGTGGGAACTTAATCCCACATAGGAAGTTGAAAGAATTTTGAACCAATTTATATACCTCAAGTTTGGATATGGGTTTGGGCCCCAAGGGGTACCAATAGTCTTTGAAAGGGGGAAGTCTTAGACAATGTCTAGACTAGCCCAAAGCCCACACGCGCGCGCGCGCCGCCGCCGTCCGTCCGACCGGCCGGGTCGGGTCGGGTCGGGGTCGGGGTTGGTTCCTATATTCTTTTTGGATAAAATAAATTAAAATTATTTATTTAATTTATTTTTTATTTTCGGAAATTGATTAAGCGAAAAGGTGTGTCTTTTCTAATCTATTCGAAACTGTTTGGACTAAAACGGACACAAACCAATAGTTGTGTCTATTCAGGAATAACTTTCAAACAGTTGCAACTCTTGGCCTGCAGCTTTTGGAAATCTATAAATAGAGTCGAACTCTAGCCTCAATCTACTGTTTTCTGCAATTTTGTTTAGCGTTTATTCGGTTTGCCATTCCCTTCTCTTCGCCTTTTATTTCTGTTATATAAGTCGCATGCTATATAATTGTTTCTAACAATCTTAAGACGATTTTCATAGTTAGTTTGTTTTATTATTTGCATGCATTTATATAATTCGAATTTAGCGTAACTTTATAATCTGTTTGCATGTATTTATTGATTTTTGTTTACATGCATAAACTGATTATTTAACGTCATATATTTTAAATCCGCTTTGCATAAGTCATATTAATTATATAATATTATTTATACATATTGTGTTTGACCCAACGTTATATCTTTATAATCTATTAATCGATTATTTATAATCATTGCCATACTTTGATTATAATTATTTACATTCTGTTTTCGTAACAGAAATGGATGTAACAAGTGGAAGTAATGTAAATTCCCCTATTGGAACCAACAATACTACGGTTCCACCTATGGCTGTTCCTGTTCACACCACTCCGGTTTCACATGGAGAAAAACCGGAAAAATTCAGTGGAATGGATTTCAAAAGATGGCAACAAAAGATGCTATTTTACTTAACCACACTGAATTTGGCAAAGTTCCTAACTGAGGATGCTCCGGCAGTTCAAGAAGGACCAAACAACGGGGAGTCCCTTATCGCTTTGGACGCATGGAAGCACTCAGACTTCTTATGCAAAAACTATATTCTCAATGGGCTGGACAATACACTATATGGCGTTTATAGTGCTATGAAATCTGCAAAAGAACTTTGGGAGTCTTTGGAGAAAAAATACAAAACGGAGGATGCTGTTACAAAGAAGTTTATTGTTGGAAAATTCCTCGACTACAAAATGGTAGATTCCAAGACTATTATTAGCCAAGTTCAAGAATTGCAAGTTCTTCTTCATGACATACATGCTGAAAACATGACTGTCAGTGAATCATTCCAAGTGGCTGCCATAATTGAGAAACTCCCTCCTCTGTGGAGAGATTTCAAAAATTATCTCAAGCACAAACGGAAGGAAATGAATCTAGAAGAATTAATTGTTCAGCTGAGGATTGAAGAAGATAATAAGAAATCAGAAAAGAAATCTGGAGGACAGTTTGTGCAAGAAAAGGCAAACATGGTGGAATCGAGTTCAAAGAAGAACAAGAAAAGAAAGTTTTCTGGTGATATTCCTAAGAAGGACAATAAGAAGAATGCTAAGAAGTTTAAAGGTAGCTGCTACAACTGTGGAAAAACTGGACATCGTGCTAGTGAATGTCGCAATCCAAAGAAGCAGAATGCTCAAGCACACATGATCGAAAGAGATACCTTATCCAATGATATACAAGAATCGAACTTGTCTGTGTTGTATCCGAATGCAACAATATTGGAAATCCCAGGGAATGGTGGGTAGATATCGGAGCTACCCGTCACGTTTGTGCCGACAAAGGGATGTTCTCTAATTATAATGCCATCAATGGAGAACGATTATTTATGGGAAACTCATCAAGTTCAAAAGTTGAAGGACAAGGAAAGGTGGTGCCGAAAATGACTTCGGCAAGGAACTCGTCCTCAACAATGTCTTGCATGTGCCCGACATTCGCAAAAATCTTGTATCCTGGCTTTACTTAGTAAACATGGTTTTTAATTAGTCTTTGTGGCTGATAAATTTGTACTCACCAAAAATGATGTATATGTGGGGAAAGGTTACTTGAGCGATGGGATGTTCAAAATGAACGTCCTCACTACTGTACCAAAAACTATGAAGAATAATAATACATCTTCTTCTCGCTTATATCGTTGAGTCTTCTTGTTTATGGCACAATCGATTAGGACATGCAAATTTTAAATCCGTTCGTAAATTAATGAGCTTAAATTTATCGCCTTCTTTACAATTTGATCCTAACCATAAATGCGAGATTTGTGTTGAGGCTAAATTAGCCAAAGCTCCTTTTCATTCTCGTTGAAAGGACTACTACACCTTTAGAATTGATTCATAGTGATATCTCGTGACTTAAAGTTTGTGCAAACTAGAGGTGGTAAAAAGTACTTCATTACTTTTATTGACGATTGCACAAAATATTGTTATGTCTATCTTTTAAGAAGTAAAGATGAGGCCTTAAATGTTTTCAAACAATATAAGAATGAAGTTGAAAATCAACTTAGCAAACGAATAAAGATTATTCGAAGTGATAGAGGTGGAGAATATGGAGCACCGTTTGAAGAATTTTGTTCTACTTTTGGAATTATTCATCAAACAACGGCGCCTTATTCACCTCAATCAAATGGCGTTGCTGAACGTAAAAATCGAACTCTTAAAGAGATGATGAACGCTATGTTGATAAGTTCTGGTTTGCCTCAGAATTTGTGGGGGGAAGCTATCCTCTCTGCAAATGTCATTCTTAATAAAATACCTCAAAAGAAAAAGGATGAAACTCCTTATGAGCTATGGAAAGGTCATAAGCCTACATATAAACACTTAAAAGTGTGGGGGTGTTTGGCTAAAGTAGAAGTACCTAAGCCTAAACAAATTAAAATTGGGCCTAAAACTATTGATTGCATATTTATAGGATATGCTCATAACAGTAGTGCATATCGATTCCTTGTTCATAAGTCAGACATTTCAGATGTACACGAAGGTACTATTATTGAATCTAGGAATGCTGCATTTTTTGAAAATGTATTTCCATGTAAGGAAAAGAACGAAATAAGTTCAAATAAGCGGACTTATGATACTGCAAATAATGGACATCTAAACGATGAAGATGAACTTAGACGCAAAGAAAAGGACTAGAACTTCTACATCTTTTGGTCCGCATTTTCTAACTTATATGGTAGAAAATGATCCAAAGACATTTAGTGAAGCAATGTCTAACCCAGAAGCTCCATTTTGGAAGGAAGCTATTAATAGTGAGATAGAATCTATTATGTCAAATCACACTTGGGAATTGGTTGATCTTCCACCTGGAAATAAACCTCTAGGATGCAAGTGGATTTTCAAGAAAAAGTTAAAGTCGGATGGATCTATTGATAAATATAAGGCCCGGTTGGTAGCAAAAGGCTATAGACAAAAGGAAGGCCTTGACTTCTTCGATACCTACTCACCAGTTACAAGGATTACTTCTATTAGAGTCCTTATTGCAATTGCTGCATTACATAATCTTGAAATCCATCAAATGGACGTAAAAACCGCGTTCTTGAATGGTGAGTTAGAAGAAGAAATTTACATGGAACAACCTGAAGGGTTTATAGCTCCAGGACAGGAGAAAAAGGTGTGTAGACTCGTTAAGTCTTTGTATGGGTTAAAACAAGCTCCAAAGCAATGGCACCAAAAGTTTGACAAAACAATGCTGTCAAATGGTTTTAAAATTAACGAGTGTGATAAATGTGTTTATATTAAAAACACACCTAATGCATATGTCATTGTGTGCCTATATGTGGATGATATGCTAATTATGGGAAGCAACCATACTATGATCATATCTACTAAGAAAATGTTGACAAAACACTTCGACATGAAGGATATGGGTGTAGCAGATGTAATTTTAGGAATTAAAATCTCTAAAACACCTAATGGACTTGTTCTTTCACAATCTCATTACATTGAGACTGTTCTTAAGAAATTTGATATCTATGATGAAAGTCCAGTTAAAACACCCGTAGACGTAAGTCTACATTTGGCCAAGAATAAAGGTGAACCAAGATATCAATTAAAATATTCTCGAGATTATTGGTAGTCGATGTATATTATGAATCGCACGCGTCCAGGACATTGCGTATGCGATTAATAAACTAAGTAGGTTCACTAGTAATCCAAGCAATGACCATTGGAAGGCGTTGAATAGGGTACTTCGATATTTAAGATATACCTTAAATTTTGGATTACATTACACCGAGATATCCAGAAGATTAGAAGGATATTGCGATGCAAATTGGATATCTCGATACGAAAGACTCTAAGTCCACAAGTGGTTATGTTTTTATCATTGGTGGCGCAATGTCCTCGGAAATCCTCTAAACAAACATGTATTGCTCGATCAACAATGGAATCGGAGTTTATAGCTTTGGATAAAGCTGGAGAAGAAGCTGAATGGCTTCGTAACTTCTTAGAGGATATTCCATGTTGGCCTAAACCAGTACCTTCTATTAGTATCCATTGCGACAATCAATCGGCTATCGGAAGGGCACAAAATAGTATTTATAATGGTAAGTCGAGACATATTCGTCGTAGACACAATACCATTAAGCAGTTGATCTCAAATGGTGTTATTTCTATTGATTACGTAAAGTCAAAAGAGAATCTCGCGGATCCGCTTACTAAAGGCTTACCAAGAGATCAAGTATACTGCTTATCGAAGGGAATGGGATTAAAAGCCCACTACGCATGAAGTCTTTGTAATGGTAACCCAACCTTGTTGACTGGAGATCCCAAGACCTTGGTTCAATGGGACAACTAAGTTATGAAGATTCAGTTGAGCACTTAGGAGTAAAAATCCTATCCATTCCTACGATAAATAAAGTGCGTTCTGCAGAGTGTGTGAGGTTAAGTCTTAACTTTTAATGATTCCTATAGCTTGAATATATCGAGTGGAGTAAGGCAGAATACTCTTAATAGGAGATCACCTATATAAGTGAGAAGTGGGGCCGCTTCTATGAGAATTATGGGGCTTGAATTCTCTAAAGCACTTATGAAACCCAAGAGTTGTTCAAGGCCAAAATGAACACAACCATGAGAACCTAAGAAATTGTTAGGAAGGTTATTGTGTGGGTACTGTTGTCTTGGTTTACACCAACGGCTGGACGGTTCAAGACATCACGTTCACCGACTAGCCAAGTAAATCCGATAGTATTTCACTAAGGCAGGTTCAAAGCTACAAGCTACCTCTCCTGATGCAATAACTTTCCGTTTGTACTCTCTCTAGTGTCTGCATTTCATTTGCATAGTTTCGGTAATTTCCATTCATGTGGGGGATTGTTGGAAATGGGTCAAGTTTGACCAATAATTCGGGTGGGACCCGGTATCCGTTTTGTGCGGGTCAATGGTCAAACGCGTTCTACTCCGCAAGTAGATATTTGAGATATCTTTAATATTACAAAACCATTTCCGGATGAATGAGAAATTAATGCTAGAAGTTGGCAACTTGAAAGTAAAAATCCTGGAATTTAAAATCAAGTGTGGGAACTTAATCCCACATAGGAAGTTGAAAGAATTTTGAACCAATTTATATACCTCAAGTTTGGATATGGGTTTGGGCCCCAAGGGGTACCAATAGTCTTTGAAAGGGGGAAGTCTTAGACAATGTCTAGACTAGCCCAAAGCCCACACGCGCGCGCGCGCCGCCGCCGCCGTCCGTCCGACCGGCCGGCTCGGCTCGGCACGGCACGGGTCGGGTCGGGTCGGGTCGTGGGTCGTGGTTGGTTCCTATATTCTTTTTGGATAAAATAAATTAAAATTATTTATTTAATTTATTTTTTATTTTCGGAAATTGATTAAGCGAAAAGGTGTGTCTTTTCTAATCTATTCGAAACTGTTTGGACTAAAACGGACACAAACCAATAGTTGTGTCTATTCAGGAATAACTTTCAAACAGTTGCAACTCTTGGCCTGCAGCTTTTGGAAATCTATAAATAGAGTCGAACTCTAGCCTCAATCTACTGTTTTCTGCAATTTTGTTTAGCGTTTATTCGGTTTGCCATTCCCTTCTCTTCGCCTTTTATTTCTGTTATATAAGTCGCATGCTATATAATTGTTTCTAACACTTTTTGCTTAATGGATCTCAAACAGGGGCATAATTACCTTTTATTTCCTTTAACATTACTGTCTAAATATGTTGTTAGTGAGAGTGTGCATGTAATTACCCTTTTAAAAACTAGAGATGATGTTTATGAAATTTACCCTTTCATAATTTATTTATTTACTGATTTTGAAAAATCCAACACCAAGAATATCGTATAGATAAATTACCGCGAACCACGCTTGAAACATAGAGGGAAATACAATCAATCCAATGAGTACCAAAAGCCAAAGAAACATAAGAAGCAACATTGTGGGTGTTATAAACAACGACGAAAATATCGGATAATTTCCATATTAATTTGTTGTGAAAATAATGACATAATTTGAAGTAATTGATCACGAACTCTAGAACAAAATAATTGGCAGATGAATGGAAATTTCACTAAAATATGGAGAAATAATTACAATGATTTTGTGTTTTTGATTTGTCTAATTTAATGTAAAATACAATGAAGAGCTAAATATATATAGGGAATGTTTCAAATCATAAAAGTAGGTTATAGATAGAAAAGAATGCTCAAAATGCATCAAAATGCCAAAAACGGGTAAGGGCCGAATGAATATGACTCTCAAACGCTAAGCATCACCGCTTGAGCTTTCGACCAGTGCCCAACTTCACTGTTTTGAGTGCTCGAGTTCTCGTCGAGTGACGCGAGCATAATTGCGCCAGAAAATTCACCTTAGTCCATATCTCGATCTTTTCAAATTCAACACAAATTCCAACTTTTAATTGAGTTTTTAAATAGAACTTCAAGTAGAATTTATCAAATAGACTTCGAATAGAATTCCAAAAGCATTTCAACGAATAAAATTCCTCTTGTGTTGACCTTAATTAGAATTCTCAATCATATTCAAAATAAAATTCGGGTCACACTCTAATTCTAACAGTGATCAACTTGATTACTCTCTTGGAAATAAATTTGCACGATCAACTATTTATAGAACACCAATATAGAGTTAATTTGCAGCAGAATTGGTGCATTAATTAGTTGCACAAGAAAAATTAGATGTGATTCTTTGAACAACCTTTAGAGAGTTACTTTCTGTAAGAATTGAACTCTATTAAATACAATATTCGAACTTTTTTTTATTTTCCTAAGCAAATTGTTGGGCTTTGATACCCAATAAATCCGGACGATGATGTTAAACTAATTTTGTTGGATTATACTTCATAGGTCTCGGTCGATAAGTGAAGTGAAATGTCGACACCACAATCGAACAAGCCATTCATACAACCTTTTTGGGCCATTTGAAGTAACCTTATATGATTAGTGTTACTCATGGCTCGACCAATTACCTTGGACGGCTTTAGGGTTGACAGCCCATTTATTGGTCACCCATTAGGCCTTACTCCTCTAACCTAAAGCCCATACCTAATTCCCCTTTTATATGTTTTGACCCATCACTGTTGCAATTAGTGTGAATGTTGTGGGCAGCCGTGTGTAGAGAAGAGAAAAGAGTGTTCCTTTGGCTTTGTACTTACTTTGGCTTTGTGCCGTCTTCTTCTCTCATTCTCTTAGCCTTTGTGGCTGATTTTTTGGGCTACCAATAACATTTATATCCAGCCCTTTGTGGGTGCCTTGGAGCAACCGGTTGGGAAGAAAGGTTGGGAGGTTTTGGTATTGATTGTGGTGGTCGTTTTGGAGAAACTGAGCCAGGGAAATGAAAAGATTGGAGCGCCTATTTCTAACATTTGCTATGTCTGAAACTTATAAAGCCATCATTTTGCTGAATTATATGCATGATTCATATAGAGAGGTTAAAAATGCAATTAAGTATGATAGGGACACCCTAACACCCAAAATTGTCATAGATTCCCTTAGGAGTAAAGAGATGGAGATTAATGTTGAAAAAGAAAAGAAGTGGTGAGCTGCATATGATGAGAAGTATAATGAAATTTAAGCAGATGAGTTTGGGTAGAGCTCAAGACAGTAGTGATTCAAGTAGTGACTCAAGTGATGAGGATGGTAAGAAGAATCGCCAAATATGGGACATGTCTAGTGGTAGACAGTGTTACAGTTGTGGCAAGACTTAACATTTTATTAGGGTCTATCCTAAGAAGAACAAGTATAAGCAAAATGGTAAGTTGAGAGGCGAGACGAATTTGGCATTAGTGTCGAGTGATGACCCTAGTGAGGCTTATTGAGTGTTACCCTAGTTATTGCATTTGCATCCGTGTGTAATCCTTTATGCATGTGTGTGATTGTTCAATTCCGTTGCATGATTATATGTTGCATTTCAATGTATTTAATATGTGCATTGGCATAAATTGGAGTGATCTTATTACTTGGTGTAATTGTTTGCATGCATAGTGGGTTGGGATGCATTAGTAGTGTGTTAAATGTCTTTTGGTAAGGTGGAGTATAGATGTCTAGAGGTACATTGGTGGTTTTGTACCTGGGATGTGGAGTGTGACATTTGGATCAGGAGTGGAGATGTGATCAAATGTTGAAATCCTTTATATGTGAAGAGACCATGATTTGGTGGAGCAACACGTAATGGGATATGATAAGTGTGGTGAGATCTTTTCGCTGGGTCATTTATGCATTTCTTGCATATGTGTTGACATGTTGATTAACTTGGTGTTAATATGTTGTTCCGTGTGAACATGTTTTGAAAATGATCTATGTGTTATCTTGCATATGATATCTCCATCGCATGTTTATTTGCTCTTGATTGATTACTGTGATTATCTGCTTCTACTTGAGGCAAGAAGTTGAATCACATAAATTGAGTCCCAATTACCACCTCGTAAAGCTGCTAAATACGATCATTTGATTCCCATATGACCATGGAAAAGCCTTTAAAGAATCCTCTACAGTTTTTGAGAAGTCCCCTATCCCCTGCACCTTACTAGACCTGATGCATCATGAGCAGCTCCGGCAACTGTGTTGAGTTTGTTCCAATTTGGTACCCGAAGTTGATAGGTGTGATTTTACTTGTTCGAACCATCAAAAGTAGAAGAAATTTGAGAGTACTTTTCTTGTACTGATACTGATTGTGTATTGATAGTTTAGGAGAAATTTGATGTTGGATGACTTATGAAGAAAAAGAGCGGACAGACGAACTGAAAAGAAACAATTTATGGAAGATGGTCTAGAGATTTGAAAGATGAAGGATCCATGATACAAATAGGAATGGACTCGTCATAAGTCAATAAAGAAATTCAGGGACTAAACTGAGAAGCAAAAGAATATGCCTTACTATTGCAAGGTTATCCCCGTGCATTTGCAAGTGTGTTCAAATTTCTACCAGTTGTTCAAGATTATTACCATGCGAGCACAATGAAGATTACCATTTGATCACATGGCTACCCAATGAGTTTAAACAGTGGCGGACCCAGCATTGAAGGTCAGCCCAGACAACAATCAGCGATCGTACGAGCAATATCGTTTATTAATATTTAATTAAATAATATTAAAAATTACTTAACATCTTCTCCATTAATTTTTTCACTTATCCCTAATTTCCTAAAAACCTAAATTCCCAAAGCACAATTCACGAATCAAAATTAAGGTAAATCAGAGTCTACGTATATTAAATATTCTCAAATTCTCAAATTCCCAATTTTCATAAATCATAAACCTTAACATTCAGCAACAAAATCCTCAATATTCTTAGATTCTCGAATTCACAAAATCCCCAAGTTTCAAATTCACAAAATTCAAAATCCTCACAGTCACAATATTATTACAGCCTACAGGCTCACAATTCACAAATACTGAAGGAACATAAATAATAAATCAAACAAATTAACTACACAAGTAACATAACGAAGGAACAAAAACAAAAATTAAAAAAAAAAAAAAAAGAAGAGAGGAGCTGGAGCATAGCAGTCGAGCAAACTTACCGGTGATTCCAGCGAAAGCCAGTAGCCGAGCGAGACGCCGAAGATGCTAGGCGTAGTCGGCGACAATGGCGGACCCACTCAGACATGCAACGCACAGGACTGCAACAGCCAATCACACCAGTCAGTATCGTCTCTCTCCTCTTCCTCTACCGTTTGGGAAATTTTAGAATTGGGGATTTGGTGATTTAGATTTGATTTTGTTTGTGGCTAACAGGTTGCAAATTAAAGGCCCAAACACTTAAACAAGGCCCAAAAACAAAATAAGAAAGGGAAAAAAAAATTTTTCATCGGCTGCCTTCTCCATTTCTTCTTGGTGTCAGCATCTTCTTCAAGCTCCCGGTGGACCCAACACGGACGACCGGGGGGCTGACTAGGTACTGGGTCCGCCCCTGAGTTTATGCCCCATTTGATGTCTATTAAAAATAGTGTTATGGGAAAAAATGAGTTTTGGAATAGTAATATTTCGGAAAAGAGAAAAATTTTGAGTTTACGTACAATATTGTTAAACGACGAGTTTAAAATAATGAGGGCTAGAAATGTATTTAGTAATTTGATTTCAAATGTCAGTTTAAGTAAGATCCTATTTGTTGTCAATTTGACTCGTTTTTCTCAAATAATTAAATATAAATATGATGAAAGTTTGAGGCTTTACAGTGAGCTCATAATAATTTCTTTCTAAAAAAAATAAAAAAACATAAAAATTATTCTTACAAGTTCAGAGAAGCTAGGAGGTCACATGCCCCTCCCTCTGCTATAGTCATAAACGAAGTAATTAACCTTTCTATTCATAATTAGTTAGTTAGGGAACATATTGGACATTCCCTCCAACTTTTTGTTTATGCCAAAAACATTAGTGCTTAGTTAGTTGATAGTCGTGTTCAAAACTACATGTGATTATGCCCTAAAAGGGGATGTGACCTGTGGAGTTTTCATCTTATCTAATGTCTTCCACAACATTAAAAAACAACAAATTATCAGGTTTCCAATTCTGAATTTCATAAAACAATAAGCACTCAATTTTCTAGTTGACATAATATACAAGAATGAAAAATACTAGCTGATATTCGTCAACGTATATATGTGTATACAATTTAAACTTCCAAACGTTATTTTTAATGAAAAGGCAAGCTGCTCATTTATTGAAAATAAAAAGAATTAGGGGTTTCCAATGGAGATGTAAACCCTTCAACATATAGCTTAATTGTTGTCTAGTTTGCGTGTCATTTTCCTTTTGGCTACTTCTGGTCACATTTATTCGTCTTTGAAATGAATAATGAAAACAAAGAAAGTCCATCATTATTTATTAGGATAATGTCTAAAAGTTTTAAGATAATAAAGATGATAATATCGAAAATATGAGTACATGTATTTCACATATGCATGGCAAAACTTATGACTGCCGATGGAGAACGTGGCTACAGTTGCACGGGTCAAAGTTTTAGCACAATTAGTTCCATAAATCTTTTAGTGCACTCACCCATTAAGAGCTTATTTGGAATAATTTTTTCTTAAAATCATTTTCAACCACCTATTCTATACAATTCATAATTTTTCTTTATTTTTTAACTGAACTTTTTCCAATATATATATATATATATATCCTGGAAAAATATCTCTTAAACAAGCTCTAAACAAATCCATATAAAAGCCTTATTTTTTTACCCAGAAACAAAAAAAATTGACAATATTATTAAGCCATGCCGTCCTAAATCGGGACGAAAGGGATACAATCGATCACCGAAGTCACAAAGATCGGGAAAGTAGCAGTGAAGTTAGAAGCAAGATTATTTTATAGGTCATATTATTTCCATTCTTGGGTGCAAAACAACAAGAAGCAAATCCCACGTTGCTAGAAAGGGCTACAATATCATTTAGCCATGTTCATCTAACATTATTATTAACTTAAAACTTACTCTACGGCCCAATCAAATTTTAATTTCAACCAGACATTCAAAATTATTACTCATTATTATTCATACATTTCTCAATCCCCACCACTATTCCTCCTACAATATTTCTAAGAAATTAATAATAATCAATCTCGAAAATAAACTTAAAATCAATGCAATAATGCCCACGGATTGCAAGCTGTGCACAACCCGTAATGCTGCTGTCACACTCCATCCTGCATTCATAATAAAATTGCCAAGGGATTTCACAAGAGCCTCAAACTTACTAGAAAAGTCACTGGAAATGAAAAAGTTAGTGTTCTTTCTTGGACCCTATGTTTAAATATGTGGTTCTATACTGAAATATTCTGCAACCGCAAGCTTGATGTGTTGACAGTATATTAATCCTGACTGACTTAACTTTTTTAATTACACAGACATGTGCTTAATGTAGGAGATTTTACATCAATAATGTACGTATTATATTCATCAAGAACATGTCGTTAATATGCGCCAAATCGAAATATCATTGGACTTACCAAAATCTGATTTGAAAATATAAAATAGTGATTACCGACTTCCATTATATGAATATGGATTCATCACTTTCCAATTTTGAATGCGTTTCATTCTTTATTTCAAACCTTGTATGAAATCAAAAGAATAGTTACTTTCCGAAATCTGAATATTAAATTAGAATGAAATCAGAAAGAAGAAAGATGAGATGCAAGTGATGCGATCAGTCCAGGCAAGTGTTTGACACTTTGTCATTAAAATAAATTTGCCCCGCATTGGTGCTAACGGTTTTCTGGCAATCATCTCCCAAAATATAACGACCACGTCAAGTCATAGGAGCACTCCAAATGACTTAGATCGATGAACTCGAACGGAGTTGTCTCTCTACTATAACCATGATTTTGATGCAATAAATAATCAATTCTACAAAGTGTTTTATGCAAAACTAAATTGTAAACATGGAATAGAATGATATGAAACTATCAATTGAATTGTTTGTTGTTTTTCATAAAATCCAAACATATGGGGATCTATATATATAATAGTTGGAAACCACACCAAGAGATACATCTCTTGAAATTAAGAATCATAATTATTGGAAGTTACTCACACCAAAAGTCATGATCTTCCATATGAAAAGACTTATCTTTTCATCTACTCATTCTCTAGAATATTCCACAATATTCTATACAATTTCCAACAATTTTAAGCATTTAAGCATTTTAAGTTTGGTTTAATTTCTTATTCACCAAACAAAAAGTTTCATTTAAACAATCACTTAAATTGATCACAACCAATTTCGAATTTTCCGACAGTCCCTCACATGAATGAAAATTAATGCAAATGACTATGCAGACACTAGTAAAGAGAGAGTGGAAAACACTGCATCAGAGAATGTAGCTTTTGGCTTTGAACTTTCCTTAGTGAAATACTATCGGACTTACTGGCTAACTGGTGAACGTGATGTCTTGAACCATTCAGCCGTTGGTGTAAGCCAAGACAACAGTACTCACACAATATCTTTCTTAAACCGTTCATAGTTCTCATGATTGTGTCCATTTTAGCCATAGACCACTCTTGGTTTCATAAGTGTTTAGAGAATTTTAGTTTCGAACAATTCTCATTGAAACGGCCCAACTTCACACTTATATAGGTGATCTCCTATTAAGAGTATTCTCTCTTACTCTACTTGACTTAATCAAGATATAGGAATCATTAAAAGTATAGCTTAACCTCACACTTTGCAGAAAGCACTGTAATTATCATAGGAATGAGTTGGGAAGTATTTCCCTGAGTGCTTTATTCAATCTTCATAGCTTAGTTATCTCTTTGAACCAAAATCTTGGGGATCTCCAGTCAACAAGGTAGGGTTACCATTACAAAGACTCTTACTTAATAGGCTATAATCTCATTCCCCTCGATATGCAGTATTCTTGATCTCTCGATAAATCTCTTAAAGGTACCACGAGTTTACACAATTGAGATCAGCTGCTTAACGGTATTATGTCTACGACTTATACGTCTAGACTTACCATTACATGTGACTTAATATCTCATCAAATATAGCTAACCAACAAATCGATTGATTTAATAGATACAACATGTCACCACCAAGAAATCATCTCATGACGCTACATGCTTCTAATTAACTTTATCTAAACCTTTATAAATTCCAAACAACAATGTTAGATGATTTTTATCACGCACTACACTAGTCAATTACTTTTCACTAGTGGATTTCAGAAATATGAATATTCAATACCATTATTGAAATATTACAATGCATTTCAATTTTATGAATATTCTTCTAATATTCCAATTGATCTTGCATATCCAAACAAACGCCGTAATCGTCTTTTATCTCATTTCATCCACTTTAGACTTAGTGTATATCATCTTTATAATTAATATAAGGGTTTTCTACATTTTCCACCCTCATAGATATATTTCTATGATTACAAGGTATAGAAAAATTGTAACTTTTAAATATAAGTTACCCCCACAATTCCTCAATTAGGAATGCATGTGCAACTAATAGTGTTGTATCCAGAAGTCTTGAACTTTTCATATAAGTTCGCAAGCATTGATGTTAACCCCCCACATTTTTAGATTGTACTTAAATTTAGAGTTCATCAACTCTTTCGTAGTTCAATTCATTTATCGAATAGATAATATTCATAATGAATGTTTCGTGAAAGTTTAAGTACTTTCAAAATAGTGGTCGTCAACCCATAATTTATTTCCATTGAAATTGCATTCAATGTACTTCAATCCAACTATCTTCAATATGATCACACACAATTTGATCAAGGTCATTACATAGACCAACAATACTTTTCAAGCATAGACCAACTTAATTGGTTTTATATTGAAGTTAAATTCAACAATGAAGAAGACTAAGTATCTTGATTCACAAGATTTGCAACTTCTCCAAACATATCACATTTGTGACATTTCACAAGATAGTATTATTCCATATTAAGTAATACTTATTCACCATATTCAAATTGAATGAATGAATCATCCATCGGTTCGATAGTTGTGTTCTCAAAAGACACAACCCAACGATGGGACATACATCTTCTATATATTAAAAGTGGCTATGTAACGGAATTTCTTGTTTTAAACGGAAAAACTAACGGAATTTGTTGTTTTAACGGACTATGTAACGGAATTTGTTGTTTTAACGGATAGCTGCACCTTCTTTCAGTGTTTTTATCATAACTTTGTATTCCGATGTCCGATTGAGGCGATTCAAAATGCGTTGGAAAGCTAACTCATCTGGCTACAACTTTGATTCAGACATCATTCTCCAATTCAATCACTTTCTATGCCAAAAATAGATCTCAATATCAGACTAAAACATTGGAGCATAACTTTTCGGTTGGAAATTGATTTGTGATCATCTTTTAACTAAATTTGATTCCATTGACGTCTTCCTTTATCCAATTGACTCCGAGCACTCTCAAATCTTCATCGTGAGGTTCGGCACAAATTTTAAGTATTTACATTTTAGTCCCCGAACTTTGGATCCCTTACAATTTAGCTCTTTCTCCAAATTTGTCAACTGTTGCTTATTTTCTTTGATCTCACCAACTTACATCACAACATCAAAATCACACATCTAATTATTTAACAATTACATAAACATTACATCATTAATTATTTAATTAATCAAAAAAATTACATTTTTATTAATAACAAATTAATTATTAAACAAAACTATTAAATATAAACTAGGCAAACGTGCATTGCACGTTGCTTGCACCTAGTTTTCGAATAAATCTCTATGAAGAGATACACCAATTGAAAATTAAGCATATCAAGATCATGATTTTTCATATGAAAAGACATATCTTTCCATCTAAATCGATTCTAGAATATTTTATAATATTCTACCAATTTCAAGTAATTAAGTGGCTTAAATCTCATTATCAAATGATGATTTCCACTTAATATAATTACAACAAATCGAATTTTGTCATATTTTTATCCAAGTATAACTTCCATAAGTCATTTCACTTAATTCATAGAATTAATCGAGGCTATCACCATCAAATAAAGTTGGTATAAGTTCTATGAAACTCTAACCATATCATCTCATATTTCAATATAAGAAATAGTCATGGAAGTTCATGTACTTTCAAATAAACAGTTGGCATTCTTCCAACATATATACAATCCAATAGATAGAAGTAAATTTCTAACAATTCACAATCTGACTTGAAAGCTTTCATTTAATTAGTTAAACAGTTAAGGATATACACACTAATTTGCATGCACTGGAAGATAATTGTTGAAACACCTCTTGTCATTAACAATGATCAATCATCCATTTTATACTCAGTAATTACGCAAATAAATTCCACATGACTTTTAAATATACTTAAAACCATATTCTATCTTTAATTGGTTATTATATTTACAAACATACTGGAACTTACTATTTAGAATTCCACAATTATGTACAATCTCATAAAATAATATATTTTAATGCATAACTATGCAGAATGCATATCAAAATAAAAAAACATTAAAATCTTCATTCTCGTGAACACAACTATAATTTGGAGAAATTTATTCCTGCAAATATATATAACATGCTCACTTCATATGCCCACTGATCCGTTGTCGTTAACCAATTTCCGTGTTCATCATTTAAATTGACGGCAAATATCCAACAACAAACATAACATGAAGTAGTGACTTAACAAATCAGACCAAATATTAATAAATTAATATGATGCTTAGTCCAATGCTAAAGTGAAAGGACGCCATTTAACCGAAAGAGAAAACTGATTTCTTTTTGAATCCATTCATCAAAAATTCAAAATCAGATTTAATATGTTGTTAAAACCCATGTAAATACTTAACATCTAACACGCAGAATCCATGTTAAGATTGTTGAGAATATCATATTGACAATATTCACACACCCTTCATTTAATTAAACGAAACACTTTATGCCTTAAGACAAATTAATTCCAGAATTTTTAATGTGGAGAGATACATCTTTCCATACAATATGCAAATAATTTGTCAACCAAGTATATAATTACGAAAAGTTTGTTGGCTTACGAATTTCAGCAATTCAAAAATAACTTTAGAATATAAAGCACAACACAAAATTCATCTTAAAATTGTAGGAGATTTTACACCAATAATATGCATATTATATTCATCAAGAACATGCCATTAATATGCGTTAAATCGAAATATCATTCGACTTACCGAAATCTGATTTGAAAAAACAAAATAGTGATTACCGACTTCCAATATATGAATATGGACTCATCACTTTCTAATCTTGAAAAGACTCATCTTTTCATCTACTCATTCTCTAAAATATTCTACAATATTCTATACAATTTTCAACGATTTCAAACATTTAAACATTTTAAGTTTAGTTTAATTTCTTATTCACCAAAACCAGAATTCCACTTAAACAATCATTTAAATTGGTCACAATCAATTTTGAATTTTCAACACTTAACACTAGTTGAACTGATTTTTTTGGTAAGTTTTTGCTTAATGGGTCTCAAACAGGGGCATAATTACCTTTTATTTCCTATAACATTACTGTGTAAATATGTTGTTAGTGAGAGTGAGCACGTAATTACCCTCTTCAAAACTAGGGATGATGTTTATGAAATTTACCCTTTCATAATTTATTTATTTATTTCTTTATTTTGAAAAATCCAGCACCAAGAATATCGTATAGAGCTTGTTTGAGAATGATTAAAATTGGATTAAAATTGAAAAACTAACCGTTATTGTTGACTTTTATTAGACGGGTGGGACTCAATAACGACTATATTTTCAATTTTAATTGGATTAAAATCATTCCCAAACAAGCCCATAGATAAATTACCGCGAACCATGGTTGAAACATAGAGGGAAATGCAATCAATCCAATCAAAAGCTAAAGAAACATAAGAAGTAATTGATCACAAACTCTAGAACAAAATAATTCGCAGATGAATGAAAATTTCACTAAAATATGGATAAAAAATTACAATGATTTTGTGTTTTTGATTTGTCTAGTTCAATGTAAAATACAATGAAGAACTAAATATATATAGAGGATGTTTCAAATCATAAAAGTAGGTTGTAGATAAAAACGAATGCTCAAATGCATCAAAATACGAAAACAGGTTTGAGCGGGATGAATATGACGCTCGAGCGCTAGGCGCCACTGCTCGAGCTTCCGACAGTGGCACCAACTTCACTATTTTGGGTGCTCGAGCTCTCGTCGAGTGCCGCGAGCATAATTGCGCCAAAAAATTCACCTTAGTCCATATCTCGATCTCTTCAAGTTCAACACAAATTCCAGCTCTTAATTGAGTTTTTAAATAGAACTTCAAGTAGAATTTATCAAATAGACTTCGAATAGAATTCCAAAAACATTTCAACAAATAAAATTCCTCTTGTTTTGACCGTAATTAGAATTCTCAATCATATTTAAAATAAATTTGCATGATCAACTATTTACAGAACACCAATCTAGAGTTAAATTGTAGCAGAATAGGTGCATTAATTAGTTGCACAAGAAAAATTAGATATGATGCTTTGCACATCCGTTAGAGAGTCACTTTCTGTAAGAATTGAACGCTATTAAATACAATATTCGAACTTTTTTATTTTCCTAAACAAATAAATAAACACTAAAGTCATTCATTACATTAGATGAAATACTAAAGATATTTAGAATAATATTTTTCAAGAAAAAAAAATTGAAAATCGTAAACTTATTATAATACTAAAAGCAATATGCAGGAAAACCTCATGAAAACAAATGCATGTTGTGTAATATAAAATTAGAATAATGGAATCAAGAATACTTGCCTATGCTAAGCTGTAAAGTTTAATTATGAACGAATAAGTAAGTTTTTTTGTTTTGTTTTTTGAATTATTAATTTGTCTAAGTTGAAACGCATAAATTGATCATAATAATTAAGAGTTTCCTAGAAAAGAATAAATATATTTTTTTTAATTTCAAAGTAAGAAAAAAAAATCATATCTAACTAATTATATTTTGAACAAAAATCTGCTTAAAAGTAACTTTTATTTTTATTTTGATTTATGTTTTATAGGCTCATTTTGGTTCTTAAAAATTCAGTCTCTTATTGAAAACTAAAATGCTAACGAGAAAATTATCAAAATGGATAACTCAATGATTAGGGGAATACTACCAAACCGCCAGAAATCTACAAATTTTCCAAATACATCCGAGCGAGCTTGCTTCGACGTATGGTAAATCTGGGCATGGACAATTGGGCTCCTCTCATTTCATTTTCAAGCTGTTATGAAATCGACTGGCAATTTTATTATGGGTGCTTGGATGGATTTGTGGGGTTTGAAGATTTTCTACGAAAATGACACATTCCAAGCCACAAGGCCATGACTTTATCAAAGTCCCCAACAAGATTAAGAAGCGGAAAAGGTCTTTTCTGGTATAATTTTAACAATTGAATAGAAAATTTAAATAAAATAAATTTAATTAGTTATGTGGTTCAAAAAAATTTGCTTTGCACCCTTTCTAGTATGGATAATTTTTTAATTATTTTTAACACATTCCATTTTGGAAGATGCTAGAGGTACATCACCTCTTACATCGGGGTGTCCATAATGGACACCCTGATATAAGAGGTGATGTACCACTAGAATAATCCTTCCATTTTAAAAGTTTGGAAAGCGGTTTGATTTTATTTCAAACCACTGTTTTAGTCCCATAAAAGTAAAAAATTTCAAACAAAAGAAAAAAAAAATATTGGCAAAAAAATTCATTATAAATTAAAACCTTTTAAACATAAACATTACAATACAAGCTTAAACCAATAAATCATTACAACATTTGACAATAAAATGTAAGCTTGTGATTCATTCTTTATATAAGAAAATTCTTATCACAAATAAATCATAATTTTCCTAAAGAGTCAATAATACATTTTGGAAAACCATTTTTTTTTTTTTTTGTAAAAAATTGGAGAACGGTTCAATTTGATTTCAAGCGACTTTTAACTATTGAAACATAAATCCAACCATTTCCAAACAAGTTGGTTTGGTTTAGATTTCAATACTAAACCACGTGAAACAAACAAATGCTTTTGAAATCACAATTTCGATTTGATTCGACAGGTTTGCATTTTTTTTTTGTTCACCCCTATTTTCTTGTATATTATGTCAACAAGAATTCAATACTTATGTACAACTTTTATTAAATTTGATTACAAGTTAAACTTTAATTATTTTGAAAAGTTTATAGCTTATTCAAGAACGTAGATTATATATTATTGAACAATAATTTTTTTTCTTAAATATTATCTATCATACTGTCTTATTATAAATAATCAAGAACACTTTTTTTTAGTCATTCCATTTCATCATTGATGCTAAATTTTTATGTTATTTAGATATATGAATCCAAATGTTTTTTGGAATCCCAAATTTCAGAGATGTCAACCGGATAATTTGTAAGATATTTTTTTTGGGAAACATCAGATGAAGTGGATAATGATATGACGTGGAGAGGAAAAAAAACCAATGGTCAAATTCCCTTTTGAGGGCTTTCCCAGCATAATCACTTGTGGTTAGGAACAAAAATTATCAACTATGCAGCAATTAATTTTTGGCACAGACAAGACGTTGGAGGGAATATCCAATATGTTCCCTAACTAATTACTTATGAATGCGAAGGTCAAATTTATGCGCTTTAATTTAAGAAGTTATTTCCTAATAAACTCATCTTGATAACTAGGAACTTGATCCTATCTATATCTATAACAAAAATCGTTCTAAATTTATCAATGTAAGTCTTAATTATTTCGTACTTGCTTGTTAAAATATGAAGTTTAAGATCTTGGGATTTATGCTCATATGAAATTGAACGTTATTTTGTTACATTTGACCTAGTTAATTTATTAATAAACGATAATTAATTATTAATGAGAAAGATCATTATTTTAATTTAAATATTGAACATTGTAAAATTTTACGAGGATTATTCAGTTCGGAGTCAATATCATAATCTATGAAAGTTCAAGTACTTGGATTATAAATAAAGAATCCATAATGACAGAAATTGAGTTACATTGAAAAGGAAAGGAATTTGAAAGACTTAACGTAAAATAAGAACTAATAACTCGTGTTTGAGAATTATGTATGAACGGATTGAAATAAATAGTAAAAAGTAAATAGACTTATGAGTCATATTAAAGACTATTTGAATAGATTTTGAAATGGGGAATTTTTTTTGAGAATGTGTGTTATGTTTTGTGACTCAAATTTCATGTGATTAGAAAGTTTGATTTATGGAAGAAGTTTAGATAATTTTGGTTTGGAAGTCTGATTTTATAAAGGACCAGATTTCATTTTGGATTGAGAGTTTGATTGAGATAAAGAATATAGGATTGAAGAAGAAGTGTTTTGAAACGACAAGGATGCAGGCAAACAGGGTCACCAAGAGCGCGCAGCGCTGAATAGTTTTTTTTTGGGGAGCAGCAAGGTCTTCGCTGGAGTCGGGAGCAGCGCCGGGCAGGCGGCTCCACGCAGGAGAAATTTCACTCCTATTTGATGTTTGACTCGGTTTTTTATGTTTACTTCATCTATAAATCCAAGATTTGGCTCCTATAAATACTTCACAAGGTATATGCTCTTTAGTGATCAAGAGAGACTCAAGATAATAATTTAGATCATTGTTCAATACATTAGAAACTTGAGAAAATTGTTTAGATTTAGATTGAAAAAATCAAATCTTATAAATACAATTTTAATTTCTTGGTATAATAAATTCTTCTCCTCTTTCACGTAAATCTTGTTTTTATTGTGATCCATTATTTTAATATTGTCCTTATTTTCTTGTCTTTAATTATTTAGCTAGATTCTCAAGAAATTGGTATCAAAACGATTATGTTATCTTGGTTGGTTCTTAACAAGTGGTATTATAGCCAAGTTTTTTGATAATTCTTGGGAGGTCTAAACTGGTTATTAAAGTTAGGTTTGAAAAATGTCGATTTTTTCAGGGATGACAGCTATGAAATTTGAGATTGGGATTTTGGATTGCAACATTAGATTTTCTTTGTGGCAGATCAAAATGCAAGTGGTTCTTACTCAATTGGATCTTAAGATGCTTTGTTGGGGATAGATAGAATGTTCGCAACAATGACTGTTGGGGATAAATATTTCACAAGGTGTAGGCCTTTAGTGATCAAGAGAGACTCAAGCTAATAATTTAGATCATTGTTCAATACATTAGAAACTTGAGAAAATTGTTTAGATTTAGATTGAAAGAATCAAATCTTATAAATACAATTTTAGAGCTTGTTTGGGAGGGATTAAAATCAGATTAAAATTGAAAATATAGCCATTGGAGTTGACTTTTATTAAACGAGTGGGGCCCAATAACGGCTATATTTTCAATTTTAATCCTTCCCAAACAAACTCATAATTCTTGGTATAATAAATTCTTCTCCTCTTCCACGTAAATCTTGTTTTTATTGTGATCCATTATTTTAATAGTCTTTATTTTCTTGTCTTAAATTTTTTGGCCTGATTCTCAAGAAATTGGTATCAAAACAATTCTGTTATCTTGGTTGGTTCTTAACAAGTGGTATTATAGCCAAGTTTTTTGATAATTCTTAGGAGGGTCTAAATTGATTATTAAAGCTAGGTTTGACTAATGTCGATTTTTTCAGGGATGTCATCTATGAAATTTGAGATTACGATTTTGGATCGCAACAGTAGATTTTCTTTGTGGCAGATCAAAATGCGAGTGGTTCTTGCTCAATTGGATCTTAACATGCTTTGTTGGGGGATAGATAGAATGCCCGCAACAATGACTTTTGTGAAGAAGCAACAGAAGGATCGAAAAACCCTATCACAAATACATCTTTATTTTTCAAATCAAATTCTTCAAGACATGATAAAGGAGAAAATTGTCGTTAGGTTGTGATTAAAATTGGAATAGCTTTGTATGATAAAAAGCTTGACAAGTGAACTACACTTCAAATAGCGCTTTTATTTTCATCGCTTGACGGAAGGTAGATCTTTGGAAGATCATCTATCGGCGTTCAAGGAAATCTTTGCTGATTTGGAGACAATGGAGGTCAAATATGATGAAGAGTATTTAGGGCTGATATTGTTGTGTTTATTGCCGCCTTCATATGTGACTTTTAGAGATGTCGTTCTCTATAGTTGGGATACTCTCACTATTGACGAGGTATATGATGCACTTTATTCTAAGGAGAAGATAAATCCTGATTGTTAGTTGTAACGACCCGGGTCCCACTTAACGGGCTGTCCTGGCCGTTAGATCGACGACGTACTGTCCTCACTGTACCAACATGGGTCTTTTCAGCATGCTTTGTCCTCACTCGCACGCTCCCCGAGAAAACTTCCCGGGGGGTCACCCATCATAGAATTGCTCCAAGCCAAGCACGCTTAACTGTGGAGTTTCCAAAGATGGACTTCCGGAAAAGAAGGTGCACCTTGTTAGTATGAGTAGTACCTATCAAATCTCTTAAACTTTCTTGGTCTGGGGTATTACAATCACCCCCCGTTAGACTCACGACGTCCTCGTCGCGCTTGATCCATCTGAGGATCTGTTGCCAGGCGTTGGGATTCTAGAGATGGCTCCTATAGGTTCAAGAGGTGGCTCCCGCCCATGACGTAGCACTTTGTCCCGCATAGCACTTAGTTCCCGCTTTCCGACTGGCAATCGGCTCTGATACCATTTGTAACGACCCGGGTCCCACTTAACGGGCTGTCCTGGCCGTTAGATCGACGACGTACTGTCCTCACTGTACCAACATGGGTCTTTTCAGCATGCTTTGTCCTCACTCGCACGCTCCCCGAGAAAATTTCCCAGGGGGGTCACCCATCATAGAATTGCTCCAAGCCAAGCACGCTTAACTGTGGAGTTTCCAACGATGGACTTCCGGAAAAGAAGGTGCACCTTGTTAGTATGAGTAGTACCTATCAAATCTCTTAAACGTTCTTGGTCTGGGGTATTACATTAGTTCTAAGGCCTAAGCAGAGGGTCTTGTTATTTGTGAGAGGAAGACAAGTGGTCATGGAAGGGGCAAAATCAAGAATGACATCAATGATAAAGCCTGTTGATATTGCAACAACAAAGGGCACATGAAGAGAGATTGCTATGAGTGGCAGAAAATTTTTGCTACTACAGATCATAAAGAACAACTAGAAAAATCTTGGTAATGTCAATCTTACAGAAGAAGACAATGATGTAGTTCTTTTGGCGATTACTTAAGGTGACTCTAAACTTGACGATGATTTAAATCTTAACTCGGCTTGCACTTTTCATATGTGTTCAAATTGGGATTGATTTCTTCATATGAAATAGTTAAAAAGGGTTCTGTGATGATAAGAAATAATGAACCTTGTAAAATAGTTGGAATTGGTAATGTCAAAATCAAAATGTTTGATGAGACGGTTAGAATACTTGATCAGATTCGACATGTTCCAAGTATAAACAAGAATGAAATCTCTTTGAGTACTCTTGATATAAATGGTACATGTATTCCGGTGGAGGTAGAGTTTTGAAAGTTAGCAAGGGTGTTCGAGTTGTGTTAAGGGGACATAGAAAATCTCGATTAAATATGTTAGAAGGTTCGGCAGTCATTCTGGATGCAGCTGCAGTTTATGGTTCAATAAGAAATAACTCGAGTAGAATTGGTTGTGATCGGGTTGTTCGTGGTGATTCGAACAATGATATTGGGGAATTTTCTAGTAGCTCAGGTGGAACTTTTTGTGATCTTGTTGATCATGTTACTTGTGGTGATTCGAGCAGGTTTGACAACTCATGTAGAGTTGTTGTTTGTGGTGTTTCAGCAGGTTTGATGATTCGGCTGGAACTGGTAATAAACATATTGATTCAAGTAAGGATGACGAACAAAGTAGTTCTGCAGGTAAGCAGTGCTTGGATTTAGTTCACAGTTGCTGAGTATGCCGGCAGGGGCATGGGTGTCTAGAGGAGACATGGTGGAAGGGCTGGAAAATGACTTGAATAGTGAAGACTTAATTTCTTGGTATGAAATTTGTCTAAGGTTGAGTTTGTTATGTTTCGTGACTCAAATGTCATGTGACTTGTAAGTATGATTCATGGAGGAAGTCTATACAATTTTGGTTTAAAAATTCGGTTTAATAAGGGATCAAATTTTGTCATGGATTGAGAGTTTGATTGGAATAAAGAATTTAGGATTGCTGAAGAAGTGTTTTGAAATGACAAGGAGGGAGGCAAACAAGTAGTTCTGTTTTGGGACCAGCAAGGCCGACACCTCTGCGCTAGCCCCAGGGTAACGATGCTTTGAGGGCAGCACAGCGGTGCAAACTGTGCGGGAGAAATTTCACTCATGTTCAGTTTTTGTCTCGTTTTTTGTATTCTACTTTATCCATAATTTCAAGATTTGACTCCTATAAATATTACATAAAGTGTAAGCTCTTTAGTGACTCAGGAGAAACTCAAGATAACAATTCAAATCATTATTGTATACATTAGAAATTTAAGAGAATTATTTAGATTTAGTTTGAGAAAATCAAATCTTGTAAATATAATTTTAATTTTTTGGAATAATGAATTCTCCTCCGCTTATGCGTAAATCTTGTTTTCTTTGTGATCCATTATTTTCATATTGCCCTTATTTTATTGTCTTTAATTATTTGGTCAAATTCTCAATGAATTGGAGTTAGAGCGATTTTGGTATCTTGATTGGTTCATGACAATGCGTGATTAAAAAATGTGAAAAAATCTACGTGTAAAATTTGTGATTGAAAATGAATTTTGAAAAAACTAGAACTCAAATATAAGCTAAATGCGTGAATAAAGAGTAAATTTTATCAATTATAAATAGATGATTTTTCACAAACGTCATTAAATTTGAAAAGTACAATAAAATTTATCATTTTTACTAATGGTGCTAAAAAAATGTCACTTTTTTGGTGTTTAATGTCTAATTTACCCTTAGTGACACTTTTTAGGAGCATTTAATGCTCATCAATGCTTGACTTGAATGTCATTAATACTATGATGTGATGATTTAATTTTTATACTATAATCATTTGATATATGTATATTATATTGGGTAATATGAATTTGTTAATAAAAAAAAAGAAAAAATATTTTGAAAAAGGAGCATAAACTATTTTCTTCTAACATTGACAAACCCTAACTTTCTAACCATTTTTTTCATTCCTTCATCAATAAGACATTACTATTGGATTCAACATCCATTTTGATAGGTTAGCATATTCCATTTTTTTTTGTATGTTATAACTAACTACTATTTTGAAATGTTTATGTAATATGGTCAAATTTATTAGAAATTTTCGAAATTATTATTCATTGATTTGTTTGGGTTTTCAAATCTTTTGGATCCTTTACAAAATGTTGTGAAAGATTTCATATTTAATGAAACATGAGTTATTTATTGGGAGGATGTTGTCATATTATAGTTGAAAATTGATTGTGACCATTAATGTTTTGAATAATTTTTTTTTCAATCAAATGTAATAAATATTCTGAAGATCTCTTTAATGATTTACTGTGAAAATTATTTGGGAAGAGGATTTTGTCACTTGGTAGTACAATATTGATGAACACACTTAGTTCAGCATCAAATTCGACATTTAAAAACCGTCGGGCTAGACATTTCAACCATCGTACTCGACATTTAGAAACTCTCGGGATAGGCATTTCAACTGGCGGTTTGATCTTTTGCTATTGTACGGATTTAATATTCGAATGTGTCACTTTCATGCTATTAAATGTCGATATATTGATTGTGTAGGATTTTTATCATTGCAATCTCAACTTTTCAGGTATAAGTAATCATTTGAGATTCATTGTGCCGCATGAGGGAAAGTTTGTTTATGTGGATGACGAATGAAAGTGGAGAGGGACCAAAACCACTTCTATTGTAGTTCCGACAAGTATCACCCTAAGCAGTCTTGTGTTACAATTGAAGGACAAACTTGGTATTCTTGATCCTCGCACTCAAATTGAACTGAAGTTCAAAGTCCCGAACATGAATATACATCCGGTCAAAATATGCGAAAATGAATACTTAAATTGGTACATATCAGTTCATAAGGAAACTGCTATATGCGTTACTATTTTGGAAGTCGAGCCTCCAATTGTTAACTGATGCAGGGGAAGCTTATAGGAAAGACAAAAATCTCACAAAAAGAATTTCAATCAAGAGAAATTCAAGAAAAATTTATTTCATTCAAAACTAAGCTGCCTCAAATGGCTTACAATCTTTAAATAGCGAAAAACCTAAGAAAATTCGGAAATATTACATAATAATAAGAAAATATTATTTTTTCCAAAAATGGAAAAAATTGAGATAATCACGGATTTTGATTCTCCTAATTACCAGGATCATTCCCCAACAAACGGAAATCAAATCCGAGTTTATTTGACTAAAATATTGCCAAAACAAAAATTACCATAAACGGTAAAAACGCTTAATTGATGGCCTAAACGACGGAATTTGCCCAAAATTTGACGTGCATCAGGGCCAAAGGCCCTGAGTTGTGATCATTGGCCCGTTTCCAATCAAATTAGACTAGTACTTCGCTAAAAACGAACAAACCCGAAATTAAATGGAATTATTATTTTGCCTTCATCATTCTCCACGAGTTGAGAAAAATTCGTCCTCGAATTTGACAGGGAAGAACCCTCATCCTCATCAGAATTAACACAACGAAATGGCGGCTCCGGCGGCAATCCATCTGGAAGCTCTTCTGGGAAGTCCTCATGAAACTCCTCTAGCGATGGCTGAACCCTACGAGTGACATCCTGCTCACTGTCAACTAACTTTTCCACCTGCACATACACAACCCCATATCCTTCCATATTTGTCTCGAACTCCACTCTGGTCAGTAAATTGGCGCCATCCCCAACTGTTTTTACTGAGCCTTTATCTGGAAGCAACACACTTTTCTTTCCCCATACAGTACACGTCGACTGGAAGATATTATTACACAACCAGTCAGTGTTATTTTCCAGGAGAGTCTGAAAATTCCGCCTCACCACCAATGCCTGGCCCATTTCACCAACCACAAACTCTTCATTCTCTGCTGCTTCTTCTACACCTTCACTGTCGAATACAGGTGGACCGTAATAATCAAACTCTTCCTCCTCTATTACTTCTTCAGTATTTTCATCAAATACAAAGGACCGTAAGAATCAAACTCTTCTTCCTCTGTTGCTTCTTCAATATCTTCATTGTCAAATACAAACGGACCTTCATAATCAAATTCTCCCTCCTCTGTTGCTTCTTCAATGTCTTCATTGTCAAAAATAGGCGGGCCTTCATAATCAAACCATTCCCCCTCTGTTGCTTCTTCAATGTCTTCAATCGTAACATCCTGAATATCACGATCATGGTGTTGGACTTCCTCAATCGGAACCTGCCCATGACGACCACGACCTCCAGGCGCATGTTGCTGCGGCATAAGTGCAGCGACTTGCTGTGTCAGCAACTCCACTTGTTGACGCAGCTGTGCGATTTTATCACGTCTATTTATCTCCTCTACTAGGGCTTCACGGGCTTCTTGACGTCTCCTTGACGGCATGGTGAAGGAACGACTTCGGCTCTGATACCAACTGATGCAGGGGAAGCTTATAGGAAAGACAAAAATCTCACAAAAAGAATTTCAATCAAGAGAAATTCAAGAAAATTTTATTTCATTCAAAACTAAGCTGCCTCAAATGGCTTACAATGTTTAAATAGCGAAAAACCTAAGAAAATTCGGAAATATTACATAATAATAAGAAAATATTATTTTTTCCAAAAATGGAAAAAATTGAGATAATCACGGATCTTGATTCTCCTAATTACCAGGATCATTCCCCAACAAACGGAAATCAAATCCGAGTTTATTTGACTAAAATATTGCCAAAACAAAAATTACCATAAACGGCAAAAACGCTTAATTGATGGCCTAAACGACGGAATTTGCCCAAAATTTGACGTGCATCAGGGCCAAAGGCCCTGAGTTGTGATCATTGGCCCGTTTCCAATCAAATTAGACTAGTACTTCGCTAAACATGAACAAACCCGAAATTAAATGGAATTATTATTTTGCCTTCATCATTAACATGGGGAATGATACAAATTTTCAAAATCTTTCGTTTGTCACGGCGAAAGTTCACCGAAAAGTACAACATGATGAGGTCGATAAACAACATAGTCTTAAATGATAATGCACCCGATGCGTAAACTTTTGATATTGAGGCTACACCAAAAGATGAGAACTTGGATAACCCGTTATATGAAGCAATTCAATTTTGTCTTGTGCTAATCAAACAAGTCAACAAATATGTCAAAGATAAAGAGAAACCAATTATCTAAAATAAATAAAATTAGTGCCATAAAAGCAATGACCAAGGATTCTCCCAAGCTATATATTATATTGTAAAAGAGTTTTCACTTAATTGATTTCTAAATAGATAATGGAAGAAGCATTCTTCACTTCTTTTTCCAAGCCAGTCCATCTTACTTTATAATTTTCATGCATTAAAGCACTAGGATTGTAGTAAATACTAAAATAGGAGCAAACATCAAATGTCTACAATGTAAAGAAACGTCATAGAAAATGAGGAATCATAAAATGATAAGTTCCCATATCACAAAGATAGCAACATCCACCAAACACAGCATATGAGAAACAAAAATTCTCGAAGATGTATAAGCACAGATATATACAACCACCAAATCGTGTTTATAATCAAATTTTTGGAGGGAAGCAACTATGGTCATTTAGTAAACAACCACCAAATCGAGTTTAACATAGTATTAACAAACTTCCTCGTACTATTTCTTGACTCTCTTTTTCCTTCCCTTGTAAATGGAGTCCTGCTAAATGCTGTAGGACATCGAACGGGTATGGTAGCTGCCACCGGCATGTCAGTGACATTGCCTAACCAAAAGTATTATGAATTGTAGTAGTTATAAAAAATGCCAAATAATAACATATATAGTCTACCAACATCTAATTATCCACTCGGCTACCTAAAATCAGTATTGTCGACTTCTTTGCCTTATCAATTCTAATTTATTTGAATACTAGTTATTGGATCAACTGGGTCGAGAATTATAGGTCAAGTAACTCGGCCAGGAACCCATGGCATGATTTTTCGAAATCTTTTCTATCGATCATGAAAATTCTCGAATACGATTTTCATGAACTTGAAATTTCTCCTTTGAGAAAAATGTGCACGCTAGCTCGCATTCTCATAAATCGGGAATTCAAAATTTATCTGCAAGAATAAGGTACAACAAGAAAGCAAAAAAAATATCAAATTATAATAATCTATACATGTTAATGCAAAACACACATATAATGTTCAGATGAATCAAAGTTGGACATATCGATAGATGACTGCAAAATTGATATGTCAAGAAGTAGTCATCTGTTGAGAAATATTGACTTCATCTGTCAAGAACGATAGTTCATCTGTAGAGAATGACAATTCATATCGACAGATAATTCAATTGTTCTGTCAAGATTTAATCATCTGTCGAGAATAACTGAAACTAATTGTCGAGGAAGATAGTTCTTCTCAACTGATAAGTCACACATAACTGATCTGTGGAGAATTAGTCATCTGTCGAGAATTCATAACAAAGGTAAGACGATGATATATCGTACATTTAATATGTAACGTAGATGATCAACTGAACCAAATGAGACATATGAACAAAACTGTCAAGAAAAAGTAAGTAACGTCGAGAATTCCATAACTTAAGTGTCAAAAACGACAGTTAATCTCGACGGATGAATTTCATAACTGTAGAGATTGACAGTTTATCGCAATCTATGAATTCCATAACAAATAATTGGAAGTCTCTATAACGTTAACAAAGTATCACTAAAATAGAATAACCAAACTCTTTCAGTAATTAATAAAAATAAATAACACCTATAACATGTAAATGATATCTCAAATACAAACTTTTTACTACAGCAAGTGCAATTAAAACCAAGCTTATTATTTGATTTCTACAACCCTAATAGCAAAAGGTACTCTTCTTCGAAATTAACGATTAAAGAAAATTATAGCAAAAACATATTTTTAGCACAAATCAACAAGCAATTCATGAGTGTTGCAAAATATGCTACAAAAATATTGCATAATACGAGAAATACACTACACTTCTTGCAAAATATGAGAAATATTGCAAAATATATGCCTACTAAGCACGTATTTTTAGCACAAAATATGGCAAAATACAGGAAATACACTACACTTACAGTTATACTTCGTAACCGTCTTCGCTAACGAGAAGTCAAATCTAAAGCTTTGAGGCCAATAATTGCGTGGAAGAAGAAATTGGCCTTCTTGGGGTTAGAAAGAAGAAAATCAACGTTCTAATTACGGGTTTACGGTCTCAGTTCATCGGGCTTCCTTTCCAAAATGGGGGAAATTGTCGAAAATGATTTGTGAAGAAAAAAATCGTGAGCTAGAAAAATCGCAGGTAGTAATTTTTGAGAAGCAAGAGAAAGTGGGAAGTAGTATGAGTTATGGTTTGAATTTTTAGGATTGAGTTTAGAAATTGAGGTTGAGCTGAAAGTAGGATGGGTTTGATATGATATTTATCTATTTTTTTGTACTAACTTTTCATCTAGTCAAATCACCATTATTTAAAGACATATAAGTTATTTAAATTTTCTAGAGGGACAAAATATATATATATATATATATATATATATATATATATATATATATATATAAAAGTGACATATTTGTCAAAATTATAAAAATGTGACATTTTTATAAATGATTGAGTGCAATTTCCTCTTATATAAATAATATCAAAGTGAATAATTTTAGATAAGGATAATACCAGCCAACCATTATTGTACGAAACAATCTTGACAATTATGGGTTTAGAAAGAAGAAAATCAATGTTCTAATTACGAGTTTACGGTCTCAGTTCATCGGGCTTCCTTTCCAAAATGGGGGAAATTGTCGAAAATGATTTGTGAAGAAAAAAATCGTGGGCTAGAAAAATCGCAGGCAGTAATTTTTGAGAAGAAGAAAGTGAAAGTGGGAAGCATTATGTGTTAGGGTTTGAGTTTTTAGGATTGAGTTTAGAAATTGAGGTTGAGGTGAGAGTAGGATTGGTTTGATATCATATTTATCTATTTTTTTGTACTAACTTTTCATCTAGTCAAATCACAACTATTTAAAGACATATAAGGTATTTAAATTTTCTAGAGGGGCAAAAAAATACAAAAGTGACATATTTGTCAAAATTATAAAAATGTGACATTTTTGTAAATGATAACCCAAAAAGTGTCATTGGGTGCAATTTCCTCTTATATAAATAATATCAAACTGAATAATTTTGGATAAGGATAATACCAGCCAGCCATTATTGTACGGAACAATCTTGACAATTACGGGTTTAGAAAGAAGAAAATCAATGTTCTAATTATGGGTTTACGGTCTCAGTTCATCGGGCTTCCTTTCCAAAATGGGGGAAATTGTCGAAAATGATTTGTGAAGAAAAAAATCGTGGGCTAGAAAAATCGCAGGCAGTAATTTTTGAGAAGAAGAAATTGAAAGTGGGAAGCATTATGGGTTAGGGTTTGAGTTTTTAGGATTGAGTTTAGAAATTGGGGTTGAGGTGGGAGTAGGATGTGTTTGATATGATGTTTATCCAATTTTTTGTACTAATTTTTCATTTAGTCAAATCACCATTATTTAAAGACATATAAGGTATTTAAATTTTCTAGAGGGGCAAAAAAAAGCTAAAAGTGACATTTTGTCAAAATTATAAAAATGTGACATTTTTGTGAATGATAATCCAAAAAGTGTTATTGGGTGAAATTTCCTCTTATTATAAATAATATCAAACTGAATAATTTTGGATCCATTGTTGTAGGGAACAATCTTGACAATTGTTGGACACATGGCAAGATGATGATTAAACAAGTAGTGTTTTGAAAGGCCAAGCCTAGCGGGTCTATGCATGAGACCTTACGAAAAAAGCTTTGCAAATGTGATAAGACATTGAACAACGATCATTCTAATGTGAGCCTAGTCAGCAAAATGCGTGTCTAAATGTACTCTTCTTATTTAATTTTATTAATTAAATTAATAAATGAAATTTCTGTGTACGCTGCTAAATGTAGAATTTTAAAGTCAGTTCGATCCACATTCTTTCCACATTCATTATTTTAATACTTATTTTTAACCACATATTTTTTAATAAAATAATATTACCATCAAATTCAAAAAAATTTCTTACTTTTTAACCACATATTTTCCATCACATCACATCATAAAATATATTTCTTCTCAATTGTGTGCATCAAACACCCCCTTAAAAAGTTATTTTTGGTGAACAAGTTTTTTCACCAAAATATATGTTGTTCTCCAATAAGTACTTTAGACTTTACAAAAGCCTCCCAAACATACAGAGTAACGCTATTCATCGTTATTAATGTTAAGCACCAATCTAGATGACAATTACATAATATTAAATGATATATTCATTTAAATACAAAGTCATATAGCTCACACCAATGATGCTAGATATCATTATTCAACATAATAAGTCCATGTTTGACTTCCATTTCTTAAAATCATTTTCACCCAATTTCAACCACATATTTCATCCTTTTTTTAAATCAAAATATAGCCCTTGTTTGGCCTCCATTATAACTTGTGTTTGAGCCACATTATTTTGGAAGAATGTATTTTGGAATAGTAGATTGACGAAAAATGTATGGTCGAAAAGGAGTAAAATGTTTTGGATTTACGTGTAATATTATTTTATTGAAGAATGTATGATTGATAAGATGAAAGAGAAAAATGAATTATAATTATAACGGGCTCCAGATCAAATTACGGAGGCTAAGAAACAATATAAAAATCTAAAAAAAAACCTTTCCTTTTGTGCGATCACAACCAAGTTTGAGATTGTG
Source organism: Fraxinus americana (assembly GCA_035079005.1). Taxonomy (NCBI): domain Eukaryota; kingdom Viridiplantae; phylum Streptophyta; class Magnoliopsida; order Lamiales; family Oleaceae; genus Fraxinus; species Fraxinus americana. The sequence goes on from CM068726.1 coordinate 233,587, forward strand.
GCAAGGTATAAACATTTAAACTCGGCAAGTCAAAACCTTTTGTCAATAGATAAATTCACATAAAAAAAAGATTGAAATATTAATCAATATATATAAGAGTTTTGACTACTCTTCTTAATATTGTTACCTTTTTTAAATGGACCTCTAAAACTTAGCACATGTTTGACACAGATTCTCTAAAAAAACATTCTTTCAAAACTCATTTTCAATCATACATTTTTCAATAAAATAATATTTTTCATCACATCAATAATTTTCCTTACTTTTTAACAACATATTTCTCATCATATCACTATTTAAAATACATTATTTCCTTAATAATATCCATCAAACACACCCTTAAAAAAGTATCGGCATTCGTTAAATTGAGACGAGCAATTCGTCTGAACTAAAATCCTAATGAGTATACCGTTTTCAAAATTGATATTCTCAAACAAGCCACTATCATTAGAAGGTAGGTTAAATATCAAAATACTAACCAACATACAAATGAGTGTACTTCTACTCTTAATACAGTTGATCTTTTCAGATAGTACCCTATGTATTAATAAGAAATCAGAGTACATTAAATTTAAACGAACAATTTGATCTGAGTTTACAAATTGGTGTTGCTCAAATGATCAGGCATGTTAGGGTAGATTCAACATCAAATAAACATGTAATAATATACAACTACGAATTTAGGCTACTTCTCTTAACAAAATTGACAATTTAAAATGAAATTCCAAATGCCACATATGAAAATTTCTTATGTTGAGAAAATGCATTAATCAGAAAAATGTATATATTACTTAACAATAAATGAGCATAAAATTATTTTAATTCACTGAATAATCAAATTAATTAAATAAAATGTCATAAAATAATTTCTAAAAATTTCAAATCAAACACGTTTTTTAGTTTTCTATTTTGAGAAAATATTTTTCCAGAACGATAAATTAAACACGTATTCTGCAATCTTAACACAGGCCCTTTAAAAAAAAAAAAAAAAACTGATTTCAAAACTCAAATATAAACCAAACGGGACCTACCATTTTACTGCTTCTCAAATAATGCTGTCGGATGGTACAAATTCTTCTATAATACATTTTTTTTTTTAATTTATCAAATATATAAAATAACTTTTGATTGTAATGCAAAGTCAATTTCAAACCGGGCCTAAGTTAGCAAATGAGAATTCTTATCTTATATATTAATAAAACACCCCAGCTCTGGTTTTAATTTTCTTAAAAGGAGGCCAGAAGATCGGTCTGCATCAATCGCCCTAGCATTTTTCGTGTAAAAAATTAACGGTTCTCCTTCTTCTCTTACTACAAGAAAAAAATGATTTGGTAAAACTGATGTCCTAAAAACTATTATTTTCAATGAAAATATAACCGTGTTAAATAAGATTCTTTTTTTGTGTTTGGTCGAAAATTATTTTTAACCACAAATCGTATGAGATTCATAACTTTTGCCATAATTTTGAAACTTCGAATCAATTATATTTATTTGGAATTGTTTATAGAAATTATCTACTTTTAAAATAATTGGAATATGAATTTGGCCCCATCCATAATAACTCCTTCCTACCTTCCTTCCTTTATCCTGTTGCTTTTTCGAAAGGGGACCAGCTTTTGCCTCCCCAGTCAATGACGACTTGACGGAAAAAGAGTGTTTAATTTGAAGAATATTATCGAATGATCATTATGCGCAGTAAAATATTGAAACTAATCATGCATAGACTTTTTTCTGATTCAATTTCCAAATGATGGCTTTTGAATTTCAACATTGGATTATCATTAATAAGCAATTTACATTTAATTTAGCAAACGTCATATTTTTGCTGAAAGCTATATTTCTAATGTAAAATAATCCCTATGTCACTTTATACTATTGGATGTAACCATCGAGCAAAATGCAACTTGCATGAGGTCCACTCTAAGCTAATAACAGCTACGTTTCTTGACTTGATTATGAGTAGACCCACTAATAATACGGTTTACAACTTTAAGAATATTATTATTCATTTTGTATGAAATCCTTACGTAAAAGAAAATTTTCGATGAGACTCTAATTAAATTAGATTCTATCATTTTCATGATTTTTAAAACTTGGAATTCTCGATAATAAAATTTAACTAATTAAAGCCTTTTGCACTAAGGTCATTTGATAATTCATAAGAAACTATTAAGAATAAACTCAAAGAAGTTGACATCCAAGCTAATTTCACAAAATTTTCAACATGCATGGCCAACACCCCTCCCTATAAAACCCTAAGCAATTTCCCTCATTTTACTCACAACTTTTAATATATTTTCTAGTTAAATGGCAACTCAGAAATGGACAATGTTTTGCCTACTAGTTATATTAAGTTTGAGTAGTGTGTCCTGCTCTGCCAAAAACACTTATGAAGTGGAAATAGGAAATCAATGTGGGTTCACAAGATATCCAAGCTTGTGTATAGAAACCCTCAAAGAATCAGGCACCAGAAATCAAGCTGAATTCATGTCTGTCCTTGTTAACAAGACAATTTCTGAATCCAAGCTGCCTGTTTCTAACTTTGAGCAACTCAGTGTCCATTTTGTCTCTCAAGAAGCCCAACTTGCCCGAATGGCTATGGGTATTTTTATAATTTCATTTTATTTCGACAAAACATGAATAGTATTGTCCTTGTGGGGTTCTCGATTTTTGAGCTAATATAACTTCTTTATTATCTTTTCCATTTTTGATGACTGTTGTAGACTATTGTCATGAGCTGATGGATATGTCGCTCAAACGACTCAACCAAGCATTTGACGCAATCAAGGAATCGCCAAGAAAACATAAACATGACATCCAGACATGGTTGAGTGCTGCCTTGACATATCAACAAACTTGCAAGGATGAAGCAGAGGCTCATGCTCCAACAAATGCGTTCATGGCTGAAATTTCCAAGAAAATGGACCTTCTTTCACAATTTGGCAGTAATCCACTTGCCATGGCGAACCGAGTCACTGGAAATCCAAAAACCAAAACTCCTTCAGGCAGGCGTCTGATGGAAGAACATATATTTCCTAATTGGGTATCAGCCAGTGACAGGAAGCTGCTTCAAAGTACAGAAATAAATGCAAATGCTGTTGTTGCAAAAGATGGAACGGGGAACTATAAAACAATCTCCGAGGCCATTCGGGCTGCAACAGGAAGCCGATTTGTGATACATGTTAAATCTGGAGTTTACAGTGAGAAAATTAACACCAACAAGGATGGAATTACCTTAATTGGAGATGGAAAATACTCGACCATCATTACTGGGAGTAGTACTTCAGGGGGCTCGTCCGGGTCTGCAACATTTAGTGAGCTCTCTCTCTCTCTCTGTGTGCAGGCGCATGAGAGTGATAAACAAATTGACTTGTCTTTTTACCTAATATCTTTTGCACGTACGGATCCTTTCGTACATAAAAATTGTAAATTTTGTACAACAACAGTATTAAACATGCCTATCTGTTTTCTAACAAGGACTGATTAGGATAGTGTGTTTATGGAATTTCATGCATAATAGCCACCACTTTAGCGTTGTTATGGTAATTTTTTACTGATTAGGAATGTATAATTCAGATGCCCCATTATTAGAGATAGGACTGGACAAAAATTTCAAACCGAACCGAACCGAACTGAACCGAGTCTAGCCGAGCCGAATCGAACCGATCCGAGCAGTTCTTCATAAGTTAAATACTCGAACGGGTATCTAAATCGAGAACCGATGTGCTTGGTTCGGTTCTCGATTCTAGACTAAGAACCGAATCAAAATAATTTTTAGTTTTTTATATTGAATTAATTAAATTATTTTATTTTTTCTAAACAAATTAGAAAATTAACTAATTTAGTTGAACAAATTTTAGTTTAATTGTGTTTGTCAATTGTGCTTTTTCAATTATGCTTGCAGAGTTTTTTAGTATGACAAGTCAAGCTATTGAGAATTAAATCAAATAATTGGTAAGTATTACCAATACTTGACAATATTTTATTTTTATAACTTTTAATTTATATTTCATTTTTTTATGTAGTCTGCTTGGTATTTGTATACATTGAATTAATCTTATTAGACAACTTATTATTTATATGTTTTTAAATTAAGTTACGTTAATTTGTAAAAACTACGAATGAATATGTCATTAGTTATATTTATGTAGTGTTGTTGTAAATGTTAAAAAAATTAATTATGGTACAGAATCGAACCGAACCCGAATGGTTCTATAATTATATCTGGACTCGATGATTCCATTTATTAAATACTCGAAAATTTGGGTTCGGTTCAGTTCGGTTCTCTTCACCGACCCATGTCCAGCCTAGTTAGAGTGCTCAATTTAAGAATGACACAACTTGTACAGTTTTTACATTGATAATATAATATTCTTCTTTATTTGTCAGCAATTAGTGGAGATGGCTTTATTGCACGAGACATTGGATTTCAGAACACGGCAGGGCCTGATGCAGGACAAGCAGTGGCGCTAACAGTTGCATCAGACCACACCGTGCTGTACAGATGCAGCGTGGCGGGTTACCAGGACACATTATATGCGTTTTCTCTTCGCCAATTTTACCGCGAATGTGACATATATGGTACTGTGGACTTCATATTCGGGAATGCTGTCGCTGTATTCCAGAGCTGTAATTTGGTTCTTCGGCAGCCACGCAGTGGCGGGAAATACGATGTGATCCTGGCGAGTGGCCGGTCTGACCCTGGACAGAACACTGGATTCTCTATCCAAAATTGCAGGATCGGTCGGGGATCAGATTTTTCTGCTGGAAAAAGTGCATACTTGGGGCGGCCCTGGAAAGATTTTTCAAGGGCAGTTATTATGCAATCCACAATAGATTCTACGATTGCGTCCCAGGGTTGGGTGGAGTGGCCAGGAGCCAGTGGTTCCAGATACAAAACACTCTACTTCGCTGAATTCGAAAACATCGGCCCCGGGGCCAGTACTTCTGGAAGAGTAAATTGGCCGGGTTTTCATGTCATTGGAAGGCCAGAAGCCACCAAATTCACCGTCGCTAATTTCATTGGTGGAACATCTTGGTTGCCCTCTACAGGTGTCACGTTCGTTGCTGGCCTCTAAGTTAAAGGGTCGGTTCCAATCAATCTGAAATTGCAATAGTATAAATAAAAATCTGTTTTTGTTTTAAACTTGTACCTGTAGATAGAAACAGGCAAGTCTTCCCATCAGTGCTTGGCAAATTAGTTGTTTTAATGTATTGCCTAATTTTCAGTGTTTCCCATTTATGTTAAAAAAAAAAAAAAATGGATATTTTATGTAATATATCTTCTTCTGATTGGAGAATTTGCAATTATTTATTTTATATTTTTGCACATTGATAATTTAACAACTGACAAACTAGCCTTTTCATTTCTTGATTCTTAAATTTATCTACATTTTTTCTAGACCCAACGAAGTACAAGAAATAAATTTGACTATTTTCTTAATAGATTTTTTTCCCAAAAGATTGTTAGAAATAATAAATGGTATAATTTGACACCTCTTTAACACCCTCATCATTTTACTCATAATAATAAAAAGGAAGAAAAGAGCAAAATATCGATACAACTCAGGACAGCAGAAAAAAATAAAATTTGGATTCAACTAGGACTAAGTCCGCTCTATTAAGAGTAAAATTCTTTGCACATTTAACCAATGTATACTGTCACATCTCATGCATTAAATTTGACAAAAATACTTATTGATGCTTTTGATTAAAGTAAATAGGTTAGAAACCTCACTTCCATTAATAACAGTGATGGTCGGTCCATATTGCATAAACGATAAAATTTGACTTTCTTCTCAATAGTAAATTCTAGAGGCCGGTTTTCATTACCTGTAAGTTTAGGGACCCTTTTGCATGATGATGATGATGTGAGAGGTTAGTCGCACACAGAATATGACTAGATAACCCACTACTTGTCCATTGATAGATACCCCCACACAATGTAAGCCAATGGGCTGCTACAAAGCGAAAGCAGTTGCATGGCTTCGACTTTTCGACCAGTCTTTTTTATAAAACTAATCGACCAGTCTTTTTCGCATAATTAATTATTGATTAATTTTATTAATAAAAGAAATAAAATATTGTCGAGATAGCATGAATCAATAGTTTGTTATAAACACAATTCGTTACAAATATGATAACTAAATCATAGTTGTGTGAAATGTCTCTGAAATTGTAGAAGTAAAACTACCGTCTGATGGGTATGCCACACACTGCCTACGTTTGAGGTACTTTTTTTGGGATGGAAAGAACAATGAGGTACATATTGTTAAGTTGAAGGACTAAAAAATTATATTTTAAAGTTTAAGGACTTTGTGCTCACAAGGTCAATAGCCAAAAAGGTTTTTTATATTGCAATTTTAACCTTGTTGCAACGACCTTTTTCATAATCACCTCATTCAATCTCATATTGCAAGAAAATCGATAATATTTGGAGGCACTTATACAAGGAAAAATGGATTTCTATTTTGTCATATGGCCTATGTTCTTGTAGCATTGAGACGGAATGACTATCCCTTATATTAAGTGAATGGGCACTGTGCCATGGGTAAGTCAGGGAGGTTTTTGGTTCTTGGGCTGCAGATTGTAAATCCGTTAGTTATTTGGGACGGAAGTTCTAACAATTTACACATTCTTAAGTCGAAGGGCTAAAAGAATACATTTTTTTTCAGGGATCCGATGTGTCTAAAACATAAAAGTAAATAAATTAAATCACATCTTCTCAATAATATATACTTTAGACAAAATGGTCATTCAATATATTAATTTGAAAATAGCCCAAGTGATTCGATATGGAAAAAAGATGTCAAAGGTAATTCAACAGTAATATGTATGATGATGACTTTTTCGGTGTGTATACTCTATATCATATATCATGTAAAAGATTAGATTTGACGTTCTCCTTATGAAGACAGTAAACTTAAAATTCGACGAACCAGAGGCGAGGTCAATTTCAGTCGTCATCAAATATAACAATATTAAGGCACCCTTATGCAATGATGTGAGAGGTTAGTCACACATAAAGACGAATAGATGACCTTTAAGCTACAACTAGTGCATTGATAGATACCTCCACACAATTGGCTACTACAAAACTAATGCAATTGCATGGCTTAAATTATTCTACAGGTCCATTTTAGAAAACTAATGCACTTATTGCATAATTAATATTTAAATAATTTTATTCGTAAAACAATAAAATATTCTTGTTGAGTTAGATTTAAACATATAAAATTGAAATAAGCTTGTAATATGACTAAAATAAAACCACGTCATTGGTCAATTATAAATGGAAGACATGATTAATTTGGTTTAACATCGATTAATTGCTTGATTATTTTGCTTCGCTACTTCTCACAACATGCTTGTGTTGGTTGATGATGACAAAAATTGTTTAAAATTTCCGTAGCACTGTTTCATTTTGTCCCTATTTCTTGATTATCGTCTCATCAATCATTTGTGGAAAACAAAAAACTAGCTAATAAATTAAAGTTAAATATATAGCTATAGTTGTTGTGATGCAAATTGTTGTCAAATGACCTCTCGAACTATAATGTAATTTGGTATAATTTTCAATTGGCATTGACCAATTTACTGAATTAAAAGTCAACTTCTCAAAATGATACAACTTGACCCTCAAATTATTTGGGTCATTTGAAACAATCTAATTTTATTAGAGTTGCTCAAGGCCCATTTCTCCACTCCATGGATGGCTTATGGTATATTACCTACTTAGTATCACTTGACCACCTATTGGGATTGGCCCATTGTCACACCCTAATAACTCTATTATATATGCTACTTCTTTGGACGTGTCTCTGTGTGTGATTGCCATTCCTCTCCTTGGTGAAAACGACGCTGACTTCGTGCTTACTTTACTGTGCCTTTTTTTCTTCCTCTTCTTCCTTGGCCTTTGTGGCTACAACAACATCCCTATTGTGCGTTCTAAGTAGGCATTATTAAACAACTGAGTTGGTCTATTTTGGTTGGTTTTTGGCTCGATTTGTTTGAGGTGTTTAATTGTTAGATTATATACTGAGCTCGAAAAGTGCCATTGGTCTTCAAGACTTCTGCTATATCTGGTATCAGAGCCATTGGTGCAAGTTTTTCAGACCAAAACTCGAACAAAATCGCCCCAAAATCAGTTTTCTTCAAACTGCTTGAACCTGCAATCTCGATTTTCGGTTAAACTCAAAATTTTTTGGGCAAACGAAGACCGAAACCATGTTGTACAGGTGGAGGCGCCAGTGGGTGCATGAAGGTGACAGCTACCAGCGTTGGCAGCGCGTAAGGATTCCATTGGTGGCATGCTGGGCAGATTCTAGAGGAGCTTTCTTCAGATAGTTTACTCGTTTTATCATTTTGAACGTGCTGATACCTTTAATATTGTGTTTCAGGTTATAAATTGAATTTTGGTCAATCGTGTCAGTACATTTGTTGAAACTTTAGGGCGAATAGTCGTGGCCCTAAAACAGCAGATTCACATCTTTCAATTTTACGGACCTTGAGACATAATCCGCTATGGTAAATTGATTTATCTCATTTAATTTTCAGCACTAGCACGTCAAGTGTGGGGGTGACAATATGATTGAGGTTACCGCGTGGGGTGTTCACGAAAATTTACTTCGAATAAAACCACCGCAAGTGTACGGTTCGTTGACAAGTAATAAAGTGGAAATTCAAGAATTTCGAGTATCGTTCCCACGAGGATTGATTTAACGTGATTTCTATTATTGCGACCTTAACCGAATCTATTAAACTCAATATGATTATTTTTGTGACTTTATGATGAAACTATGACTAATCTATAAATTAAACTAAAATTATGAATCAAATGCAAAAGTAATGTTTGAATGCAAAAGTTTGAAAAAATTAATATATGAAAAGCGTACTAGGATCCCGAATTACCAAGCAAAGTTCACTCTTAACCTCTATTTCACAATTTGACAACACGACGAATTGGTTGAAGAATCAATGTTTCTACTCTATCCAACAATCTCTTTCGAGTAGAATTGAACATATTCTAGCATACCATTTGACTATATTTCTATGACAAATGTAATATCCAAGAATGCATGAAATTTTGTAAACACTTAGAGATTCACGTAATGCATATCGGTATATTTCTATCCTCTATGAACAAAACGATGATTTATACCTTGTTGAGTTTATTTCCCTTCTTTCGAATGCATAAAATAAACTACCTAAACTCACACAATTATCGTGCACTATAATCATGGAGGCAAAAAGTGTATATAAATCATTCAACATCCATAAAACGTGTCTAAATATCAAATTGCAAAATAGAAATTAAAAGATCATAATGCGAGGTTCATCGTTCACCTAATACATAAAAAGTCTAGCCTAACATGGAGAAAATAAAAGAGCAATAAAAATAATGAAAAGAAAATATCACCAAAATCTTGAAATCCTGAAACTTGAAGTGTAAATCCTTGTTCTTGCCTTCTTGTTAGCTCCCCAAGGTGTTTTTCTCTCTAAAGTGGCGTAACCCCCTTTCTTTGGACGAGTTTAGGGTTAAATAAGTGCCCTAGATTCTTTTCCATAAGTGTTTTAGCGAGAAAAGGAAACCAGAAAATCGCGCCAAAAATATTACCATGCGGCTGCATGGAACAAAAAATTTCCATGAAATTATCCCTGAACCCTTCCTTGCGGCCGCAAGGAAATTACACCATGCGGCTGCATGGTGTAATTTAGTTTCGAAATCTTCATTTTGGTCCTTGAACTTCCGTTTTCTCTTGCTTTGACCCCTTTTGTTCATTCTTCCCTTCAAATCATCCCATGACATCCTCAATTTATGATTAAATTCATGTCCGCTCTTGAGTTGCACTCGGGTCATCATTTGATTATTTGGATTTTGGTCCTTGAACTTTCGTTTTCCTCCTTTTTAACCCATTTTCTCCATGTTTTTCTCAAATCTCCACCACAATCTTCAATATTGTCCTACAAACATAAATCACACAAATTAAGTTCTATTTCAACCATTAATCAACAAATATTCATGCTTGTGACTCGAAATAAACGAATAAAAACACCCTTATCAACTCCCCCAAGCTTGAATCATTGTTTGTCCTCAAACACGTTCACAACTTACGTCCAGGTACACATGGTTTAACAATTTGCCGTATCTCAGGGTTGACACTTAGTAAAAACACATGAATAACTACAGCCATGGAATACTAGATCAATCTCCACATGTTATAGGCAAAACTCAACGTGTGTGTGTGTGTCAATTCGAACTAACATATTCGGGTCATGTTTGACTCATATCCCGACCCAATGTAGTCATGTTTTCCTTTCTCATCTCTCGAAGGATCACACCTCCCCCAAACTTATTATTTTCACTCAAATGTCCCGGGGTGTATTCTATGGTTGAATTTGTTCTTCTCTATTCCTTTCCCTCTCTTAGTTCAGATAGATTCTTACCATCACAAGTTCACACTTCAACAAGTAAAGGTTCTCATATCTTTTGATTCCTTCAACCTTCTGAGATTACACTAAGCTAATTATCTCGCATTAGAGATGCAGTCTTATCAAACGAGTGTCTGGAGCTAATCAAAGCATTTCCTTCAAGAGAACATGTATATTTAACAGGTGAATTTTTTTTTTTAATTAATAACATCTTTCATTTGCTTTCTGCATAACCCCTGTAATGAGCTTTAGGCCGATGACTCCCAAGTCAAATGACCATAGGGCACCAGGTTTTAAACCCTTGCAGGCGTAGTCACTCGAGTTATACAAGCTCGAACAGATGTTTTTGTTTATTCAACGATTAGTGCAATGCCCCTTTTCTTGTAGACACCCAGTTTCTAAAACTCCGTCCTAACTTGAAACTTTCACTTTTTCATCTCATTGGTTTTAGACAATCCACACAAAATTTCATGCACGGAACCCCTACTCGTCTTAGTGCTCCCTTGCAACAGTTCAATCACATCTAAACTATTCTAGAAAAATTGGTCATGATCTAGCATAGAAAAGGTTTTGTTTTGGGTATATTCCCTATGTTCACCTATTTCTAAACACTGAGTCCAGACACTAGCCCGATATGCAAGCATGAATGTTGTGCGCAAAGTAAATTAAGTTTTACATTGACATGTAGTGATTGATCCAACAATGCATGACTTTCATTCACTCGCGGTTCGTACATAGTCCAATATTGAACATCATTATCAGCATAATTGTCAAACCCACACAAGTACACAAGACCTTTAGCTTACTACTGAAAATGCAAAACGTTTTTTTTTTTTTAAAACACAACACATTTTCGTGTCAATGAAGTAAAAACAAATGGATTAAGGTAAATAAACTTGAAAATACCATAAGGTCATTCAAACACGACAAATGAAAGTTTGCCCCCCTTTTTTTGTTTTTTTTCATTAGCTCGAGACCTAACCACCCATTTACTATGCAAATTTCATTCCAACTCACTACGTGTGCATTGTAAAACATAGACCCCTTTTCATAATCAAATTGAACCTGAAAACATGTGTGACTTTCGAAAAATAAAAAAGTTGATTATTTTGCCCCGAAACACGTGAATTTTTCAAAAAATGGCATAAATGACCAAAGAACAACCCCAAATCGATTCTCAACACTTGATAAAGTGCGTGAGATCATATAAATACTGTGAGGGATTTCTAGGGTTGATGATCAGTTAAACATGCTGAAAAGGGGAGAAAATAAGGAAAAATTCAATGTTGCACCAAAAACCTCTTTTCATCTCACAATGCCAAAATAACATTCCAAAGTGTGTGCAACCTATTTAAACCAGTTTCTAACATTGACATGTGCATTGATGCAAAACTCGGTTTGAAACAGCATGTTGGAACACAAAAACACATGTTGACCTCAATATTTCAGTTTTTTAGCAACGGGTCCCCCAATGCATCTAATATCACCCAAAATTCATCAATCCACATTTCGCATTTCCCGAGGTGTTGATAAATAATGATAACACATCCAAAATCAGTATCAACCAAGAAAACACATGTTGGTCCGAAAAACTCAAAAAAAATGATCATTTAGCCTAGATTTGTGTGACTTTGAGTCTCAAACACCCAAAAATGATTCCATCCCCACGTAAGACATGTATACCACAATTAGAATTAAGTGGAATTACTCATGAGTGAGCGACATGATAATGCATAAAAATAAAAATAAAAAAAATATGAAAAACTACTAAAATAAAAACAGAAAACAAAATAAATAAAAGGGTAGAAATGATGGGTTGCCTCCCATCCAGCGCTAGGTTATAGTCGATAGCTCGACTGTACCGTATGGAGATCATTCTGGTGGCTGAAGATGAACGGTGGATTTGTCTTTCGAGAAGTCCCCGCTCCAATAGTGCTTTAAGCGTTGCCCGTTGACTTTGAATGTCCCTTTGCTCTCGTGTGTGATTTCAACAGCTCCATGTGGGAACACCTGTGTGATAGTATACGGGCCAGACCACCTGGACCTCAACTTTCCTGGGAAAAGTTTTAGGCGAGAATTGAATAACAGAACCTGCTGCCCCACAATGAATTCTCTTCTCTGGATATGCATGTCATGAAATTTTTTGGTGCGCTCCTTGTATATTTTTGCATTCTCATAAGCTTCCTGGCGAAACTCATCCATCTCATTCAACTGAAGTAATCGCTGTTTACTAGCTGCTTGCAAATCCATATTCAACCTGCGAAGAGCCCAATAAGCCCGATGTTCCAACTCAACCGGTAAGTAACATGCTTTTCCAAACACCAGATGGTATGGTGACATCCCAATAGGTGTCTTAAATGCTGTTCGATAAGCCCATAGTGCATCGTCCAATTTCTTGGACCAGTCTTTCCTTGATGAATTTACCGTGACTTCAAGTATTCTTTTCAACTCTCTGTTGGAAATCTCAACTTGCCCACTGGTTTGAGGATGATATGGGGTAGCTATGCGATGTTTGACTCCATACTTACTCAACAACTGCTCAAACTGGCGATTACAAAAGTGTTTTCCCCCGTCACTGATGATAGCTCTAGGTGTGCCATAACGAGTGAAAACATGCTTCTTTAGGATTCCAATCACCACTTTGGCATCATTAGTAGGCAGGGCTACTGCTTCCACCCACTTGGAGACATAGTCAACAGCAACAAGTATAAATTGATTGGAGAATGACGATGGGAATGGTCCCATGAAGTCAATCCCCCAAACGTCAAATAGCTCTACTTCTAGGATACTTGTTAAAGGCATTTCATTCTTCCTCGAGATATTCCCCGTGCGTTGACACCGATCACACCTCTTCACAAATTCAAAGGCATCCTTGAACAATGTAGGCCAATAAAATCCTGACTGTAAGACCTTAGCTTCCGTCTTGGAGGCCCCAAAATGTCCTGCATATGCTGATAAATGGCAATGCTCTAGAATCTGAAGTACTTCTTCTTCAGGCACGCATCGTCGAATAATTTGATATGTACCGCGCCTATAGAGAATAGGATCTTCCCAAAAGTAGTATTTCAAATCTGGATAGAACTTCTTCCTCTGGTGATTAGAATATTCTGGTGGAGGAATGGATTTGGCTAAATAGTTGACAATATCAGCATACCAAGGTGCAGTCTCCACACTGAAGATTTGTTCATCTGGGAAAATTTCGTTTATTTCTACTGACTCATCTGGTTGGCTAAGCTCTAGTCGAGATAGATGGTCTGCTATAACGTTCTCACTACCTTTTTTATCCCTGATTTCAATATCGAACTCTTGCAACAGTAACACCCAGCGAATCAATCTTGGCTTGGCATCTTTCTTGGTCATCAAATACTTCAGCGCCGCATGATCAGTGTAAACCACTACCTTTGACCCAACCAAGTAAGGGCGGAATTTATCAAATGCATACACGACTGTCAATAATTCATTCTCGGTGGTTGCATAATTCAACTGTGCATCATTCAAAGTTTTACTGGCGTAGTAGATTACATGAAAAATTTTGTTCCTTCACTGTCCCAAAACTACTCCCACGGCATAATCACTGGCATCACACATCAATTCAAACGGTAACTCCCAATCCGGTGCAACTACCACTGGAGCTGAAATAAGCTTTTCTTTGAGAGTGTGGAAAGCTGTTAAACACTCATCATCGAAGTCAAATGGATTGTCTTTCATCAATAAGTTGCATAGTGACTTAGTTATCTTCGAGAAGTCCTTGATGAACCGTCTGTAAAAACCGGCATGACCTAGAAAACTGCGAACACCCTTTACAGAAGTAGGAGGTGGTAATTTCTCAATTACTTGAATTTTGGCCCTATCCACTTCTATTCCTTTTGCTGAAACTCGATGTCCCAAGACTATGCCCTCTTGCACCATGAAGTGACATTTTTCCCAGTTCAATACCAGATTCGTTTCCCTACATCTTTCCAAAACCAAGTTCAGATATTTCAAACACTCATCAAATGAAGATCTAAACACTACTAAAATCATCCATGAAGATCCCTATGAATCTCTCAACCATATCGAAAAATATAGCCATCATGCATCTCTGAAACGTGGCTGGAGCATTTCATAAACCAAAAGGCATCCTACGGTAAGCAAAAGTACCATAAGGACATGTGAATGTGGTCTTCTCCTGGTCCTCTGGTGCTACTGGAATCTGATTGTAACCGGAGTACCCATCCAAAAAGCAGTAATGTGAGTGACCCGCCAACCTCTCCAACATTTGATCGATGAAGGGGAGAGGAAAATGATCTTTCCTAGTAGCTGTATTGAGTTTGCGGTAGTCAATGCAAACCCTCCAACCTGTAACTGTTCTGGTAGGAATAAGCTCATTCTTCTCATTAGGTACAACTGTGATTCCCCCTTTCTTCGGTACTACCTGAACTGGACTGATCCATGCACTATCAGATATAGGATATATGATTCCCGCATCCAAAAGCTTCAATACTTCAGCCCGAACTACTTCCTTTATATTTGGATTCAACCTCCGCTGACTCTCCACACTGGGACGAAAATTCTCCTCCATGAGGATCTTATGCATACACAACGAAGGGCTGATCCCTTTAATATCTGCAATGGTCCATCCTATGGCTGTTTTGTGTTCTCTGAGTACCCGAAGTAGTTTTTCTTCCTCCACCTCACTGATTGAGTTCGATATAATTACTGGAAGGGTACACGAATCTCCAAGATAAGCATATCTGAGGTGTGGTGGTAGCTACTTTAGTTCCAACTTAGGAGGCTGCTGAATCGAAGGTATATGCTTCTTGCTTCCTGTTCCAAGTTCTTCAAAGTTTGTGAAATGTCGTTTTCGACAATACGGTGGGTTAGCCTCCATAAACCGTGCACAAGTTTCAATCTCAAGTGAATTTGAATTGATTGATTGAGAATGAGCAATACATGCTTCATATGCATCCGAATGATGTTGAAGTAGAAAAGTATCATTCACCACCTTTTCGATGACATCGATTTTAAAACAGCTATCTGCCTCTGAAGGAAATTTCATGGCTTTGAAAACATTGAAGGATATCTGCTCTTCGCCCAGTCTCAAAATCAACTGCCCCCTCTGAACATCGATCAATGCTCTTCCAGTGGCCAAAAATGGTCTGCCCAGAATTAGTGGAACGTCTTTGTCCTCCTCCATATCCAAAATGAGAAAATCAGCAGGAAATATGAATTTTTCCACTTTGATGAGCACGTCCTCAATGATTCCTCTTGGGTGTGTCAGTGATCTGTCAGCCAGTTGTAATGTAACCGTGGTTGCTTTAGCTTCACCTAATCCAAGTTTCCTGAAAATAGATAAAGGCATTAAATTAATACTGGCACCAAGATCACATAATGCTTTATCAAAGTAGATTTCACCAATAGTACAGGGTACAGTAAAACTCCCTGGATCTTTCAATTTTGGTGGAAGCTTGTTCTGAATTCTGGCACTGACTTCTTTAGTCAACATTACAGTCTCGTGATCTTCCAACTTGCGTTTGTTTGATAGAATATGGGATATTTATATGGAGCTTTCTGAACACTTCAAGGAATTTTTTGTACTGCTGCTCCATTCGCGGTTTCCTCAATTGTTGTGGAAATGGGATGGGTGGTTCATAAGGGTTCACTGAATTATCTGGAACTTGCTGTGGTATCGCTGGTCTCTCTTTCACTGGTGTCTTTTTGGTGCTGTCAGTCTCCTCTTCAGTCTCTTTCCCAGGTGGGTCTACAGTCTTTTGGTCTACTCCTGGTCTTTTCACATGTATCTCAGGTAGCTGAACTCCACTTCTTGTAGTAATGGCTTGAACATGCTCTCTAGGATTCACTTCTATATTGCTCGGTAAAGCACCAGGCACTCTCACTGTCATAGAAAGAGCTAGTTGTCCCATTTGAGTCTCTAGATTCTTAATAGCTGCACCCTGATTCTGGAAGTTTGTTTCAGTCTTTCTCATGAATTGATTTGTGGTTTCCATGTATTTATCGGTCTTTTCCATGAGTTTCACAAACATATCTTCCAACTGAGGTTTCCTCTTCTGCTGAAACTGCCTCTGAGCCCGAGTATGATTCTGATTGTGATTATGATTCTGATTACCACCCCAAGAGAAATTTGGGTGATTTCTCCATCCCGGATTGTATGTCTCAGAGTGAGGATTGTTCTGCTGACATTGACCCCATTGAGTGAAATCCACCTGTTCAATCCGTTGTGTAACAATGGAACATTCAGCTGTACCATGCTCTGCTCTACATTCTTCACAACTGAGCTTCTTCACTTGTGCTGAATTCACGGTCTGTGTTATACCCTCTATCTTGTAAAACAAGGAGTCAATCTTTGCAGATAGTGCTGAATAAGTATCTACCTCATACACTCCAACTGCTTTCTTTGCACCCACTCCATCTGTAGACCACATGGCTGAGGTATTAGCCATTCTCTCAAACAACTCCCAAGCTCCCTCAACTGACCTGGTGGTTAAGGAACCATTTGATGACGAATCTACCATGCTTCTAAAAGTTGGTGTTAGTCCCCAATAGAAGTATCTAATTTGTTCTTTCTTGTCATATCCATGTTGAGGACACTTTCTTAGCATGCCCTTGAACCTGCTCCACGCTTCATCAAATGATTCAGTCTCATGTTGGCTAAAAACTGATATGTCGTGCCTCAATCTCCCCACTTTAGCCGGTGAGAAGTATTTGGTGCAGAATTTCTGAGCCAAGTCATTCCAAGTAGTTATGCTCGCCACCGGGAGTGAATCGAGCCACTCAATTGCTTTATCCCGAAGAGTTAGCGGAAACAGCCTTAGTCTGATTGCATCTTCTGATATCTCAGGGTATTTGAAGTGTTGACACATATCCAAAAAACGAGATATATGTGTGTGGATTCTCGTTGGCTGTTCCGTAAAATTGATGTCCATTCTGAAAGAGTTGGATGATATTTGTCTTCAGTTGAAAGTTCGGCTGTCCGAATTTTTGAACAACATACGGTGCTAGAAAATCCCCAAGTATAGTATTCCCATCATCCTGAGCTTCAGCATTGGCTGGCGCTGCAAGACCTATCCTCGGTTCCAATTGTTGATCAGTCATTCCGATTTGTCCTTGATTGACCTGATGTGCTACTCTTGCTTCTCTCTGTCTGTTATGAAAGGTTCGTTCAATTTCCAGATCAACTGGAAATAAACCACAGCTGATTGATCTTGCATGCAATACCTGAAAAGGCAAAAACAGTAGTAGCACTTAGCTCAGCCCAAGTAATTGAACGAAAAATAAAATAAAATAAAATAAAACTAAATAAAACAAGTTCGAATTAGTGTCTAGATAACAAAAATCAAATTAATACTCAATCCCCGGCAACGGTGCCAAAAACTTG
The DNA here is from genome assembly GCA_035079005.1 of Fraxinus americana. NCBI lineage: Eukaryota > Viridiplantae > Streptophyta > Magnoliopsida > Lamiales > Oleaceae > Fraxinus > Fraxinus americana. Next base: position 251,393 of record CM068726.1, read on the forward strand.
TTCACGAAAATTTGCTTCGAATAAAAGCACCGCAAGTGTACGGTTCGTTGACAAGTAATAAAGTGGAAATTCAAGAATTTCGAGTATCGTTCCCACGAGGATTGATTTAACGTGATTTCTATTATTGCGACCTTAACCGAATCTATTAAACTCAATATGATTATTTTTGTGACTTTATGATGAAACTATGACTAATCTATAAATTAAACTAAAATTATGAATCAAATGCAAAAGTAATGTTTGAATGCAAAAGTTTGAAGAAATTAATATATGAAAAGCGTACTAGGATCCCGAATCACCAAGCAAAGTTCACTCTTAACCCCTATTTCACAATTTGACAACACGACGAATTGGTTGAAGAATCAATGTTTCTACTCTATCCAACAATCTCTTTCGAGTAGAATTGAACCTATTCTAGCATACCATTTGACTATATTTCTATGACAAATGTAATATCCAAGAATGCATGAAGTTTTGTAAACACTTAGAGATTCACGTAATGCATATCGGTATATTTCTATCCTCTATGAACAAAACGATGATTTATACCTTGTTGAGTTTATTTCCCTTCTTTCGAATGCATAAAATAAACCACCTAAACTCACACAATTATCGTGCACTATAATTATGGAGGCAAAAAGTGTATATAAATCATTCAACATCCATAAAACGTGTCTAAATATCAAACTGTTTGGTTGACAATCTCTTATCGCACCGTTGATTCCATTAGAACACCTAGACCTTACTCATCCAAACATTTCCTTGATCTAAAATTGAGAATCTTACGAAATCCTAGTAATCTAGAACGGTGTATAAATTTGATTCTTTTGTACTCACCATAAGTTTTCAAATGAATAAGTTTGATCATTGTCTGTATTTCTAATATGATGATGCTAATAATAACTATCTATTTTTATTGTTATATGTGGATTATATGCTCTTAGTTGGTTCATCACCTAAGTGGATAAGCAAGATAAAGAAAAAATTGAATAGCGAATCTGACATGAAAGATCTAGATAAAGTCAAGAGAATCCTAGGTATGGAGATTGAAAGAGCTATGCCAAATTTTGCTTTGTTTCTGCATCAATCTCCCCATGTTTCAAAAGTATTGAAAACATTTGGTATGCATGATTGCAAACCTGTTACATTACCTTTAACTAATAAATTTATATTATCTAAAAATCAGGCTCCCTGTAATGAAAAAGAAATAGAATACATGAGTAGGATCCATACTCAAATGCAATTGGATCTATTAAGTATTTAATGGTTTACGCTAAACCAAATTTAGCATTGCTATTAGTACTCTTAGTTGGTACATGTCTAATCCGGGTCCTGAGCATTGGGAAGCCTTAAAATGGATGTTAATGTTTTTAAATGGGATTACTGATGTAGATCTAAAGTTTGGTGCTAATAAAAAAGGTATGAAATTTTGTATATGCAGACTATGCGGGGGATAAGGATAATAAAAAATCTACTTCTTCATATGTGTTTACTTTGTCTCACTCTTGTATTAGTTGAAAATCACAGTTACAACACATAGTTGTACTATCCACAACAGAATCTGAATATATTGCTACTACTGAAACAGTTAAAAAGGCTTTATGGCTTAGAGATTTGCTTCGTGAACTTTGTGTTTGAAGTGATTATGTGGTAGCATATTCTAATAATCGATCTTCTATATATCTATGCAAAAATCCTATTTTTTACGAGCGTTTATAAGTGTAATTTTTTACACTTATTTGGGACCTAAAATAACGATATTTGATAGTTCTTTTGACAAAATATATTCTAAATTGTTGCATTTTATATTTAATAGGTGAAATTCTTTGAATGGAAAAGAAATTGAAAGGAAACAAAATGTGGCAAAAATGGTAAAATTCAAAGTACAAGGACTAATTTGCATTACGTGAAAGAGTTGATGATTTGCAAATCAAACATTAATTAATTTGGCATCAATTTGGATGGACTTTTATCGGGTTAAAAAATTAGGTTTTATATATAAAACATATACACGCACAGTTGAAGAAAAAATTAATTCCAGATTTATTCACGTTTGGTCAATTTTTGGTGATGTCGTTCCACTCCTGCGTGTTAAATTTCATATTATGATAAGCTAGATTTTTATATTGCTAAAAATATAGACGAACCCTTATTTTAAAATTTTTAGTATTAATTAATTATTTGGACGTTAATTCGTTTGAATGCCTGGATGTTTATTATGATTTAGTATGCTTTTCAATTAATTGACCATTAGTTGAATTATTTGTGAATTTTATTGTCATCAAGAGAGATAATAGAATTGTTAACACGTAGTAATAAGCATTTTGATGTTCGACAGATGATAGAGATATATCCATATGTTTCGCATGGTTTTTTTTAGATGTTCTATCTCGTTTAATACTTTCTTATATTTTGGTATCTTTTATGGAGATATAGAAATATCACAAATAAGATTAGATTTAATTGCTATTGAGATAAACTTTTAAATAAATTTGGAACTTCGACCAACTTACATGATAATAAATAGTCATTTTAATTGTTGTACTAAAAATGGACTAACAAGGGGGATTATACATCTCAGCGATGCATCTTAAAATTTTGATAAACTTTTATTTTGATTTATAGTACGTGATAAATTAGACATATATTTATTACAAATTATTATTGTTATTCAATTAAGGGTATTATTAACTTTAACTCGATAAAACACGTAGTTCTAGTGGGTTCGACACTTTACACACTATTATATTATTTGATCACAATCCCGTTCACTTGTTGTTTTCAAACGGTCAAATGCACCAAACACATTGATATTAGACTACGTTTCATTAGAGATATTGTGTCACAAAAAGTGGTAAGACTTGACAAGGTCCATACACAATATAATCCCTCGGACATGAGCACTCAAGTGTTGACATTGGTGAAGTTTAGAAGTTGCAATGATCTTCTAAATATTGGTTGAGGTAAATAATTTCTAATTTTATTGGTTTTCCTTTTAGAATTGTCAACTAATGGGTGATAATATTTTTTTCTTACTAGTCCTTTGACACCAAGGTCAAGGTTTGTTGGGCAAATTGTTATCAAATGACCTCATGGGCTATAATGTAACTCGGTATAATTTCCAGTCGACATTGATCAATTAACTGAACTAAAAGTCAACTCTTCAAAATGATACAACTCGACTCTAAAATCATTTGGGCCATCTGAGACAATCTAATTTATTAGAGTTGCTCAAGGCCCATTTCCCGACTCCGTGGATGGCTTATGTTATATTACCCACATGGGATCATTTGACCACCTATTGGGCTTGGTCCATTTTCACACCCTAATCACTCTATAATAGATATTGCTTCCTTGGTCGTGTCTCTATGTGCTATTGCTATTCCTCTCCTTGGTGAAAAAGGGTGCCGGCTTCGTGCTTACTTTATGGTGCATTTTTTCTTCCCCTTCTTCCTTGGCCTTTGTGGCTGCTGATAAGTGTATTTTGCACACTTATCTATGCCATAAAATTAGAGTGTTTTTTAGTGATTTGGATGAGTTATAGCTTAATTTATTGTTAATTATGTTTGTTAGGTTGAACTCAATGCAAATTGGTTGTTAACACTTTACCTTCTAATTTGTCTAGGGGTCAAAGAGATAAGCTAAAGAGTGATGCAAAATATTATGTATGGGACGATCCATACTTGTGGAAGCATTGTGCAGATCAAGTGATTAGAAGGTGTGTTCCTGAAAATGAGATTACTTCCATTCTCACCTTTTGTCACTCCTATGCTTGTGGAGGACATTTTGGAGCAAAAAGGACAGCAAGAAAAGTGCTTGAATGTGGTTTCTATTGGCCATCCTTGTTTCGAGACGCCTACTCCTTTTGTAAGTCATGCGAAAACTGTCAAAAAACAGGTAATATATCCCAGAGGACTGAAATGCCACAAAATGCCATACTTGTTTGTGAAATCTTTGATGTTTGGGGTATTGATTTCATGGGACCATTTCCTGTATCTTTCGGTTTTACTTATATTTTGCTTGCTGTGGATTATGTTTCGAAATGGGTGGAAGCCAAAGCCACCAGGACTGATGATTCTAAAGTTGTTGCAGATTTTATCAAGTCTAATATATTCTCCAGGTTTGGGATCCCGAGAGCCCTCATCAGCGATCGAGGCACTCATTTTTGTAATCGAACTGTGGAAGCTCTATTGAGGAAATACCATGTCACCCACAAGGTGTCAACTGCATATCATCCACAAACTAATGGTCAGGCGGAGGTGTCAAATCGTGAAATCAAATCCATCATTGAGAAAACGGTCTGCCCAAATAGAAAAGATTGGAGCTTGCGCTTGGATGAGGCTTTATGGGCATACAGAACTGCATACAAAACACCCATTGGTATGTCACCTTACCGGTTAGTGTTTGGGAAACCATGTCACCTTCCAGTGGAGTTAGAACACAAAGCTTACTGGGCCGTCAAGAGTTTCAACATGAAGATGGATGAGAGTGGAGAACATAGAAAGTTGCAACTTCAAGAGCTAGAGGAAATTCGCAATGATGCCTATGAGAGTGCAAGAATTTATAAGGAGAAAACGAAGGCTTTCCATGACAAGATGATCTCTAGGAAGGAATTTGAAGTTGGTCAAAAAGTCCTCCTATACCAATCGCGGCTTCGTCTGTTTCCAGGTAAATTGCGTTCCCGTTGGATTGGACCTTTTGTTATTACTAATGTCTTTCCTCATGGTGCAGTAGAAATCCAAAGTCTGGAAACCTCAAAGGTATTCAAGGTCAATGGTCATAGACTCAAACCTTTCTATGAAGGCCTTCAGGTGGAGGACGTGACACAATTGGATCTCGACGACCCACTCTATGCCAGTTGAAGGATAAGCAATAAGTCGAGCCAAAGACAATAAACAAAGGCGCTGCTTGGGAGGCAACCCAAGGGGAGTTCGTTCCTTTATCTTTTTATTTATTTATTTATTTTTATTTTTATTTTTTTTCGCATTCATATTTTAGTTATCTTTCTCTTTTTCTTTGCATTTCACCTTACATTGGGGACAATGTAAGTTTTAAGTGTGGGGGAGGGAGTTTAGATTGAGTTTAAATTTCAAAAAAAAAAAATTTGAAAATTTTTGCATGATTTTTCAAGAAGGGGAGTTGAGGTTAAATTATTTTTGGTTGTGTATGCTATTTGCAATAATTAATTAAGCTTTTAAAGAACTCATAACATGATTGAATGAATAATCCTTCAACTTAGAGTTTAGTGGAGTTATTTTCTTTGAGGATGGTAGTAACTAAATTCTGTAGACAAAAGCCAGTGAGATTTTTGAGCCTTTAGACTGACACATCCATAACAGTCTCATAATTTTCTTTCATGTGTGATATTATTCCATGGTTTTGTTTCTCTAGAACTTGCCTTGATTCTCTTTAAGATCATATTGACACATGCATGCACGAACATGATTAAGGCCATCTTTGTCACATAAATAAGCTTCATTAGCCAAATAGCCGACCCTGTAATTGAATTTTCCATTGTGAGCCCCTTTGAGCCTCATTGCCTTTTCTTTGTATAAGCTCACATTACAAGCTTTAAACTGGAAAAACAATGTCTTTACCCAAGCCTTAGAGCTAGTGGAGTAATGTTGAATGTCATGAGAAGTGTGGATATGCAATGAAATAAGTGTGGGGGTATCAAGATTTATGGTAATGCTATTATTGGTGAATTGAAACAAATTTTCTATGTCGATTCAGGGAGTTCTATTATTGGTGTATAATTTGGAGTTTACATTGTGCAAGAAAAACACAAGAAAAATTAAAAAAAAAAAAAAAAATGAATGATTGAAAAAAAAAAAAAAAAAAAAAAAAAAAAAAAAAAAAAAAAAAGGAAAAGAAAATGAGTGATAAAGGAGAGTGAATTTGATGTGAAAAAGATCTATATTCATAACTCTTCATACATTACAAGAAAGAGTTCGATTTGTGTGGGATAGATGCAAAAATGATGAAGCTATTATGTGGAGTGGTTGGTTTACATGTCTTATGTATATGTTTGAGCTAAGTCTATTTATCTTTACTCCACTAGTTTCGATGGCTCTTGAGTCACATACCCAAATATTTCCCACCTTGACCATAAGCCACATTACAACCTTCGGAAAGTCCTTATGATTCTTGTAAAGCATGTGATCTAAGTGGTGGCGAATGAGAAGATATGCAAGCATATGGTAGAACATCTCCATTGGAATGAATTTGAGCGAAATACTTACCCTTTTAAACACATGAGAGTTGAGTGCTTATATCCGTGAGAGTCTACATGTTTAGTTTACTCCATCTTTATATGAAAATGCTTGCTAATTGAATATGAGTTGTGTGGAATGTTTATTCATGAAATTTTATGTGTTTTGAAAAAGCTTGATGGTTCTATGTTCTTGACATTACAACCTAGTGTTTTTGGGGAATTAAATTTGAGTTTTGCCCGAGGACGAGCAAAAGCTAAGTGTGGGGGAATTTGATAGGAATGTAAAATACACATTTTCCATCTTTATTTAATGAGCTCATATGACTATTTTATGCCTAAATGTACTTAGTATTCTCATATTTTTGGTTTAGGTGGCAATTCGATGGATATGACGTAATTTGGAAGAAATAAGGGAAAAGGACCAAAATGAAAGAAAGCGAAAGTTCGGGAACCAAAGTACAAATATTCAAAAGTTGTATCGAACCTCACGATGAAGACTTGAGAGTGTTAGAGACCAATTGGATGAAGAAAGAAGTCAAAGGGATGAAATATGGCCAAGGCATCATCACATATCAACTTTCAAACTGAAAAGTTTTGCATCGGTTTTCAGCCTCCTATTGAGACCAATTTTGGACATGGAAACCGATCTCATTCGAAGATATTTTCTGAAGCAAAGTTGTAGCCCTTTGTGTTAGCTTTCCAACGCATCTTGAATCACCTCAATTGGACTTTGGTAGAGAAAGTTATGGTCAAAATACTAAAAGCTGTTCGGCAGAGAAAAATTAACACTATGCGGTCGCATAGTGTTAATTTCTTGCGGCCGCATAGACCATTACCGAGAGTTTCAGGGCTGAATTTATTTGTTCTATGCGACCGCATGACATATAACTATGCGACCGCATAGTACATTCTGGTGACGCGATTTTCTGGTTTCCTAATTCCATTCCACTACTTATGGAAACAAGTTCCTTTGATATTTATAAACCCTAGAACACACGAAAAAGACAAGAACGCCTCCAACCTATTTTCTCTCTATTTTTCTTAGATCTATCATGTGTAACTAAACTTCTACGCTTGATTGAAGGATACCGAAGCCTTGGAATACATTATAACTGTGAGATCCACCTATTTTCATTGTTTAATTTATATTTTCAGTATTGAATATTCTTCTATGCATAATTTTATGATTGTCATGTTTGATTGCTAAGAGATCTATTAGTTTTTCATATATTGCAATCTATAGCTAAGTTAAATCTCAAATCTGTAATTGCTTGAATCATTTAACTTGTGAAGCACTAGGATTTGATAATTTTCTGTGATAGATGTTATTGAATTTTAAGAAGAATGTTTAAATAAATTGAATGCAACCATTGGTTTTGTATTATCTAGTTCATCGATTTCTCTATTATTTAAAGCTGTTATTAAATTAAATCTTTAGCGCTGGTCTGAGATTATTTAATAATTAGAGTTAATTTGAATGCTGGTTTTTGATTAACTAAAATTAAGGAGAAATAAGAATTTATTCCAACGATGAATATTGTGAATGTGGATTGATTATTCTTTGTAGATCGATGAATGGTTATAAATCTCCAATGGTAGAAGTTGACTTTGATCAAGACTCGTTTCATTGGTTTAATACAACTCGTTAATTTACATTGTTATTTGTTATAAGATTGATTTCGTTATAAACAGAACCCCCCAATCGTTATACGAAGCATAAATCGTTAATTGCACACTCTTCGTGGGATCGACCCTTACTTCCATTACTACATTAGTTTTAGGGGTTTAAGGACTATTTTTGGGTGCCTACGACAGCACACCATGGCTAATTACTATATTTTGAGATAGGAGATCAAACCTTAACGAGGAATTAAAGGCAATTATATCAAGATTTTGAAGATTTCAACATTCGATTTAAAAATCAATATCTTTTGAATTATGTCATGATTCGGGTGATATTTTCTTCTTGTAATTTGTATATTAATATGCTAGGCTTGATCCCTTTTTGCATTGGATGAAGATGATTCTTATTATTTATTTGTTTTAATTCAAGACCAGTAGTTTAGTTTATTTCTTGTGTTTCTTGATTAATTTTGCATACGCATTGCATTATTTAATTGATTGGTCACCAATTAGAAAATCAGTTGCTTGTTGTAGTGCTGGGAGACTCACAATAAATTTAGAACGTGGCAAAATTAATATATGCGTAATAAATATAAAAAATAACATTTATCACGTGTGCAATCATATTGATAATTTAGACCTTAGTGCATCTAACCATTTGCATTCGGGTCAGGAATAGATTTGTGTCGTGTTTATGATAGATTTGATTTGTTTTGGAAAAGATAATTATATATTATAGTTTTATCAATTGTGAAGAACGCAAGAACTGAACTAAATTATAAATCAAGAATTGAGGTGTTTGATTGTAAGATATATACTCAGCATGGAAAGCGTCATTGGTGATCGAGTCTTCCGCTACAGTTTTCAAAAGAAATTAAATTTATCTTTTTTATTGAAACAATTTAGTTATGATAAGGATAAGTCATTGACTTTGGATGAAGCCAGATATAGTTGTTACGAGGATGAGGGTCATAACAAGAATATAAGCCTCCCCACATATAGTTAACAAAAATTTAAATTGTATCCAAGCTCTATAATCTTATCTAATCATGTATAGATTAGACTTGGAGTTTGATATGTGTTTAAACTTTATAATCTCATCTCAAGTTTGCAGTGTAAGAATGTAAAAAAAAAAAATTTTGAGAAATTTTCTTTATTATTTATAATTATAATATATAATAAGTTTTTTTGGGCCATCGTCAACGCAAGGTTTTATTCGATCACCTACCCCGCTTATAGACATAGAATAGAGAATGGAAGAATAAAAGTAGTGAATAATTTAGAAGAAGGTAACAATGGAGAAGTTCGGATTCTTTCTATATATGTTAAAAATCTCCAATTATCTTTACGAAGCTAATTAATTTCAGAGCTTTGAGAAATCTTATATTGCATTTAAGAGAATTCAAAAAAGAGATAGAGAGAATCAAAATTGAATAAGAACGTAACTAAACAACCATAAGTGGTAGTATACTGCTGGTTCGATGGTACATATGCATATTCTCCGGGTACCAGAACCAAAACATACTGGAAATTTATCTCAAGATAAAATATTTACTTATTAATCAACAAATGTATATAGACACGATATTGTGCTTTTCTGGGCATTATACCTCACAAAGAGCCGGCTGCAATTGCAGAATTTATTATCAAGGGATGAATCTCACATATTTTTTAAGACGGAACTCAAGACTTGCGCATAAAGGGTGCAAGTGATGTTTTAATACATTCATCTACATCCTTACAAAACCCGCAATAATTTCAGGCCTCTAATTCATCTTCAGAAACTGTCCCAGAAAAACCTGTATCGCCTCCTTGTTCAGCATGAAGCAGTTTCCTGTGCACTGGAATTTTGATGCAGTGAGCCGTTGTGAATATGTTAGAAATGATCTCTAAGCAATTGTTGATAACTTTTGTGGAATTGCGAATCGCAATTTTCGTTTCTTCCAGGACATTTCCCGAACAATTTTCAATCTTCATTAGCCTATCCAAACACATTTCTCGATCAGTGAGTGCATTGCTGAGCCATGTCCTAACATTGCTGACTATGGTTGTCGAAAATTCATTCACATCACCAGTCTGAAGGGACAAAATCGATATGTTAACCTGCTCAATTGCACCCCAATTGAGGAATTCACAAGGAAGTGAAGCATTTGGCATTGAAGAGTCATTATGATTACAGTTTTCAGAGGAAGTCAGCCTTTCTTGCAAAGATGATAGATTCACAAGCTCATTCAGAGCAACTTTTAGAGATATTAGAATAACTTCTTTCGGCTCCAAGGTTTTTCTTGAGGAAATATTGAGAGAAGTAATCCTGGAAAAGCATGGTTCATGAAACAACTTTGTATTATATACCATTTTGATAGAGTTTTTATCTTTGACAGGAGGACGGGAATTATCTGCAGTGTGCATTGGACCAAGAATTCCATATATTGCACCCATGATGAGCAGAATCAAGACAATGGAGGATATAGCAATTATAGTCAGGCGCCTGGTTGTTTTTCTTCGATATTCTTGCTCTTCCAATTCATTGTTCTTGATGTTCTCGAAATTGTCAACTGAGTATGCAATTTCATTTCTTCGCTCTTCAAAACCTTTATCGTCCTCGGCACTCTTGAATGTGTCCACTGATGCATCCATTATCTTCCTCTGTCTCAATAAACACTTACTTCTCGAAAGGGGTTACAGAAAATGAAAACTGAGCAAGAAAAACTTCGAATCTTGAGATTGAAAGACGATATATTTAATTTAACAAACCATAGTTATTATTTCTATGCACAATGTCAACTAAGCTTTTGTCATGTATACAGCCTGAAATTAGTATATTAATGCTGATAATTTCAAGATAACAAGAAGATGAACAGGCACGCGTTTTAGGAGGGGGACTAATTGAGAAAGAAAAAATTATTCCATCGTATTTTAATCTAATATATTTAATCATACACGTCAAGACTTGATCCAGAGTGTTATACTTTCAGAAGTTACAAAACTAAAACTGAACTTCTATATTAAGGAACCAATTTTTGACCATTGGCTTAAGAAAAATCCAAATAGGAGACATCACAAAGATGACTGTCTCTTTGTTATATACAAAATTTTGAATAATATAGTTTTTTTGTTGAGAAACTTTAGAAAAGGTTTACACTTCTGCATTCTTTTGTCCTTACACTGGCTAGCCATTTGTCATCTATGTATGACTGGCCGGCATCATTAACTTTTAGCTTAGATTTATGATTGCTGGCAGAATCGTGTTGACATACTCCCAGGCCAAACAGGAAACAAATGTTAACATTTGTTATCTAAAATGTTAACATTTTAGATAACCAATGATGTTAAAGTTTGTCCCAAATTCTATTGGGTATTTGTAAATTAGTTGAAGTGGGCCCTGAAGAGATCAAAATATAGACCAAGAAGTGATTTAGCCTTATTCCCGTCAGCTGTGCACCAAGCTCCAGCTCGAGCACGCAAAAGAAGGAACTAGCGCCTGCTTGCCGCTTGAGCGGCCCATTCGCCGCTCGATTCCTGCTATGGCGACGCTCAAGCAATGATGGCACATGGCCCACAATCTGTTTCACGTTTTGAAGCATTTTTTGATGCTCTTTCCATCTTTAGAACTATTATTAGAGTTTTGACATGTATCATCTATATAGTTGACTCTTCTTTACAAATTATATAAGTTAGACAATATTGTAAACACAATATTTTTGTATTCTTTCTCCATATTATAGTAAATTCTCTATTTCTTTGTCAATTTCTTGTGTTCTCTTGTGTTGTGATTACTACTTTATATTTTACCATATAATCACATCCTTAGTTTGTTAACAAGTAGTCTCAGAGCATACATGATTCTTGCTAGTTTGCTAATAAGTGGTATCATAGTTTAAGATTTGATTTGTTCGAGATTTTGTTCTTGTGAAGCAATCATGAAATATGATATTCCACTTTTGGATCATAACACTATATTTTCATTGTAGTAGGTGAAGATACGAACAGTTTTCGCTCAGATAGATTTGAACGATGCTTTACTGAGATTGGACAAGATACCCTCAAATTGGTCGATGGAGGAGAAACAGTGTAAGGATCGAAATGCACTATCGCATAAATATCTTCATCTTTTGAATCATATTTTTTAGGACATTTTGAAGGAGAAAACTGCATCTATATTACGGTTGAAGTTGGAAAAGTTATGAATGACGAAGAGTCTAACTAGCAAATTACATTTGAAATAGTATTTGTATTCTAATCGCATGATAGAAGGTACATCACTTGTAGATCACCTAACTGTTTTTAAAGAAATTGTTGTTGATTTAGAAACTTTAAAGGTTAAGTATGATGAAGAAAATTTGATTATTTGAGGTTTATTTTATTGTGTGTGTTGTCCGCTTCATATATGTCGTTTAGAGACGTGATATTATATAGTCTTGATATTCTCACCATTGAATAAGTTTATGATGCTTTATTTTTAAAAGAAAAGATGAAGTATTTTGTTGGATCTGAGGCTTATGGAGATGGTCTTCTTATTGATGGTGGTTATGTAAGGGACATATCGAAGTATAATTTTAGTAATCAAATTTGTAACCATTGCAAGAAGGGGTACATAAAGAATGATTTCTATAAATTGTAGAATAAAGAAAAATTGGCTGCAAATAAAAAAAAATACATGAAGCCAATATTGTAGAAACTGTAGTTATGGAGAAGTTTTGGTTATTTCTGATGGCGACTCCAAACTTGAAAATGATTGAATCTTAATATTTTTTCATATGTGTCCCAATTGGGATTTGTTTTAAACATATGAAACAATTTCGAAAAGTGTTATAGTAATGGGTAATAATGCACCTTGTAAGATAGTTGACATTGAAAGGTTCAGAATTAAGATATTTGATAAGACAGTTATAACACTTGAGGAGGTGAGACATGTTTCAGATTTGAAGAGAAATCTTATCTTCTTAAGTACTCTTGATTCAAAAGGGTACAAGTACGCTAGTGAAGGTGGAATCTCGAAGGTTAGTAAAGGTGTCGATGTTGTGTTGCAGGGACACAGAATGTCCCAATGGTATATCTGTAGGGTTCTACAGAACTTTTGGATACCAATCAATATAGTAAGATACATGGGTGGATATTCAATTTGGTACAATAATTTTAGAGTTAAGTTTATGGTCTATGTTGAAGAATACATCTCAGTCGATCAAAAGTTATGGGTAATGACACTTTGCTACCATCACCAACGGTGCTACAATATTCAATTGTTAGAGATGGACCGATGAAAGATATTAGGCATCTACAAAAGTACAAGGAAGCTGATTTAGTTGCTATGCTTTAAGTGTAGTTGAAAGTATTGAATTTAACAAAGAACCTTCTACAAAAGCAGTTTGTAGTGTTGATTATGTTATAGTGTACTTTTTCTTGATTGTTTTAGTAAATTTTGATAAAAGTTGATGAAATATGTGATTGATAAGGTGTGAGATCTATGAAATATATGATTAAAATTTATTGTTGACTTGATTTAGATTAAAATCTAAATTTTAATCCGTAACAAACCGGCCTTAGATAAATTAGACAATATTGTAAACACAAAATGTTTGTATCATTTTTTCATATTATGAATTCTCCATTCCTCTGCCAATTTCTTGTGTTCTCTTTGTATTTTCTACTCCATATTATATAATACAATCTCACCTTAGTTTGCTAAAAAGTGATATTAGAGCATGCATAATTCTTGCTAGTTTGCTAACAAATTACTTGGAGGCTGATAAGGAAAATTCCATAATCACATATTCAATGTCGTGCCTTGGATAAATAACGAGCACAGATAGATACATTCTGGCAAAAAATAAACACTGATATTAGTGGCATATCTCTATATCCAAAAGAATATCCTAATCTTGAAATCCCTATGTTTTTGTACTCAACAAATTAAAAAATACACTTCAACTGAACATCCCGAAGCACGGACTTCAACCAAGTATTGTCTTGCAAAAATGAACCATCAATAAATTTCAAGGCATCTTCCCTGTAAATCACTTTGTAACCCGGCCACTTGACTCTACTAGAAGTACTAGAACTCTAGCCTTTGTTGTTATACTCCGTGTAATAGAGAGTCTTAATGGCGAAGTCACCACTCCATTCTAGCCAACTGCTTGTTGAATCAAGTCACTAATCTTAGTTTCCATAACAATGGTTCGTGAGTATTCCTTCCACGGCTTGGCCTTCTTGAGTTTATTGTTAGAATTTGGGTGTAACCCAAATTCCTTGTGTAAGTAATTGAAGAATTCTAATTAAACTGCACGTCATGAAGAATTCAAATTTGAAATATTATTGAAGTCCTATGTCATGTTGAAGTTCTATTTTGGAAGTTCATTGAGAGTTGAGATTTATTTTGGACTCAATTTTATGGTATCCTACTTTATCAACAACTCTACTAGGTGGGTTTGGACAAATCCTATTTATTCCATATAAATACTAGGCTCTTCTGTACAATTTTATAGTGTGAGAAAATAGATTACTAGAATTATAAAATCCATTGTAATTTTATCTCTTCTCCATTATTCTTGAGTCAATAAAATCTCTTAATTTTTCATCCATATTCTTGTCTTTATTATTCTTTTGTTTGATCATATACTTCATTATTATTTGGCATATAATTTCAACATCTCAATCTGGTGATTTATTTTACAACAATTTATATTAGAGCAATTCTGGTATCTTGGTTGTTTTACAATATTTATCATCTGCCAAAATGCGATAGTTTTGCAGCACAATCCCTTTGGTTTCCCTTTTGTCTACCCTTCCTTGAGCTGTAACGATATTTTGCTGGTTGTCCATTGGTTCTTTCACATGGATCATGCAATTCTGGAATATAGCTGTTGCATCACCTAATATGAAATTAACTGTACTAGTTATGTAACAACTTAGATAGATTTGTCTATGAGTTTGAGCATATAGGGTATCTTGGTATCCCTTCATTCTGCAATTAAGAAAAATTGAGCAATCAGCCTTCACGCGAAGAGCAACTACTTGATGCTTCTCTAGACCGCCTCGTTTAGACCAAGAATCCATCACCTAGTGCAGCTGCCAATATAGATTGATGAAAATAATTAGGTTCTAAATTATAAATTATAGCAAAAACATGCATTTTCTTTTTCTAATTACATACAAAATGTTGCAGTTTGGAAGGTTGGTACGCCATCAACATAATTTTTCTTGCTAGTGACAATGCTCTTCTGGGTCCGTCGTCATACATGGTAATATTTCCATCTTTTTAGTAACTATAACATTTTCTTCATAAAAACCTTCTTTTACATAAATCACGTATCTGAAATACTATCCCTAATTTAAACCATCTCCAAGTAGGCAAAACAAGAAATTAGGAATCAGTGTATATAAATTTTAAGAAGATGAATGGGTGAAGTGTTAAGAAATATATGATTATTTTGTTAACATTATTTATTAAGGGTAGAATAGTCTTTTAAGTTTTCTTTATTTTAGACTATATATAGTCTCTTTGTATCTAGGTTTTATTCATTCAATTACATTATGCAGAATCAATAAAACCCTAACCTCTTTTTCTATTTCTCTTTGGATTGTTTAACATGGTATCAGAGCAAAGTTTCATGAGATTTGACATAATCTCAAACACAGCTTTCGCGGATCCAACTGCAAAGGTTCATGGGATTTGACATAATCTCAAACACAGTTTCATGGGATTTAACGAAAATTTTTTTTGAGAAGAGACGATTTTGGGAGGATTTTCCGTTCCGTTTCTGCAATCTGGTATTTCGTTAGAGTTTTCATTCCGTTTCTGCAATTGGTATTTCGTTAGGGTTTTCATTCAGTTTCTGCAATCTGGTATTTCGTTTTCCTTACTTTTGCGATTTGGGTTTCTTTCTTCTTTTCTTTTATTATGGCTACTGAAAGAGACGATTCGCTTCAATCTGTGAGTATGAGGTTGGATGGAAAGAATTATTCGTATTGGAGTTATGTGATGAGAAATTTTCTTAAGGGTAAAAAGATGTGGGGATATATTAGTGGAACTTCTGTAAAACCTACGGATATTGATGAGGGTTATGCTGCTTCAATAGATACTTGGGAAGCAAACAATTCAAAAATTATTACTTGGATTAACAATTCTGTTGAGCATTCCATAGGTAGAGAGTTGGCAAAGTATGATACAGCAAAGGAGGTTTGGGAACATCTGCAAAGGTTATTCACTCAATCAAATTTTGCAAAACAGTATCAATTAAAGAATGACATACGAGCTCTTCAACAGAAAAATATGAGTGTTCAGGAGTTTTATTCTGCTATAACAGATCTTTGGGATCAATTGGCTCTTACAGAATCGGCAGAATTAAAGGCGTGCGATGCCTTTATTGTTCATAGAGAGCAGCAACGGTTGGTACAGTTTCTAACGGCACTTCGCAGTGATTTTGAAGGACTTAGAGGTTCAATTTTGCATCGTTCTCCACTTCCTTCTGTTGATTCAGTTGTCAGTGAGTTATTGGCTGAAGAAATACGTCTTAAGTCTTATTCTGAAAGGGGAATTCTTTCTACTCCTAATCCTTCTGTGTTAGCAATACCTTCTAAGTCACTGTCAAATAATCATAATATGTTTCACGCAAGGGCTGCCCGTGATGAGTGCAGTTTCTGTAAGGAGAAAGGTCATTGGAAGGCTCAGTGTCCTAAGTTGAGACAGCAGAATCGTACCGTGCAGCAATTCCAAGCTTGGAAGCCTGGTAATCAATCACAATCGAATGATCGTAGACCACCTCAGGGTTATAGACCACCACAGTTCAATACTGCAGCGGTAGCTTCATCGGGTCCTTTCACAGATCCTGGTACTCTGGCTGAGCAATTTCAGAAGTTTCTCTCCTTACAGCCACAATCTATGTCTGCTTCTGTAGGTCAGTTGCCTCATAGTTCTTCAGGTATGTCACATTCTATTTGGGTCTTGGATTCTGGTGCTTCACATCATATGTCTACAGATTCTTCATCTTTTGCTTCCGTGTCTCATTCGTCTTGTATTCCTGTCATGACTGCTGATGGCACTCCTATGCCTTTAGCAGGTGTTGGTTCTGTTGTCACACCTCACTTGTCTCTTCCTAATGTTTATCATATTCCGAAACTCAAATTAAATCTTGCTTCCGTTGGTCAGTTATGTGATTCTGGTAATTTAGTGACATTTTCTTCTTCTTCTTGTTATGTGCAGGATCTCCAGTCTCAGAAGCTGATTAGGATAGGCCGTAGGAAGGGGGGACTATATGTTTTGGATGAGTTAAAAGTACCAGTTGCTGCTGCTACTACTAGTGTTGATTTATCTTCTTTTCGTTTGAGTCCTTCTTCTTCTAGTTTTTATTTATGGCATTCTCGCCTAGGTCATGTTTTGTCTTCTCGTTTGAGATATTTGGCTTCTACGGGGGCATTAGGAAATTTGCAACCTTATGATATTTCAGATTGTGGTGGATGTAAACTGGCAAAATTTTCAGCTTTACCTTTTAATCGAAGTATTTTTGTTTCTTCCTCTCCATTTGATTTGATTCATTCTGATGTATGGGGCCTTTTCATGTTGCCACAAAAGGAGGGTCCCGGTATTATGTTTCTTTTATTGATGATCATACTCGTTATTGTTGGGTTTATTTAATGAAACATCGTTCTGAATTCTTTGAAATATACACAACATTTCGTGCTCTTGTCAAAACTCAACATTCTGCTGTTATCAAATGTTTTAGGTGTGATTTGGGTGGGGAATACACTTCTAAAAAATTTTGTGAACTGCTTGCCTTAGATGGAACTATTCACCAAACTTCGTGTACAGATACTCCTAAGCAAAATGGTGTTGCTGAAAGAAAACATAGGCACATTGTTGAAACTGCTCGCTCTCTCTTGTTGTCTACTTCAGTTCCTAGTGTGTATTGGGGTGAAGCTGTTCTTACTGCTGTATGTTTGATTAATACAATTTCATCTTCTTATATTTCAGGTTTTTCTCCTTTCGAAAAGTTGTATGGGTATGCCCCTGATTATTCTTTCTTTAGAGTTTTTGGTTGTACTTGTTTCGTTCTTCGTCCTCATGTAGAACGCAGCAAGTTGTCATCTCGATCTGCTATTTGTGTCTTTCTTGGTTATGGTGAAGGTCAAAAGGGGTATCGTTGTTTTGATCCAATAACTCAGAAACTTTATGTGTCTCGTCATGTTGTGTTTCTCGAGCATATACCTTTCTTTTCTATTCCATCAACTACTCATAGTTTGACTAGATTTGATCTTATTCGTATAGATCATTTTTCTACTGATTCTGATAGTTTGTCATCTCAAGTTCCTAGCACTTCAAAGATCATTCTGCATGTACTGACACTTTACTCTCCGGCACACCTGAAGCTCCCTCTTCTCCTATGGTCCCTCAAGCGCCGTCTGAGACTGTGGATCCACCTCTACGTCAATCCATACGCATTCATAAGTCTACAAAGTTACCAGATTTTGCTTATTCTTGTTATTCTTCATCTTTTACTTCCTTTTTAGCTTCTATTCATTGTCTCTCTGAGCCCTCTTCCTATAAAGAGGCAATTCTTGATCCTCTTTGGCAGCAAGCTATGGATGAGGAACTTTCTACTTTGCATAAGACTGGTACTTGGGATTTGGTTCCTCTACCTCCTGGTAAGAGTGTTGTTGGTTGTCGTTGGGTGTATAAGATCAAGACTAATTCTGATGGATCAATTGAGCGATACAAAGCTAGGTTGGTTGCAAAAGGGTACTCTCAACAGTATGGTATGGATTATGATGAGACATATGCTCCTGTTGCAAAAATGACTACTATTCGTACTCTTATTGCAATAGCTTCGATTCGTCAGTGGCGTATCTCTCAACTTGATGTTAAAAATGCCTTCTTGAATGGAGATCTTCAAGTAGAAGTTTATATGGCTCCCCCTCCTGGTGTTCCACATGATTCTGGGTATGTTTGCAAGCTCAAGAAGGCGTTGTATGGTCTCAAACAAGCACCTCGTGCTTGGTTTGAGAAATTTTCTGTTGTGATCTCTTCTCTTGGATTTGCTTCTAGTAGTCATGATTCTGCTCTTTTTGTTAAGTGCACTGATGCAGGTCGTATCATTCTATCTTTATATGTTGATGACATGATTATTACTGGTGATGATATTGATGGTATTTCAGTTTTGAAGACAGAGTTGGCTAGACAGTTTGAAATGAAGGATTTGGGTTCTCTACGATATTTCTTGGGTATTGAGGTAGCCTGCTCACCTAGAGGTTATCTTCTTTCTCAGTCGAAATATGTTGCAGATATTCTTGAACGGGCTCGACTTACTGATAATAAGACTGTTGATACTCCCATTGAGGTTAACGCAAAGTATTCTTCTTCTGATGGTTTGCCTTTATCAGATCCTACTTTATACCGTACTATTGTTGGGAGCTTGGTATATCTCACTATTACTCGTCCAGATATTGCATATGCTGTTCATGTTGTTAGTCAGTTTGTTGCTTCTCCTACTACAGTTCATTGGGCAGTTGTTCTTCGTATTTTGCGATATCTTCGGGGTACAGTCTTTCAGAGTCTTTTACTTCCATCCACATCTTCCTTGGAGCTGCGTGCATACTCTGATGCTGATCATGGCATCAGATCATGGCAGTGATCCCACAGATCGTAAGTCTGTTACTGGCTTCTGTATCTTTTTGGGCGATTCTCTTATTTCTTGGAAGAGCAAGAAGCAATCTATTGTGTTTCAATCTTCAACCGAAGCAGATTATCGTGCTATGGCATCCACTACCAAAGAGATTGTTTGGTTACGTTGGTTACTTGCAGATATGGGAGTTTTTCTTTCACATCCCACTCCTATGTATTGTGATAATCAGAGTTCCATTCAGATTGCTCACAACTCGATTTTTCATGAACGAACTAAGCACATTGAGATCGATTGTCACCTTACTCGTCATCATCTCAAGCATGGCACAATTACTTTGCCATTTGTTTCTTCTTCTTTGCAGCTTGCAGATTTCTTTACCAAGGCGCATTATATTTCTCATTTTCGTTTTCTTGTTGGCAAACTCTCGATGCTTGTAGCTGCTGTATCGTGAGTTTGAGGGGAGATGTTAAGAAATATATGATTATTTTGTTAACATTATTTATTAAGGGTAGAATAGTCTTTTAAATTTTCTTTATTTTAGACTATATATAGTCTCTTTGTATTTAATGCTGCAGTGATGATTTTATAATTTCCACTACTATCTTTTGCCACCATCACGTTTGGAGTCTGCTTTAGGCCATCTGCTTTAAGAATTCTCCGATCTTCCTTGTTTATCCATATTGGGAATCCATATTCATCTGCTAAAAGATTTCTTTTGAGATTTGGTACTTGAAGTTCGGAAAAGATGGATGAAGCTTGTGAGACAACTGCTAAGGCATTGCTGCCAAGTTCCTTAGCAGTTTTCAACACTTTCTACGTTGCAACCTTCTCCTATCCATTGGGAAGACGTTACTGCACTCAACCAATTGTTAATATCAGGCCTTCTCAAGGAAATCTTTCCCAAATCAGTGTCCTTAATAGTCGAAATGGAACAATTTAATTCTTCTTTGGCATCTTTCAGAAGTTCCAAACAATCATCAAATGCATCCTTTTTCAGGGGCTTATCAATTTTTTTAGTCTTGGCACGATCAATAATAATTTCATCAACCCCCTCGGAAACAACGTCTATTAAGGCCTTGAGGATTTCTTTTAGTTGAGTGGCTGCACTACCCTTAACGGTCTTCAAGAGGTTATCCTTACATGTTTCTTTGTAGTTTGTACCTGCACATACTGTTTCTACAGCCTTTTCTGTTGTGATCACATGCTTCGGGGCAGAATAGGCTGCATTCTTAGTTCTTTGTTGGAAGTTTCAACACATTTCTGATTGAGAAACCACACAATTGATGCAGAAACCACAAGGTGGACGACAACACTTGACACAATAGCAATTGTGATCCTCCTCCTTATCTTCTATTGTCTCTCTTGCTTTCGTCATTCTGTAATCAAGTCAAAATCCTGGAACACCATTTTTGTGTTTTCGCAAATGAGGAAGGAAAAACTTTGCCTAGGCCTTCTTAGACTCAAAAGCCAAGGTAGTAAAAATGTAGAAGTTTTTCCACCTCCTTTAGTTTCCTCTTCATTTTATGGTTTTCTATTTTTTTGCTCTTTCCTCTTTTTTATTTTTTAAGTAATAAAAATAGTGCAAACAGGGCCGGCCCGAGAATTTAGAGGTATAGTCGACTAATTATTAAAAGGCCCTCAATTAGGGGCGGACCCAACACCTAGCTAGCCCCTCAGCCGCCCATGCTGGATCCATCGGGAGCTTCTTCAGGTAAGTCGCAGACGCCGTCCATCGGGAAGGAAGAAATGAAGAAGACAATGATTTTTTTCCTTTCTTAATGTTTGAACTTTTTTTAAAATAATAATAATAATAATAATAATAATAATAATAATAATAATAATAATAATAAGGGCTAGCCACCCAACCCAAATGCCCAATCCATGGGTTTTGAGTCCATTAGTCCATTTTTGATTAGAGGAAATTACATAATTCCAGGTATTTCAACTTTAGAGTGCAAAAAGCATGTAAGAATATTTTTTAATCAAAATTCAGGTATTGATTTAAAAATTAAATTTTATTCCCACCCTATCTAATCTCAAACCCTAAATCAATTTTCATCTACCTCGTCTCTCTCTACCCTCTCCATTTTCTTTAGATCACTGTCGGCATTGAGGAGCTCTCGTCGCCGGAGAGTCGAGCAGGGGCATCATCGCTGTTGTACTGCGCCGCGTTGTGAGTGGAGCAGTGGCATCAAAATTCAGACGGATCTGGGGACATTTTCAGTCGGTAGTGGGGACATTTTCAGATGGTGCTGTGGCTGCCTCATTTTCAAACGGATCTATGGTGTTGCGTCATGGTGCTGCGTGGTGGTTGTTTTGCTTCTGGTGACAATGGTGTTGCATCGTGGTGCTGGGGACATTTTCAGACGGATCTGTAGCTGCCGCGGGGCGTTGTTGATGTGAAGGTAGGTGGTGATTCTGCAGGCGGTGGCGCAGAGGCGACGACTGGTGGTTTGACTGTGGAGTTTTATTTGTTGGGTGCAGTTGATGGTGGTGGCTGTGTGGTGTGGCCGTGACGGGTTTGGGTTTTTTGTTGGGTGGTGGTTGTGGTGTGATGTAGATTGTTAGTGGTGGTGGTTGATGGTAGCTGGTGGCCGGAGATTCGATAGTGGTGGTGGTTGTATTTTTGTTGGCTGTTGATTGGATCTGGTAGTGACGATTTGGTGGTGGTAATGTGGTATTGGTGTCGGTGTCGGTGTCGGTGTCGGTGGTGGTGGTGGTGGTGGTGGTGCTGTCATGGTGGTGGTGCTGTCGTGGTGGTGGTGATAGTGACGGGATGGTGGTGGATTTCGCAGCGGTGAAAACGAGTGGAGGCGGTAATGGTGGCGGTGGCGGTGGCGGTGGCGGTGGTGGCAGTGTTGAGGACGGTGGTGTGTGACCACTATTTAATGTATGTGACTAATTATTTGGTTACATGTGACCTAGTATTAAACTGTGACGCTAAAATTTGATAACCCGTGACTTGAAAAGTAATTTGTGACCAACAAATCTTGAAACTTGTGACCAATAGATAAATCGTGACCTACAACTTTTTTTTGTGACTAATAAAATAAACTGTGACCTATAATTTGGAAATCTGTGACCAATTAATTTGGAAATCTGTGACTGTGTGACCTATAAATTTTGATCTGTGACCAACTAATTTTGAAATCTGTGACTAACGAATTAATGTGACCTATAAAATTTTTGAACTGTGACCGTAAATTGTAAATCTGTTATTAGAATGGTCATTGGAATAGTTGTCGGAATAATTAACGGAATCAGAGCAGTCGTCAGAACGGTCACCGAAGAAGAGGTGGTGGTTAGAATAGTCGCCGGAATAATTTCCGGAGCGGTATGGGCCGTGCATGAGGGTGGGTTAGTTATATTATATTAGAATTAAATATTTAATAATAAATTTATTTAATAATTTATTATTTCATAAATAAATAAAAAACCTGATTTTTGAATTTTCAAACTATAAACCTGATTTTTGAATTGGTGTAAAGTATATACCTTATTTATGAATTTTTCCCTTTTGATTACCCACAAAACCAAATACAATTCCTAAATCCTAAATTGAAACCGGCAGCAACAGAGGACGAGGAGGGAGACTAGTGTCGGAGGAGCAACAGGGCAGCCTGCTGGTAACAAGAATTTTTTGGAAAATGAAGAGGTGGTGAGGATAGTTGCGACAAGAAGCAAGCACCATTTTACTTCAGTTTACAACCATTACAAGGAAATAACTGGCCACTACTTGGATGAGGTAATAAAATAAAATTCAATCAATATTGCTAGTTTGCTAATTGCAATGCTACCCAGTACTCATGAATCTCCGAATTTTGCCATGATCTCTGCCAGTGCCAGCTGCCTAGTAGCAATTTGTTTTTCCTCTTTTTTTTTTGTGATTTTGTGATTTATGAATTATGAGAAATGATAATTTATGTTATATTATTTTAATTCCTATGAGTTATGACTTATGAGTTATAATTTTGATTTGTGATTTGTGATTTGTGATTCTGATTTGGGGATTTAGGTTTATAGGAAATTAGGGATAAGTGAAAAAAATAATGAAGAAGATGTTGGGCTCAATGAAACCATGTGTGCAGTGTTTTTTAATTAATTTTAATTGAAAAATAAATTTGGGCATTTTGTAACATTTACATGGAATGACAATTTGACGGTTTACGTGAAAAAGGATATTTTTATAAAATTTGAGAATGAGGCAATATTGCAACGTTTTTAAAATATGAGCCTCGTATAATGCAATTGTTTAAGTTTACAGTTACAAAGTAAGGTTGTATTTTTTTTTTTTTTTTTAGTATTATGGGTTGTAATGAATTATATTTTCATATGTATATACTTTTTAAGTTTTAGTGCATTTACATATGTATTGAATTATATTTTTGGTTACTACGATCGTTGATTGTCAACGGTCTCCGCCGGTGCTGAACTAAAAGGCTGGATTCACCCTTGCCTCAAGCATAATTTTTTTACAAGTGTAACACCATTTAAATATTATAATAAACATAACATTATATATTAAAATAGAGATTTTTTTCTATTCAAAATATAGATGTTTTTCCTATGAACATTATCTCATTTCCTTAAAAATTTAAAAAATTTCTGCATCAGTTACTCCGTTTCTTTATACTTCTACAAAGTCTTCGTATAATAAAGAGATAATTGCAGCAGGGGTACTAAATCTTTTATTTAATTACAGACTTTGCTCAAACCTTTAATTTGTATCACCCATGATATCAAACTTTTCATTTGTGCCACTCAAGGTACCAAACATTTTCAAAATGTTGCAGTTGAAGTCGAAATGGATTATTTCTATTAGTTTGACCATTAGTTAACCAAATAATTGACTTTGACAATAATTTTGACTAATTTTAAAATGTTAAAATTGTAACTTTTCATTTTTTATAATAAAATAGCTAAAATCAAATAATTAAAATTTAAAACCCAAAAATCAACTTCATTTTCTCCATCCATCCCTTACATACCCACCCCCACCCCAAAACCATCACTACTATTGCTACAAGTTGGATCATCCACGACTTCTCTTTCTGAAAATGGATGCTGCAAAGCAACTTGTCAAGATAATTTACTACAAGCATAGCAGTCAACGCTGAATACCCATAAAAAAAGTTTGACTTTCAAGATCCATTCCACTGCATCTATGCGTGCCTGCAGAGAAAGAGGAGCATGTTCCATCGACAAATATGTCATTTTCTTTGCAGAAAAGAGATTTCAGATCTTCATCTTCCCAAAACAAATCTTGTTCTGTTAACAGATTAGGAAAATTTAACAGATTTCCACCATTAAAGTTGAAATTTTCACTCCCTTCTTCAAATTCTCCCCATTTTTCTTCTTCACTGAAAAGGGAATCAAGCAAGGAGGACTGAACATTTTCTTCTTGAGTCTTCATCTTTATGGGTTTTGTTCATTGTTCATAATATAGTACAGAAAAGTAAAGGCAACACCAACCAAGCCCATGGTCGCCATTTGTACAGAAAACTACATTTAATTTGTAAAATTGATTTCAGAAAGTAGAATTCGTTCATTTGGTTGGTGGTAGTAGATGTGTAGTTATTGATTACGGTGGAGGAGATGGTAGTGGTGACAGTGGAGGAGATGGCAGTGGTGGTGATGGTTTTGGGTTGGGGGTGGGTATGTGTGGGGTGGATGGAGAAGATGATGTTAATTTTTTGGTTTTTAATTTTAATTATTTTATTTTAGTTATTTTACTATAAGAACATAAAGTTATCATTTTAACCTTTTAAAATTAGTCAAAATTATTATCAAAATCAATTATTTGGTCAACTAACGGTCAAACTAACAAAAACCATTCATTTGGACCTTAGCTACAACATTTTGAAAAAGTTTGGTACCATGTGTGGTACAAATGAAAGGTTTGGTACTATGTGTGATACAAATTAAAGGTTTGGGCAAAGTCTATAATTAAATGAAAGGTTTGGTACCGATGTTGCAATTATCCCTATAATAAATGTTCAATAGACTTGAATTTGAATTCCTTGAACTCTCAACTGATTGCATAAGGAAGAAAACATACACTTCTACATGTTTCCTCTCTTTATGGATCATTCTAGACGTCTTTAATGTCATGATTTCAAAACTATGTCCTGGTGAGGATAGTAATAATTAGGAGAGCAAAGTATCTCCTATTTTAGTTTATGAGTACTTACATTTTTCTTGGTATTGAGAGTGCTTCAGGGACTCTGTAGATCTTCATAATATGATTTTCTTTTCAACATTAATGAATACTGAGAATTTGTTCCTTCATTCAAACAAATTCTCTCGCAAAATCCCGATAGAAATTTTCAACCTTAAAAAACTTTCAATGTCGAATTTCAATGGTAATAGCTTGACGGGCTTCCATTGCTCATTGTTCCCACTTGAACATAAGCCCCTACTTTACAAAAACAACAAACTCCTAATTCACAACATCAAGAAGCAAAGAACGGATCCTTAATTCACAGAAACAAGAAGCAAAGAAAAAAACAAGAACCCATGCATCATATAGAAATTCAAAATACTAAAAGGGTAATGAAAAAAAAAACCATAACCTAAGATAGAAAGAAACCTGAAAAAGAACTCTAGTAAATGTCAGATTCTGAATGAAATTTTGCCTCGCCTGTTGTTGGTTCTGCTTTATCAATGCCTCTTCAATTTCCTTTCACAGTGATTGAATAGGTTTCGGACTAAGCAAAATTTGGACCTATTTATTTTTTATGAGGCCTCTTGATTTTTGAGGCTTAAGGCAGTGACCTTGTTTGTCTTGGGCTAGGGCTGGCCTTGAGTGCAATTTAGTTTAATGATTCAGCAAGAGATGGATTGGAGAAATTTGAGGTACTCTCACTAAAATGGTATTCGATGAAAGGCTTAGACAATGGATGATGCAAAATGTTCCTATGAGACAGATTTCTAGTTATTTATCTTCTCCTCTCGGAATTCTTCAATATGTGCCTCATCTACATTCTGAATCACAATTTTTTACAAGTAATATCATATTAAAAACTTAAAAAGTTGGTACAAAGAGTGAAAAAGTATTGGTTGAGTCATTCAATCACTGACATATTAAGACAGTTTTGTTGTAAATTTTTTTTTTTTTTTTTGAGTGATGCTATGTGTACAATGGGGAGTTTGAAAGATTTTACGGGGGTACTTGGCTATTTTCATTGGTTGTTAAAAAAAGGCAATCATACATGTGCAGTGAACGTATGTACACTGTGTGAGTTATTCCTTCCTTCTTCCCATTTTCCATTTTTTTTCTTCCTTCCCTATGGGTGTACGGTATACCATGATTTCTTGACATATAGTTTTAAGGGATTTTTGTATCTAGGTAAGAGGATCTTCAATACTCTCTATTTTTAAATAGTATATTCTACAATTTAGAGAGTTTCCATAAATTTGAAAGAGTAAAATTTTTAAGTACTCCAACATATTTAACACTTAATTTTACCATTCTCAAAAAATATTTATTATTTTTCCTATCTTTTATTTTCATCTGCTTTCCTTCAAATTACTATATTATTTTCATCTATTCAAAATTGAAATATTTTGAATGCATTTAATTATAGAGAGTGAATTTTGCTCTTCAAATTTGGAGAATCAAACTCACTCTCTTAATTTAAAAAAGTATCTTTGAGCATAATTTCAAAAATTATCTCTTTAAACTAAAGAACATTTTGTGTTCAAAGAGTCTCTTAGATATACTCTAATTTTTATTTTATTTTTTATCAAAATGAAATTTATCTCTCATCAAATTTTTGTTTAATTTGGCAATTGAGTCATGTAAAATATTTGTAGTGCCCTTCTTATTAACATGTCCTGTATCCAAAGTTGACAAGGAAGACCAAAGCGTCTTGATTGAAAATAACTCATGAAGCTATGACTCTTATCCCGTATGTCAAAGTTTAACTACGATATTTTTCTATGAATCATATACATTCCTATCGGGCGACATTTGGGTTTAGCACGTATTGTGTCATAACAGACACCGACACTCCAACAAGTGACATGAAAATGTCGTATTTTTTTTTTATCTATATTTAAAAAATTTATAACACTCGAGGGATATTTTAGGACATTCTTTGAGAAAGTATTCGACATAACATGTGATATCCTATAATCTTATACTATATTAAAGAAGGATAGCTGCACAGTATTCCTGCCTAAGATGTTGCCCCAATTTCCCGCCCAAGGGAAGGAAAAAAAAAAAACACGTAAGTTGCAGACCAAAAGGCACGATCCTGTCCATCTCCGGTCGGCAAGAGCCCATATTTGCAGTCGAGCCGCTTTTGAAATGGAGTTCGAATCACGCTGCATTTCTCACCTCAACTCTCAAACGGCGACGACGCTCTCCTTTCCATCTCCGGTCTGCGCCTTTTGTTGAAATCGGTGAATTCTTCTCCATTTTGTACCATGTTTTTATATTTTAATTTTGTGTTCATCCACATTTGTCCCGTTGCGTACTGTGTTTGCTTTTTCTTTACATTTGGTTTTTTTCCTCTTGATGATGACGTCTTTTCACAACTGGAGACATGAGTGGAGGAATTGAGGCGGAGAGATATGGAGAAATCTGGCGAAAAAAAAAAACAAGAGGCAGATGCAGAGGCAAAAACTCCGCACGAGGAGGCTTTCACCAGCCTCCTGTGCGAAGACTGTCTCCGCACACGAAGGTACCACGCTAGCCTCCACGTCCAAAACAGGCAAGTCTCTTCAATTTTTCTATTAACCTATTGCTAGAAAATGGAGCAGGCTTGTAAAGGTTTAATTTCGGCTCCCCTTTTTGAAGATATTTTGCTGGCAAAATGAAACAAGAATGTACAGCCTAATTCCAACCTCTACACGCGGAGGCTGGAACCTCCGCGTCTAAAACAGGCAAGTCTCTTCAATTTTTCTGCTAACCTATTGCTAGAAAATGGAGCAGGCTTCTACAGGTTTAATTTCAACCCTCCTTTTTGAAGATATTTTGCTCGCAAAATGAAACAGGAATGTACAGCCTAATTGCCACTTTTGTTGACTTTTTGTAAATAATTTCATCCAAGGTTGAAAGTTAAAAACGGGTACAGGTTGTTTGGATAATGTGAATTTGGGCCAAATATTTATGCAAAGTTCACAATAGCTAATTTTTGTTGGGCCTCATAACTTATCAGAATCATTTGGGCCCATTGTGTAGGCATATGTCTGTCCAACGAATTTCTTGAGTGTTCAAGTTTATTTATGGCATGAAACAACTCGTAGTATGGGTCTAGCTTATTGATACGTTCCAGAAAACTCTACTTGAATCCATTTGATTTTTTTTACCGACAAAACCCGTGTTTGTATCAGGGGCCACTAATCCAGATTATGTAGTGACAGCTGATGATGTGGACAAACTTATAGCCGTTGAATGCATACCAATGAATGAACAAGGACAACAGGTATACGAACTTATATTTTGTACATTATGGGAATCATGCAGTTGAACGCCTTAACAGTTCCGAAGGTGCTATATGACCAAAACTCAATATCCAATTAGAAAGTTTTGTATGATTTATTTAGTAAAATTTTCATATATATTCAACGTTGAGTGATGCATTCGTTGTTCCAAATTACCATTGAATTGACATGGTACTAATATGACATATTTGGATTATTGAAAATAACACACAAATTTACAAAAATTTAATCCTTCCATCCCTTATTTTGGTAAAGGGTATGATTGCATTTGAGTTTTCCATAAATGTAAAGATAGATCAAATGGAGTGACAAAGAATCCAATATAGACTCCCCCAATTAGTTTATTGTTGTTGCCTATTGAACATTATTTTCTGAAAGATACTTTCATAAAAGTAACAAGTGAACAACAATGACCATAAAGAAAAATATTAATTATATGTCTTAACTACAACTCATCCAAGGGGATGTGGGTATGGGAGATAGGGTTTTTTTTTTTTTTTTTTTTTGTGGTAGGAAGGTTCCATTTCCTGGAATATTTAATATTTCATTGCTTGGTAGGGTTTTTAATTAGTAAATTCATGTTTCTTATCGAAAAAAAAAAAAAAAACAATACCTCTCATCCAAGGAAACTTAAATATTTATAGGTTTAAGATCAAATTCTATATGTCTGTCTATTCTATTTTTTTATTTTTAGATATTTTCTAATTGATTCACCATCCACTATACAGAATGCTAAACTTCTTACTTAAAACACCAAATTGTCATTTCAGGGTTATATTGCACGGTTGCACCAAGAAGAATTGTGGTATTATGTGAGATTCAGTTTAAATGTGCTTCAATTTAATATTTTTAAATTGAACACTGAACCTAGAGAAATAATCAACAAAGGTGGGGAAAAGTAGTTGGATATTATTATTATTATTATTATGGTCTGTCTTAAGTTGTTGTGGTTAATGTTATTACTTCTATGTTATATAACCTATTCAAAGAGATCAATTACAAAATTTTGTACAGGAAAAAAATTAAACAGAAATATATTTATAAATCACGAATGTTGTAATTTCGAAAATTTTCAAGAATTTGTATGCGATCTTCTAGATCCTGCAAGAGAGAAGAAGAATAAATTTAATTTTCTTTCTTCAGCATTAAAAAAAAAAAAATTTGTTTTCAAAGAAGTTTTTCAAAATTTGAATTAGTTATGTGGTGTATATATTTTTATTTAAAATTACACATTCACTCGCAACTTAATTTTATGAAGTGTTCTGTATCTAATTGGATTGGAAAATCAATTAGTATATGTTGCTCATATTAGAATTGTTTATCACTTAATATAAATTTATGCATCGCACCGTGCATCGCACCGGTGAAAGACTAGTGAAAACATTAAAAAATTTATGTAGAATGTCCCTTATGGTCATACTTTCTAGCTAGAAAAGATCCCTTATCACCGTGTTTGTGCATGTATCGCATGTCCATATTTGTGCACCTTTGATATTTTTTAAACAATGATAATATAACAATAGAAATGTTAAAAAAAAAATTGATCTTATTATATGTACATCAAGATTTACATAATAAATTATATAATGTCATATGATACTATACTATATGCCAGTTTAAAATACAATTATATTTTTCATTCAATCTTTTTCCTCTACATCATATTATATATAATCTATTATGTACATTTTTTATGTACAAATAGCATAATCCAAAATGTTTTACATCTCTTTAATTCCTACATATAAACAAACTAAATTCACTTAAAATTAGGCCCCAGTTTGACAACCATTAGTTTGAAGAAAAAAAAGTTTTGAATAGTGATTTTTAGGAGGATATGTGGTCAAAAAGTAATGAAAATGAGTGGTTGAAAATGAGTATGTAGAAAAAGAATTTTTTAAAAATTCGTCAACTTATAATGAACGTACGATGATTAAATTGCCACCAGTGCAATAAATTGAGAGCACATGGTGCAACTTTCCCTATTACTACTCTTTACGCTTGAACTTTTTCTTCCTCCAGCCATTTCTTGAAAAAAATTGCAAAATTAAATATTTTTAAAAATTCCCAAGTTGAAGTGGTCAACGCCACCAACTACCTTCGTGACTTCTAAAAACTATCATCTACTCTATATGGTTTGACAAGATGTTTAGATAGTTTTGAATTTGTTTAAAAATGAAGAGAGAAGGGGTGTCTGTTTTTTTGGCGAAGCACCACACAAGCCATCGTGGAGTTTTAGGCTTCCATCTGGACTAAGGTAGGGAAGGGGTTGGACTAGTTTCGATTCTCGGACACTATATTTTCAGAGGCAGACGCAGAACTTAAAAATTAGGGGGCACAATCGAATTTGCAAAAAAGTTGGAAGAAATTTTAAAATCGAAAATTTACGTCCAAAAAATCATAATATGAAAATTTACATGGGATATGACTTTTTCGGAAGTAAAATTTCAAAAAAAAAAACAATTGATGTCATATTCCATATAAAATTTCCTAATAAAATGATGAAAATTACATTGAGAAATTTGTATCGCAAAAATAATAAATGTTAATGAAATAATTGAATTTTAAAAAAAATGCGAGTTATACCTTTTTTTTAAGACTCACGTTTAACTATTTTCGATATCTGTTTTAACTATTCGATATGCCCATAATGTAGTTCTTGAAATAAGTTTTGAGATGACATAAACAATTTGTAGATTCGATTAGCGTATGATCGTCAGAGAATTTTTAAAATTAGCATATTATCGAAATTCAAATTTATTGTGATTTTGCCCATATTTGGTGGAAATTAAAATCAAATTTTTTAGTAAATTTTGATAAAAGTTAAACAGTTATGGATTCCATGAAATATGTTATTAAAATTAATTGTTAACTTTGATTAAAATTTAAATTTAAATTTCAATCGATACCAAACACGATTTTATAAAAAAAAAATCTCAAAAGTTAGGGGCACTTGGCCCCTAGGACCCCTTTAGGTCCTCCCATGACTATATTTATTCATTAATTTAAAAAGATATATGCGGGAGAATAGTATGAAAGCATTATCTCTAGAAGTACAACAAGAGGGAGAAAAAAAAAATGAAATCATAAAGGGTACACTTCCTTACATAAGATTGGCGATGAAATTTTACTTTTAGTACAATATTGGAAACGTTGTGCTTATTAGTCGTAAAATTCTCTTTGGACCTCCTTGAACATCGGATGGTTCAACCAATATTACCACTTGATGGCAGAGCCCATCCACCCCTAGATATAAGAGAAAATTATATAATTCCAGATATTTAAACATCACAATTCAGAAATTAGGTATAAATTTTATTTATTTAAAAATCAGGAAATAATTTTATATTTTAAAAAATATATTAATACTAAGACCCTAATAATTATTTCATTTCCATTCTCTCTGTAAACCCTTCCTTCTCTCTTTCCTCTCATTCTCTCTACTCTCTCCCTTGTTTAATAGTCCCGGCGGAAGACGAGAAGGCGCCACCGAAAGGCGCCATCGTGCAATGAGTGATGAAGCCACTGTAGTAGCGGCGTTGTATGGAGGCTGCTGCGAACTTGGTGGTGTGAACTCGACGAGGCTGCTGAGAACTCGCAGCGTTTCCCGATGGTGCACTCGCTGCCGACGAAGAAAGTAGCCTTCTTCACCGTCGGAAACCAACCGCAGTAGGACCGCCTCGCAAACAATCGCGCATGGTGAGTTGGACTCCTTTAGATCGGTCAGATTGCTAGTCAAAAATTGGAATCCAATGCCCAAATCAAACCAACCCTAGATGAGTTGGGCAATGGCATTTGGTGGTTGTGGTGTTTTTAGTTTGTAATTTAAATGGTTGTGTTTTAGTGGAGGTTGTAATGGTGAGAGGTGGTGGTGTTGTGGTTGTTTACTGGTGGTGGTACGTTGATAATCGTGCGGGTTGCGGGTGATGTCTGTACTGTTGAGGGGACAGGGATGGTGGTGGATCTGGTTGCGGGTATGAGATTTTTTTTTTTGTTAGTTCTGGTGGTGACGGCTTTGGGATTTTTTTTTGCTAGATCTGGTGGTAACGGCTTTGTTGGTGGTGGTGCTGTTGTGGTGGCGCCGACTCTTATGGGGTTAGCGATGGAGCTGGTGGCGACGAAGGGTGGTGGTTGTTGGTGGCCGGAGATCTGGTGGTGATGATTTTTGGCCGGAGATCTGGTGGCCGGAGATTTGTTGGCGATGTCAGTATCAATTGGTAGCGGTGGTGTTGTGACGATGGCGAGGGTGGGATATTTTATGTGACCAACTATTTGGTTGATGTGTGACCAAATTTGAAAATATGTGACCGATAGATAAAATGTGACCTATAATTTTTTTGATCTGTGACCAACGAAATAAACTGTGACCTATAAAATTTTTAATTTGTGATCGTGAAAAAATCTATGACCAATTAATTTGAAAATATGTGACTGTGTGACGTATAAATTTTGATACGTGACCAACTAATTTTGAAGTATGTGACCAACGAATTAATTGTGACCTACAAAATTTTTAAACTGTGACTGCAAAATAATATGTTGTGGCGGGAATAGGGGTGTCCAAAAGTCCCGAACCGAACCGAGCGGTTCTTCATAAATTAAATACCCGAACGGGTACCCGAATGGAGAACCGATGGGTTTAGGTCGGGTCTCGGGTCTAGACGAAGAACCGAAACTAAATAATTTTTTTATTTTTTATATTGAATTAATTAAATAATTTTATTTTTTCTATACAAATTAGCAAATTAATTAAATAAATTAAATTATTTCATAATTTTAATTTTAAAGCCCAAATCATTTTTAAAATCCATTAGCCCATTTTAATTTGAAGCAAATGAATATACTTTATATAGTTTTGCTGTAATATTAAAATCTACTTTTTGGTATTTGTATACATTGAATTAATCTTATTGGACGGCTAGTTATGTATATGTTTTTAAATTGAGCTATCTTAATTTGTAAAAGTTACGAATGAAATGTCATTAGTTGTATTTATGTAGTGTTGCTGAAAATATTAAAAAATTTAATTATGGTACGGAACCGAACCGACCCGAACCGAACCCGATCTTCCATAATTATATTTGGACCCTACGGGTCCATTTATTAAATACCCGAAAGTTTTGAGTCGATTCGGGTCTCTTCAGAACCGAACCGAACCGACCCACGGACAGCCCTAGGTGGGAACGGTCGCTGGAATAATTGCCGGAATCGGAGCAATCGCCGGAGAAGAGTGGTGACCGGAACAGTCACCGGAATAGTCCTCGAAACGGTAAGGGTGGTGGAGGTGGGGTGAGTTAATTATATTATATTAGAATTAAATATTTAATAAATTTATTTAGTAATTAATTAATAAAAATATTTTTAATTAATAAATAAATACATGAGTTTTGCATTTTGAAACTTGATACTTGAAAATTGAATTGTGTCTTTTTAACCCCTAGATATAATTACCAATTTGATGCTAAATCTCCTTCTCTAAAAAATGTGATTAAGTTTGTAATTCATTCGTTTGAGCATGTCACGAATTTCTTGAACCTTGTATTCCGTGGAACCGGACTAAATTCTTTTTACCACTAAATTTATATCCCTTTGAGAAAGTTAAAGTCTCATGTCTTGTGTATATATATGTTGATTGTAAAAATACATCACTTTATATTTTCACATTGTCGGTGTCATTAATGTCACATGATCTTCTACACGTGAAATAAAAATTAGATAACTCAAAAAGGGAGTTGTTCAGTTCATTATAAGCAAGGTAGGATAAGCCAATATCCCTCTTAGCCTTTAGGTAAACACGACGACAATTAACAACTTATAAAGAAAGAAGATGAGTATCAACCGATGTACCATTTTCTTATAGAATAATGAGGCTTTTTTACTACAACTCTACAAGGAAATGTTTGATAGTTGAATTATTAAAAGCTGATGCGATTAAAGGACCAATCAAGATTATCATCATATTTATATTGAATAGAAAAAATACCATGCCAGTTCATATTTCGTCATGAAACACAAAGGAAAGAGAGCCCATATAAAAAAAGAATCAATGCCATGGCAAAATTAAATTTCTTCATGTTCATTACATACTAAGTTCAATTCAAGAGCCCGAAAATTGCATGTCAAATTGCCAAGCCCGCAATGTACTTAACTCCAGTAGAAGGTAACCATGTATTTCCCATTATGAACTGAGACACTGTGAAAGTACTTGCTTGAGCCGAGTCATTAATTGCATGGTAACCAGGCCATTTCACTCGACTGCCCAAACCAGCTCCGGGGCCGTAATTCATGTATTCACCATAGAATAAAGTATCAAATGCGAATGTCTCATTCCATTCGAGCCATCCTTCCGGCCTAATGGCATTGCTAATGTATGATTGCATAATTACAGTACGAGAATATTTCTTCCACGGTCGACCTAGGTAGGTTGGTGTGGAGTTCAATGATGCTAGCACATCAGGCTCTGCCGATATGTTACAAAACTGGATGGAAAAGCCCGTATTTTCACCTGACTCCTTGCGACCTTGTGCAGTTACGGTGTTTTTCTGATTTGGAAGGCCTTTTCGGGCTAGAATTTGACAGTTTTGAAAGACAACAGTACCATCACCGAACATAAAATCGACTGTACCGGTAATGTGACATTCTCTGTAGAATTGGCGCATCGAATGTGCATATAATGTGTCCTGATACCCTCTCATACCACAACGGTACAACACTGAGAGGTCAGAGTCTGATAGGAAGGCAACTGCTTGGTGATTTTCAGGCCCGGCTGTGTTCTCAAATGTTATGTCCCGTGCTATGAAACCTTTCCCTTTAACAGCTGCATTTGACACGAATAACAAACAAATATACAATCTAGATGTTAATGTCACATAATTATAAAATGTACACTACTTTGTCAAGTCTGTGTACATTTATGCGTTATGTAGATATACAATCTAGACGTAACCCAATATTAAATTTTCTTACAAGGTTGTCAAATTTTAGAAAAACATGGAGCCCATTGGGACATGTACACTAGCAAGAAATATGGGTCGTGTCATGATACATTATTTAAGGCATGTTATATTAATACTCGAGTATGGATAATATTGGACAAATAAATTATATAGGTCAATGGACTAATAGACCAACATGCCATAATTCGCGTCTCAATTGTAAATTGGGATATTACAAAAAATTCTTATATTAATGTTTTACAATAGAAATTTATTCGACTACAACGTACAATATTTAATGTATCACCTCCACATTAAATGTTGCAATTTATATGGACTAAATCAAAGTACTACATT
Source organism: Fraxinus americana (assembly GCA_035079005.1). Taxonomy (NCBI): domain Eukaryota; kingdom Viridiplantae; phylum Streptophyta; class Magnoliopsida; order Lamiales; family Oleaceae; genus Fraxinus; species Fraxinus americana. Next base: position 287,587 of record CM068726.1, read on the forward strand.
GGGGTCCCGGATCTTGTATTCAAAAGAATGTCACGTTATACTTTATGCACTTACATATATACCTTAATAATGCAGTGGAAAAAATAAATAGTTCATGGGTAATATAGGGAATTAAAAATGAGATTAACGATTGTTCTCACCAAATGTTGCAGTACTGTATGTGGTCCAGCCATCAACATAGTTTCGATTACCCGAAATAACTGTAACATCTATGCCATCTCCAATCATTATAATGTTCCATTTCTTCCTAGTGATATTTACATTTTCTCTATACACACCTTTCTTGATGTATATGACATATCTTTTGGTGCTATGATCGGGAGCACTCGAAACAGCATCCATTATGCTCGTGAAATTCCCTGTGCCATCTATAGCCACCACCACATTTGGTGTCACACCTTTGGTGGCTTGAAGGAGTTTCCGGTCATGGGATTTGAACCAATATGGAAATTGGTCATTGGTTATAAGCTTTCGGCCACCTGAACGATCACCACTGCCGCTAGAACGGGCACCTTTGGACGGCGCTTCATTAGGAGATGGGCGTACCATGGAAAGCATGTCACGGACTAAAGAGGTGATTCGGTCGAGGGTACCCGACACCAAACTTTTGACAAAGCTGTCTGTGCCCGCAAAACCTTCTAGGCAAGTGTCTTGGTTAGTCAATGTCCCACTTAGCCATGTTTTCATGTCAGCACTCAAGTTCCCAGTTCTATTCTCCTTACCTGTAACCGAAGTAGACCCACAATTTGTAAAACATACTAAAAACAGAGAAAAAAAACTTAAATACATATCAAACCCCTAAAGTCATAGAAGTCAAGTGACGTCATAGTATATTTATTGATCTTGGTACAAGTGAAATTTAACATATCACATGCATGCCAACACAATTTGTCTACTATACCTTATTCTCGGTTGCATCTTTGGTAATCACAGCTCGAAAATTCATAATAGACTCAGATCACAACTATCGAAATTAATAATTGATTATCTTCGTGATATTCATTGACCGGATCTTCTCAGGAACATAGTTTTTTCTTAGGGTTTTGTTATTTGTCTAGGGCCATGCAGGCCATGGACAAACAAAGGCACAACAATTGCTTGTTCTCTTGAAAAGAGGAGGCAAAACCTAAAGGGTTATGGTCCCCAATTCATATGCAATTTTTTCATTATTTGTGTTATTCTATCAATACAAGAATACAAGAGAAAACATATTGAAGAGGAAAATCCATAAACCTACAATCAGGAATCAAGATGGAGGTTTGAAGCAACTAAATTGAAGATTTAAAGATCAAGATTCATTATCCAAGTCAGAAATCAATGGATCAAGGTATGTTCTGCGTTAATTTAAAGTTCTTGATGGTTTGGCACGAAGATCTTGGCAAGTTTTTAAAGTTTAAATTTCATTAAAAGTTTCAACGGGCAAAACCTAAAGGTAAACAAGCAAAACTTTAACGAAAGCAAACCAAAAAAAAGGTACCCTTTGAATTCTGAGAAGCAGAGATTGTCATGCTCAGTTCATCCATCGAAAAGTCAAGCAGATCAAGACAGTCAGAAATGGCAGTGGACAGCCGGAGATCATCGCCAAAGATGCCGGAAAATTTGGATACAATGGACATTACCTGCTCGACCGCCTCGATCGTAGACCTTACTGAGCTTACAAATTCCGATGCCGGAACATTTAAACACTCAGATTGAACAAAATTACCAATGCAAAACTGTGGAGCCCATAGAAACAATACCATCAAGAACCAAGTTTTTATCGAAGCAGCCATTTTTACACTTCCAAGGTAGTTACTTTTAAGCATGCACAAATGTAAGAGGATGAAATAAATGAATAAAAAGATGGGAAATAAATAGAGGCAGTGTGGGGGTCGGGGTGGGTGGGTTAGGATTAGGAGGCAGGTGAGGGTATTAATGAAGGTACTGTAAAAGGCAAGAATGCACTTGCATGGTCATGGTGTCAGCAATTCTTCTATATATATTGAAAGATAGGGGTGGGGTGGGGTAGGGTAAGGGTGGGTTTGGGCGGTTTCGACGTAACTGTGAGTTTTTGGAGAGACAATTTTTCATTCTTCTTTGTACATTAAACCCCGTCGGCGCATCTTAGTAATGCGTGCCAGCTTAGTTAAAGCTTCTTTGTTCTGCTTTGGAAAAATTCTCAATTTTATTCTAATTCCCTATCAAATTAAAATATCTAGAAATTTTGTAAATAATATTTTCTTATAATTAATAAGATTATGTGGCAGGTGTGGTTACTCTTCATTTTTTTGAAAAAAATGCATTTTTTTTTTTCTTTTTCTTTTCTTTTCTCTCTTTTTTCAATCACATTTTTAACAAAATAATGTAACACATAAATTCAAAACTTTTTTTATGGAGCCTAACGGGGACTTGATTTATAGGTAATGATATGTGATTTCAAAATGATACTTACAATTTAGAGTTTTCTAAATATTGAGGAATTATTTTTAACCCGAGTTTGGTGGAGATTAAAATCCAAATTTCAGTAAATTTTGATAAAATGTATGGTCAAAAAGTTGTGGATCCCATAAAATATGTACTTAAAATTAATTGTTGACTTTTAGTTAAATTAATATTTTAATTTTAATTTCTACCAAACATGAGCTTATTGATAAAAGCTTGTGAATTATATTCTTTGAACCATTGAGGATTTCTATGAGAATGTGGATGGATTTTGCCAGATGAATTTTACCAAAAGCAGTGACATAATCCTATTTGGAAGTAGATGATTTGATTAAAAAAAGTTGAGTATATTTTAAACAGTTCAATAATAGATATCATGCGACATTATGGCAAGAATGAATTAGTCAATGATTATGGCATTGGATAAAAACACTGATTCTGAGGGCTGCAATTATAACGTAAAATTAACCTGTCCAAAGTAGATCCTCAAATTTATGGACACCAATGTTTGACATAAACTTGTCAATTCATGGGCCGAGTCAACCGTCGTCAAAACTTACTTACCAAGGTTGTAAATTATAATTTCATGTTTTGTTGCAGTAATAGAATTCAAAAGAAATTTGCCCAGTAAGATAATTATTTTCATAAAGATAGCCAATCCAAGATTTTAATTTTTTTGCACGGAATATTGATCATGACTGCATTTAAATTGATGATCATCCTGCACAAATCAAAATACTGTTTTGATATTTCGTCGGTTAATTTTGTCTTCAAAGTTGAAATAATTGTAATTAGTTATACGATGTAAGCACAACCGAGGTTAGGTAACACAAAATCCGATGATATGTTTTATAAGTGGATTGGACAGTGCTCGATAAGAAAAATCTTAAATAACTGACAAAAATCGTATCAAATGTGACAATTTTAAATCATATTATGTTTGATGTACCAATAAGTATTCCATTATTTAGATTAAAATTTTGTCAATTATATCCAACGTTGTAGTCCTTTATGATTTACGAAAATGACAAAAGATTAAAGACTCAAGACGGACCAATTAATTTAAATTAGACAAAGAAGGCAATCACATGCAACATGGTAACATCAACAAGTCTTTTTCCAAAGTATTAAATCCTAAACTGTATTGCTTTAGAAAAGAGGTCCCAATAAACGCTTGGTTTCTATGCTTAATTCATTAAGAAAATACAATTAATAATCGCGTCTTTTTCTTTTTCAAACTGTTTTTTTCTCCTTTTTTGGAGGGATTTTTGTAATAATTCAGACCTTTAGAATAATTAAAGAAACCGTACTTTAAATTGGTAAATTATTAACTTCTTTCTGGTTTAAAAAGTTGTTATTTATTGCATGAGATGAAAGGTGGGATGTAGCTTTCCGAATTCCGTGCATAATTTGGGCATACAAGGAATTGTTAACACTAAATGATTGAAACCCTTTTGTAAACAATTGTTCTGATTATATGCATCGATCACTGTCTTTTCGATTATTTTGTGCAAAAATTATGACCCTAGTCTAAACTTTTTGCATTATGACTATAGGTTGTGCGACTATGACTCTCAATCGCAAACCTATAATGAAATATAATTTTAACTAGTGTTCTAAATTGTGCGCCTTGATGGGTGCCTAGGCGCCACCAACCTGCCAAGGTGCGAGGCGTGGCAAAAACACCATGCCTAGGATCTATGCTCTAATTTTAGCGGTCAACATTAATATTAACAGCTTTAAGAAGCGCCAAGGCTCGCATGGGCGCATCTTGGCGTGCATTATTTTTTTTTCAATTATTTATTTATTTTTTCACAACATAAAATTTTCAACTTTTAAGTCAATTGAATTGAAATGCCCAAAGTTAACTTTTGAAAGGCCTAAAAAGTTACTTACCCACTTATTGATCCTCTAATTTATAGAAGGCATCGTCTAGGATTTTGTTGTTGAATTTTGATGTGAGATAGAAATCTTTTTGGATTGGCTGTAGTACATTGCATATTTGGTCTGAGCACATTGTATTATGCATTTGATTTGACTGCAGTGTATTATATATTTGGTTTGACTGTAGTATATTATGCTATTGTATAAATAGTTATTTATATTTTATTAAGTTAATTGAACATTTTTCTATCTTTTACTAATTAATAAAAATTCTCTCTAAATATTTCAATTAGTACTATTATAATATATCTTGTTTGTTGTTCAAAAATATATTTATTTTGTTAAGCTTTAAAAAGTGCATTTAGTACTATAATTTGCATGTATTATTAAATAGTTTTTAAATTGATTAAAAATTTAAAATAATATTAAAATTAAAAAAAAAAACTTTTTTATGCCTAAGCCTCGTCTAGCTAAGCATCGGCCGAAATATGACTATAGGTAGAGATGTCAATGGGCCGAGACCCACGTAGTGGTGGCAAATGAGCCGAGCGGCTCGTCGGCTCGCCCGCTCGACTCGTACTGTTCACGCCCACGAGCCGCTCGGGCTCGTAAAAAAACGAGCCCGAGCACGAGCCGAGCAGGCTCATGGGCTAGACGAGCCGCTGGGCTCGTCACTGTTCACGAGCGGCTCGCCGAGCGGCTCGTGAGACGAGCCCACGAGCCTGGCTCGTGGGCTCGTCTAAACGAGCCGCCAGGCTCGTCTTAGACAAGCCCATGTAATAAAAATAAATAAATAAAATTGGCCGAAAATGGGGTGACCAGAACGGTCACTGATTCAGTGACCGTTTTTTTTCAAAAAAAATTTTTTTTTTTTTCTATTTTTCTCCAATTATTCTCCTATAAATACCCAACCCATTACAACATTTTTTTTCCCACCAAACTTTTATTCTATACTCTCTACTCTACAATTTACAATTTACAAATCATTATCAACAATTCTATAATTCTCTTCTACATTTTTTTACATTATTATCTTCATTTTACAACTCATTTTATACATTAGCCAGTAGTACATAATCGTCATTTCTACATTTCTACATTCTATTTCAACAATTCACAAATGGATCCACGAGCATTTGTTGAAAACTTGTTCGGTATGGAAGGTGAAACACACACTTGAAATCAATTTGGAAATGAATTTGCCGGTCTCAACCAACTACCAATTCCAGAAGACATTGACGATTTCGACGTTCGTGAAGCCGATCCGATTGATTTGGATGACGTTGATGTTGATCCTAGTGTTCCTATTGATTTGGAACAAGATGAAGAACATGCACTAAATATTCCCGATGCAAGAGGGAAGAGAAAGGAAGAAACGAGGCAAAATGTTGGGACCATTTCAAATTGGTTAACAGTCGTGTGATCGATGGACTTCCGAAACGAAACGGTATGTGAATACATCAACAACGCTTGGCATGGCAAAAAGGCATTGGAACCACTCACCTCAACCGTCATTACAAAGCATGTGCGACGAAACATGGGCTTCTTGAACGTGGACAAACGCAACTGAGTTTGGTACTAGTAGAGACGGTGCTACTACTTCGCCAATTTCTACGTGGATGTATTCGGAGGAGGAAGCACGAAAGGGAATGGTGAAGTTCGTTGCCTTGCGACGGAGGCGCCACTAGCAATAGTGGACAACGAATATTTCGTAAACTACGTCAAACAATATCTTCAACCAAGGTACGTTGGGGTAAGTCGAAATACTCTTCGTTCTAATACAATTGAATATTTTCTTAATGCAAAGCGATTATTGATTGGGGATTTAGAAAAATACGGGGTGTCATATCTTTAACCCGGATTTATGGGAAGGGATTAATAAGAGAGGTTATATATATATTGCACACTATATAGACCCACTTTGGGTTATGCATAAAAAAATTATTGCTTTTAAAATAGTTGAGTATCCTCATAATGCTAACACTATATTTAATGCAATTATGTTAATAATTAAAGAATATAAATGCGAGAGTAAAATTCGTTCTTTTACTTTTTGACAATGCTTCTGTAAATAAAGTAGTTATCGATAAATTGGATAGAGTACTTCAACCCGATTTTGGTGGTTATTTATTCCATATTCGATGTGTGTGCCATATTTTTAATTTAATTGTACAAGACGGTTTAAAACATGTGAATGACGAAATTAGTCGAATTAGGAATGCACTTACGTATATCACGATTACACCTAGTAGAAAACAAGCATTTGAAGAATTTTGTGAATAAGCTGGGAACTCTAATACAAAAACTTTTATTGCGCGTAGGTCATAGGTGGAATTCAACTTACTTATTATTAAAATCATGTGAAGGTTTTGAGCAGGTGTATCACTGAATTTTATAACAATAGGCATATTAGAGACGACGACGATGATATCTTAAATGAATCCGATTGGAATACGATTTTTAAAATTAAGAAATTTTTGGAAAGTTTTTATACGTCTACGAATATATTTGTCTGGTGTTTATTATCCAACTAGTTGCATGGTTCTTGAACGTCTTTATATAAGCTACTAGGGCTTTTAATAGATATCAAAATGACCTTAATTTTCATCTTTGTTATATATGCTATGGAATTAAAATTTAGAAAATATTGGGAAGAATTACCTATGTTATTTCCTTTAGCATGCGTCATGGACCCCCGATATAATTTATCGGGTACTAAATTTATAATTGACCAAATTTCAAATGCTTTAACTTTTAATATGCCTATTACTTATAAGAATTTGGAACAAACGTTAAGTGAAATGTATGAATTATATGCTTCAAGAATAGGTACACAAGTTACTCGTGTACCTACTCCTCCTCCTACTAATATAAATGATGACGACGCTGAAGTAATTAATTTATTAGAAAACATAGACTCAATTAGATATGATTCAACATTTGCATATGCATATGGTTCCTCTAGTAGTAGTAGTATGTCTTCCACTTTGCATGTACTCAAACTTCGAGTAGCGGTCCAAATGCGTTGTCATACGAATTAATTGATTACTTTCGTTATACTATGCCTAGTAACAAATCGGTTAAGAAAAGTTCGAGAAGATGTAATCGAATTCGGCGAAATAATGAACGTCGATGGCCAATTGTTGCAATTGCAAAAGATCTACTAACACCTCCGGTTAGCACGTAGCTTCGGAGTGCACTAGTGCGGGAAGAGGGTTCTCTACGAAATTCGAAGTCGACTAAAAGAAGATATTTTGGAAGCGTTAATGTGCGTGAAGGATTGGGAAGACGCTAATTATCGAATTCAACATAAATATGCCGAAATTGCATGTAATCAAGTAAGTGATATTTAATTTCAATACATTCATTACAAAATTTTATTTTCATACATTTATAATTTTTTAAAAAAAATTGTACACGTAAAAAGTTTTTCGTGTACAATTTTAACTCCGCCTACACGAAATTGAAGTAGCCGGTCCCAAGCCCGGATAAAGGAGGAGGGTTTATCTTTTTTTTTTATAAATAAATGTATATTTACTATTTTAAAAATTATAAATGTTTTGACGAGCCCCGATAAATGTTTTGAAAAATATATATTTAAAAAAATAGAAAAAATAGACTTATAGTACTAGTAGCGTTATTTATTTATTAAAAAAAAAATGGGCAAGCCGAGCTTAAGCTCGACTCGCCGAGCCGCTCGCTTTGGGCGAGCTCGGGCGCAAGCCGAGCTCGCCCAAACGGCAACGAGCCGAGCTCGAGCTCGGCTCGTGCGAACACGAGCCGAGCTCGTTCGTCAATGGGCCGAGCCGGCTCGGCTCGGCCCATTGCCACCACTAGACCCACGAGCTCGGCTCGGCTCGTGGAGAAACGAGCCACGAGTTCACGAGCCAAGCCGGCTTGGCTCAATTTTTTTTTTTGCTTTTCTTAGCTTTTTTTTTTTAGTGTTCTTTCACGAGCCCACGAGCTGCTCGTGAAAAAACGAGCCGAGCCGGGCTCGGCTAGCCTAGCGAGCCCGCCGCTCTGCTCGTGCTAGTGGCTCTGTGGCAACGAGCAGAGCCCAAGAGCCGGCTCGGCTCGGCTCGATTGCCACCACTAACTATAGGTTGTACAAAAGTACCACTAATCTCTTGGTGAATGATTGAGATTTGAAGTTGAGCCAATTCGTTTGATTTGATCACTATTGAATTTTATGGTGTAGGTGATGAGTGATACTCAACTCGCATTTTGCATTTCAAATAGATTCTAATGAGGGAAAAATTCATTTTTCAGATTTTTACTGTATACTATTTCAAAAATAAGAAAAAATCTTTGGCAAAAACGAAATCAATGCATGAAAGAAATGAGACAAAAGTGGAAAAAAAAGAAGGAAATTCAAAGTTCGATGACCAAAGTACAAACATCCAGTAGATGCTTCGAACCATAAAACGATGATTGAATATCACATAAGATCAATTGGATGCAATTGGAGGTCAAATGAAATAGCTAAAGTATCTTCACAAATAAATCTCCATCTCAAAAAGTTATGCTTTAAATTTTCAGTTTCAGAATCATCCATTTTTTGCATAACAAACGTTCGAATTGAAATATTGATATTTTTCTAGAAGAATTGTATCTTAGTTTTCCAATTCACTTTGAATATTCCTTTAAGTTAACTTTCCAACGCACTTTGAATCAGCTCAATCCGATATTACGAAATAAAATTATGATAAATATATTAAAGGCTATTCATTGTTTGAAAAAGCAGGTGGCACGAGCCTGCATGGCTACCCCCGACCACTTCAAAAGTGACCCGAGAGCAAAATCAGATGTCTGTGTGGGTACGAGCAAGAAGGCGTCGCGGGGGTCACATGCCAAATTTCATCTCATGGGCTAATTTTCCTTTTTATTTTTTATTTTTTGTTTAGAACTCTTTCGGAACCCAAATTGAACGCAATTTTTACCTAATTTTGTATTCCTATAAATACCGAACTTGGGCAAAACATTCAAGCGTCTTCCTCCTTCCCTCCTCAAATCATGTTCATATCATAAAATTTATCAACAACAAGGCGTCAATTCAAAATATGTTGGAGAGGAGAACAAATTAGCACATGGATTGAATCAAGAATTTGAAGAATCAAGATTTGGGATTGAATAAATATAAGAAGAATTAGGCCGTGACATCTCTTTTTTGTAGTTATAAATTTCGGGTGATACTTTTTTATTCTTCTTCTTATTTTATCTTTAGAAACATATTTAACTAAATTCCTTTTTTTATTAGAAAAAGATGAACTGTATTATTTATTTATTTTAATTCAAGACTGGTAGTTTAATATTTCTTGCGTTTCTTGATTAATTTTGTATACACATTGATGTATTTAATTGCATAGTTAACAATTAGAGAATTAGTTACTAGTAATAGTGTTGAGAGACTCACAATAAGTTTAGAATGCGACAAAATTAACATATGTGCAATAAATATTGAGAATAACATTTATCACATGTGCAATTATATAGATAATCTAAAATTTAATGTATTCTATTAATCCAAATTCGTATTAGGAATGGATTCGGGGCGTGATTAGAATATGATTAATTTATCTTGAAAAGAAAATTAAATACATTAGATATAACGATTGTCAAGAATGCATATATATATGACTAAATTACATCGTTGAGAATTGAAATAGATAGCAATAGATGGACTCTAAATCCAATACAATCATTCATTCATTGATATAAACTCTAGTTTTATATATTTCTTAGAACAATTTAGAATAATTACAAAATCAAAATTCCTTTATTTACATAATTCGGATTCCGCATGATTCTAGTACGCATGAAATGAATTTAATGCCTCAACTCACTTAATTTATTATTTGTCAACGATCTCGTATGAATAAGGATTTTGCATGAACAGTCATTAGTGAAATTTTAATTGAATCACTATACTTTAGTTTCTCTCAACCGAATTAGTAAACTTTTAATGCAGTTTCAAATTTAGCCTCTAAACTTGAATTTAGTATCAAATTTCATTAGTCCATCCCCTAAGATCTCCCAAATTTCATTTCATTTCACGTAGCTTGCATGGTAAGCATAAAAATGCTAAAATAAAATTGTGATGCCCTAAGTCCTAGCAATCCGATGGTCACCATGCCTAGACTTGATCAAAGCGAAATACACGACATTGTACGAGAACGCGGCCATTAAGGTCAATAAATGCAAAAGGAAAAGTGAGGGAATAAGAAAAATGCTAATAATATATTTATGATTGAGTAATAAACATTAAAACTAATTTTAAAAATTTTACAAATTCATTATAATTCACGAAAAAATGTGTTTTAAAACGTACAATTGCGTCTAAAGAACATGCTTCAAAAGGATTATAGCTATCAAAGAGAACATGTCTAAAGAAAATATGTTTTTTTTTTAAAAGACTAAACAATTTTGTCCCGATTAAAATTATTTTTAAAATACTCTCATTGATTGATTGTGAAGCTCAAGTAAATCTATTGTTATGTCATATGTTGTCAGCTGAAGCAAAAATAGTAAACATTGTCATTTTGCTCAAAGAAAAAGGACACAAGCCAACAATCCCTCCCCATTTCCTTACTGGTTCAGTTTAACCTCCAAATCACAGAATCAGAAACAAAAACGAATTAACCTCGAGAATCACAAAAAATGCTACAAAGACTAGTGAAATATGCATTTTTCCAGCTGATGATGTTCCTGGATTTTCAACCTTTTCATGTCGACCTGTGTCTATCATGATCTCGTATTTACAAGAACTTCCTCGATTTGAAGGATCGATTCTTGTGATTACGGACAAACCGTGGAACTGATCACATGCCCCTTTCTGCTGATTCATCGTCTGATAATACATGTTGAAGGCATACGAGGCGTTGTTCCTAATGTCAAGTCCCCCACAGGAGGATCCATATCCAAGACTTGTGCAATCTGCATAGGTGCAAGCAAAATTAATGCTCTGAGGAAAATTGGGATCCATTGTATTGGCATCAGGCGCCATTATGCACCATTTCCTTGCCAAATAGCGCACTCCCTTTGCAGCTGTTACATTTCGATTATTTCCCACATTTAGTGTATATTTGATGGTACCGTCGTAATAAAATATGCCCCAATGGCGCTCGAAGTTGCCCGGATCAATGCTCTTAGCATCTTCATCAATGAGAGAAAAGAAGTAAATGTCTGGAGGGCTTGGTCTTTTTGGGGTGCCTTGGCCTCGACTTATACGGTTGAGCAGACCTTGATTGAATCTGCGTGCAAATTCTATTTTCGCATTAGGATCCCCATCTGTTGGCCAACCAACCTCTCCAATGATAATCGGCATTGATGGGAAACCATTCTTTTCGAGGGCTGAAACTAGGGTGTCATAATTGGCATCAAAGACATTGGTATAAGTGATGGAGCCATCCACAACAGGGGAAGACGTGCCATCAAAGAAGGCATATTCAACAGGAAAATGGGAATCGGCGTAAAGGCTAAGAAAAGGGTAAATGTTAACCGTGAAGGGCGCGCCATTGTTATCTAGGAATTTGACGATAGATATCATGAGGTCACGGATATCAGCTCTAAAATCTCCGCCAGAGGGAACTCCGGCATCTGTTTCGTAGACATCTGCATTGAGTGGAATTGTAGCCTTGACATCCCGGCCCAAGCCGGCTTTAATCAGTGCAGCCTGGACATTCTGAAGTGCTGGAAATGCTGTTCTTGTAAATTGATTGTTGTAAGTCTTGAGAAATGGTTCGTTTCCAACAGCAACATACCTAAAAAACCGGAGTACAAGACGAATTTCTCGATGAATACCACATCAAATCAGTGTCGGAGCCAAGGGGGAGGGATGGCGACTAGTCCCATAACAAATTTTGAAATTTTATTTAATATATATAAAAAGATGTATAATTTGCCCCTTTAAAAACTCGAGCACAACATGAAGTTCTTGATCAATAACACATCAAATCAGTAGCGGAGCCAAAGGAGGCGATGGACCGCAACATTTTGAAATTTTCTTTAATATATATGTAATTATGAATTTTTTATTTAATAAAGACAAAATTTAACATTTTTTGGGCCCCCCCAATTCACAGCTCCGCTACCGCAACAAGTTCAAGATCAAAATCAAACAACATAAGCTTAAAAATCTAACCTTATGTCCACTCCCCTGTTGGATATATAGTAAGAAACATTTCGCGACACCCATTCCTCAGCAGCCGAAACACTACCGGCCAAAGATGCTAACATGTCGTTGGGAATCCCGACCATGACTTGGATTCCGGATCTCCCAAGAGCCCGCAAAGCCAGGGGATCAGCTTCGAATAGCTTCACTTTGTTAAATCCATTGTCTTTCATCAGCTTGACGACTATATTACCAGGGAGAGGGTGCGTGGCGCGAGTTCCCCAATTGCAGCCGAGGCCATCGACGAGAAAATGCTTGCCAAGTACAAAAAATAAGAAGACAAACGTGCAACGGGAAATCATGTTTTAGGGACTCTCAGCTTAATTTTTTGTGTTGTTGATAGACTAATTGAATGTAATATAAACCAAAAAGATCACCTTTTTGGCCATTTTAATAAGTACTAGAAAGTTTGTACTTTTGTTGGAGGGAAGGGGAAGGAATTACACAAGGTTTCAACAAGGAACTAAGTATCCACAAGTCATTAAAGACCTTCTTTGGACAAATTAGATACATATAAATTTATCTATTTGTGTGTGAGAGAGGCAAGAAAGGAATAGAGTAAGCATTTTGTGATGGTTGGCTCCAAGTAACTCAATTGAATTCCCATGAAGAAGAAAAGCACCATTTTTTTTTCCTTACCATATGCTAATATTCTTCTAGTGGGTGACGTTACCTATGAGAATGACGTCGTCAAAATGTGCTTCTCCGATGATCCAGTAACCTAAAAAAAGGGAGTACAAGCCACATGAGGACCAGCCGCCGCCGCCGCCCCTGACCTTCTCTTTGGTTAATCGAGCATGCTTCTTGGTAGTGTTTGAATTTCGCTATATTTCTCTCATACAAGATTTATTTTTAGATGAATTTTATGAGCTATATATATTAGTGTCAATAGGATTAAAAAGTTGTTTGGTCCATTGCATTGAGTATTAATCCCTTGAGTTGTATCATTGGACTAACGTCTTATAGCATTAAAGAAAATGTAGTTGGTATTTGCATGCATGTTTTCCTTCCTCTTTTTATTTATTTTTTTTTTCTTTTAGTTTTATGAGAAATTTTATTGTTTACTTTAGCTAAAATAAAAATCCTTCCATCGAAAGCTCCAAACTTCACTAAACATCCTAAACCAAATCCACATAATAAATAAATAAATAAATAAAAATTACAAATTGATGACATGTTATAAATTTCTTGAAATTATGCAGAAATTTTGATTTTTTTTTTTCAACATATACACAATACATATACTTCATCCTATTAATCTTTTTCACCCCCTCACCTCCTTCCCCCAACATGAAAACTCTGACTCCTTTATTACTCAACGTCAACGGCAACTGATTAACTTTTGCTCACGTGTCTTCATCTTTTTTTTTTTTTGGATGATTCAAGCGTCCAAGTTTCGCCGACTAATCCTGAGGAATGACGGCCTTCCCCCCAGTTCGCCCCCGAGTTAATCCGGATACGATTACAGCTTATACACACTTGGGCAGGACATTCGACGATTTTCCTCCTTGTGGACTTCTGCCTTCTAACATAGATATTGCTTTCCAACATTTTAAATGTTGCCTTCCAGTTGTCGGGGATATTCGAACCTTCGATACATCATATAGAACATTCCTACTTTACCACTGCGGCATACCGGTGGGGGCCACGTGTCTTCATCTTTGATACTATTGAGTCACGTTGAGGCAAAAGACAACAAAAAACTTTTCGACAATCTCAAGAATGCTAATTTTTCAAAGGAATGTTCAGAAGAGCCAATTTATATACAACCTGAACTTGAAGTGGCTAGAAATCTTTACTAAAGACTAAAAAGCTTATCATGCTTCTTTGTATTTGTAATGCAACAGTCAATGATTTATTTATTTTTAAATAATCACTATATATGACATATTTTATTAATGCCAAAATTGATATTACAATACAATAAAATAAACATAAAACTTGCCCTATTAGGAAACGGGAGAGTAAAATGAAAGGTTAATAACTACGTGTCATGCTCTCGAGTCACTTTCGAAGCGAATTGTGCAAATTTGTGATCCTACCCTAAATTCGAGAAGGCTGTAATCTCGTTAAACATATATGTAGGATCTCTTGATTAAGCCGATCTTCATTCCACTCAGCAAACAAGCCCTTGTGTTAGTTGCAGAAGCACCCTCTGAAATTCCAGTATTCTACAATTCTGTCCCTAAATCTTCAGAAATTTTCATTGTGGTCTCTGGATTTTCTAGATTCTACAAGTTAGTCCCTGAAATTTGTGTTCCAAACTCACCAATTTGGTGTAGAGCTCAACAGCTTAATCCTTCTGGATTTTTCTCCTTCTTCATCCATATTTGCTCCTTATTCTCCTCAAAAGACACTTTTTTGGCATAAAACTTCGCTTTAGTTTGGAAAGTAAATTACGGTTCCAGCGTGTTTTCCTTTGAGCAAAAATGCCCCTACAGAATCTAACAACTTGGACATGGCTGCTTATCTTTGGATTGTCGCGATAATTTAGAGAATTTTATTGTTTACTTACAGTTAAAATAAAAAATCCTTCTATAAATTAAAAAGAGCAAACCTCTCTAAAGATTATAAACCAAACCCACGGAAACATAAAGCAGAAATGGTGACGGGAGGAACTTGGGAATTCGGTGGAGCCCGTTTGGCTAGAAATGTTATGGCTTTCAGAGCAGCTTGTCCTTGATGTTGTAGAGGTAATTAAGGAGAGATTGTCCTTGACGGGAGGAACCAACAATCGAAAAATATCCAATACAATATTTAGTCACAACGCAAACATTTTCCCTTCAGCACAAGTAACAATAAACTCAATCAACGCAAGTTTACAAGATTTGGCGAAATGACTATGCCCACATATTGTTGATTCCGAAATCTTCAACCATGTCGACAATGTAAATTTAAATGACAAGCATATTTAGAACTTGTAAAGGCACAATTTCAACTAGGATGGAGAAAGATAAGAGGTAAATGCACAAAAACTCCAAACTAAAGCTATATGCAAAGCAATCACTTTTCAATGTTGGGCATTTGATGCATTACAACAAATCCAATGCTCGGATAGCAAGCAATTTCCAAGAATGATTAGACAATTCATGAAATATTGAAGGCGTTGATGCTCGAACTCTTGATCTGTGATGTGCTCCCAAAATTTGGTCAAAGTTGTATTATGCTGGAACACGTTTTTACGAGTTGGAACGTTTTTATAAGATTGCAACACGTGTCCATATCATGACCCTTGATCTTTGGTATTATTGATGGAGAGATATATATACATGCACAATACCATTTTTTAGAGACGATTCATCTTCTGACTTCTGAGTTTTTTTGATAGAAAATTTCTTCCCTTTTCTTCTTACGTTAGGGTTTGATCCGTGGTTTTTATCTCTCTTGATAAACCATATGAAATTGAGATCAGTGTACTTTTAGCATCTGAATCTATATATTTCTGAGTGATTACTATAAGAATAAAGAGTTTCTTATAGATGTAGTTTTCAGAAGGCAAGTTGAAGTTTCTTAAATGATTCTTTGTAGATCTGTAGTTATTGTTGAAGAGATAAGTATCGTGTACTTCTCTCTTATATTGGAAGAAACGATATGTAACTTTTGCTGCTATTTTTGGGCTATATAGTGCAATCGAGCGAATATCCAATTTATTGAATGCTCAACGGGGGATGTAAGCGTTAGAAGTGGTCGTTGAACCTCCGGGGCTTAGGTTGAAATAAATCTCTTGTATTCAATCTTTTATTTTCTGCAGTTTTATTTTCTGATCGATTGTGTTTTTGGAATCTTGTTTTTAATATCGTGTTATCTTGGCATTTTCAGAAGGCTTGTTTGTCAATGATTTTTTAAAAGTTATTTTTATCCAAAACCGAATTCAATTATCCATTCTATGGATTTACAATTTTTTTAAAAAATAAATAAATTATTTTCCCTTTTAAATCCGTTCCAAATAAGCTTTAAAAGCCAGTGGATGAAACATATAAAAATTAGTTAGAATAATAGAAACCAAAAATAGTAAAAAGTAGACAAATAGTTAAATATGGACAAAAATAGTATTATTCATGAAACATTAAAAAAATGTTTATGCAACTTTATGGGATGAAAAGAGATAAAATTTAAATTGCATAAATATTAAAATAGTAAAATTTTCATCTATGTGAGGATTTTGGGGTTCCAATGACCAATTTACCAGGCTCAGAAAACACCAAACGACACCAATCAATCAAAGGCTCGACTCAACAACCCTCTACACAATTTCAGCCTCTTTCCTGCCCTCTTTGGTGGCTCTCTATTTGTACACTAGGTGGTGACTACAACTGAGAAGAAACAAGGTGAACAACAATAGAAGAATCTCTCCCGTTTCCACCAAACCCAGCTGCCCCATTTTTCGTTTCTCTCCCTCTCTTGTAGCACACACATGGGTGGTGGTTAGCAAGCAATCACATGGAGAAGAGAAAGAGAATAACAAGGTTGTATCTTACCAAGAAATCCACCACACCGGTAGCCTCTCATCTCTCCTCTCGGCTGCCCTTCCTCTTTTCTCTCGTTCTCTTTTCTCTTGCACACACACCCTCCACCACACTAGACACGGTTGAAGAATGGGAAGTATATAGGGCATTAGTTTAGGTTACTCAATTTGGGCCAAGACTAGTGGAAATGGGCTACCACTAAACCTAAAGTAATGGGCTAATATCAAAGTCCATACTTCCAACTAAATGGTCCAATAAATCATCCAACCCAAACTAAGGCCCTCCAATGTGTATTAGTTGTTTCCAAGTTGAGCCATAACTATTGGTGTAACTAAAATAATCCGACATCTGTTTTACATCATTGCCCGGATTTATTGGGTATCAAAAACCCAACAAATCTCCACTTTGATCCCAATAAATCTGCAAGCAATCAAAACACACAGTTTATACTTGCACAATCAAGGTAACCAATAAAATTGGTATCACAGACCTTACCTCGTGTTTCGTACCCGAAACACATACCATACCTGCTCCATATACTCACCAGGGCTAAGGTCAAGAACACCCAAGTAGAAACAAGTAATCACAGTAATCAATCAAGAGCAAATAAATGTGCGATGGAGATATCATATAAGATAACACAGATCTTTTCAAACATGTTCACATAGAACAACAGATTAACACCAAGTCAATCAACAGGTCAACACATACGCAACAAATGTATAAATGACCTCACGAAGAAGATCTCACCACACTTATCATATCCCATTCCGTGTTGCTCACTCCTCAAGAACACATATCTCACCTCATCGCCCACAAAACTCACTAGACTAATCACTCAACTCATGTCTAACTGGTAAGCCTCTATAAATCCTAAGTTATCGGGATAATCCTTTATCACCACATCATTTCTTCCAACCAACGTGGATAATGGGTCTCCACATAATAGAAGTGATAGAAGTGCCTTACTCGCATTCCACCTGATCAGGGTCTCTTCACAGATAAAGGATTCAAAACATTTGATCACATCTCCACCGTGATCCAAATGTCACACTCCACATCCCACGGTACTAACCACAATGTACCCCTAGGCATCTATACTCCACCTTACCAAAAGACATACTCACACAGATAACGAAGATAACCCTCACAGGCTGCCTCACAGAATCTCACAAACCACACAGGCTCACTAAGATGAAGGAGAAAATGGCTGCCCCTAACTTCTCACTACCACACTCTCTCACACCACGCACAAAGCAAAACGAAGTACGACATAGATCTCAACCCACTATGCATGCAAATACATTACACCAAGTAATAAGATCACTCCAATTCATGCCAATGAGCATATCAAACATATTGAAATGCAACATATAGCTATGCAGCGGAAACGAACGATCACACACATGCAGAAAGGATTACACACGGATGCACATAGCAGTAACCAGGTTTACACTCAATAAACCTCATACGGGTCATCACTCGACCCAAATACAAAATTCGCATCACCACTCTCATCAACTTTCCTTTTATCGTCCCTAGGATAATCTATTTCAACAAAGTCTCAAAAAACTGCAGTTAAAACACATCTTACTTTTTGCACTTGCCTTAAACCACATTTGCCAAATTAAAATATCATATTTTTCATTAAAACATACACAACTCATAATGTGTCTTCATTTTACCCAACAAATGCACAAAACACAAAATACAACCAATAACGACCACAAGTAAAGCACTTACACAATTCACATAGAATAGTCAAGTAAACTTTCATAAGGTCACGTGCAATTCTAAATAATGAAAAATAAATCGACAACAAATTCACGAATAATTTAAGGCAAATAATTAACAAGTAATTCCTAAGTCTAGCAACAGACATTAGCTACTCCTTCACGGTAACCCCAAACCTAACGTCACCCCAAGTGATGACTTCTAATGCGAAAAATAAATCATCATACACAATGATTTTAATTACAACAATAAAAGGCAAAGAACACGATACCGAGCGGACCACGTCTGAAAGTCTATAAATATCGAAAGATGTGAATTCATCACTTTAGGACCGTCGTCATTCGTCCTAAAGTCTCCAGCAACCGCGACAACACGAAACGATACCCGGCACCTTAGCGTCCAAGGGGCAAAATCGTCCAACTTTCACTGTAGTGCCCCAAACTGAAATCCGTCAACACCGTTGGGTCCGTCTCGTCGTCAGGAAAATTCTGTCTTTTGACACCTTCGCCAGATTCCATGACGACGCGTTGGCCACGCCCTCGCCGGAGTTTCCACACGCCGACTGCGGCTTCGACAGCATGTGACACTTCCGACATCTTCTCCGCCTGCTGAGTCCAATGGTGGTGTCCGTTTCTCCATCCGACTTCTGGTTTGTCCGAAAAATGCAAAAATAGATATGGCAAAAAATTGAAAATTTGGACAGCTTCTTCCTCTGTTTTTCTGCTGCGATTCTGGTTCAATTTCTGACCATTTTCAGCCCATTTTTCACCCCAAAAATCACAGATCTCTCTTCCACCCAAGCTCTGATACCAATTGTGAGGATTTTGGGGCTCCAATGACCAATTTACCAGGCTCAGAAAACACCAAACGACACCAATCAACCAAAGGCTCGACTCAACAACCCTCTACACTATTTCAGCCTCTTTCCTGCCCTCTTTGGTAGCTCTCTATTTGTACACTAGGTGGTGACTACAACTGAGAAGAAACAAGGTGAACAACAATGGAAGAATCTCTCTTGTTTCCACCAAACCCAGCTGCCCCATTTCTCGTTTCTCTCCCTCTCTTGTAGCACACACATGGGTGGTGGTTAGCAAGCAATCACATGGAGAAGAGAAAGAGAATAACAAGGTTGAATCTCACCAAGAAATCCACCACACCCGGTAGCCTCTCATCTCTCCTCTCGGCTGCCCTTCCTCTTTTCTCTCGCTCTCTTTTCTCTTGCACACACACCGTCCACCACACTAGACACGGTTGAAGAATGGGAAGTATATAGGGCATTAGTTTAGGTTACTCAATTTGGGCCAAGACTAGTGGAAATGGGCTGCCACTAAACCTAAACTAATGGGCTAATATCAAAGTCCATACTTCCTACTAAATGGTCCAATAAACCATCCAACCCAAACTAAGGCCCTCCAATGTGTATTAGTTGTTTCCAAGTCGAGCCGTAACTATTGGTGTCGCTAAAATAATTCGACATCTGTTTTACATCATTGCCCGGATTTATTGGGTCTCAAAAACCCAACAATCTACATATAAGTGAATGGCGAGAGGTATACAAAGCAGCGATGTTATACACTAAGAAGTTTCAGTAGGGTTTTGTACTCCATGTTAGATCATTAAAATGTTAATTTTCTTACATTCATGTGTAAGATTTAATTTACACTTATTTTTCTTTCAAGCTCCAAACTTATTATCCACATATTTGTACACTAGGTACTTATTGTTGAGTTTGATGAATCAGTGACATCCCATTTATTTGATTTGTCGTAGGAGGCCTATAACACAAGCGTTTCTAACCATAGGCAAAATCTAAAAGAAACGGTATCATATGGGTAAAAAAAAACCAAAAGACGAGTCTTATTTTTGATATGTAGACGTGTTGCCCAGATACCTTTATGGAGAGTGGTAAGCCATTCAAAGGATCCAACCCACCAAAAACACTACAATTAGTGACTTAAAAGTCCAAAATTAGAAGTCAAGTTTACAAAAGGTGTTAAAAGTTAGAGAATAGAGAATTTTCAATGGTAGTGTAAAATTAAATATAAATTGGATGTAGAAATAGAAAACAAAGGGAAAAATTATCCCTTTTTACAATTTCTGTCGGAAAATACAATTTACACTTCTTTTACATCTCTCCATTGGAGAAATTTTTGACCCCTTTGTATATTTTATGGAATAATGTTGCTTGAACAAGATTTGGAGACAGGGATGTTGACTGCCAACGCAGTACCTGTGTGACTAATTGTTTTTTTAATATGTCCAATGTTGTATCACGTGTCACTCTATTTTTAACCTTGGTTACTGAACATGTCTATGTAGCATGATTGTATTTTAAATAATTCACATAAACCGTACATGTGGCAGCACTTCTATGGCACATTTTTTGTCATTATTGGATCCGAAATCAATATAAAAATTGTCAAGTATTTTTCTATAAAAATTGTGTCAAGTTTTTCTTGTGCTGTTCTATTTTATATCAAAATTGGAGTTGCTTTAATTACACAATTTCTTCGCCTATTTTCATCTTTTTTAGACGCCATACAATACACAAAAGTTTTGTAACAAAGATTGGATTTTGAATTCGTTGCACTTGCGTGTACACACACTCCCTCACAAAAACGCGCATCTCTTTCTCTCTGTATTCTTCTTCATCCACTCCACTTCCACTTCCACCACTATGCAGTACACAAAAGCCCTCTGAAGATCACACAGTACTGTTTTTCCACATCCACATGGTACGAAGAAGAAGCAAGCAGATTGAGAGTATCAATTAATCAGAACAGAACAAGGATTACTCATGTTTAGAAGCAACAATGTTACGGCCCGGATTTTTGAGCGGCAGATTTCTAACCCTGCTCCTGGCACCAGTGTATTTCCTCTTCTTTTCTGTCAATTTGATTATTTTTTGCTGTTTTGAGGATTTATATGGAAATATAAGCTGGGGGGTTTGATCAAGATGCCCCCTTTTTCAGTAATTACTGATGCTGTTTCTGAGAGCATTGAGTTGGCTTCTGATTTTAGAATTAGAAAGTTTTCTTAGTACTTCCCTATTTCACACTGCCAAACATAGAGGAAATGATTAAAGCGGAATTGCATATTTTTTTTTTCAGTTTTTAGATTTTCAATGAGTAGCTTAGCTTGAGCTATAATAGACGAGCAAGAATGCATTCAGCTATTGTATAAGAAATCGAGGTTTCAATTTTTTGAGAAACCTCCTTTTTCCTTTTGTGTTCTGAATGGAGCCAATTTGAAAAATTCATAGTTGTTATGTATACTGCATGAACAATCTTGTTAGTTACTGAATAAGTATTAATTTGATTTTACCACATAAGATAGAGTGGAATTTGAGGTCATCCACTTCGCATTATACGGATAAGCAAACTTGAGCCCACAATTTAGTCTGAGATATTGTACTCAAGATCATGTGAGATGATAAAGTTGGCTGTATTTGAGATCAATTATAGTTTGTTTTTATGAATTCAAAATGAATCCTAACATCTTGTGTTGGGCGCTGTCATGCTCTTCGTTAAACTCGGCTTTCTTTTTCCAGCTTCATTTGTAGATATACTCTTTATTTGAGGTCGATTTTGAGTACGTCTTGTAATGAGCTCCAAATCATTTGTTGATTCTCACAGGTTCATCGTGCCAGGCGATTTTATGAGAACATAGTCCCAAGTCATACCATATATGACATCGAATGCCCCGACCTTTTATTTCGTAAGTTCACAGACGATGGACAGTATCTTATAACTTTCAGCAGGAATCATCAGGATCTCATTGTTTATAGACCGACATGGTTGTCATTTTCGTGCGAAGTAGAAGATTGTTATGCTCATGACCTTCCAAATAAAGCCAACAAATTTGAGAGTTTCTTCACCCAACTATATAGTGTTTCTCTTGCTTCCAGTGGTGAACTTATATGCAAAGATTTCTTCCTTTACATAGAAGGCAAACAGTTTGGAATATTTGCAACTTCAACTGCACAAATTCATGATGCACCTGCTGTTGGAGGTGCAATTCAAGGAATCCCATCAATTGAAAAGATAACCTTTCACCTCTTGAGGTGTGTATTGTCTCTTTTGACTTTAGAGTTTCACAACACTGATACTAACTGAGTTTCTCATTGTTATGGTTTGATCTTAATTACTTAGACTGGAAGATGGAGTAATACTTGATGAGAGGGTTTTTTGCAACGATTATGTTAATTTAGCACATAGCATGGGTGTCTTCTTGTATGACGATTTATTGGCCATAGTCTCTCTGCGTTACCAAAGAATACACATTCTCCAGATTAGGGACTCTGGCAACTTTGTTGATGTGCGTGCAATTGGGAAATTTTGCTGTGAAGATGATGAACTTTTCCTCAACTCTAGTGCACAGGCAAGTGGTACTGCCTTGAGCACTTGATGGAACTATTCTTAATTTCTATTGGGTGATCTGTTGTTCCTACTCAACTGCATGCGGAACACTACAAACTGAGAAAAAGATGCTGTTGTTTGCTCAATCAGTTGAAATCTAATCATATTTACCATTTTGGCTCAATCTTATATTATCGCCTCAGAGACTTTTAGAAAACAATCGCTTGACTACAGTGGTTCTAGTTGGGTTGGTTGAAAAATAGATCATCTTTCAATGAATATTATTTTTTGGGCAAGATTCTGTTAAGTATTCTATAGCTCAAAACTCAAATAGCAGATTCAGGATTTTGAAATCAACAACCAGAGAATCATTGGCTGTATGAATATTTTTTTGAATGTCTGATTTAAATAACATATAGCTGGTGATTCATTTGATTTGCTGAAGCACCCACTTCCTGTGTTATAACATATCACTACTTTAAGAAGACTGCTCCTCGAAGTGAGTGGGTTGTAGGTCGTGTGTGTGAAGGTTTGAAAGGCGTCGCAAGGAAGAATAAAACTGTGATCTCTACTCGAAAACCTTTGATCTCCTTCTTTAAATAGATGTTTTGTTCATTCCATCATTGTGCTCTCTTACTTGAAGTTTGTTTAAATGTAAGTCCAACTCCCAATTTCATTGATTGCAGTGCACTGCCCCTGACAAAAATAAATTGCACCAAGTGTCTACAAATCATGTTGGGAATGGTTCACATGTAGAATATATTCATGAAACTTCTTTTTTGAGTGGTTTAAAGCAGCGGTTGCTTTCATTCATATTTCGAGGAATATGGAATGAAGAAGTTGATCCAAAGCTGGTGAGTTCTATCGCTATAATGATAATCATGAAGACTTTGATATCTTTGATATTTCTTTATTTATATTGACAACATAAATATTGTGCACCGTTCATCTATGATAACTTTCCATCTGTAGAGCATGGGGTATCTTAGATAATTAAGGACTCTACATATACCATTTATGTAATGTGAGGTGATCGATTACTTCAACTCTTTAGAGGTGTTAGGAATTTTGAAAAATCTTCCAACTTCTATAGATTACTTACTTTATTAGGTGTTTCTTTATGGATTGATCTGCTAGAAATTTTACAGTGTAGTTGCTTCATCTCTCTTTCTCTAGGTCTTATTTTTCTTCTTTATTTTTCATGAATATATTTTATTTTTCGCCTATTCTATGATGTTATTATAGTTATGCATGAGGGGTTCAATATTAAATATGATTGGAAATCTTTGTAAAATTGACTCTCAGAATAAGATTTCGATTGTAGTTAAAGAACTTAGGCAAGCGTACATAAAATGAATTGTTCCACTGCTTAGATGACTGGGTTATCATGCAGAGAATTTTTCAGAGATGATGAGTAATAGTAAAAGATGAATAACAATCCAAAATATTTAGGAAGTAGAGCCTTGTGACAACCAGGGTTGGCAGATACTCTATTCTTCCGTATTCTATTAATTCCTTATAGGCTTACAGATGCTTTAAAGCTGGCTTTCTTTTTACGTCATGTAGAATTCTACTAATAAGCCGGGGACAGATTTTTTTGTTCAATCAAAATGCTTTTATTAAGAGACGAAATTGTGGAAGATCCAGTGAACAAGTTGTATGCAGAGATGTAGAGAGTAGAAAGCTATCAAAAAGACCCACCCACTCAGTGATAGTTTCGATACTCCAGAAAAATGAAAACAAGAAGCCTCTGATTCTCCTGCAGGATTTCCAATCCCATCAAAGTCCTCATGTTTTTCTCACTCCACAGAGCAAACATCAACGGAAGTGGCGCATGTTCCATGCCTTTCTGTCAACCACTCATGGTCCCTATCCATTTCTAGCTTCTCAAACAATCCAAGTTCCAGACGATCGTCATTAATTTCTGGTTCTGGAGGGTGAGCGTTACGAGGAATAATGCACAGTAGTAGCAGTCATGATAGCACACAAATTAATCAAATGACCAGGAGTAAACAGCAACGTCAAAATGCAGCATAACATGATGCCTGTTTTCTGAAAAGTATAATTTTTTTTTCTTGATTCCTTAGCATAATGTTACTTTTTTCTGTTGAACCAGAGAATGCAATGCCTGAAGAAGAAGTTCTATTTCAATTTCCAAGATTATGTAGATTTGATCATCTGGAAGGTAGAGGTCTAACTTATTGAATGCTTATAGAATATGATGCCTCTCTAAAAATCAGAATAAACAGTTATGTTTGTTGTTCCTTTCAAGCTCTTTCTTTACATTCTATATGTCACTAAACCCACAGAACTTTTGACAGTTGGTTGATAATTATGCATAGGTGCAATTCTTGGACCGATATCATCTATTGATCAAACTTGGCAGTGTTGGTGGTGGGGTAGGTTTCTTTCTTGCTCAATAGTTCTTGGACTGATTTCTCTTACTTATCTCTATGTATGATTGTGTCATTTGAGTGTTGGTACCTTTCCTTTTTGTTAAACAATCTGAATTAGCTCTGGCAGAATAGGGCCATGAAGAACTAGCGTTATTACTGTTTAGGTTTTGGCTACAACTCAAATATATTGTGCTTATCCATTTGAAGAAATAATTATTTTAGAAAATCATTTAATGAAAGGCATAGCATAAATTGGACCGTATCAAAGATACAAATGTTAACTTGATTAGAACCAAGCTGAATTCACCAGTCCAATTCTACACATTACTTCATAGATCGATGGGAGGAGAAAAGAAGCTAGATTTGGATATGATTTTTATTGATTCATCAAGAAAAGCATATAAAAGGGTTGATAAATGAATGAGTGCAGAACTAGGTGTTAGAGAAAAAAGAATTTTTGCTATTAGAAAAAGAATATTAGCTCATGTATCACACATTGTCTTACATGCCAATTGGAAGTACGCTATAAAATGGAAGTAATAATTTTTTTGAGGTATCATCAGTCAAGATTTATTATTATTTTTTTTTTCACATGTCTATTTCCTCTTATCTAACTTATCATTTCTTCCTCGCATTTGTTGAATTAAGCCAAAAAGGGTGAGGGAGTATATGTTTGTTTTTGCAGCCTATTACGAGTCTTTTCTTGAACTTCTAGCTATTTATGATACATGGTCCTTCTTTGTTTAAGAAATACTCAATAGCTTCATTTTAGGCTTTCTTCTTTTATGCTTCTCAAATCTACTTTTGATACTTATTTCCTCAATGTATAATGTTCACTAAAGCTTGGTTAAACATGTTTAACTAAAGCTTGGTTTAACATGTTTCATATGATGCCAATCTAGTAGATTGAGGATACTTGTTATGTTGTATATGACAGAATTTGTGGATTAGGTACCAACATTTTGTATTTCTGGTTTAAGACAAGCCTTCTGATGATCCGTCCGTCTAATCTCCTTTGATAATGTACCTTGAATCAGCTCCTAAAGTTCAATTTTTTTCTTTGGTCTGACTGGAATATTTTGTTCATGAACACGTGGAACCTAACTGACGTATTTTGCTCTTGATGACTCTGGTGATGTGAATGCTTTTACTTTTAACCTACAAAGTTAGCAATGTTATATCTTGGACTTCTGTGGCTGATCCTGACCAATTAATGGTCTAACTAAACCATGTTTATAGTTTCAACATGAAGAATGAACCGTGCTGTTTTCTGCCATTTGATATCTTCTAATTTGCCCAAATTTTTACGTTCTTAATTGCAATTTTATACATTGCAACTAATTCAGGTATGTATGTTTTCCATTTTTTTCTGAGTTACAGGTGGCACGAAATGCAGATAATCATCCTGCCTTTTTTGCTGTATATAACATGGAGACTGCTGAAATTATTTCATTTTATCAGGTGTCTGTAATTCTTATTCTACTATTAATTTTTTCAAATTTATCGTACTCCCTAGGATTTCTCTAATGTTTTTGGTTCCTTCCAATTACTCACCATCCACTGATGTCAGAACACTTGAAGCTTGAATATCACAAGTGTCGACATGAAAATGCCAATGATTATATTGGAAGTAATTGATTTGGAGACGATCATTTACCCTATTAAACATATGTATGATTCCTTGTTGATCTTCTGTAGAACTCTGCGGAGGAGCTTTATTCATTGTTTGAACTGTTCTGCGATCACTTTCACTCGTCATCAAAGAATTCATCACTTTACATGAATTTCATATCAAGTCATTCAAATAACATCCATGCCCTGGAGCAGCTATGGAGCAATAAAAATAAAGCTACCAGCTTGTCTCAGGTATTATTAATAATTGATCAAGAAAATTGAATTCAAATATTTTGTTATTATGCTTTCTATCTTATTATCTTACATGTTTTTACGGAATAAAGTATGTAATTGGCATAAGAATTCCAGTATGATTTTACTATCGTGCCATGGTCTTTTCAATCTTGCAGTTTGTGAAGAAGATGTTAGTCAATTTGCCTTTTAATTGTCAATCTCAGAGTCCTTCCCCCTACTTTGACCAATCCCTCTTCCGATATGATGAGAAGGTTCGACTCTATAATCCACACATTCTTTTGAATGCTTAGTGCTTTTTGGGAGTGTTTAGATTGTAATTTAAGCTGCAGCTCCCACGGAATGTTTGGATAAAAAGTGGATAATAAGTTGCAAGTCCATAAAATATTTGAGTAAAAAGTGTGTTTGATCAGTTTACATTATAATTTAAAGGAAAAATTGCAGCAGCGGTTCATAATCTTTCCAATTTTTGCAAATTTTACCCTAACCTTCATTTTATGTCAGTGAAGGCCCTAACCTTTTATAAATATGCAGCTCGAGTCCATTTGGACGGAAATCGTTCGCTTTTCTGTTAGTTGACCAAAAAATGGAAAATTTGATCAATTTTGACCAAATTAAGAAACGCAAAATGGTACTTTACATTTTTCTCCTATTAAATAAGTTATTTAATTAAATTAAAAACCAAAAAAATAAATAAAAATATATAAACCCCCCTACCAAAAAAGAAAAAAAGATAAACTGCCCCACACCCTAGAATCCTTCATCTTCTCCACTTCGCCCCATCCCCATTCCCACCCCACCTCATCACCCAAAATCCTTCATATTTGCTACCAATGGCCGAATTCAAGAATTAAAGCAGCAACTGGATTTCGCAGTGAATTCCTCAAGTCCTATTTGCAGAGTTTTCGGACAATAAACCTTGTTCGATGAATTTGGGAGTTAATTCAGAAGCTTCTTGTTGTACAGAGAAAATGGGAAATAGGTGGTGCTGTTGGGTTCGGGTTATTCTGTGAAATTGAGTGGGGAATGGGCAGAGGCGATGGAGGAAATTTTTGTGAAATTGAGCGGTGGAGCTGGGTTCGATTATTTCGTGAAGTTTCTTTTATACCATTATTGGGATTGTGCTTTCAATCGAAGGCAGATGAGTCGATTTATTTGTGGGGTTTGTGGATTTTGAAATTTTTTGTGTTTTGTTGCATTCTATTGGTTTTTGTTGGCCGGAAAGTTTTGTTACGGTGGCGGTGGCGAAAGTGTTCTGTGGACATTTCTTGGTTTTTTTTATAGAGAGTGCCAACACTGGTAATGAGAGTTGTGGGGAGGAGTTGTGGTGGCAGCGGTGGTGACAGTGCTCAAAGGTGGTGGTGGTGGTTGGGTGGTAATGTCTTACCTGAGAAGAAGAAAAGAGTTTTTGATTTGGGAGTGTGGGTTTATATATTTATATATATTTTTTGCTTTTTAATTTAATTAAATAACTTATTTAATAATGCGAAAAATGTAAAGTACCATTTTTCCCTTTTTAATTTGGTCAACATTGATCAAAATTGATCAATTTTTTTAATTTTTTGGTCAACTAACAAAAAAGTGAACGGTTTATATCCAAATGGACTCCAGATGCATATTTATGAACGGTTAGGGTAAAGTCTGCAAAAATTGAAAAGATTAGGGACCGCTGCTGCAATTTTCCCTAATGTAAACCTTGCCAAACATGCACTTAAGCTATCGGATTTCTAGCTAAATGTTCTTTTGTACTTTCATGCATTCCAAAATAATCAGTTGTGCATTTTGAATGCATTATCTGGTAGCTTATCGAAGCTGAAACACAATTTGGATTGATAATATTTGCATCTTACCCATTTTTGAGACACTAGAGACGTAGCAATGGGAAGAAAGGGAGGAAAAATTAAAAAAATTCGGTAGTCATTATTAGTGCTGTGCACTAATACATTATGAACATCAAATGGACACGGAGTCGTGTCACCATGCTTTGTTATGGAACTTTGTGGACTGTCTAACGTACTTTCAACTACCCGTCCCAATTTTTTGCACACGTCAATGGGCTAATATATGTGTGTGGCTTGATCTTGTGTAACTGCTCTATGTTATCAACAGCTGATTTCAGCAACTGACCGACATAGACAGTCCGCTGACCATCCCATCAGATTCATTTCAAGGAGGCAACAAAATATTCTCAAATTCAAGATCAAAACAGGTACCTTTATACAAGTGAATTTCATGCCTCCCCCAGCTCCCCTGCTTGTTTTGAGCTTTTAAACTGACTTTTTGATCGGGATGAATTATAAAGGACCTGAAGCTGGAAGCTCTGATTGTCGAACGAAAAAAATCTGCTCATTTCTCTTCCATCCAGTTTTGCCTCTAGCAATCTCCATCCAACAGACACTGTTTTTGCAGCCAGCAGTTGTAAATATTCACTTCCGTCGATAATTCTTTCTCAATGACTAAAGGCTTTATGTTTTTTCTTTGGAAAAAGGCGAGTGATTCGTCTGAAATTAGCATAAAAGCTGTATATGTTGACATATCTTGGACATTCGTGTATTCATATTTGTGGATAGTCTTAGGTATCTCATACAATTATGGGCACTTTCATATTTGTATACCATTCTTGTGGGAGTTAGCTAGATAGAAATTTCCTTGTAGCAATCTGAGTTTTTAAACTCCATGATTCAAAGGTAATAGATACTCCCAGATGTGCTGTGAATTCACAGGAAGAAGAAAGTTTCGACTGGCAAAACTGCCTTGATTCTGGCGACGACACCCGCACTTGCACACAAACTTTAGTTGAAACCTTAAATGGTTCGGTATGCAGCTATTAGAATCTTAATGATCTCACACTTCAAAATAGCAAGGATCCAGATTCTGTAAGATGCACTCGTGCACTAATGGAGTTTGTTTTGATCATTTTACTTGGCAATTATGCCAAAGGAAAATCGCCTAAGAGGTGTTGGCACTTGGCACCATGAACATTACCATTTCTATGTTGTATGTCAAGTCTTCGACACATTGAGTGCGAGTGCTAGGGAATGTTGACGATGATCCCTCGTGTTAGAAAGAATCTAATCTTTCACTTGGTTTGGCTTGGACGAGGTGCAAATAAATGGCACCATATTAGATCCAACCCATTCTCATACATATAATTTAATTATAAGATCGATAATACAATCGATTAAGGAGAACAAAAAATTGAAGAAAATCAAAGTAAAACAAAACTAGCACTATACTCGAGATTCTTGAACTGGTAGTCCCTCAATTTGAAGAGGAATCAGTGGTATGGAATGGAAGGGGGTGGGGGAGATGCATAGGAGACTCCTCTTATTGGTGGTAGTGGGGTGTTTTCGTACACCGGTGGCGGAGGTGGGGGTGGAGAGGGTGATGAATACACGTAAAGTGGCGGAGGTGATGAAGAGGGTGGCGGAGGTGATGAATAAACGTAATGTGGTGGCGGTGGAGGTGCAGGTGGATGTGCATATGTTGGTGGTGGAGGTGGGTAGTGCCATTGTTGTTTTGGAGGTGGTGGTGGTTCGTTGCAGACGCTGGAGGGTGGTGGTGGGGAATGAGGATGTGATGGGGAATACCCTGGTGGTGACGGAGCTGGCGGCATTGAATGCTGGTGGCCCGGCGGTGGAGGAGGATTGTAAACATGATGAGTTGGAGGTGGCGGTGATTTAGGTTGATAGGTAGGTGGTGAGTTCTCAGGCGGTGGTGGATTGTAACCATAATGAGTTGGTGGAAGTGGCGGTGGAGTTGAGCTCTGAGGCAGTGGGGGTGGCGGAGTTGTGGGCTTATGGGAAACTGGTGGTGGAGGAGACGGCAGTGGTGGCGATGGTGTCACAGGTTCAAAAGTTGGTGGTGGAGGTGGAGGTGGATGTGCGTGCTTGGAGGGCTTCTCATGGTGAACTGGTGGAGGTGGCGGCCGCAGATGAGTCCCCGGAGACACTTTGTGGGTTGGTGGAGGAGGAGATGGTGGTGTGTTGAAAGACTTCGTCGGAGTTGGAGGCGGTGGAGGGTGTGATTTAGTATTTGGCGAAGACCTTGATGTAGGTGGTGGTGGGCCTGGTGGCGCAATAGACGGCCGCGGTCCATTACCTGGCTTTGGTGATGGTGGGTTTTGTGGAACCGGTGGCCTTCTACTTGTAGGTGGCCTTCTGATTGGCTTTGGCGCACCACTGCCTCCGCTTCCGCCATTGCTGCCGCCACACTTGGACTTACTACAATCATACGGCTTAGCAGCATCGGAAGAGCACTCTTTAACAGACCTTTGATCATTCTTCCCCAAAATACAATTCTTTCTCCCATCCGACACTTTTCCACTTACAAATCTTGCACATTGCGGTGCCTCTTTGGTGAAGTAATTGAACGAATACGTGAAGTTTTGCAGCCTCGGAAGCTGGCAGACGGCAGCCGGCACCTCCCCAGTCAGGCGGTTATGCGCCACATCTAGCTGCTCGAGACTCCTCATTCGACTAATCTCCGATGGCAAAGGACCTTGGAGGTTGTTAAAACTAACATCAAACACAGTTAGATTTCTCAGCATTCCAACCTGTGGAGGCAAGCAGCCTGTTAAATTATCATTCATCAAAATCAGCTCATTCAAAGTATTCCCCATTTTGCCAATGCTGCCCGGTATGCAGCCACCGAGATTATTATTGGCCAACACCAAA
Organism: Fraxinus americana; assembly: GCA_035079005.1. NCBI lineage: Eukaryota > Viridiplantae > Streptophyta > Magnoliopsida > Lamiales > Oleaceae > Fraxinus > Fraxinus americana. Next base: position 319,558 of record CM068726.1, read on the forward strand.
ACAGACACGGGCGAATTCCCAAGATTCTCAGGAATGCCAAACCGGAACCTGTTGTCGTTGAGGAAAATTGCATCCAAATCCTTGTCGAAAAGCCTGTTTGGGACAGGACCCTCAAACTCGTTGAACCTCAAGTCCAAGAATTTCAATGAAGGCAATGATAGTACTACTTTAGGAAAACTCCCCACGAAGCGATTGTTACTAAGATCAAGCTCGAAAAGGACCTTCAATTTCTTGAAACTCTCCGGTACCACACCACAAAACCGGTTTGAGTTAATGTGGAAAAGCGCAAGATCGGTTAATAAACCGAGCTCATCCGGGAGGTACCCGGCTATGTCACCGTGGTTGAGATCAATACCAGCTACAACTTTGTACGACGCATTTCGCGTAGAGGGTGCACAGTATACTCCTCCATAGGAGCAAACATTAGAGCCTGTCCAATTTGCAGTGAAGTTGAATGGATCAGAGAAAATGACCTGTTTCCATGCTTGTAATGCAATGTAGGCTTGTGCAAGACTCGGGTTTTCAAAGCTAAGTTTTTGTAGATCCTTGACAATGTCATTCAAATCAATGTCTTTTTCTGCTGCTGAAACAGCATAGATCTGAGAAATCAACAAGAAAATGATGGTTACGAGGGGAAGTAAATGCCGCCGTGGAGGCGGTGGTTTGGCGGCGGGAGTCATGAGAGGAGAGGAGTGTGTGGTGAGGAAAGAAAATGGTAATTTGAATACACTCACAAGGGAACAGAAGGAAGTGGTTCCAGCTGCCAATTATGTTCTGATGTCTTTCTTTATTATCATGTGTACCAAATTGCTACTGGCTAACTTCAATTCATTACCCCCAATAATTTTATTTTAGTTTAATAATTTATGTATCCATTTTTCACTTATTTGATTTAAGAGGCAATTCTTTTTATAATATTTTATCAAATAAATAAATTGGGTTTTGGGTTCTTCAATATTCAAAAGTAAGTTTGAGTTTTCAATCTATTCAAATATGTGAACTGAGGTCTCATGTGATGAATATTTTCAAGAATAATGCTAAGTGTACACAATCTTTTACACAATTTTTTACACCCACCTCACATGAAGGGGGAGCCCACACATAATAAAATAATCGTGGACCCCCCTCCATGTGAGAGAGGTGTAAAAGATTGTGTAAAAGTGTGTGTGTACATGTAGCATTACTCTATTTTCAATGTGGATGTTGCAACTCGTGACTTAAAGCTAGAGGATAAAATAGTTAGATCACTTAAGGTCTAACTTTTAAGTCGCATACAATTTTAGTATCCATATTAACGATTTTAATCATGTAAGGAGGGAAATTCACATATAAATATGCTAAGAATTCAAAACCTTGCATTTGATGGTTAGTAACCCAAATGAGACTACCCAATCCTAAGTTTTCTTCAATTAAATTTTCAATTTTGTAAGCATTTGCGTCTTATATGAAACAATCATTCAATGTGATGTCATATTTTAGGTGTCTTCACACAAATAGGAACTAGTAAAAGTAGTTAGTGGAGGGGTAAAATTTAAACATAGCAAGAACAGATGAAACTAGAATTAGCATTAGAGAGCATCAAGTTTGATTCGATCCCTCCTTGAGACGAATTAACAAAAGGTACTATTGACATATGAACTATAATAGCTGGCATTAAAATGGAAAATCGAAGAGAGATTCCTATGCTATAAAATGTTCTCTATTTTCTAAATTAATTTATATTTGCAGAATCAATTATGACACCACAGCACGTTATGAGTCTTGAAAATGGAGAAAAGGGAGATAGTTGTGGCCTCAAAATTGTTAGAGAGAGAAAGGGCCAATAGATGATTGATAATGAATAATATGAAGAAATGGGAAAAAAAAGGTCTAATAATTGAAATTTCACTTTAGAAACTCAATAATAACAAGAAAACGTAGAAAAGAATTTTGAGATTTTGATTCCACCACCACCACCACCCCCAACAAAAAAAAAGAGAGAGTTCTTGTCGCATTTTTTAACCTCGCGTCATTTTCAAATATTTGAGTTTTGTTTGTGTGATTTGGCGTATCCCTGGCGAGTTCGTCAAGTATCCCTTGATAGAAAAGTAGTGTTTTTTTTTTAAATAATGACCCCTTAAGATAAGAATAACTGATTTTATTTTGTGATCCAATTTCTTAAGGGAACAAATCATTATTTTTCAATTTAGGCCGACCCATGATTCGTACCCTTCCCTTTGTTTATCATTCATTTGGTTTAGACATTCTCGTCTTCTAATGCACATTGGTCTCTTGTGAGGCATACTCCGGCACAGTAGGAAGGACTCCTGCTCAATGTCGTTAAGGTTCTTCATGTTCAACCAATTGTCTTTCTCCCTTCTATTTCATGGTTGAGATTATCTTGTTCTTCGATAGAGATGGCTCTATGGTCAACCTCTTATCGGAAAGAGTTGTAGAACTATTTCGATCATTTTTTATATAGTAATTTTTGCTACAAAAATCTCACTTCAAATAGTGAGTTTTGGTTAGTATAACACTTAGCTCATGCTTGGTGGTCATTTTTTTTGGACAAACATTATTTTAAATAGTGAATTTTTTAAGAATGTGTGATTAAAAAGTAGAGAAAAAGTTTTTGATTTATGTGTAAAATATTTTATTATATGAATGTGTAATTGAAAAGAAGAAATAAAAAAGAAAAAAAGTTTTAAAATAATGAAGACACGCAGTGACTTATTATAACTTTAAACATGTTGGTGTGTCTTTGAGCTGAAAAAGAACAAAACATCACTGATTAAAGGGTTAAATCCACCAATGGCTACCATATTTTATACTTGGTGTCACCATATTAATCCAATTTTATTTTGTTTGATTATGGCTACCCAATTTTATTCTCAATGTCACTAGGGCAAATATCATTGGCCAGGCTCAAAGTCAGGCCTAAGGATAGGGCGCCACATAGGCGCCTTGTTTTTGGGCCTGATCCAAAAGCATGGCTCATTTCACTATGACCATTCAATTTCATATAACGTTTCATCATGACCACCCAATTTCTTTTCACTATTTTCATTAATTTTAAAAGGTGCGAAACGGTAACTTTGTATTATATGTATAAAATAAAAATAAAATTTATTTTTTAAAAAAAATACTTAGAAAAATAAAATAAATTAAAAATGCATTTTAAAAAAAGTTTTTAAAATAAAATAAAAACTTAATTTAAAATAAACATTTTTAAAATTAAAAAAACTATTATTTTTGTTTTTTTTAAAAAAAATATTATATATATAATACAAAGTTACCGTTTTACCTTTTTTAAAATTAGTGAAAACAGTGAAAAAAAATTAGGCAGCCATGGTGAATATTATATGAAATTAGGTGGTGATGATGAAACGTTATATAAAATTGGATGGTCATGATAAAATAAAATCAAATTAGGTGATTATGATGACACTAAATATAAAGTTGGATGATCATGGTGAAACAAAATCAAATTGAGCTATTATGGTGACACTAAATATAAAATTGAATGTTCATCGATGGATTAACCTCGACTAAATTTAAAATAGTTTTCTTAGCAAGTAAGCAAACAATTCATGATACAATTGGACGGTCCAATATAAGGTCAACTTTTAACATAGTAATTGAATGTTTGGGATGAGAAATTAAATTAACATTAAATATAAGAATGTGTGGTCGAAAAGTAATGAAATTTATAGATTTGTGTGCTATATTATTTTATTTGGAGAATATGTTATAATTAAAAAAGAGAAAAAATTTTAAAAAAAATAATGGGGCCAAACACCCTCTTAATTAAATTCAATAATTCATTAGAGATTTTGTTGAGAATTCAAATTCAATTTACCCAACTAAGAAAGAGGTAAATTTGAGCTATCAATTTGCTCAGATAGACAGAGTCAGAAATTAATAAATAAAAAAACAAATCTTTTGTTGTTTTGTTGGCAGAGGAAACATGGTCCCACACTCTTTCTTATTGCACATTATTCAAGAACTTTCTCTCTCCATTCTCTCTCTTTCTTTATTCAGCATTATTCAGAAAAATTCAAATCAAACCGCGTTTTGCAATGCCTTTTACCCTACCAAAAACTATGCATCTTTTGTGTTTCCTTTTTACAAACTCATATTTCGAAATTATTTTAAAAATCTTGGCTCCGCCATTACTATTGGTCGAGCTAATTGGTTACCCGCATCTTATTCTATTGTGAAATGTGGTTTGGAAATAGTGCACTTGTTTGGCTAAATGAATCTTGGTATGCGAAAACAGAGTTGCCATGAAATGACTCTCTCCTCGCCTATTCTAATTGGAACAAGAATTTCTAGTCGTCCTTGCCTTGGTTAACCCACCCGCTTAGCCCAATCACTAGTGATAATGAAGTCAGCTTAATTTTTATCTATTCAAATCATTTCAGTTGGACTATACTTGTATGTTGGACTTTTCGGATTAAATCTATTTGTTACCTTATCAAGTATGCTATTTGATTTTATCCAATATATTGTAAAAGAATACTAGAAATCATGGGATTGGACGTGCATAATTATAAATGAACCTCTACTGTTTTCTTAGGGACAGGTTGCCCAAACAAGCAAAAGATCTGGCCTTTATCAATGTGTTAAATATTCATAATGTTTAACATCCCATTCAATTGAGATGTGTACTTTTGGTGAATAAATGATTGATAATAACATATCTTGGACAAAAAGAAATAGAGTGGTGTAGACATTTTTTATGTCGGTAACCTTAGACACCAATCAAATGAATTGATTAATACGCTATTGATCAAACACTACTTGCAAACAATATTTTTGCTAGAGTAGAAACAAATTGTTTCAAATGTTCCTAGAAATTCTTGATTCCGTTGGACTGTTCGTATCGATATATACCTCGATCCCGGTTCATGGATTTCTCGATTTATATAAATAAGTTCGATGTCATATTTGAGAGTGTGTAGTTTGTTGGGCAAATTGTTGTCAAACGACCTCCCGAATTATGATGTTAAATCGGTAAAATTTATTGAGTCGGCATCAACCAAATGACTGGACAAGTTGACACCTCAATGAAACGATCCGGCCCTAAAACCAGTCATGCCATTGGAAGTAACATAATTAATTTGTGTTGCTCATGACCCGTTGCCCCGCTTCTTGGATGGCTAATAAGTATCGGCCCATATATATTGACTCACTTATTTGTTTTGGGCTTAGCCCATCACTATACCTAATGTGTCTTATATATGTGTGATGCATCCTAACTTGGTTAACAAACAATGTGATTCTTTAGCTTTCATATAACCAAAAAACCGGCTGCATTTATGTGTAATTCGCTTCTGTCCTTTTTTGTTCTTCTTCTTTGCCTTAGTGGTTGCTTCTGTGACTACCATTGTACCTTCCCTTTCTCCGTCCTTAGTGGGTGATACAAAGCATCCAAAGTGTGGGAATAGTTGAGAGGATTTAGGTTGTTATCATTTGAGGTGTCGATTGATTGGTGAAACTGAGCTCGAGAAAAATGTCTTGGTGACCTATCTTCCGCTTAAAATTTGGTATCAAACCGTGGTACAAATTTTTCATATCCAAAATTGATTTTTTTTCTTTGCCCGACCCTGAAAGCTTCAATTCCGACAAAACCAGTCACCAGCTGGAGGAACGGAGGCCAAACCCAGAGTCAGCAGATTGAGGCGCTCCTCCCTTGGTGGTGAGTGACAACAATGACGATAACGCATGATAGCTTTTCTGAAGATGCTCTATTTGGTTAGATTGTTTGTTTTGTCATACTGAACGTTTTGATATTGCTACTTTCTTATTTCAGTTATACGACAAATTTTGGACGATTTTATCCCTAGAATCTTGGCTTGCGATTACTGGTCAATCACATTGGTACATTTGCTGAAACTTTAGGGCGAATAGTGGCACTAAAGCAGCATATTTGTATCTCTCTATTTTACAGACCTTTCGACGTGATTCACTCTAATACATGAGGTTATTTAATTTAATTTTCCAGCAATAACGTGTCATCGTGTGGGGTTACATAGGATTGTGGTTACCTTGTCTAACTCATGTGTTAGTTGTAAATCACAATTACAATACATAGTTGTACTATCCATGACATAATCTGAATATATTGCTACTATTGAACCAATTAAAGATGATTTGTGGTTTAGAGGTTTGCTTCATGAACAGTATTTCAAATGAACATGTCGTAATATATTCTAACAGTCAATCTTCTATATATTTATGCCAAAACCATGTTTTTGCAGGACACCAAGGTGGAGGTTTGTTGGGCAAATTGTTGTCAAATGACCTTTTGGGTCATGATGTTAAATCGGTAAAATTTATTCAGTTGGCATTGATCAAATGCATGGATAAGTCGACACCTCAATGAAACAACCTGACCATAAAATTATTTGGGCCATTGGATGTAACTTAATTAATTAAAGTTACTCATGGTCTGTTGTCCTACTTCTTGGATGGCTAATAAGTATCGGCCTATATATATTGACACACTTACCGGTTTTGGGTTTAGCCCATCACTATACCTAATGTGTGCCTTATATGTATGTTGCATTCTCACTTGATTAATAAACGATGTGATTCTTTGGCTTTCATTCAACCACAAATCGGCTGCCTTTTCGTGTGATCCGCTTTTGCCATTTTTTGTTCTTCTTTGCCTTAGTGGCTGCTTTTGTGACTGCCATTACACATTCCCTTTGTCATTACACATTCCCTTTGTCCGTCCTTTGTGGGTGATACAAAACAAACAAAGTGTGGGAATAATTGAGAGAATTTGGGTTGTTCTCATTTGAGGTGTCGATTGATTGGTGAAACTGAGCCCAAGAAAAATGCTTGGGTGATCTATCTTCCGCTTAACATAGTTACCACTTGTAATCTAATAATATATTGAATGAGTAAATTGTGTATAGTCTTGCATAAATAATAGTAGCTTGAACAAGATAAATTGTTATAAAAAACATGTCCCCTTCAAATACTCGAATATGTGTGTTTTTTTTTTTTTTTTGGCAATTTATTAATTTTTTATGAGTATGTAATTTTTTGTATGTTACCAATAATCAGTAATATTTTGACATGTGATGGTCTAGTAGAAAATATATATTAAATAAATCACAATGATCATAACTGACATTCTATATTAATTTACAATTAAGTCATGTTGCATTATATGTAATTTTTTTTGAAATTGTGACTTATACTGTGTTATTTTTGTTATATTAAGCATAATTTTTTGAAATTGTAACTTAGTAACCCATGACCCATCACAATTGTATCCCCCTTTACCATCTTCCAAAATCACTGTATCTGCACCCCTACCACAGTCTTCGACAAAACAATTTACTTCAAATCGATGAGCAAAACTAAAAACCAACATAAATAACCATTTCAAAAATTATAATTTTTTAGTAAGAAAATTAAAGAGATATAATCAAACCAACCACCATTACAACCATCACCATTATCATCACGACTCTGCCTCCACCATATCTCTCTGTCAGCCTATGTTATAAGTTAGTTCGAGATCGAAACTAGACCTGATAGAGACTAGACTTCTAGTAACAGTAGGTGCGCCTTCAGTTGAGGAGAGCTGTTCACAAGCAGTGGTTATGAGCTCTTTCCTGTTCCGGTTCAGAAGAGGTAATTCCTCCACTTGCACTAGTGGATTGAATATCCTTTCCTCTGCTTGTCTTGTATTGAGGTATACCGAAGAAATGAGTAAAAGTAGGTAACAGAAGGGGAAGATGGCAGAGCAAGAGCTCTTGAAGTCTACCCGGGCGCGCTTCTTCATTCATCCATTTAGGCCCGACTAAGAAGACGTGGATCCAGGGAACCTGGCTCGGGAACAGCTTCTTACTAGTAGGAGCTAATCAAAGTAAGAGAGTCCAATCTCTGAAATAGAGCTTAGTCTCCCCATAGTAGTATACTAGTAGAAGGCTTAGGTTATGACTTGATCCAATAGAGTGAGAACACCTTTCTATCTAAAAGAAATGGTGCTCGATGAAAGGATCCAGATTCCACCACAAACCCAAAACTTTGATCACCACCAACTCCTCCATCCCTTCTCACCATGCCACACAACAACTTAGTCCACAAACAAACCCGAAATTTGCAATCCAAACCCTAGCACCGCCTATGATCCACACCACCCAACTGAATATGCACCACCATAAAATGAGATTATAATATACTAAAAGGAATTCTCATTAGACTCGTCTAGTTAATATTCAATAGCAATTGCAATGAAGGGAGAAGTCAAAGGTCATGGCAGTGGAGGAAAGAATGGGTAACGGAGCAAGGGCACATCCAAGAATTCGAGTGATTTAGGGTGGTCGTTGACCGTTGAACATTGATTGCCACAGAGATTGTTTGTTAATAATTAATTACATAAAAAAAATTCTCCAATCAATATAGAAATTCACTAAAATGTAAAAATTATATACATGTGAAATATAATTTAATACGTGATGGAGGAGGAAGGGTTTGAGGTGGTGCAGAAGGTATAAAAGGTCGAGAGAGGTAGAGATAGAGGTTATTTTAAAGTTTAATTAAATAGTGCCTAATTTGTATAATCATTTTTCAAACACCTACTTAGTTATTTTAAAGTCGTAATAGTGTAGACATGTAGCTAAATATTAGATTTTAGAAAAAAAATATTTCTATGTAATAAGTGTAGGAAAATATGATAACCAATGAACTAATACCAGACCAATACCGAATTTGTTAATCTGAATTATTGGTTTCAGAAACATAATTACAACAAAACAAAACAACAATATAAAGTATAAAAATGAATTTTTAACCCGATACCTGTGAGAACACAGTTTCCTTAAAATAGATTCGCCCCCTCATCGTATGTGTTTGAGCTTTAAAAAAGAGCGTCTATTTCCCAAGATACAACGAAAGACCAGTAGAGTCTAAACACCATAGAAGCTACACCGACGAACTGAGTCAGAGCCCGAACAATATCACCACCAGACTCAAACAGAAACAAAAATAGAGACAAAACTTGAAATGTATACAGATGAATATTCAGATGAATTCTTGTGCTGAAAACTGGGAAAAATCGAGGTATATATAGACTTTGGATCTTGTAAGTTGCTCTCAACTGGTTCAAAAAATGAAAAGTCAGTCGAAAAATAAAATAAAATGTAGCAAAACATAGGCTCTTCTAAGGAGCCAATTTTTTGGTCAATCCGGTCCGACATTCGCGTACGCAGGTCGTGCCTATACACAAGTTCAAGGTTCGATGCCTATTTCGATCCGTGATTTCACCTCATGTGCGCGCACGTGGAGAAAGCCTCCATGCTACACATGATTACACCATTATAAAGTGCAATCATTTATAAAGTGGTTTTAGTTTTCATTCACTTCTTATGTGAGACAAACATAATTTTTAGTTTTCCCACCAAAATAAACTGCTTTCACATGATATACTTTGAGTTTCAATTTCTCATTCATCCTAGTATTATTTTTTACAAGTAAGTATATGATTTCGATGTACTCACAGAGGAGAGCACAAATCAACTTTCATCTTCCAAAATAGTCAAATGGATCCTACTCAAAATTTGTGCCAAAGTCACCCACTAACTCAATTTTTTCCATCAGTATGTCTCCTAAGTATTGTTATTAGCAGGGGAAAATTTTATTCATAAGAGACACAAACATTACACAAAAGGTGGACTTGCACCTGGCAATATCAAATTACTTCACTCTCCCCTATAGAAAATAAATAAACGACTGAGCACATTTTATATATTCTTGTTTGCTATGGAATTAACATATTTTACACCTCAAAACCAAAGAAACCATTTTACCTTTTCAGAGAGCACTATAGTAGTCACTGCTGGCCTTATCTCATGTATTGATTTTCCAGAAACCTGTTCAAAAGGCATATGATTACATACATGATACATACGAACCACGAATTTTAAGGAAAATGCCAATGGCGGCTTTGATCTTAATTTACAATCCCAAACATCATGCCTTTCATCTCCTATCAGTGCACAAGAAACAAAAAAAAAAAAAAATTCTATAACAGAAATCAGTACAAGAAGTAAAAAAAAAAGAAGGAAATTGAGGTGGTAATTAATAGAAAATATAAAAGGGATTATCGATCCAAAACATTATCAAACTCAAAATTCACAAACCATTTTCACATATACAAACCATCCACGTTGAAATCAATAAGAACAACTAAATAAAGCGGAAGCGTATCTTGATCCATAGATTTCTGATTCTTTGTCTGTATGAGCTACGATCTTCCAATTGATTGGTGGTGGTCTTCACTTCAATTTTGCTCTCTATTGATGGGGATGTAGAGAACCTCAAGAATACCAACAATTGGGGACCATAACCATATAAAATAATAGTAGCAACTCAATAGTCACTATCTTTTAGCTGTTTCAAATTGGCCCCTCATCAATTTAAACAACACTCTGATCTCTGCACTACATTTCCATGAAACATAATACCCATTAGTCAAATTTCATCTTTAGTGGATCACTTTAATTGACTATTCTGTAAATAATAGCATCACGTATTTTAATATACAACATGTGGCCCCAAATATGATGAAATTATCCAACAATCTCCCACTGGGCCATACGTGTAACATTACAAATGTGCACAACCTTATGAACTCAAAATTTTGCTATCATTGTTATGGGTATTTCAAATAATGTCATCCATCAGTCATATTGATATAGGATCAAAGCGATTTTCGTTAATGGTCACATATATCCATACAACTAAATACATCAATGGTCACATATATCCATACAACCAAATGACAGAGGTCAATCATGAGAGTGTAGTATGAAAATTACATGTTATGTGATTCAAACATGTCTATTTCAAACTGGTCCAACCTTATTTCTTAAGTGAGATCAACCATAAATTTTAATCAGAGTGAAACTGAATTGAATACTTTATTTCTGAAATTAACCGAATATCCATTGACAAAATATGTATCTAAAATAGACAATATCCAAATACAAACTCCCACTAAATTGGCATATCATCAGAAGATGCAACACTCATGTGAGCATTATTCTCATGAAAGACCTTAAGTGGTAGTCATTTAGTAAATGTATCCATGATTATGGAGTTTGTCTTAATATGTTTTATAAAAATCTAACCACTCTGATTTCTTTCCTTACAATTAGGAACTTAATATCTTTAGCACTTTGACATCGTCATGTTCCCATTGGAACACAAGACTGCTATTGTCAAAATGGTCTTTCAAATCCATCCAAAATATGCAACCTTATGATAATATTTTCCAGTCATATTCCATAATCAGAATCAGAATATCCAATGATCTCCAATTGGTTTAATTTTCCTGAATGTGATCATGTAATCCTTAGTTCTCCATAGGTACCGAATAACATCATGACTGCTTTCCAAATTTCCATCTCAAAGTTAGTTAAATATCTTCCTAGCATTTCAACAATAAATACTATATCCAAATGTGTGCAAATTTGAATATACATTAAATTCCCAATTGCTAAAGCATAGAGAATTTCATGTATTTTCCTTTCTTTAAATTTATCCATAGGGCATTAATAGAGACCAAACTTGTCTCCCTTAGCAATAGGGCTATCAACTGAATTTCATATCTGCATTTCAAATTTTTTAAGAATTTTATCGATACAACTCTTTTGTAATAACCAAAAAATACACCAAGAACAATTCTTGTGTATCTATATCTTTAACACAAAAGAGGTATCACCAAGATTTGCTTAATCCAACTGAACTTATGAAATCCACAATTATCAACTAAATTCATCTCAAAATCAAATGAGATAATTATTTGATAAAATTGTGATACCATTTCAGGAAACCAACTTAAGCCTATAGATGGATTTCTTTAATTTGTAAACCATCTAATGTAACTTAAGATCAAAATATGTCATAGATGCCATAATTGTCCTAAAAGAGTCTTTCGTTGAAACTGGAGAGAAAGACTCTTTGTAGTCAATGCCTTCCTTTTAGGTAAAGTCTTTTAACTATAAGACGAGCCTTATATCTTTCCACATTACCATTCAAATCCCATTTGATTTTAAATATCCATTTGCAACCAATGGATTCCGTACCTTCTGGTAAAGGGATAAAATCTCAAACTTTATTGTCTTGCATAGACTTATACTCCTTATTAATGGCATCAATCCATCTTTTTTAGAATTATTCCTTTGAATGACTTGATGAAGTTGATTGATCAATTCTTCATTCGTCAATCCATGTTATCCTTATTTTCTTGGAGAAAGACTACAAAGTCATCCAAAATGGTGGATTTCCTTAATGACATTTGTTTTTGAGGTTGTTGAGTTTGTTTTTCTGGAACAATCTCTTGATTGTGTATGGAGAATTTTGTAATATTATCTTGATCCGAAATTGCTTCTTGAACAAGAATTTGTCCATGAACTAAATTACTGTTAATTGCAACAGAAGGAATATATACATATTCTTCTTCCAAAACAAAATCATTAACCTTATAACTTTATCTCCTCCCGCAAACTCTACAACCTCAAAGAATTGAACATTTCCCTTTTGAAAATTGACTTAATAGTGAGATCTTTAAACAATTTGTAACCCCTTAAAAATTGCTTTACTTGGAACTGTTTTGAGACTTTAAGCTGCAATCTTTAGTGCTTCTACCTTGAAAGATCCTGATATACTGTAGAATGATTCCACATTGCTCTAGGAATTTAGTAGAAAGCTCTGGATGTTGTTCCTCTGATCCGTCATATCTATCATAGTATTCACCAATACGGTAAGATCTGACTTTTTAAATTCTTTTACTAAGTTGATTTTCAATCTCAGTCTTGTATGCCTTGAACATGTCCAATGTTTGGGATTCCTCATATTTGTTTTTTTCCCTTAATATAATTTACACAAACACTTAAGCCTGAAAAATCAAAAGAAGCAAGAATTCTTTCTGACACAAATATTTTCATTCTCTATTGAGAGATGTGATCTAATCGTTTGTGCCTTAACAAAGCATAATTCTTATTGGTTAATTTATGTTCAATACCACGTGAATCAATACACAAGGTTTCTTTATAAGAGGCAACCGTACCAAACAAATATAGGTTATCGTAATCGGATAAAGAACTGACACCCACAATATTTGAATTAAGAAAAAGATCAAACTGATTATTTCTAATTAAACAAGAGTAACAAAAGTTGTCAAATGTAGAAATAGAAACCAAATTCCATCCAAAAGGATGGTACCGCAAATGTCTCTTTCAAATTTAAATAATAATCAGTCTTTAATGATAACCTAAATTCTCTATGGCTTCAACCTAACTGATTGCCATCTCCCCAAATAGATGAATCTTTCCGCATCAATTGGTTTTGACAACTCAGACACCCCGCATAGACACACTTATGTAAGTGGTGGTACCGAAATTTATCCACCAAGTGTGTCTAGGTATTGACACTAAATTTACCTCAAAACAAATCAAAGTGAGAAATGTACTTTTCTTTACACGAAAAGCGTTGTATTTAGTACATTTTCTCTTTATATGTCCCAGATTTTCACAAAAGTTATTGCTAAATTTATTTCGCTGTTTATTTTGAATTAAAAAGTAAGCAGCTTTCTTATTCTTTATTACTTGTCTTTAGAGGTACTTGCCTTAGAAGTGCTAATGACCATTTTCAGTCCTTTTTTGCTTCATCATTTCTTCTTCTTGCACACAGTATGAAATGAGCTCATTTAGAGTACACTTCTCCCTTTGACGTTATAACTGACCTTGAATAGTGCAGGAACATAAATTAAAACCAGATACATGAGCAAATCATCAATAGCTCAAGCTTTAGTGTCTTAAATTTAGAAGTAATATGAGATATCTCCATAATGTACTCTCGAATATTTCTTTTTACTTTATACCTTACTGAAACTAAGTTCATCAAAAGTGTACTAGTTTCAGCCTTATCGTTCTTTGCAAAGTGTCTTTCAATTTCAACAAGAAATTTCTTGGCATTAGACACTTCTTCAGATACTGCGCCTCTAAAGGCTTTCGGAATGTCGCGCTTAATGATCATTAGACTCATGCGATTTGAGCAATCCCACTTCTCAAAGTTCCTCTTTTCATCATATGAACTTTCATATGTAAGAGGAGTGGTTGCTCAATCCGAAGCGCAAGATCTAGATCCATGCAGTTAAAAACAATCAATACGTTCTCTTTTCAATTCTTGAAGTTTTGGTTATAGCAAGGGATTGAATTGATATAAGCATATATTTAAGAAGTTGATTGATAGACTGAATAGAGAACTTATACTTAACTAATATGTTCACATAGGAATCCGTATTATACAATTAATAAATTCAAATAATGGTAAATCCCATCTCAAGATACTTAGTGCAACATTAATATAAAGTCTTTGGACAGTAATATTAATTGCAAATGGTACTATTGGTGTAGTGATCAAACATTGACAATAACTCCTGTCAAATAATAAACTCATCTTTGTATTGATTTATTAATCACATGGAAACATTATAATTATCACACGTTTACCACCACAAGTGTGCATGTAATTCGGCCAACTATGAACATTCCTTTGGGGCGGCTAATATCCTCATGAACAAGCATACACACAAAATCCTTCTAATATTCTAAGTTAATTAATTTCCACAAGAGATGTTGCTTTGGTAACATATTAATTCAATCACTTCACTTTTAAATATTATATATACTCAAATGAGTTCTTTATACAAAAATTTGAAAAGTATAATACTTAATTTTATTTGCCTTGAAACTTTAAGGGCCTAAGGGTTAATAATTCAGAACTTTAGGGACCAAAAAAATAATTATTCAAAACTTTATGGGTCAATAATTAATTGTTGAAAATTTTAGGAGTCAAAAAAATTAGTTATCCAAAACTTTAAGGACCCAAAAAATATTTATTCAAAACTTTAAGGGTCAAAATCAATAAATTTGGGCTCTTTTAGTGAACTCTAGGGGCTGAATTACTAAAACCCACAACCTTAAGACCCAACTTAAATAAATTTTTAACTTTAGGGGCTGAAATATTTAAACTAATAACCTTAAGGCTCAATTAGGATTAACTTTAAACTTTAGGGACTGAATATTTAAACAAATAACCTTAAGGCCCAATTAGGATTAACTTTAAACTTTAGGGGCTGAATAATAAATAACTCAATCATAACCCTAATTTTTAATTGCAAACAGGGGCCTCAAAACTTCAAATTTTCAGCGAAGCCCCTGCCCCCTCAAATTCCATAACTCCATAGCTGAAAAAACCTTAATGAAGAAGAAACCCCTCCTCTTCCTCCCTTTCTCCCTTCGGCGCCGCCTGTGCTGGAAGTTGCATTTCGTCAAAAAGCAACCACACATTCATATTCAAATAAAATAATCACTGATTATTTTAAAGATTACATATAAAGATTGTATATTTAATAAAGACGAAAACATTAATGCATACATGATGATAGTGGTCAGTAAATGAAGTTTACCAATAGTTTTGGTGGTTTTGGGGCCCTGAAGTACAGAAGCAGCTGAAAATATGAATTTTCTTTGGTGTGTCTGCCATTTTTACTGTTTTTCTTGAGTAAATAAGGAAGACCCAAAAAAAGATAAAAAAAAATAAGGTTTCCTAGAGAGTATTGTTTCTGAGACTTGGGAAAAAAAACCAGCACAATTTTGGAGGATGAAGCAAGGCTCATCAATATCATAATTTCATGCAATAACATGCTAGATTCATATAGTATATTTCCAAATCCATAAAACAACAGATAGATCAAATCACTCAAAAATTCAGAATTTTAAAAACTTTGATTTCTCAATGATTCAACAATGGAGTGGCTCTAATACCACTTGATAGAAAATATAAAATGGATTATTGATCCAAAACATTATCAAACTCAAAATTCATAAACCATTTTCACATATACAAATCATCCACGTTGAAATCAATGAGAACAACTAAATAAAGCGGAAGCGTACCTTGATCCATAGATTTCTGATTCTTTGTCTGTGTGAGCTACGATCTTCCAATTGATTGGTGGTCTTCACTTCAATTTTGCTCTCTATTGATGGGGATGTAGAGAACCTCAAGAACAACAATTGGGGACCATAACCATATAAAATAATAGTAGCAACTTAATAGTCACTATCTTTCAGTTGCTTCAAATTGGCCCCTCATTAATTTAAAACAACACTCCGATCTCTACATTACATTTTCATGAAACCTAATACCCATTAGTCAAATTTCATCTTTAGTGGATCACTTTAATTGACTAATATCCTGTAAATAATAACACCACACATTTTAATATACAACGTGTGGCCCCAAATATGATTAAATTATCCAACAGTGATTAAATTCGCCTTTGATTTATTTACTTGCACATACAGCAAAAGAAAGAGAATAGCATTGAATCAGATCTTATCAACTATGTAAAAGATCAAAAATAGAAAAAAAAAATGTAAAGAATTCTTATCTTGTATCAATTGAAGATTGGAGGAGTTCAATCAAGAAAAGTCTCAATTGAAATTGGAAATTAAGCCTAAGAAACATAAGCTTAATCTGAGAATATCATCACCATAAAATTCTCATTCTGAGGAGCCTAATAACAAGAGCATTGAAGCATAGAGCAGATACACAGAGAACATAACTCTTATATCTAAGCCATATGACTAAGCTCTTTTTGTGTACAAAAGAGTATGAGGTGGTGTAGCTTTTGAGATCAATGCCGTCCATATAATTATGTCTCTGGTTAGCTACCTTTTTATTTTGTTCTAGGATTCTTTTTCTTCGTAGGTCACTTCGGCACGTAGAAAGGGCTCGTGCAGCTGCAGCGGGATTTGAAAAGGTATTGATCATAATTTTGAACCGTTGGAATCCCTCTTGATTGAAATGATAACTTGTGTAAACATACTTTTCCACAGGCATAAAATACCAAACATGCATAAAAAGCGTAGTGAGATTGAAAATTTGACCCCCACTATATATCCAACTACTCATCTTATTTTTAAGAAATGGAAATGCACAAATCCACGCCCGCCTCCATGGCTTTCTTGACCGATTGTGCAAAGTACACATATACCCCAAATTTTCAAGAAATGGAATAAAAGGGACGTATTTATCAAACGTTATAACACCAAATCAACAAAATAGGAGAATTTTTTGAGATATGATGTTTCTCTTTACTATATCCGCTATTTGTGAGTGCGCATTGGGTAAACCTTGCTCCATGTGCTGTAGCCCTCAAATCACACATGAGAGATAAACAGCACTAGGCAAGCCAATTGCGACGGACTCGACCGAGGAAGTATTGGCAGGGGATTCGAACTCGTGACTTTCGATTTCCGCATTTACCTGCTCCACCAACTCGGTCACCCCCGAAGGGGTACAACATATATTTTAAAATGACATCTCATTGCTAAATCTCCATGCATTTAAAGAACATTATCAATCATATGCCCTGCCCGAAATAAATTAAGAACTTGGTAATTATTTTGATTTCAAAAATGTATTCAATAGAAAGAAAAAGAGAGATACTATCAAGAATCGACGATATAATATTGAGTTGGAGAGATTCCTCAAGCTAAATTACTTATAATCTCAATTAATTCTACACGAGGGATCAAAATAATTAAATACTTCATCTAAAACTCAAAATTCAATGTATTGGATGTGATGTAAGCTTCTTGATCTTGCCTCGAAATAATTCTTCCATTATATAGCGAGAACCATGTCAGTACCGTTTCTCCCCCCACCTATCAAAGGGGGCCAACTGGTCCGTTGCATTACCAAGGCCGACGTGGCCCTTATAAACAGCATTATTCATTTTTCGATGGCACCAGTCAGTATTTCAAATCAGTGTTCTAAAAGATGGAAAAAAGGGGAACATAGGCGTGAGACTTGAGAAAAAAAGCCCCCCATTTGTACAAGGATAGGAAAAGGGGATCCAGGGGTGGAGGTACGGCAAACCACAGCCCAAGCCAAATTTTGTTAAAAAAAAAAAAAATGGTTATAGTCCATTTTTTTCTACTGCCCAACCCAGTAGCCCCCGTACCATTGAATCCTGGCTCCGCCACTGAGGGGATCAAGTATACTTTTTACTGCCTAATGCAGGCTAGGCGCCAAATGGTGAGCCTAACCACCAAAAGGCGTAGGGTTTAACTTTTTTTTTTTTTTAATCTTGTTTTTAAGGCGAAATAAGTCAATTAAATAAAAGAAATAATAATTTATAGTCTTATTGAAATGATCAAAATAATGATCTCGTTAAAATAATTATAAATTGTCTTTGAAATAAAGAACATCTTATTACACTTGTAAAATCGAAGACTTGATCTTACATCTCATCACATGTGTTGTCGATTTTATCTTAGAAATGGACGATATTGTATACTGATGAGAAGAGTATCTCACTCATGATAATTGTTTATTTACTTATTCTATTTTAATTGAAATTAGCTCTAATCATTTCTTGGTATAAAAACCATAAGAAGAAATCAGCCAATTTACGTATAAAAACAATAAGAAGAAATTGAAGAATTTTGACCCATCACTGTCCCAGCCAATATAAAAACCTTAAGAAGAAATTGTAGAATTTTGGCCCAAATATTAGCATTAGCCTAACTCTAGTTTGAATCTCAACACAAGTCAAATGCTCAATTATTTAAATTGTATTAAAGACGCTACGATTATTAATTACTCTCTTCATGACGTTCATGAAACATGAAAAATTTATTGTTAAGTTAGATATTCTATTCAATGCATGTTTGACTAAATTTAATTATAATTATTAATTAAATTTTATTATAGATAATTTGTATTGATTAGATCTAGAAGTAAATTACTTATTTTAATAATTAGAGAAACTATATATTTTGCTAAATTTAAAAGTAATTATTATTTTTATTTCTACTTTTCATATATTACTAATTAATACTTATGAAAAAAATTACTTATTTTGACCATTAAAAAAATAAATAATTTACTCTAAATTCGATATTGACAATAAAAAGAATATTTGTTAAAGCTTATTTATTTATAAAGTAATCTATACATAAGTATATTCTTGAAATCAAGTAAAAGAAATTTAATTTAATTTCTTTGACCTCAAAATTCTTAGTTGATTTTTCTCACTTTGGTTGAGATTTTTCACTCACTTTGACATGTGGTGATATAAAAGATCGATAAACACACCAAATAATATTTTGAGATAAGAACATATGGATAATAGTAATATATTATTAACTGTGTGTTTCGATCAAGCTTTCAGTTGTTTGGAAAGATTGGTCGTCAAAGTTGCTAGGAGAGTACTCGTTAAGTAATTTTTTAAATTTTCATTGGTAGATATGTATTTTTGCTTATTTCTATCATGATTAGGTCGATTTATATTCTTTTTTTAAGGAAACTATCGATTTTCTATTTGGTAAAAAAAATTACAAAGATTTAGCGGAATATCTTAATGTGGGACATCTAAACTTTTTTTTTTTTTTAATTTCATTGAGTTTCATGTACTTATTATCGTGAATGTCACAAGAATAGCCTTCCTTCGAAACTCGATTTCTCGTGGCTTGGGTTTATTCAAAACATAATTTCCTAGCTCCGCCCTGGTTACATAGTAGGGTCCCTGAACTTTCGGCCTTCTACAAAGACGGGGATATATGAGCCTATCAAACTCCGATATTAAAGTCAATGGAAAAGCTCTCCAGAGTTCTCAAAATTTAAGAAGTTTTTGACTTAAACGACTTATTTATGTGGGAGTCATGTTTGCTTGGTTTATGTAATATGAAGTGTTTTCTATTTTCTTTGGCTTTTTAAAAAAAATAAATTAAAGTAAAAGATATTGTAGTCTTTTTTATCAAAATATTGACCTTATAACAGTCAAATAAATGATAGTGGAGGGAATGACCAACTTTGAACGAGAAGGTTGAAAAAAGGGCAAGAGTACCATGGTTGAAAGGATAGGAACTATTTCCATAGTGTACACTGTTGGGAAATTATTTAATTTTCCGTGATGGGCCGACATATGTAATTAATTGTGTATAAATGCTATCTTAAAGTTAAGCCCAAAATTAAAGTGATCTAATAAAGAATTAAGTAATTGGGCTTTAAACATCTAATTAAAGTGTGGGCCGGACTATATGTGTAGAGACCGGATCCATTAGGGTTTTGTATTTGACGATGGGCCGAATACATATGGAAATATATAAAGAGTTATGGTCCCCAATTCATGTGTGATTTTCTCATTCTATGTGGCATCCCATCAACACAAGAATATAAGAGAAAGCATATGAAGAGGAAGATCCATAAAACCCACAATCAGGAATTAAGATGGAGATTTGAAGCAACCAAACTGAAGATTTACAGATCCAGATTCAAGATTCATTAATCAAGTCAGAAATCAATTGATTAAGGTATGTTCCGCGTTAATTCAGTTTCTTGATGGTTTGACATGAAGATGTTGGCAAGATCATAAAGTTTAAGTTTTAATAAAGTTCCAACAAGTGGTATCAGAGCCTATTCATGTTAAATCATTGGGAATCAAGTATTTTTAATTTGGTTCTTGTATATTTTTATGGTTTTCAAATTTAATAATTTCGGATTTAGATTTATTAAATTTGAAAATTATTCGGTTAATTTTAAAGATTTTCAGAATTTCGGTTTAATAAAAAATATATATATATATTTTTTTTGGAGGCCGCCGCCGCCGTAGCGCACGCCTTATTCTGACGTGTTACAACATTCTGAAATTTCTTGTCACAACGACAACGTGGTCTTTGTTATTACGGCTCACGCCGCTTCTGAATCGCAGCTGTTGCCGATTCTCTGCAACGGCATTGCGCAGATTTTCAGCAGCAGCAGCCACGGATGCTTTGGAGCGGCGCAAGCGCTGCTCGGATTTTGAGGCGGCGCCGTGAGCCCGGTTATTAAATTTTGGATTTTAGGGTTTTGGATGAATTTTGGGGGCGGGGGCTTGGGTTGTAAATTTGAAGTTTTGAGGTCCTTGACTGCAATTTCAAATTAGGGTTTCATTTTAAGGATTTAGCCCCTTAAGTTTAAGGTTTTGGTGTTTCAGTCCCCTAAGGTTATAAATTCATCCAATTGGGCCTTTAAAGTTACGGGTTTAATAATTCAGTCCCTCAAGTTTCAAAATTAATTATTTTGGACCATTAAAGTTTTAATTTTAATGTTTAGGCCCCTACAGTTTGCAATTTTGGTTATTTAGCCCCTAAAGTTTAAAGTTCATTCAAGTTGGGCCTTAAGGTTATGGATTTTAATAATTCAGCCCCTGGAGTTTTAAAATTAATTATTTTTGGGCCATTTAAAGTTCTGATTTTGTAATTAAAGCTTCAAAGTTTCTGATTTTGTTCCAAATTGGCCCCAAAAGTTTTAAATAATTAATTTTTGGATCCCTAAAGTTTTCATTAATTAATTATTGACTCCTAAAGTTTCGGATAATTATTTTTGGAACCCTAAAAGTTTTCAATAATTAATTATTGACTCCTAAAGTTTTTCAACAATTAATTTTTGGATCCTTAAAGTTTGAATAATTAACTTTTGACTCCTAAAGTTTTCCATAATTAATTATTGAGCCCTAAAGTTCTGGATTATTATTTCTGGGTCCCTAAAGTTCTGTATTATTAACCCTAGGCCCTAAAGTTTCAAAATAAAATAAAAGAATTAAGGATTAACAATTATAATTCAAATTTTGGTATTTCTTTTGGATTACTAATTTTTCTAAATGAATTGATTGAAGCAACATGTCACCAAAGTGACCTCTCTTGCCTAGATTAATTTATTTGGAATATTAGAAAGGTTGTGTGTACGTAATTCATGCGGGTATTGACCGGCCCAAAGGAAGGTTAATATTTGGCCGAATTATTTACATACCTGTGGTAATAAATATGTGACAATTATAAGGTTTTATTTTATGTAAACAATAAATCGGTCCAAAGATAGGTTTATTGTTTGACATGGTTTATTGTCAATATTTGATTACTACACCAAGAGTACCACTTACAAGTTGATATTTCTGTTCAAAGACTAAATATCAATGTTGTGCTCGGTCTCTTGTGATGGGGTTTACCATTATTTGAATTGATTAATTGTTTAATATGGATTCTTATGTGAACATGTAGATTAAGTATTAGTTCTCTATTCAGTTAATCCATCAACTTCCACAATATCTGCCAACATCAACTCCATTCCTGTGCTAAATGGAACCAACTATTAAGGACTGGAAAGAGAACGTTATGATTGTTCTTGGCTGCATGAACTTAGACATTGCGTTAAGGACCGAACAACCCGCTGCACTTACGGATAAAAGTTCTGTTGATGAAAACAAGGACTTTAATAAGTGGGATTGTTCAAACCGCATGAGTCTTATGATCATGAAGCGTAGTATTCCAGTATCATTCAGGGGCGCTGTGTCCGATAAGGTAACTACTGCCAATAAATTTCTTGCTGAAATTGAAGAAACGCTTTGCAAAGAGCGATAAGGCTGAAACTAGTACGTTTTTGGCATACTTAGTTTCACTAAGGCATAAAAGAAAAGGAAATATTCGGGAGTACATTATGGAGATGCCTCATATTGCTTCAAACTTAAAGTCTCTAAAGCTTGAGCTATCTGATGATTTGCTCATGCATCTGGTTTTGATTTCTCTTCCTACACAATTCAAGGTCAGTTATAACTGTCAAAGGGATAAATGGACTCTATATGAGCTCATTTCATATTGTGTGCAAGAAGAAGAAAGGCTGAAGCAAGAAAGGACTAAAAGTGCTCACTTGGCTAGTACCTCTAAGGACAAGTTAAAGAAAAGAAAGAACAAGAAAGCTGCATTCGGTTCGGTTCAAAATTAACAGCGAAATAAATTTAGTTGTAAATTTTGTGAAAATTTGGGATATATAAAGAGAGATTGTGCTAAATGCTATACTTAGCGTGTAGAGAAAGTACATTTCTCACTTTGGTTTGTTTTGAGGTAAATTTAATGTCAATATCAAGACACACTTGGTGGATAAATTTCGATACCACCACTTACATAAGTGTGTTTATGCGGGGTTCTCTGAGCTGCCAAAGCCAATTGATGCTGAAAGATTCATCTATCTGGGGCGATGGCAAATCAGTTAAGGTTGAGGCTTTACGGAATTTAGGTTATCATTAAAGACTGATTATTATTTGAATTTGAAAGAGACATTTACGGTACCGTCCTTTTGGATGGAATTTGGCTTCTATTTGTACATTGGACAACTTTGGTTACTATTGTTCAATTAGAAATAGTCAGTTTGATCTTTTTCTTAATTCAAATATTGTGGGTGTCAGTTCTTTATTCGGTTACGATAACCTATATGTGTTTAATACGGTTGCCTCTTATAAAGAAACCTTGAATTTGGATTCACGTGGTATTGAACATAAATTAACCAATGAGAATTCTGCTTTGTTATGGCACAAACGATAAGGTCACATCTCTCAAAAGAGAATGGAAATATTTGTGTCAAAAAGAATTCTTGATTCCCTTGATATTTTCAGACTTAAGTAAATTAAGGGAAAAACAAACAAACATAAGGAGATTAGGTGCCAATAGGACTTCGGATGTCTTAGAACTAATTTATACGGATATCTGTGGATCATTCCCTTCGGTTTCTTGGAATGGTCAACAGTCATTTATTTAGTTCATAGACGATTTTTTCTCAATATGGCTACCTATATTTCATCTATGAGAAATCCCAAACACTGGACATGTTCAAATCATACAAGATTGAGTTCAAAAATCGACTCAGTAAAAGAATTTAACAAGTCAAATCTTACCATAGTGGTAAATACTATGCCAAGATATGACGAATCAGGAGAACAATGTCCAGGACCTTTTGCAATATTCCTAGAGGAATGTGGAATTTACCCACAGTACATCAGGATCCTCCTAGGTTTAAAGCACTAAAGACTGCAACTTAAAGTCTCAACAAAGTTCCAAGTAAAGTAATTGTTAAGGGGTTACAAATTTTTAAAGGTCCCACTATCAGGTCAATTTTCGAAACGGGAAATGTTCGATTTCTTGAGGATGTAAAGTTTGTGAGGGGAGATAAGGTTATAAGGTTATGATTTTGTCTTAGATGAAGAATATTTATATATTCCTTCTGTTGCAATTGACAATGATTTGGTTCAGGGACAAATTCTTGCTCCAGATCTTGTTCAAGAAGCAATTTCGGATTAAGACAATATTACAAAATCCCCCATACACAATTAAGAAATTGTTCCAGAAAAACAAACTCAACAACCTCAAGAACAAATGTCATTAAGGAAATCCACTATAAAAGAAGAAAGACAATTTTGGATAACCTTATAGTCTTTCTCCAAGAAAATAAGGATGACATGGATTGACGAAAGAATGACTTATCAATCAACTTTCATCAAGCAATGCAAAGGAATAATTCTAAAGAGTGGATTGATGCCATGCATAAAGAGATTTTTCTTCGGTTTCTATAAAAACTCTTTTAGGACAATTATGGCTTCTGTGACATATTTTGGTCTTAAGTTGCATTAGATGGTTTACAAATTAAAGAAATCCATCTATGGGCTTAAACTGGTTTCCCGAATAGGTATCACAATTTTATCAAATAATTATCTCATTTGGTTTCGAGATACATTCAATTGATGATTGTAGATATCACAAGTTCAGTGGGAGTAAGCAAATCTTTGTGATGCACCTTTTGTATTAAGGATATAGATACACAAGAATTGTTCTTGGTGTATTTTTGGGTAATCACAAAAGAGTTGTATCAATAAGGTTCTTAAAAGATTTGTAATGCAGATATGAAAATCAAGTAATACCCCTACAATTAAGGGAGACAACTTTAGTCTCAATTAATGCCCCAATGATAAATTTAAAGATAAAGGATATACATCAGATTCTCTATACTTTGGCAATTGAGAATTTAATGTATATTCGGGATAGCACACATCCGGATATAGTATTCTTTGTTGGAATGCTAGGCAGATATTTAATTAACTTGCAATGGAAATTTGGAAAGTAGCCATCAGGTTATTCGGTATCTATAGAGAACAAATGATTACATGATCACATTCAGGAAAATCAGACCAATTGGAGATCGTTGGATATTCTGATTTTGATTATGGAATTTGATTGTAAAATATTGTCACTAGGCTGCATATTTTGGATGGAAATGAAAGACCACTTAAGTTATTTTGTGACAATATCAGTCTTGTATTCCAATAGGAACATGACGATGTCAAAGTTTATAGACATTAAGTTCCTAGTGTTAAGGAATGAATTCAGAGTGGTCAGGTTTTTATAAAGCATATAAGGACAAACTCTATAAATATGGATCTATTTACTAAATGGCTACCACCCGAAGTCTTTCATGAGCATGGTGCTCACATGGGTGTTGTATCTTTTGATGATATGCCAGTTTAGTGGGAGTTTGTATTTTGGATGTTGTCTTTTGACACATAATTTCGGTTGTGCACATTCAGTTCATTTCAGAAATAAAGTATTCGATTCGATTCCACTCGATTAAAGTTTATGGTTGATCTCATAAGGTATTAAGGAATAAGGCAGGACCAGTTGGAAATAGGCATGTTTAGATCACATTACATGTAATTTCCATGCTACACATCCACACTTGATCTATGTCATTTGATTGTATTGATATACGTGACCATTGATGGGTTTAGTTATGTTACTTATAACGAAGACCACTTTGATCCTATGTTGATATAATCAATGGACGAGATTGTTCGGAGATGCTTTTGGTTATGATAGCAAAAGTTTTGAGCTCATAAGGTTATATACATTTATAAGGTAGCATATGTGGCCCAAGTGGGAGATTGTTGGGAAATTATTTAATTTCCCGTGATGGGCCGACATATGTAATTAATTGTGTATAAATGCTATCTTAAAGTTAAGCCCAAAATTAAAGTGATCTAATAAAGAATTAAGTAATTGGGCTTTAAGCATCTAATTAAAGTGTGGGCCGGACTATATGTGTAGAGATCGGATCCATTAGGGTTTTGTATTTGACGATAGGCCGAATACATATGGAAATATATAAAGGGTTATGGTCCCCAATTCATGTGTGATTTTCTCATTCTATGTGGCATCCCATCAACACAAGAATACAAGAGAAAGCATATGAAGAGGAAGATCCATAAAACCCACAATCAGGAATTAAGATGGAGATTTGAATCAACCAAACTGAAGATTTACAGATCCAGATTCAAGATTCATTAATCAAGTCAGAAATCAATTGATTAAGGTATGTTCCGCGTTAATTCAGTTTCTTGATGGTTTGACATGAAGATCTTGACAAGATCATAAAGTTTAAGTTTTAATAAAGTTCTAACACACACAAATTATACAAATTTATTTTTCTTATAAATTTCCTATGCATAGGGTGACCATCAATTTAACTTACTTTTTAATTTTAAAATGTGCCAAATAGTAAGATAAGGATATCTACAAGAGATCGCTACATTACAATTATTATTGGCTTTTTTTTTGTATTCTAATGATGATTTGGTTTGGACCATTTGGACCATTTACTAAACTCGTGGTTCATTTCTATTAAATACTACTAGAGAATGATGCAAGGATGGAGAATAAAACACGAGATGTCGAAATGCAAAGAAGAGGTTCATGCACATGTTAAATTATCTTAATGGAACTTTTGTGATAGGACATAATAATTGAAGCCTGACTTTATATAGGTGCTCTACATTTTAATTACACTAAATGTTTCTTCATCAAATTCTTATCTGTAACCTTCCCATTAATTGGCACATCTTGTACATGATAATGGTTTTCGTTCGATGTGAATAAAGAATTTTTGGAAAGAAATCTTAATCATCGACAATTTGTGCTAACTAATGGAAAGTTGATAAGAAGAATACGGTAAAAAATTGGGAACACGAGTAACAGTAAATAAAAATTATAGACCTTTGAAATATAATTAAAATGTGAATACTATTATAAAAATTATGGTAAGAATATATCTTTAAGCATTTATTTCTCATTAAATATATCTTGGGTATATATGAACAAATTATTGGAGCACAGCTGGAAATTTTCTTCACTTTCCTAAATGACAAAAAGGTACTGCTATGCTAGATAAGAAAGTCAGTCGAGGTTTTGTCCCAATGCAGTTGGTTGGATAGCCGAAATATTATTTAGAAAAAAAATAAAATGAGCACATGTTTGGAAATGCTTTGCATTATATATTGACAGATGTAATTTGGACCACAACTGAAATGTTCTTCACCTTTTCAAGTGAACAATTTGTTTCGTTGATCACACCCCATTCATTAGAAAAAAAAAATGAATTAATGCATTGCAAATCATCAATAGAGAATGTGTGAGGTATAACTATTAAAATGCATTGAAAATTGGTTTAGAAGATTGAAAATTTTGGTAAGTGTCAAAATAAAAAACTTGAAAAAATTACTTTTGTATCAACTACGTCCAAATATTCGGATTTGATCCGATTGTCAAATTACAAATATAAATAGACCAACTTGTCCTACTTGTCGAGTACATCGTCGTAGTATATTTCCGAATGAATGAGAAATTGTAATCCAAAGTTGGGAAGAAAATAGAGAAAACTGTCGAAAATTTGCCTAAGTGTGTTGCTAGCCTAATGCTCGACTGTTGCTCAACAACATGCTAGAGATGAAGTCACCGTTTTTATCGCTCCAGCGAGGCAACGACAACAGGCTGGGACAGTGAATGCTGCGACCTTTGGCAAGAGTTGCTAAATTTGGAACGCGACACTTCATTCACAACCCCTCATCCTCTATATATAGGACCCATTGGACGTCCATTAGGCATTCCATACCATATTTGCGTTGAGCATTGCATAAAAACTCTAGCAAATTACTTCAAAATTCATTCAAAACCATTTTCTTCTTTGTAGAGAGAAACCCTATAAGGAAAATAAGGAAAATTGAATTGTTGCCAAAACAAAAATAAAGAAAATTGAATTTTTTTTCCTTTACTGAGGCGCTCATAGACATATCTATGGACTACGCTTGGCTGGTTTTGTATGCCTCAGTCACCCCATTTTTGGGTTGGGGCGTTTCTCCTAATTTTTGGCCGCGGAACAATTCTCAATATTTTTGTCATAACTTTCTCTCATAATATTTGATTGAGGTGAATCAAAGTACATTGGAAAACTAACTCGGAGGGATACAATTTTTATAGAAATATCATTTTTTCAATTCAAAAGTTTTCCATGTCAAACTTGGGTCTCAATATGAGGCTAAAAATCTGAATCATAACTTTTTCGGTTGAAAGCCAATGTGTGATAATATTTTGAGTATACTTCATTCCTAGCACTCTCAAATCTTCATTGCGAGATTCGACACTACTTTTTAATAGTTGCACTTTAGTCCCCGAACTTTGGGTTTGCTTCATCCAAGCTCTTTTCTCTTGCAATCTTGTTCATTTATCTTTTATTTGTAATCAAATTAAATGCTTGTTATCTTCAATCTTCATTTCATTGCTCATCTCATCTATGGATTGTTTTCAAGTTAGTTCTCGACTTTTGGATTTCGCCCTTTTTCACTATTTATGCATTTTTTTCTTCAATTCTTCATCAAATATCGAGTTTTACCTATAAAATGCAATACAACACAAGTTAGGTAGTATCTTATCAAAACAGTAACACATCATCATTTGGGATCTTGAATAATTGTAGAAACTGCACTTACCATTTATGTAACATGAATCGGCAAGAAAGCTAAATATATATCTACTTCTGAATTCTGAACGTGCCAAGTAGTAGGATAACGACGACATTTACAAGGGACCACAGTACATTACAATAATATTTGGCATATCTTGGTTTGGACCATTTGGGCCATTTGCAAGGTTCCTGCATATTTCTTTTGCAGAAAAAAAAAAAAAAATTTGTATGGTATCTTTTGTCATTACTCAAATGATATCCAGCCGAACTAAAGAGTTTAAGATGCTTTTCAAGTGTCATGTAATTCTAATTCTGTATTGTACATTAAGTTAGATCAGTCCGAGTCCCCTCCTAAGATGGTATTATGATTTATTTTCGTTTTGAAACAACATTTAAAATCTTTCAGATCCCCAATTTATTGCAATTTTCCCAGTGTAATGTAATCAAACTTTCGTTATTTTTTTAGTAAAGTGCTGACATTTTTTCCCATATTATCTTCACCATTTTTGTTATAAATTTCATTTATTTTAGTCCAAATTTTTTTAATTTATCAATTTATTCTTAACATAGTTTTTAATAAAATAGGTAGCTTTTTTTATTTTGTTTTAATGCCGTTATTTGTTAGCTACTATTCCACCATTGACGGCCAATTCCATTGCCACCTCCATCTCCCTCGTCAAATTCACCACCATATTTCAATCAAAACTCCGGAACCACCATATTTCTTCAAATCCCGCTCAAAATCCATGAGAAATTGGGATTCATCCAAACAAAATTATGTGATCATTAGCAATGCAAGAAATGGTAAACACACAAGTAGAATCAAATCATTAACCTCCATTGCAGGAACATATCCAGGTCCAAACTACAAGTCGGGTTAATACGTAAAAAGAAAATTACACGTGATTTTTTTTTTTTACATAAAAAAATAAAAAAATGAAGTGGGCTGGGGATTGGACCGGGCTACGGCCCAGTCCCCCTACATCCGTCCCTGCTCCATTGTGAAACAAGGTGTTAGAATTAGGGTGTGACCCGAATTCCTTGTTGAAGTAATTGAAGAATTCTAATTAAAGTGCACGTCAAGAGAAATTCAGCTTGGAATGCTATTGGAGTCTTATTCATGTTGAAATTCTATTTGGAAGCCCTATTGAGAGTTGAAATTTGTATTGGACTTGAAGATGTTGAAATTGTGGACATGGAAGAAAAGTCGTCTCATTTTCGCTAGCCTACCGCTAGCTGGACGTTCGAGCAACACCTGCAGGATTTCTCCTAAGACTTGACCAGACCCTTTCCGCGTTTTAACACTCTTTTGGTATTCTACTTCTACTTCAACTACAACTACAACTGCAACTACAACTCATCTATTAGGGTTTGGATGACGCCCTATATAGTTGCTTATATATACTTGGCTTTTCTCCACAATTTAGTAGAGAGGTTTTGAGAATATATGATAGTTTAACTTCAGTGATTACTAGAACTTTAGATCAATTGTATATTTCTTCATTGTTATTCACAAGTCAATAAAATCTCCAAATTTCTCGTCATATTTCTTGTCTTTTATTATTATTTAGATTACGATCATATACTTCATCTTTTGCCATACAATTTCGATATTTCAATCCTGAATTACAACAAGTGGATCGAAGAAATACATAATTCTTGACAAGTGGTATCATAGCAATCTCGTCAGTCCTCAACAAGTAGTATTAGAGCCAGGTTTAGCAGTTCCGCAGAGCGCAAGGTTAGATGATATTTTGGTCTGTACCAGTTGTGTTTGGACCCTTTACGATATTCATGGTACTTTTCCATAGTAGGGTGGGTACACTGTCCATTTCGGTTTGTTAAATCCCCAATCCAAAACTGAGAGCGTGTTTGAGAGCAATTTTTGTGGGATTTTAATCAAAATTATAGCCGTTATAGTCAACTTGTGGGCCCCACCTGTGAGAGGGAAAGTCAAAAATGGTGGCTGATTTGATAGTTAACGGCTAGAATTTTAATTAAAATCTTGATTAAAATTTCTCCCAAACAGGGCCTGAACCTATTATAGGCATAAAACTAAAATAATTCAACCAAACACGTTTGTGATTTAGTTGATTGGGACCCAACTCAGACTAGATTGTTAAATTAAAATGAAGAATTTCATATGCTTTATGTCATAAGAAATGTATATGATATTTTAGATGATTGTGGTTGTCTGTAAGTTCTCTCCCTTGATGAAAGTGAGAGATGTTTACTAGAAATGAGAGATGAAGGACAATGTTTATTGATTCGGTGGCAAATTCGAACCTTTTAGGTTTTTAATGTTGGCAATTATGTGGACAAAATGACTAATTTGTAACGTATTGTAAAAGTCAAGGACCTATGGTGCAATTTGTACAAATTAGGTTATGAAGTCTAGGGTTCGAGCATGAAAAGGGGAGAAACAGGACGCCGCATTTTTGTTAGCTTCTCGCCCAGTTGACGCTCGAGCGACAAAAAAGAATGTCTGTCTCCCGCTTGTCGTCGAGCTCTCGCTCGAGTGACAGTGCGTCGCTCGCTTGCAGCTCAGCCTTCGCTTGAGTGACGGTCGATCCAGAAAATCATATTTTTCTGTTTTAAAGTATTTTTTCGGGCCCATTCAACCTAATTACCCTCTCATATAAATACCAAAGCATGTGCACGAAAATAAACGTGGTTGTTCATTGTGCCTCTTTGCTATAATCTATTTGCTCTTAATTTTATACAACCACATAATTGGGGAAAACATTAAATCCATTGAATCTATAACAGCTACTTCTTAAACACTTTTGGGAAGACACTTTCTCAGTTAAATTTCAGAGGCTGTTGGAGGTTGAGAGATGTTGGACTCTAAGCATAGGAAGAACACAAGGTCTTGGAACAGGTTCTTGGAATTCCACTTGGAAAAGACAATTGCAGAAGATCTTGGAGCAGGTCTTCGAGCAAACCTTGGAGTTAGCAGGAAATAGATCAGGAAGTTTAGTAGAGTTGTCTAGATAGCATCTGACTGTAACTCACTCCATATTGTCTATAGTGTAGGTAACTGGCTTGGTCTATGAGTTTTTACCTAGTTACATTTCTCTGTCATCAATATTGTGTTATTTACTGCTTTCCTTATTATTGTAGCAATTCAATATAGGATAATTGCACTTGTATGCTTAATCATCTAGAAACAATTAAAAGCGACTTGTTGCTTTTGATTGATTAATTCCGCACATAGGGTTAAAACTAAAAACGGTTAAGTAACAACCATTTGGTAACTTAAAAACTGTTAAGTTGGTAATTCGGTGAACTGTTAAGTGGTATCCAGTGCGACACCCGAGATTTTTTAGAACCAAAATGTTAATAATATGATTATGAGAGACAAATTCGTTCACCTCCTTCCTTATGTGTCCAAATTATGTGGTAGGGTTATTTACTTCTCACATTTTGCACGAGTCTCACGATAATTCCCTATAAATAGGGGAACTTGCAGTGCTTCAAAGTGCGCTCAAACTTCAATTATAGCTATGGATATCCAAAGCAACTACCTGATGGTCGGTACTGGCCAGCCATATCTTGACTATCAGGCAGCCAAGTCCACCCAAAATAAGATGAAGCGCTCTGATTTTCCTGATGATTTTACATTTGGCGCTGGAACGTCAGCTTATCAGGTAGTATTTGAGCGTTACTATGAATTATGGTGTAATTATACCATTGTCCTTTCATTTGAGGAAAAAAAGAACAAGAACTCGTGTAATTTGCTTCTGTTATTGCACTTGCGTATGTATAATTCTGCAGATTGAAGGTGCTTGGAACGTAGGTGGTAAAACCAAGAGTAATTGGGACATTTTTACAATGACAAAACCTGGTCTCTCTCTCTCTCTCTTTCTTCAGTTTTACCATATTTGTGTGCTACATGTCCATTTCTGAGCATATGTATGTTTATTGGATTGGCAGGTAATATAGCCGATGGTAGCAATGGGTGTGTTGCTGCAGATCAATATAATCAGTTTCGGGTATACTTTGGACTAGGATAAATTAAGTGCTTAATTTTAATGTATTTCATGGAATTCACAACTTTTCAACCGTATATATTATCGACTTTTATCAAATTATAATGAAACCTTTATCGAAAGCTAGCTTTTGTTAAATAACTCCTAAACTAAATGAAGAAAAAAGGTAGATGAAACACAATTCTATTTATTGCTTAAATGAAAAGCCCGAAGCATATCAACATTTTCCTTTTTCCATCTACTCCTATGACATCGCTAGAAAATGCTTTTAATTCTAGAATATTCGTGTACAAGTTGTACTTAGGGTCCGTTTGATTCTAAATGTGGAAAATTGATAGAAAGAAAATGTTTTACAGAGAATTGAATTGCCTAGAAATTGTTTTATTGGGAATTGTAATTAATTGTGTTTGATTGGTTTTAAAATACCAAATATCATTTGTTTGACTTTGTTTTGCATGGAAATTGTCAATAAAAGTGAATTTTTTTTTTTACAATAGTTAATAGAATTTGTTGCCATTCTGAAAAAAAAAAAAAGTTGGAAAATGAAAAACCACCAAAACCAAAAGAAAATCATTTCCATGAATTCAAGGAAAAGAGGCGCGTGAAGGCCTCATGTGGAAAAGCAATTCCTAGGAAAAGTTAGGGTCTCAAACACTCACAATTTGGGGAAAATGGAAAACATTTTCCTTCTTCCATGGAATTCCTTGGCTATCAAACATAGCCTTATATTTAATAATGTTGCAGGACGATGTGGCTTTGATAAAGAAAGTGGGCTTGGATTCATACAAATTTTCAATTTCATGGAGTAGAATTTTGCCAGGTTGGTTCAATAAAATTAGAAGGATATAATTTGTGCATCATTTTTGTGATAATCTATTAAACATAGGTCAAAGTTTAAGCTTGATTTGTATTATATTGTATCTTCATATTTAAGGAGGAAAGCTATCTACTGGCGTATCCAGGGAAGGAGTAAAGTACTATAGTGATTTCATAGACGCACTATTGGCAGAAGGTAGGAAACTATTTCTTTAATAAATGTAATTTTTACACTTTTTATTTACTTAATTTCAAATTGGAATTAAGTTTAAATTTGATATGTATGCTTTACTGAAATCATTACACATTAAAAACTCAAAAGCAAAAACAAATGATGATATTATTTATTATCTCACATCCTTTCAATCATATTTATGTAGGGATTGAGCCATCTGTCACCCTCTTCCACTGGGATATTCCCCAATCTTTGGACGATGAGTTTGGTGGTTTTTTAAGTGACAAAATCGTGTAAGCAACTCGATCTTGCATCACATGGCACATTTTCTAGAGAGATATTTAAGAAATTTACAAACTAAATTCGTTAAGAGGAAGAAATTGATATTTTGATATTTTTCCATTTTTGTATAGGAAGCATTTTTCTGAATACGCTGAGGTTTGCTTCTGGGAATTCGGTGATCGGGTGAAACATTGGAGTACAATGAATGAGTCTTGGTCCTTTTCTGTTCAAGGATATGCGACTGGCTTGTTTGCCCCTGGGCGTAGTAAACCGCAAGAAACTACAACAGAGAAAGAGAAACAAAAGAGGAGCTGTTTTCAGAGAAGTGTAATTACTCCTAATATTACTACCACATTGGGTAATCCCGGCACAGAACCATATATGGTGGCTCACCATTTGATCCTTTCTCACGCACATGCAGTTGATATATATAGGAGAAAATATCAGGTTCCACATATTTCATTAGTAATTATATATAATACTTTGAAATATATAGTTTATCCAGATGTATAATTTGTACAACGTACAGGAAAGTCAAGGAGGCAGGATAGGGATGATAAATTGCTCTTTCTGGTATGAGCCTCTTACAGATTCTGAAGAAGATCAGGATGCTGCTGCTAGGGAACTTGATTTTGTACTGGGATGGTAACTCAATATCTTGCACTATTTCTAGGACTCTTTACCATTTTTGTGAGAATCATGTTGACAAGTTTAATCATACACATTATAATAATTTTAGTTTTCCACGTTTTCTTCTTTTGAAGGTTTTTGGAACCGTTAGTAACAGGTGAATATCCAGAAAGTATGATAAAAAATGTAGGGGACCGTCTTCCAAAATTTACATCAGAAGAGGAGAAGCTCGTGAAAGGATCCTACGACTTTTTAGGCATAAACTATTACACGACTAATTATATCACCAATGATCCAGCAACCCCTACAACTGATAGTTACCTCACCGACGCACGCACCATAGCGTCAAGTAAGTATTAAGACCTTCTTTAATTTGGGTATTGTTATCGACTTTATCATCACAAATTAATCAAATGGTTTTAACATGATTCTTATTGCTCTCATTCTTGTTTAGCTGAGCGTAATGGGGTCCCCATTGGTGTAAGGGTAAGCCTTTAACTTTTGCCCCTTTCCACAGATAAAAAAAATGAAAAAGAAAATTGATAGGATTATATTCTAAAAGCTTAATAGTTTAATTCATTGCTTATTATGCTTATGAAACAATATATAATGTAATGAGAATCTTCTTCTTTTGTGTTAGGCCGGTTCGAGTTGGTTATACGTTGTTCCATGGGGAATTTACAAACTCTTGGTTGAAATAAAGAAGAGATACGGCGATCAAACAATTTATATTACAGAAAATGGTAAATTTTCGAGGCTATATAATTAATTAAGCATGAAATATATTGTAATGTAAGCCAATATTAATGTGTTGTTTTGCGTAGGGATGGATGAAAGGAACGACAAGAGCCACAATATTGCACAATCTCTCTCGGATAAGTTAAGGATTGATTATCACAATGATCATCTCTACTACATTAGGCAAGCAATGAAGTAAGTCATTAAAAAAGGTTAATTTGATAATTATCATGACGATAGTTAAATTTTGTTAACATTTGCATTCCTTTTTCAGACAAGGTGTAAACGTGAAGGGTTATTACTTGTGGTCTTTGTTTGACAATTTTGAATGGATCTCGGGGTATACCTCTAGATTTGGAATTTTTTATATAGACTTTGAGGATGGAAAAACGACAAGATACCCAAAAAACTCAGCTATTTGGTGGAAGAATTTCCTCAGTAAGAAGGCTGTTACTCCCTTGAAGAAACAAGCTGAAGAACAATCTGAAGAAGGCCGTAAAAGGCTAAGGAGAAGCTAATTAAATTTATGACAATTAGTGCTTCCTTAATGTTATGTTGAATAATGTATGCTTGCAGCAGCTGTTTTTCTTTTAATTTGTTTCCTTTTCTAGTTGGCTGAGAATGTGATATTTCAGCTTGTACTTGTTAACTTCTAGGGTTGATCGTTGTAATTCGTGAAATAAAAGATTTGGGACTCTTTGTGTTTCAATTACTGTTTTAGAGGAGTATTTTTAATCATATATTTCGTTTCAATCCAAACTTTTATTCACTTTTTAACGACGCATGAATCCATCAACTTTATTCGCTAAAAATCAACATTGGCACTCAAGTTTGCTACGGTTTCAGACCAAAAGTTAATAGTAGAAATGTAAACTACAAATTTAAATTGAGGAAATAAAATAAAAAAATAACAAAACAAATTTAACTCTGGGAATGGTATACCAATATTTTGTTATATCAACGAAAGAAAGAATACAAAATAGTGACTTCGTTCCTCTTTTTTGTTTGTTCAACGATTCTTCAATTGAGTGGGGAAATTTGAAAGTAATTTATTTAATTTATAAAACTCTAGGAACTTATTTTAATCTTAATGGAGTTATAAGAATTCTTTTTTTCTTTAACAGAGTTATATAAAAAAAGGAGATTAAATGGGTTCAATAGAAGGAGAAGGCGAAGAAGAATGTGAAGTTTAATTGTGAGTGATCTGGTGTGGTGTATCAGGGAAAAAGGTATTACCCTGATCGGATTGCCTCCAGGTTTCAGGTTCCATTCGACTGATGAAAGGCTTGTCAATTATTCCTCGTTCTTCTCTATAACTTTGTGTTTTATAACATAATACTGTCCAAACATATTCAATTTATTAGTTCTTCATCACATGATTTTAAAACTTGAATATTGTTATTCTATTTCTGAGTCTTGCAACATTGCTACTGTAGAGAAATCTTTTTTACCAAACAGAGAGTGGTATTTTATTGGACCAAGGAACGTGAAGTACCCAAATGGATTCTGAACAAATAGAGAAACAAGAGCAGGATATTGGAAGTCCACCAGGCAAAATGTAGCCAAAATCTACCCATTGGAATGAAAAAGACATTGGTATACTATCGGGGTCGAGCTCATTAGGTAATTAGGACTGATTGGGTGATCTTGTGATGCATAAGTATCGTATTTGTTAAGGGAAGAACTTAAAACAATATATTCGCATAGTTCTATAGTGAAAGTTATATTTATCTTTCCCATACCCCACACATCTATATTCAAATATAGAATGGAGTTACGTGCGTAAAATATTTTAAATTAAATTCGTGAAAGATTAGAAAGGCCTGAAAACATTTATTTGACTTGGGATTATTGCAAAGTTGCGATTTGGATCCTTGTGTATAAGCTCATTTCATTGTGATAAAGTTTCCCCACAGTGTGATAGTGTATTTTATACACTTATTTAGAACATCGAAAGATTGATATTAGTTGATATTTGGATTAAAATATAGCTGAATTCGTCATTTATTGTGTGTTTTAGGTTTACATTTATGAATACGATGGAATTTGAGAAAAGGAACAAGAAGAGGGATTAACTGAAGCAAAAAGAGAATCTGGGGATTAAAATTCAAATAATCAAAAGTTGGCTTGGAGTGAGAAATGAAAAGTCTAGAATGCAAGGACTCAATTGGATGAGAAAAAAGGCGAAAGGATTGGAGCGAATTAAAGAAAGATGAAAAAAAAAGTTCGGAGAAAGGTCATGGCAGTTACAACTTGGCCCCTAAGTGTGCCACACCCCAAGGCAGCATCAAGCTGCCATAGTTTGCACTCATCGTGCCTCCCTATTAAATGAGGGAAACTTCAAGTTTCCTTATTTCATTTTGGTAATAATTCAAGGCAATCTTTTTGAAATCTTTTAAGGGAAAATCTCGTGAAGAATAAGGGAGGAGCCAAATTTTTGGGCTGAAAAGAGAGAATATACATTGAAGAACAAAGAATTCATCGTTTGGACCCGGATTTAAAAAATAGAATTGAAGATTTCCATATTTTCTTCATATTTAAATGAATCGGGTGATGGTTCTTTTAATTTCTTTGTAATTCTTACATTAATATGCTAGGCTAAATTTAATTGTATTAAATGGATGACAAAACTCTTTGATTCTTAATTTTCAATTCAAGAATTGATATTTTTAATTTAAACTTGCGTTGTGATTCCATAAACATGCATAATCACAATATTTTAATGTTTGAGCATCGTTAAGGCAATAAGTTGCTTATTCGTAGTGTTGGAAAACTTATGGTAGAAGAATATTGTTTGTGAAACACATGAACAATAAATATTATGAATAATATTCATTACGTGTGTGGTCGTGTGTGATAATTCTAAACTTCAATGCATGTTTGTCATATGAATGCGGATTAGGAATATGATCGTATCGTGATAAACATAGGTTGATTATATATTGAAAAAAATTGTAAATAAAAGTGGAATTGTCGATTGTATAATTGCATGAATTGAATTAACTATCACAAGTTGAGGATTGAAATCAAGAATTGATTCGTAGAGTCAAAAATCCAATATTTTCGTTACATTTAATCTAAACCAGTGGTTATTGCTTTTGTAGTTATAAAATTTAGTTCAGATGTTGTACGAAGGATAGGGGGAAGTAAGAGATGAGTTTGAATATAACAAATTGACTCACTCATTGACAGTGCTAAGGAAATTTATCTGCCGAAACATTGAGCCTACTTCACATATGAAAGTTAAAGAAAGACTTCTCTTTCACTTGGCACAACGTCTTAAGATTGATTTGGGGACATTCATATAGAATCAAATTGTTGAGTTTGGTTCGATGCCACAAGTACGTTAGAAGATGATTTTTCCCAACCTTATCTGTGGGATATGCTTATCCTCGAGAGTAAGACTCTTTCCACTGAGCAGCCGGACCCACTTAGTGTCGCTATCAACCGTACATCAATAGAAAATTCTTGAAGAAATATCCTTACAAGCAGGTAGCGCCATCAGCTGTAGCAATAAGGGGTATGACACCGCAGCCCCCACAACCTGACCCTATCATCTACATCTTGTTCCTGCAAAGTTGATTCTTCCAGTGTGGGCAGGAAGGTCGACATGGTTTCCGAGAGAATGGATCGATATGCCGGACGGATTGATGAGCTTACTATTCGGGTTGATCGATCCTATGACATGATAGGGGAATGCATGTGCAAATTAATGAGATTTATGCTATGGTGAATGGCATCCAGAACGAGATGGGCCAACCATCTATTCTCTTAAGAGAGATCCTTGCACGCTTGCCTTCGCACCCTCCTCCATCTTCTTCAGATCCAACAGGTTTTGAGGCTTACATTCCTTCTCTACATCTGCCACCTTCAGATTGACCAGGGGAGTACCCATATGCCCTCTTTGCCTTTCTTTTTACTTTTTATTGTCATATTTTTGTACATTGCGGGCAATACATATGTTAGACTTGGCTGGTTGAATCCGTTATATGATTATCGATTGTTGTATATGGTTTATTGCATTTGCGTGATTATCGTATCTTTTTTGTTAAAAAAATCCTTTAATCTTTTTAGTCCTTTTGTGTGTTTGTTAGGGTAGATGATCATGTGGGCAATGATGTATATATTGGAATTATATATTATACTAAAAAATTGGAGTTATTACATGTTGAGTTGGTTGATACTTGTTTATGTGAAACTTGATCTTTATTTGAGTTAATGAATTAGTTCATATTCCGAGAGGAGTTGAACATAGTTTATTAAATCAGGAAAGAAAAGTCATAATCATATACTCTCATATGCCACTTATAGGATAGTTTAGAGATAGTTAAACTAGTATAGGGAGACATTGGGATAAATATGTATTCTATGCGTGAAATTATTGTGTGGATTAACCATCAAGATGAGATTAGGCGAGAATCCTAAGTCAGAGGTCGATATTCGAGAATAAGTGTTTGGTAAAAGACATAGCACTAATCTTTACAAATAGAAAGATGAAATAGTTTAATGAAGAAACTTCTCTTCAAAGCCTTTTTGACTTAAGTAATTAACCCTGCAAAGGTCTGTAAAATTTGGTACCTTATGGTCATCTAACTTGGGAGTTATCAACTGAAAACTCGCCACATGGGTCACTTAGTCGCTTAATAGAGAAAAGTCATCAAAGAAAAAAGTGCAAGTTATAGAAGACACACCAACTACCAAAATTAAGCCCCAAACGCTCATTTTAGAGAATTATACTTTTGACAGGGGATTATTAGCTTAGTTAATTCTTGGAGGTTGAGCAAACAAATATAGGAAAATTCTTGTTCATTGAAATGTTAACTTATATCGGTAAAACCTATCTGAACTAGAGAGGGGAAAAATTCGAAATTAGCTAAACTTCGCCTTAGGAGCACACCTCAAGAAAAGAGAGTGAAATGATAAGTTTGAGGATGTGTATCTCTCAAGTGGATTAAGGAAATATTAGATTATTGAGGTTGGAATCTGAATCAATTACAAGCTTGATTTGCTAGTGTGAGTATACACACACATGTCGCGTCTTGTATGGAACATTTGGAGTTTCATTTGAACTATGTAATATTTAAGCTAATTTTTTGTATTAACACAAAAATTTCAATTCTAAGACACGGCAAGGTATCTCACCAATTGTTTAGTAAGGTCATATTTTTGTTTAAGGATAAACAAATATTCAAGTTTGGAGGGTTTGATTAGTGTATTTATACACTTATTTAGAATGTCAAAACATGGATATTTGTTGATATTTAGATTGAAATATAACTGAATTCATTGTTTATTGTGTGTTTAAGTTTACATCAATGAATACTATGGAATTTGAGAAAAGGAACAAGAAAAGGGGTTAACTTGAGGCTGTCTGAAACCCTTAGGCACGCGCCCTAGTTTGGACTAGGTGCGTGCCTGACTATTAAATGAGGAAAAATCTAAGTTTCTTTATTTCGTTTTGGTAATAATTCAAGGCAATCTTTTTGACTTCTTATAAGGGAAAATCTCGTAAAGAATAAGGGAGAAGCTGAATTTTGGGCAGAAAAGAGATATAATATACATCGAAGAACGAAGAATTCTTCGTTTGGATCCGGATTTGAAAGCCCGAATTGAAGATTTCCAGATTTTCTTCATATTTCAATTATTCGAATGATGACTTTCTTTTATTTTCTATACAATTTTTATATTAATATGTGGGGCTAAATTTAATTGTATTGGATGGATGACAAAATTCTTTGATTCTTAGTTTCTAATTCAAGACTTGGTATTTTTAATTTAATTCTTGCATTGTAATTCCATAAACATGCATAATCACATTTGTTTTAATTCTTTGCACCATTAGGACAATAAGTTACTTATTCGTAGTGTTGAAAAACTCAAGGTAGGTAGAACATTGTTTATGGAATACATGAAAAATAAATATTAAGAATAGTATTCATGACGTGTGTGGTCGTGTGTGATAATCCTAAACTTTAATGCATGTTTGTCATATGAATGCGGACTAAAAATAAGATCGTATCATGATAAGCATAAGTTTATTATATGTTGAAAAAGAATAGTAAACAAAAGTGGAATTATCAATCGTCATAATTACATGAATTGAATTAACTATATTAGGTTTATATATTGTATTGGTGATTATGTGAACAAAATGACCAACTTGAACGATTATAAAAGTTTAGGGACTAAATTGTAATGTTTCATAGTTGATAGGTTAGCTTAGGATTTGAGATTTCATGTTTGGAACAAAAAGGATTCACATCGGTTTTTCGCTAACTGCTCGTCGGAGTCATGCTTAAGCGGATGAAGCAGGAACATTTTAGCTCAACCTTCGCCCAACTATCGCTCAAGTGACAGACCCTTCGCTCGAGCGAAATGTGCTTCTCGGTTGAGCGACTTATTATATTTGACAAACCTAATTTCGATTTCCGAGACTTTTACTTGGTCCAATTTTCTTAAACTGTCCAACCTATAAATAGAGGCGTCGTATATTATACTAAGGGAGATTGAACACACTATTTTCCAAAGTGAATTCATCCTATACAAGATCAAAAGTTCAATCCTTCAATCATATATGCACTCATCATATTGAAAATATCAAATTCATCAAGTCAAACACTAAACTGCATTCTTCGCTTGGGTCTATAAGAAAGATTATGTCGTCAACATTGCTGCTTTAAAGATCAAGGAAGAAGTTGAAGAACGAGGAGTTCTTGGGAAGATGTACATGAGATAAACTGTGTAAAGAGTCAAGATTGGAGTTCGTGTGCTCATTCTAAGATGACTGCTTTACAAAGAAAAGCCATGATTTGTGTTAGTGTGCACATCCAGGAGGGCTGCTTCAAACTTCGAACAGGAGATCAGAAAACTTGTGTCGTCAACTTTGTTGGTAGTCTATTAGTTTATCAAAAG
The DNA here is from genome assembly GCA_035079005.1 of Fraxinus americana. Classification (NCBI taxonomy): domain Eukaryota; kingdom Viridiplantae; phylum Streptophyta; class Magnoliopsida; order Lamiales; family Oleaceae; genus Fraxinus; species Fraxinus americana. Next base: position 361,777 of record CM068726.1, read on the forward strand.
TTTATAATGGATTTTTGACTTGCAAAGTGTCCGGAGTTTTTTCCGCATTGGGTTTCTCCGTGAACAATTCTGGTGTTGTTTACTGCTATACTTACTGTTTTTGATATTACTACTGCATTCAAAAATAGGACTAATTGAATTGTTTGACTAATCACCTAAATATAATTAATTTGTGACTTGTTGCTTATTAATTAAAGTTTTAATTCTGCATTTACACCTAATCACCCTCCTTCTAGGTGTAGTTGGGTCGAATCTTACGTTTTTCAAACTATCACAAGTTGAGGATTGAAACTAAGAATTGATTAGTAGAGTCAGAAATCCAATAAATTCGTCACATTTAAGTTAAACCAGTATTTATTGCTTTCGTAGTTATACAATGTAGTTGGATACAAAGCAATCATATTTTGTTACAATCACGAATTTAAATTTATCAAATACACTAGAATTGAGTCTTATTCCTTGCAAGACGATAAATATTTCATCACTATTATTATTTGTACAACGAACTCGTACGCATGCTGGATTTTAACATAACACAATGCCAATTTTGGTGCCAAAATAGTCTTTTACGTACTTCTTATTCTATTTATTCACTGTTAAAGAATCAATTTTTCAATCGATAGAATTATTTATATTATTATCAAGGTGCAAATGAGATTAATCATAGGTTTAACACATATATCGAGCATCAAGATTTCCAACTACAAGAACTCCTTCACGTTTATGTAGTATGCACCAGAAAAATCATCATAGAAATCTGGTGCAATTTAAATAAGTATTTAATTTGAAGAGTTAATTAAATAATATATCCACTAGAATTCCCATGACTGGGACATTTATTTTATAAAACATAATTAGACTTTTATTTTATAAATATAAATTAGACTAGTTTCAAACATATATAAGGAGAGTTTTGAGTATTGTAACTTTGATATTGAATAAATTGATATTTTCTCCGTCTAAATTCTTTCTCTATTCTTCTCCTCTCTTCCTCTTTCTTCATCAACCTCATCCTATTCGGTTGTGTTCAACATTACAAGTTAACAAGGGATAGTTATATAACATAATGTGTATTTATTTGAGGGCTATATTTTTGTGGACCGTCGGAGAACTATTGTCTTGATTTCTTATTGCTAATTCTCCCGTTTAGGAACATTTTGCTATCCTATTCCAATTGAGAATTCATTAATCATTTAAAATTAATTAAATTGATTTCAATGTTGAGATAATATGCTAAGACTCACCAATATACTTCGAGTTAGAGGTGTCGCTCAAACTTAATTACTTAATTTCGATTATATTTCCAGCTCAAGCAATCAAAATAATCAGCTACTTGATATAGAACTTGAAATGTGACTAGTATGCTTATTTATAGATTTTAAATGAATTCGAATCTAGAACCTCAATTTCGATGGTTGAGGTTCAAGAGTCCAACGGTATTTTTCCCATTTATTTATTGGGCAAGGGAGTGGCTGATGGGCCTTTGACTTCCAAAAATAGGACAAGATTGACCATGAAGATAGCAAAGAACATCTCTCCTTTATTCTTCAAAAACCTCTAATAAATCATTTACATGTAACCAATTTCCATGTCTGATCATTCTTATTTATCCACAAAACAAAATCTTCGTATTCTATCCAAAAATCACCCATGAAGGCAGCTTCTCCAATATTCATAGCATTGATTGTCACATTTGTGAGCTGAATGATGGTTTTATTTTTTGTTAAACCTGCAGAGGGAATCATAGGAATCAACTGGGGAAGACAAACCTATCAAAGAGTGATCCCAGCGAACGTCGTAGATTTGCTTTTACAGAATGGAATTCAAGAGGCTAGAATTTTCACTGCTGCTGATAATGTTATGGCTGCCTTTTCCGGGAGTCGTATTGGCCTCTCAAATTTCGTCTTCCACATGATAAACTCTTCCATAGCTGCGGAAGAATGGATACAAAAATCGGTTATTAAGTTCAGAAGCAGAATGTTGACATAAGGTTCATTTTATTCATGATTTGTCCTTTTTTGTTTATATTAACAAGGGGGCTTAATCTCACCTCTAATTAAAAATGCAAAATAAAATAAAATAATAATAATAAATAAATAAATTAACTTACCACGTCCGGGGATGGAGTATGATATAAAATTTAAAGAAACTTTATTCGTCCTGGTTGTCGAACGTGTAGTGCTTTTGTGGCCCATGGTCACTATCAGACTCTCAACTTTAAGGGGATTCTGTAAATTTATAATTATTCTTGTTATTGTTGACGACATTGGTTTTGTTATAGGTACATGAATGTTGGGACTGAACCCTTATCGACATCATTCACTAACAAAACCTACGATAATGTTATTGATGTGTTGAAACTTATCGAAATTGTGCTGAATGATGCTGGCTACGGAGATCTTGTGAAAGCAACCATTCCGCCTTGCACTAATGTTGTGAAGCACCGCTCTATGAAACCATCAGAGGCTTATTTTCTTGATGACAAAAAGGATAAAATGGTTTATTATCTAAAATTTTTGAAAGAAAATAATGCTCTTGCTGCCGTAGATATTGACCCCATTCGCTATTGCAATGAAAATTATTTGGACCCTAACTTGCATTCTTTGCTCGCAAGTCCAAATTCCATGTGCTCGATGACAACGGCCTAAATTGCACCAATGCATTCGATTTCTTGTACGATTCGTTCTATTGGGCAATGAAGAAAGCTGACGTCCCTGATCTGAGACTAATCGTTGGACAGATCGTTGGCCAACAGATGGTTACCCTATTGATGTGTATCTGCGCAGAATTTCAGAGCCGGCTTGGTCTTTGGTGCGGTGGCTTCCAACTGTAAATCGTTTGTGGTCCACATGGTCAATATAAAGTTAAATAAATTTAAAGTTTAAATAGTGGGTTAATTAACGATAACTTCCTGTTTGGTTATTGGAGGGAAGTTATTGCACGAAAAGAACCTTCAACTTCCATGATGGATGGAAGTTGTAGTGATTGTCTTTATATATATACTAAAGAGACCTTAGACAAATCAGTGAAAAAAAAATTTCCTTGCAGATTTTATCTCTTAATATTGAAAGTCTTGTATTTATTTCCATCAAGTTAAAGGGGTTATTAAGTGGGTATTGGCTAGAAGAAGTTTGATGCTTCAAGGACTCATTTCTACTTCAGATTTTTCAATTAGATCTTGGATAACATGGCTGCAGGTATGTAATTTATTTCGTATATATGGTATCAGAGCCACCTTCATCCTCAGTTATCCAGTTTTTTGAAGAAAGCAGAATCTTAAATTACAGCATTACCAATGTTATACAGTTTATTGTGCACGAAATCACTATTTTAAGTTGAATTTGATATGAATGACCACGATAAATATTATTTTCATTGGAGAATTAAGTACGCATAAGCGATTACTTTTTGTAGTACGAATAGTTAAGGAGGCAGATTAATATTTTAGAAGGGAATTTTTCATTTGATTTGAATTATTTTAATGTCTTATTTTAAAAGAGTGCATGCTGTGATGTTCACACCGTTTAAGTAAAAATATATGCTATTCGAATTGATTATTAAATGTTGAGCTTTTAAATGAAATATGGATTGTGTCCAACGTAATATATTATTTTCATTTGAGAATTCAGTAGTATAAAATTTGGACGCTCCTATTTCCATAATTATAATTACTCTATGCTGAGACTTATATGCATATTATAATCTGCAAGTTATGCATATTATAATCTCCAAGTGTAAAGGTATTTATGTTTAACATGGCTGGAGAATTTAAAGTGTCAGTTTTAATTCGTACGTTTAACATAGACAAAGTATATCAAATTTCAGTATTTACAATCAATCGAGAATTTAGTAAATATTCAACCTCTCCCATCAAGATCTTTAGATTAGAGATGTCATTTGAGGTTTCGACATGTTATTTTAACAGCTGACATACAAAAAATAAGGTCCAATTGAATGAGGTCTAATGGTCAAATGAGGTCCAATTATTAAGTCAGGCACAATTATATGGTTCAAGAAATGAAACCCAGTTAGGGGAATTGAGGAATGAGCCCAAATAAGACCATTGTAAAATATAAGGACAGCCCACGAGCAGACAACTATTATCGCCCAATCCTGCAAAACGCCTAAGATCTGAGCGAGTGAAGTATCCCAATGTCGCTGATAACGACGGTCACTCTCGCCCAAAGCAGAAAGGTAAAAATTTCGGAACTTGTATTGACTGCATAAAGGTAAAGCAGACAAAAAAGACCACTAAAAGTGCCAAAAAGATTTCAGACTTTCTTAAGATTTCACATAGATATTTGTAGACCCTTTCCTACTCCTTGTCTATTTTATCTCATTCAAGATGACAATTTAAGATAAATGTATCTCTATCTTCTAAATCATAAGGATGAAGAACTAGATGCTTTCAAGATTTATAAAGTAGAAGTTCAGAAACAAAAGCAAGAAAATCAAAATTATAAGGTCAGACGGGGTGGAAAATATTATGGACAAGGGACAAATGCCAAGTCCGTTTGCTAAGTTTTTTGGTAGAACAAGGTATCGTAGCAACAATACAGAATTCCATGCAAACCTCAATACGTAAACAAACATTGTAAGCAAATATGCTTTTGTATGTGTGGTATCCGATTTCTTAATCATTTCTGTTTGAGTATATTTGGTTGGTTGTAGTGCTGTTGGATCGTCCTAATATTAAGAATTTGCAGCTTTATACCTGCCATGACCCTTGAGCAAAGGTAACTCCCGAAGCCTAAAATGACGAACATAATAAGTTCACAAGGATCACGGCAAAAGTAGTACTTTAAAGGAACTAATAAAAAAAGGTGAACTGGCACCTAGCAATATCAAATTTACTTCAAACTCCCCTATAGAAAATAAATAAATAAATCACTGAGCACATTTTATATATTCCTGATTGTTACGAAATTAACAGATCTTACACGTCAAAATCAAAGAAGCCATTTTGAACCGAGCTGCTGTGCCAGGTCGGTAAAAGACCTGGCACAGCCATGTGAGATGGGGTGGGTGTGTGTTTTAACATTTTTGGGGGGTTTTTTTAATGAGTTAGGTCCTCGGGACCTACCTCATGTGAGATAGTCTGTACAAAATCTGTGAACCAAAATCTGGTAGAGTAGAATAATTGAAGCCATTTTACCTCTTCAGAGAGCACTCAAGTAGTCACTGCTAGCCTTATCTCATGTACCGATTTTCGAGAAACCTATTCCAAAGGCATATGGTTACATACATACGAACCTCAAAGTTTAAGGAAAATGCCAAAGCAAATGAGGAGCCAATGGTGGCTTTGATCGTAATTTACAACCCCAAACATTACGCCTTTCATCTCCTACCACTGCAAAAAAAAAAAAAAAAAAAAAAAAAAAAAATTCTATAACAGAAATCAATTGAATAAAAAAAAAAGGGAAATTGAGATGGTGATTAAATTCGCTTTTGATTTATTTAGTTGCACATATAGAAGAAGAAAGAGAATAGCATTGAATCAGATCTTATCAACTATGTAAAAGATCAAAAAAAAGAGAAAAAATTGTAAAGAATTCTTATCTTGTATCAATTGAAGAGAATAATAAAGGGACAGTGGGTAGAGTTTGGAGGAGTTCCATCAAGAAAAGTCTCAATTGAAATTGGAAATTAAGCCTAAGAAACATAAGCTTAATCTGAGAATATCATCACCATAAAATTCTCATTCTGAAGATGCCTAATGACAAGAGCATTGAAGCATAGTGCAGATACACAGAGAACATAACACGTATATCTAAAAATCATGGCGCTTCTATGTGTACAAAAGAGTATGTGGGTGGTGTAGCTATCGAGATTAATGCAGTCAATATAATTATGTCTCTGGTTAGCTACCTTTTTATTTTGTTCTAGGATTCTTTTTCTTCGTAGGTCATTTTTGGCACGTAGGAAGGGCTCGTGCAACTGCAACGGGATTTGGAAAAGGAATTGATCAGTGTTTTTGAACCCGTTGGAACCTCTCTCAATTGAGATGATAACTCGTGAAAACATACTTTTCTCCACAAGCATAAAAGACCAAACATGCGTTAAAAATGTAATGCGATTGAAAATTTGACCCCCAATATATATCCAACTACTCATCTTATTTTTAAGAAATGGAATATGCACAAATCAGTGGAGAACACATAGACCCCTAATTTTTAAGAAATGGAATAAAAGGGACGCATTTACCAAACCTTATAACACCAAATCAACAAAATAGGAGAATTTTTTGAGATAAGACGTTTCTCTTTACAATAAGGTAACATTTCATAAAACTACAACAAATCCACTTCATGGCGAATATTTCATAGAGTACAATAATTGAATTACTATATATGTACTAGAAAATCATTGTAGAGACTTATTAAAATGATCAAAATAATGACTAGTTAAAATATTTATAAATTGGCTTTGAAATAAAGAACGTCTTATTACACCTAGACTCGTAAAATCGAAGACTTGATCTTACATCTCATCACATGTGTTTTGTCGATTTTATCTTAGAAATGGACGATACTGTATACAAGTGATATAATCATGAGAATAGTATCTTACTCACGAGAAACAATTATTTACTTATTTTATTTTAATTGAAATTAGCTCTAATCATTTCTTGGTTTATATTCACAATCAATTCTTGGTTTATATTGACAATCGATATTCCTTTTGTTAATTTTATTTTTAAATAAAATAATTCAATTTTTATCTGCTATCGAACAATATAATTATGAAGGTTGCGAATACACATCTGGATTATCAATGAAAATTATACTAAACCTATAATTATCTCTATCTTCTGTATGACCTAGTGTTAATTTATACTCATATCTAAAAAAAATAAAAATAAAAAATTGATAAAACAAAAGCGCGTTCTAATGTTGATCAAGTATCAAAACGAATAAGAGAATAATAAATAATCAACAATAATAAAAATATAAATTAGAAATGAGCAATTATGGTGTAAATCTCCCAATTTCGTGATAGGTAGAGGCCCAAACTTTACATTTTACTTTTGGGCTCAAGTGATAAAAGGTGTTATATAGTAGGGTCCCTGAACTTTCGGCCGGGGATAGATGAGCCTATCAAACTCCGATATTAAAGTCAATGGAACAGCTCTCCAGAGTTCTCAAAATTTAAGAAGTTTTTGACTTAAACGACTTATTTATGTGGGAGTCATGTTTGCTTGGTTTATGTAATATGAAGTGTTTTTCTATTTTCTTTGGCTTTTTTAAAAAGGGTAAGAGTGCCATGATTGAAACGATAGGGACTATTTCTAGAGTGTACACAAATTATACAAATTTATTATTCTTATAAATTTCCTACGTACAAGTGGCAAGAAAGCTGAATATATTTAACTTTTTTAAATTTTAAAATGTGCCAAGTAGTAAGATAATGATATCTACAAGACACCGACATTACAATTATTATTGGCTTGTTTTTGTATTCTAATGATGATTTGGACCATTTAGTAGACAAGTGGTTCGTTTCTATTAAATACTACTAGAGAAGTTCTAGGGGGCAGATGAGTATATACCGTACTGTAAGTTTGCTTTGATTTGGATTACTGACTGACAAACTGTCGGTAATTTTTACCCAATTGGGGTTTCTCCGTGATTATTTTTGATATTCTTTATTGCTTTAATCATTGATTGTGGTATTTAATTTTCGAATAAATTGATTTGTTTGATCTAATCACATAGAAACAATTAAAAAGTGACTGTTGCTTTTAATTGTGTAATTCAGCATCTTGGGTCTAAATAATTTAAAACTTAAACTTCCAAAGTGCTTGAATTGAGACGTGGAACACCGATATTTTGATCTAAAAGTTAATGCTAAAAAAATATGCAAATTGAATCGTACAAAGAGACAAAGATTGTTTTCACCTATCTTGTAATTATCAAAGTGTATGGTTGGTTGCATAGAACTATAATTTGACTTGCCACCAGAACTAAGGTGACTATATTGACACAACAATTTCATATAAGTGCACCACATTTTAATTACACTAAATGTTTCTAATCTTTACTTATTAACATAGTTATGCCTTGTTTCTCCATCAAATTCTTATCCGTGACCTTCCCATTAATTGGCACATCTTGCACATGATAATGGTTTTCGTCCGAAAATTCTTTTAAAATGAGCAAAAAAGAATTATTTGCCTATCTTATTTTTAAATAAACAGAAAAAATACAAAAGTGTGAATAAAATTTTTTTGGAAAGAAATCTTAATCATTGACAATTTGTGTTAACTCATTGAAAGTTGATAAGAAGAATATGGTAAAAAATTGGGAACAGCAGTAACAATAAATAAAAATTATAGACCTTTGAAATACAATTAAAATGTGATACTTTTATAAACATTATGGTAAGAATATAATTATCCTATTTAAAATGCGTCTTTAAGCATATATTTGTCATTTAAAATATCTTGGACGTCTGTGAACAAATTATTGGACCTCAGCTGGAAATTTTCTCCACTTTCCTAAATGACAAAAAAGTTCCACTATGCTATATAGAAATTAAGATAAGAAAGTCAGTCTAGGTTTTGTCCCAATGCGGTTGATTGGATAGCCGAAATATTATATTTAGAACAAAAACAAAATCAGAAAATGATATGCATTATATAATAACATGTGTAATTTGGACCATTTGCCAGATTCAAATGATATCTTGTATCATTATTCAAATGATATTGAGCCAAACGAAAAAGTCCAAGATGTTTTTCACGTGTCTCGTAATTATCACTCTGTATGGTCGGTTGTGGAGAGCCGTCCTTTAACTTGCCACTGGAATTGAGTCCTATTTTTGGAAGGCGGATATGATTGACACTACAATTTTTTTTTTTTTTTTTTTTTAAGTGCACTAAATTTTGATTTACTTTCGTTTTGAGTAACATATCCAACACGTAGCTTTACGAGTTGCCTTTCTTCTTGGCACAGAAACACAAAAAAAAACACCGTGCGGCGGTAGTCCGCTCCATTAGACTACCTTCCGCCATTTCTCAGTCGTTTTGGAACGAGAGACATTTTGATTACAATTTGTAAAAAACTTGCAACATGAAATTGAAATGCATTGAAACTAATTTGATTATTGATTGCTTGAAAGCTAGAAATTACAATAGATGAAAACAGGAAATTGCAATGGCTAGTGCAGAAGGCGAATACTAGAAAGCTTGAAAGATTGTTTGAAAGACTAATACCCCCTATAATAGCATTCTACACAAAACCTAAGTGATAGGAGTAGACGTTTAAATTTCGAGGAATCATACTAAACTTTTCCAATATCACATCTATTTTCTAATTGAAATAAAATATATACAATGTGCGGTCAAAATTGGGTAAACTGCGCCTGCGATAAAGTCACGGGACTTAAGTAAAGTTGCGATCCGTGACACTTAGAGTTGTTGAAAAAAGAAAGAAGCAATAAAATCTAAATAGTCTAATATGTAACTCACCGCGGGCCAGTTTAATAAATATATACAGAATATTGTCAAAACATTTTCGTAGAATGAATATAATTTATTGGTGAAGCCAAGCATGTCTTGTATGTAGCGGTCTCAATTCCCTCTGTACAACTTCAGTCCCTAAAATTTTTCAATTTCACGGAGTAGAAAGTGGATTTGGATTTTCACATGCTTTATTTCATAAGGAATGCATATGATATTTAAGTTGATTGTGATTGCCTGTAAGCAGTGCCATACTTGTGTTTCACGGGGCCTGAGGCGAATTTCAGAATTTGAGCTCCTAAGTCAATCCATTTTTTATTTATTTATAAGAGTCTTACGGAACTAAATTTGTTAACTTAAAATCAACAATAAAGCAACAAATAAAAATAAAATATTCAAAATATTTTTGTTACAATCAAATAATAATACGAAAATATTCTAAACGATCACTTAAATATAACTCGTCTTCCAGTTTTTGAGGCAAAAATATCAATCAATTTTGTATAGTCAAGTTGTTCAACCATTTCTTTTTCAATTGATAACATGGTCAATCCATTCAATTTTTGATGTGACATAGTTGATCGGAGATAAATCTTGATCAATTTTAACTTGGAGAAACTTCTTTCTACTAATGTAACTGTAACTGTAACTGGTATAGTGACCAAAATCTTGTAAGCAATGCAAGCATTTGGAAAACTACCATTCATTTTCTTCAAGTAATTTAGCACATCAATTGCTCTTTTTGTTTCTCTAGGTAAATAGCACTTCAAAACTGTTAACTCCGTACATAAGTTATCACCAATAACATCTGAATGTCCATTATGGCTCAAATACTGCTCAAGATTCTTACAAGATTTCAACAAACTCTCAACATGCATACTCTTTAATCTCTCCAAATTAAATAAAAATTCAAATGTCTATAAATAATGTTTAAATTTTTCAGAGAGAGTTTGAAGTGAAGATCGAGCTTGATCAATTATAAAGAGAAAATAATCAACTCTAAAAGATTCTTCAATTGATTGTTTTACCTCTTCACTGTCACTTTTATCGAATTGCATCTTTATTCAAATGCTGCGTTTCTCTCGAAAATCAGTTTCAATTCCCACTTCACTTGCCATTTATTTAGCTTCATCCATGACACTAGCAAATTCAGATTCTCTATAATTTTTGAGAAACGAAAATAAGTGCTTCTAAAAGTTTGATGGCTTCATCAATATCCACATTTTCGACTTGAAAAAATGTATTCACACTATTGATAGCATGCAACAACTTATACCAAATGACCATGCCAAGCAATAACTCAAAATTCTTAAGTTCATATGTTGCTAAGGATTCAGCTTCACTCTTCATTTTATGATCTTCAACAATATTTGCAATTCAAGTAAAACGTCTCTTATTACACATTGCTCTTTTATAGGCTTAATACTTTCCACATGACTTTCATAGCGTGTTTGTGACAATGCCTTAAGTGTCAAACCTTCAACATTATTATCGTTTGCGAGAAGAAGAGGACACTGTGTAGATGCATTGTATCACTCCAAAGAAGGACATAGTTTTAGAACAATAATTTGCCAAATTACATAATGCTAGATTAAGGTTATGACAATCACATGGAGTATGGAAAGCTCTAGGATTTATTTCAAGTAACCTTTTTTGTACACCTCTATATCTCCCGCTCATGTTAGCTCCATTGCCATACCTTTAACGTCTTATATTATCAATATCAAGCTCAAGATTCCTTAACACAATTTTAAGTTCACTGAAAAGTCCAAGTCCTGATATATCATCCACCTTAAAAAATTCAATCAAATATTCTTGTACCATCGACAAATCTATTAAATCGTTCACGCATCATAAAACTAGAGATATTTGCTCCTCATGACTTGCATCTGGAGTACAATCAAGTATTATAGAAAAATATTTTGCATATATCACTTTTGTGACAATTGCACTTCTCACCTCGCTTGCCAAAGTTGGTATCAATTCATTTTGAAACTTAGGCCCAAGATATGTATATTGAATCTCACGTGCTAGAGCACGTTGAATGTGTTTTTTTATTATTAGATCAAACTCATCAACCAATCTTTCATTTACAACAAAAGTCCATTATTCTCAACATGAAGTTGCTCACAATCTCCTCGAAATGTCAAAGTATTTTTAGCGAGCTTTTTCATAATAGCAATTATCCTCGTTGACACTTGTTTTTAATGCTCTCTTTTTTTTTGGCTGATGGCCAATTGTATGTTTTCATCAATTATATGTTTGGTTTGATGCCTATTTTCCAGTTCCATCTAACTAATCATTCAACATATATGCTCCTTAGCCACTTCATGATTTGTAAGGCTCTGATGCACATTATGTCAATTTTTGTATACGTCACTACCCAATTGACCAATATTTTTCATCGTTTTTTCTATCTTAAACAACTTACAGCAAAAATAAAAGATATTGTCTAAAGAAATCAAATACACTAACTATCTTCAATCAAGTGTCTGCCCATTTGCAAGTAGTTGCTTATATTGTGACGATTTAAAATGTCTACCTTGACTATCTTTGGGAAACAAGATATCCTCAACTCTTTTTGGATCAATTTCAACTAAAAATTCCATTGTATTTTGATCAATGTGAACGTCCTTCCAATTTCCAAAATCCTCAAAATTCAAAGAAAAGCAATTCTCTTGATTTAAATTTTCATGTTGAACATTATTTTCATCATTCTGTTTTGATTCATCCACATTTGCAGGTTCAATCGTTTCCTCATTCTTTTTTTGTCCATCCACATTATCATTATAATTGTCATTCTGTTTCTATTGTTCCTCAATCACTAATTTTTTTGGTGTTCCTTCATTCTCTTCTCTTCTCTTATTATTAAAATACTCATCCATATCTTCAGTCTGACTTCGAATTAATGCTTTTACTCTTTCTCTCTCCTTCTTTTTTTGAGTTCCAGATGCATATTTAGGAGCGATGATATTTGACTCAAATCACTCAAAAGCTAACAGTTACTGAAAGATGAAAAAAGCAAAGTAAAAAAATAAGTTGCATGAAGGCTTATCGTAACTGCATACTCTCTTTAAATAGATAATACTAGGCATAAAATTTCCAAACTCAGGGTCCTACTAAAAAAAACTAATCAAAACTTGCACAAATTATTCAAACTATGATGGGGTTCTGGAAGATATCCAACAACATTTTCCATTCGTGTATACCAATCACCAATCCCCGTATGCTCTACCATGTCTCTACCTGGCTTGAGATAGCGAATGGGTCTCAAACTTCCAATTTCCAAAAACCCAATGTCCAAAACAAGTTACGTCACAGTTGACATAAACCATAAATTGAATAATTTGAATAGAACAATGAGAGCACCTGAGGAATTTCTACAACATACTGTCCCTGGCCCGCTGATTTACTTGCTTCACCCTTCACTGATAATTGAATTGAAAATCCTATAAAACTCCAAAAACCCAAAACAAAATTACTTCACATAAAAAATAAAGAAAATTACAAAATTGTCATTGCGTACAAGGTAGAATATATGTAAGGGGGTGTTTGATGCACATTTTTGAGAAAAGAATACATTTTATGATGTGATGTGATGAAAAATGTATGGTTAAAAAATAAGTAAAATTTTTTATTTTGCGTGTAATATTATTTTATTGAAAAATGTATGGTTGAAAATGAGTTTTGAGAAGAATGTGGATCAAACATGCCTTAAATTTGTGATAATGTAAAAATACCTTGAGAAGATCACCATAGCAGCTCCGACGACGGATAACCTCCACTGTCATTTGATTTCTCAAGCTTTTGCAATTTGATTTCTCAAGTTTTTGGTATGGACTTTTAATTTTCAAACGCTGGATGTTTTTATCTTTTTCAAGGCATAGGTTATTGAAAAAAGGGAGAAAAAAATGGGCCCCTTAAAAAGCTGGGCCTGAGGATGAGGCCTCTTGGGTCTCTCCTCAGGTCCGACCCTACCTGTAAGTTCTCTCCTTTAATGTGGGTGAGAGATGTTTTCTAGAAAAATGAGAGATGAGGGATAGTGTTTATTGATTCAGTGACAAATTCAAACCAAAATGTTAATAATATGATTATGCGAGACAAATTCGTTCACCTCCTTAGTTATGTATCCGAATCATGTGATAGGGTCATTTACTTCTCATTTTTTGCACGAGTCTCACCATAATTCCCTATGAATAGGGGAACTTGCAGTGCTTCAAAATGCACTCAAACTTCAATTATAGCTATGGATATACAAAGCAACTACTTGATGGTATGTACTAGTCACCATTTCTTGACAATTTCTAAATTTGTAATTGGCAATTCTCTTAGTCAAAATCAAGTCGCAATAGGAGTTTATTGAGTCGTAATCAAAGTTAAAATAAGATTTACTGAATCCTAATTAAAGTCAAAAGAGTTGAGTTGGAAATATAGTCCTTGAAAGAGTTCGAGAAGATCACAGATGATCATTGAAATGCATTTAGAAGTCCAAAGAGTATCAAAGAGTCGCACAAGTTATGCTTCAAATTCTCAGTAGCAACTTACAATGCATTTTTCACATAAAAAATATTGGGATTTGGACAAGGCTATTTCTAGAAGACTTGTAGCTCTTTGAGTTAGCATTTCAATGCACTTTGAATAATCTCAATCAGATATCGCGAGGAAAATTTATTATAAAAAAGTGATGACTGCTCAGTTGTTTGCTGGCCTGTTGCTAGCTTGGCGCTCGAACGATAGGTCGACGTTATTTTGCTTCAAAAACTTAGTTTTTCAATCCATTTTCATCCCAAGTACTTTTCCTTATATATATCCAAACCTATAAACATTCGAAAGTGTGTTAAATTAGATTTATTCCATAGAAATCAATTCTTCGATGATCCAAAACATTCATTGATTCCAAAATTCAACCACCACATATTACTTGATCCACAAATTCTTTCAAGATATATTTTGTTAATCAAATCATATTGTTTCATATAAAATTAAAGATCAAAACACACAAGATCTTTTGATCAAACACCAAACCACTTAATCTACTGGAGATAAATCGATACCAGAGATTGGGAGCTGTTGTAGAAGCATAAAATTTCGTAGGACCAAGATGAGGTACCTAGAGTCGAGATTTGATATCAGGATTACGCAGTTTTGGAGGGGTAATGTATAAACCAGGAGTCAAGATTTATTTTAACGAAGCGCACCTCCAATAAGATCAAGAGAAATTGCAGGAATTGAGGTCAGAAGTTATATGGGATAGACGGGTTTGGACCATATTGTAATTTTGCTTTGATCTATAATGGATTACTGAATGACAAAATGTCAATAATTTTTACCCAATTAGGGTTTCTTTGTAATCATCTTTGTTGTTCTTTATTGCTCTAATTGTTTATTGTGGTATTCAAATTTAAGATCAATTGACATGTTTGATCTAACAACCTGGAAACAATTAAAAAGTAACTTGTTGCTTTTAATTGTTTAATTTTGCACGTTGGGTCTAAATAATTTAAAACTTAAACTTCCGAAGTGCTTGAATTGAGATGTGGAACACCGACATTTTGATCTAAAAGTTAATGCAAAAAAAAAAAAAAAAACAAATTGAATCAAACAAATAGACTTTGACCGTTTACACCTATCTTGTAATTATCAAAGCGTATGGTAGGTTGCACAGAATTATAATGGGGCATTTTAAAAAATGTCCACTTTTTCGGTATCAATTGAAAAATGTCCACCATTTTGAATTTTGTATCAAATTGTCCATTACATGGAAAAATGAAGCAATTTTTTTTTCCAATTTTTCACAAATTTCGAGAAGTAGCTTTCATGAGAAGTTACATTTAAATGATATTCTCGACATTTCAAATGTAGTTTTCGACATTTGAACCCTATTTATATTTCAAAAGTACACATGTCAAATCACAATATTAAATGTTCTCGACATTTCAAATGTTGTTCTCGATATATTAAATGTTTGGAATGACATTTCATTCTAAACATGACATTTTTCTACATTTGAAATGTCATTTTCGATATTTCTGTGTCAATGAGAAAAATTGAATTTATTGCGATTTGACAATTGTACTTTTGAAATAAATAGGTTAGAGTTATGTGTCAAAATTTTGTTGGCCAATAAATTTTTTAAGAAAGTAGATATTTTTGTGTTTGTGTGGAATTATAAATTGTTAACAAAAGTATTTTGATTTAAATTCTTTCAAAATGGACATTTTTGCATTGGTGTACATTTTTGCAAATGAACACAAAAAAATGGACATTTTGTGAAATTTCCACAAGTATAATTTAACTTGCCACCAAAACTAAGTCATATTTCCAAAAAGGTAATGACATTGATACAACAATTTTGTACAAGTGCCCCACATTTTAATTACAATGAATGTTTCTGACCTTTTCTTATTATCATAGTTATGTCCCTGTTTCTTCATCAAATTCTTATATGTAACCTTGCTAGTAATTGGCACATCTTGTACATGATAATGGTTTTCGTCCGAAAATTCTATTAAAATGAGCATAAAATAATTATTTGCCTATCGTAATTTTACATAAATGGAAAAAAAATACAAAAGTGTGAATAAAGAATTTTTCGAAAGAAATCTTAATCATTGACAATTTGTGCTAACTAATGGAAAGTTGATAAGAAGAATACAGTAAAAAAATTGGGAACACGAGTAACAATAAATAAAAATTATAGACCTTTGAAATACAATTAAAATGTGATACTTTTATAAAAATTATGGTAAGAATAGGGGTGGGCATGAGTTGAGTTGGATCGATTTTTACCTCCACCCAAATACATCCCAACATGATTGGTTTGAACAAAATTTAGTCCAACCCAATCCAACTCAACCCGTGTAAAGGTTGAAACCCAATCCAACCCAATCAACTATCAGTCGAGTTGTCAACAAAAAATTAAAGTCATCCAATTTTCTACTATACTAAATTTGAATAGATAAAGAATAAACAGTAAGTAAATAAATAAATTAATAAAATTATCTATTATCTTATTCAATTATTATTAGTCGAGCCTACAAAAAACAAAGTGTATTTAACATAATATGAAAAACTTATACTACATTTCTTGTTGGAAGAACAGTAAGTTCCTCCTCTAAAATACATCAACGTAATTACAGTTATACTATGTGTTCATACTTTTTATGTTTATTTTACTTTTCTAGATATTTTATTATTATTATTATTTTTAAAGTAGCCAGTTGGGTTGGGCGGATTTATTCAGTTTTCTTGAGTGGACCCATAACCCGATCTAACTCAACCCAATCCGACTATATAGCCAATCCATCCAACCCGTGTAAAAATAACAAAAAAATCGACCCAATCTGGTCGGGTTGGTTCGGTTTGGACGGTTTGAGCGAATTCGGTCGGATTTTGTCCACCCGTAGGTAAGAATATAATTATCCTATTTAAAATTATCCTATTTAAAATGTTTCTTTAAGCATTTATTTGTCATTTAAAATATCTTGGATATAGTGAACAAATTATTAGACCACAGCTGGAAATTTTCTTTAAATGACAAAAAAGTACTGCTATGCTAGATAAGAAAGTCAGTCTAGGTTTTGTCCCAACGCGGTTGATTGGATAGCCGAAATATTATCTTTCGGAAAAAAAAAAAAAAGAAAAAAAAAAAAAAAAAGAAAAAGAAAAAAACAGAAAGCTAAAGTTTTGGAAATGCATTGCATTATACATTAATTTGGTAGATTCCTGCTATTTTTGTAATAAAATTTGTATAGTGGTCATTATTCAAATGATATCGAGCCAAAAGAAAGAGTCTAAGATGTTTTTCACGTGTTCTTGTAATTCATGGAGAGCCGTCCTCTAACTCGCAATTGGAATTAAGTCGTATTTTTGTAAGGTGACTATGAATGACACTACAATCTTTATTTTTTTGTATGTGCATTAAATTTTAATATTTACTTATCTCTCTCACACACACACATATATATATTATCGCATTCTTAGTCTCAACCTTATAATATTTGTTGTCACATTTTGTCCATCTTGATGATTTTTATCCAATAAATGTAACAATAAGTAAACAGTGGTTGATGAAAATATTTTCTCTCTTTATACACGACTTAATTCCCATTTTGCTGATTATTTAACACTCATACGATGTAAGTAATTTTCAATAACTTGTTTTACCATATACTCAAACTGAAATATGCTTTAATAAATTTACATGAGCTCATTTCCAATGATAACGAGAGTGATCATGAACTCAAGAAACTTTACAATCAATGTATGATAAAATTGAGTATGACTAAATTACATGAAGTATAGTTATGTAACTTCTACATTGTGCTCTCCGTTTTTATACGAAAGTTTAATATTATTGCACACTAAGCCCCTGTTTGGGCCACATTCTTTTTTTCATTCTCATTCTTCTACTCTTTTTCAACCACACATTTTTCAATAAAATAATATTTTTCATCACATCAATAACTTTTCTTTCCTTTTCAACCACACATTCTCCATCAATCTACTATTCCAAAATACATTTTTCCAAAATAATGTGGATTAAACACACCCTAAGTTAGATCAGTTCGAATCCCATCCTAAGATGGTATTTTGATTTTTTTTTTTTTTTTCGAGTAACATATCCAACATCTAGTGTTATGGGTTTGCGTCAGACCCGCCACCTCACCCTCCACGTGTCACCTCACCCTCCACGAACGTGTCATCAGGGAGAGTTAACTCGAAGACATTTTCCGTTGGCCATGTGTCGGAGCCATTTTTTGAGTTCAACACCTAGAGTTGTTGAAAAAAGAAAGAAGGAACAAAATCTAAATAGTTTAATATGTAAGTCACCACGGGGCAGTTTAATAAATATATAGGCAGAATCAAGTGTTTAACCTCCATTGTGAAGCAAGGTTTCACCTCCATTGCGATTTGGTTTCTTGCAAGGCCGATTCTAATTATAGGCTCCCTATAACATTAGAGCTTTTATAATATGTAGATAATTAAACTCACAAATTGTATAAAGTTGACCTAAACTCCTAAAAATAATAATAATAATAATGATCGATCGTTTGTTGTTGTATTCCAAGCAGATAACTTTACCTTATCTTTATGGTCATCTATTATATATATATGCAACAATAATTAATTAATTATAAACTAACAGAGGTTAGTAACTATTAAAAAACTTGTCAATATGCATGTTAATAGATTTTTTCCAAATTGCACTTGATTTTTTAATCTGGAGGCTCTCACGGAGTAGATAAGAATAATATTTTGGGTCTGTACCATTTGGATCTAGGTTCCTGATACTTCTCGGCAGTAGGGTGGGTACAGTGTCCATTTCGGTTTGTTGAATATGGGTGACTTAGTCGATCGGGACCCAATTCAGACTAGATTGTTAAATTAAAATAAAGATTTTCACATATCATATGATATTTTAGCTGATTGTGATTGCTTGTAAGTTCTCTCCCTTGATGTGAGTGAGAGATGTCTGCTAGAAAGATGAGAGACTGTGTTTATTGATTCGAACCAAAATGTTAATAATATGATTATGCTCCTTCACCTCCTTGCTTATGAGTCCGAATCACGTGGTAGCAATGACGGATCCAGAATATCAAGTTAGATAGGACGGTCGTTGATGACCGTAATAATAAGATTTTTTTATTAATATTTAATTAAATAATGTTTAAAAAATCTCAATCAATATATAAAAGCATTAAAACGTAAAAAAACTCATATAAATTTGAAAATATAATCAAATACAACCTAAAATAATAAAAAAAAAATACAATTTTCAATCGTATATGTACAATCAAGTTTCAAGTTTTTAACGAACTTAAATAAAATAGTTTATACATAAAATATAATTAAATGATAAAGATAAGCTTCGAGTTTAGGCGAAAATTATGTAAAATTTTGAAAACAGTGATTTTTAGAACTAAAGCTATTTTTGACCCCAAAGAAAAAGTGTTTTTTGAACTTCTAAGAGAATAAATGACAATACTTTAGATTGTCCAAATTTAAATTTTATAAAATAAATAAATAAAATTTAATAATAAAAGTGTATATATCATAGAGTAATAATTTGAGTCAATAAATTTTTTAAAGAAATTATTTCAAAAACGGAAACTATAATATATAATTATTTAGTTATTATTTATTGTATTGAAAAATTGAACGAAAAAAGTAAAAAAGCATATAATTGAATAATTGAACCCCATACCACTAATGCACAAGATGACCCTTCTACTATGTAAGCTACACTTCTTGTTGTTGAACATTGGTATAATTATGAATTAATATTTAGTTATTATTTACATGTTTAAAAGTTGAAAAGGAAAAGGATGTTGAAAAGATTCGAACCGAGAATTGAACATGGAAGATGTCTGCTCCTGTCTATGAGCCATTTCGGTAACATTTCTACAATAACATATATCTAATATTATTTTCATATTTCTTGATTAATTTTTTTCCCTGGCGAATCTAGCACGGGCGGCCGGCTCGGCTTGCCGGGTGCTGGGTCCGCCCCCGCTGGTAGGGTTATTTACTTCTCACATAATTCCCTATAAATAGGGGAACTTGCAGCGCTTCAAAGTACAATCAAACTTCAATTATATATAGCTATGGATATGCAAAGCAACTACATGATGGTCGGTACTGGCCAGCCATTTCTTGACTATCAGGCAGCCAAGTCTACCCAAAATAAGATGAAGCGCTCTGATTTTCCTGATGATTTTACATTTGGCGCTGGAACATCATGTTATCAGGTAGTATTTGAGCGTAACTAGTAATTATACCATTGTCCTTTCATTTGAGGAACAAGAACTCGTGTAATTTGCTTCTGTTATTGCATATATGCAGATTGAAGGTGCTTGGAACGTAGGTGGTAAAACCAAGAGTAATTGGGACATTTTTACAATGACAAAACCTGGTCTCTCTCTCTCTCTCTCTCTCTCTCTCTCTCTCTCTCTCTCTCTCTCTCTCTCTCTCTCTCTCTTCAGTTTTCCCATAGTTGTGTACTACATGTCCATTTCTGAGCATATGTATGTATGTTTATTGGATTGGCAGGTAACATTGCCGATGGTAGCAATGGGTGTGTTGCTGCAGATCAATATAATCAGTTCCGGGTATACTTTGGACTAGGATAAATTAAGTGCTTGTTCGGGATAGTTTCAACAATTAATTTCATCGATATATTTTATCGAATTCTAATGAAACTTTTATCTAAAGCTAGCTTTTGTTAAATAACACCTAAACTAAATGAGGAAAAAAGTAAATGAAAGGCCCACAGCATATCAACATTTTCCTTTTTCCATTTACTCCTACGACAACACTAGAAAAAGCTTTTAATTCTAGAATATCCGCGTACAAGTTTTACTTATATTTAGTAATGTTGCAGGATGACGTGGCTTTGATAAAGAAAGTGGGTTTGGATTCATACAAATTTTCAATTTCGTGGAGTAGAATTTTGCCAGGTAAGTTGGTTCAATAAGTTAGAAGGATACAATTTGTACATAGGTCAAAATTTAAGTTTGATTTGTATTATATTGTATCTTGATATTTAAGGGGGAAAGCTATCTACTGGCGTATCCAGGGAAGGAGTAAAGTACTATAGCGATTTAATAGACGCACTCTTGGCAGAAGGTAGGAAATTATTTCTTTAATTCACACTTTTTATTTACTTAATTTCAAATTGGAATTAAGTTTAAATTTGATATGTATGCTTTACTGAAATCATTACACATTAAAAACTCAAAAGCAAAAACAAATGATTATTATCTCACATCCTTTCAATCATATTTATGTAGGGATTGAGCCATCTGTAACCCTCTTCCACTGGGATATTCCCCAATCTTTGGACGATGAGTTTGGTGGTTTTTTAAGTGACAAAATCGTGTAAGCAACTCGATTTTGCATCACATGGCACATTTTCTAGAGAGATATTTAAGAAATTTACAAACTAAATTCGTTGGAGGAAAAGAAAACGATATTTTGATATTTTTCCATTTTTGTATAGGAAACATTTTTCTGAATACGCTGAGGTTTGCTTCTGGGAATTCGGTGATCGGGTGAAACATTGGAGTACAATGAATGAGTCTTGGTCCTTTTCTGTTCAAGGATATGCGACTGGCTTGTTTGCCCCTGGGCGTAGTAAACCGCAAGAGGCTACAACAGAGAAAGAGAAAGAAATTAGGAGCCATTATCAGAGAAGTGTAATTATTCCTACTAGTACTACAACCACCGTGGGGAATCCCGGCACAGAACCATATATGGTGGCTCACCATTTGATCCTTTCTCATGCACATGCAGTTGATATATATAGGAGAAAATATCAGGTTCCACATATTTCATTAGTAATTATATATAATACTTTGAAATATATAGCTTATCCAGATGTATAATTTGTACAACGTACAGGAAAGTCAAGGAGGAAGGATAGGGATGATAAATTGCTCTTTTTGGTATGAGCCTCTTACAGACTCTGAAGAAGATCAGGATGCTGCTGCTAGGGAACTTGATTTTGTACTGGGATGGTAACTCAATATCTTGCACTATTTCTAGGACTCTTTACCATTTTTGTGAGAATCATGTTGACAAGTTTAATCATACACATTATAATAATTTTAGTTTTCCACGTTTTCTTCTTTTGAAGGTTTTTGGAACCGTTAGTAACAGGTGAATATCCAGAAAGTATGATAAAAAATGTAGGAGACCGTCTTCCAAAATTTACATCAGAAGAGGAGAAGCTCGTGAAAGGATCCTACGACTTTTTAGGCATAAACTATTACACAACTAATTATATCAGCAATGATCCAGCAACCCCTACAACTGATAGTTACCTCACCGACGCGCGCACCATTGCGTCAAGTAAGTATTAAGACCTTCTTTTGGGTATTGTTATCGACTTTATCATCACAAATTAATCAAATGGTACTTTTAACATGATTCTTATTACTCTCATTCTTGTTTAGTTGAGCGTAATGGGGTCCCCATTGGTGTAAAGGTAAGCCTTTAACTTTTGCCCCTTTCCTCAGAAAAAAAAATGAAAAAGAAAATTGATAGGATTATATTCTAAAAGCTTAATAGTTTAATTCATTGCTTACTATACTTATGAATCAATATATAATGTAATGAGAATCTTCTTCTTTTGTGTTAAGGCCGGTTCGAGTTGGTTATACGTTGTTCCATGGGGAATTTACAAACTCTTGGTTGAAATAAAGAAGAGATACGGTGATCAAATAATTTATATTACAGAAAATGGTAAATTTTCGAGGCTATATAATTAATTAAGCACGAAATATATTGTAATGCAAGCCAATATTAATGTGTTGTTTTGTGTAGGGGTGGATGAAAGGAACGACAAGAGCCAAAATATTGCACAATCTCTCTCGGATAAGTTAAGGATTGATTATCACAATGATCATCTCTACTACATTAGGCAAGCAATGAAGTAAGTCATTAAAAAAGGTTTATTTGATAATTATCATGACGATAGTTAAATTTTGTTAACACTTGCATTCCTTTTTCAGACAAGGTGTAAACGTGAAGGGTTATTACTTGTGGTCTTTGTTTGACAATTTTGAATGGATCTCGGGGTATACCTCTAGATTTGGAATTTTTTATATAGACTTTGAGGATGGAAAAACGACAAGATACCCAAAAAACTCAGCTATTTGGTGGAAGAATTTCCTCAGTAAGAAGGCTGTTACTCCCTTGAAGAAACAAGCTGAAGAACAATCTGAAGAAGGCCGTAAAAGGCTAAGGAGAAGCTAATTAAATTTATGACAATTAGTGCTTCCTTAATGTTATGTTGAATAATGTATGCTTGCAGCAGCTGTTTTTCTTTTAATTTGTTTCCTTTTCTCGTTGACTGAGAATATGATATTTCAGCTTGTACTTGTTAACTTCTTGGGTTGATCGATGTAATTCGTGAAATAAAAGATTTGGGACTCTTTGTGTTTCAATTACTGTTTTAGAGGAGTATTTTTAATCATATATTTCATTTCAATCCAAACTTTTATTCAATTTTTAACCATCAACTTAATTCGTTCAAAATGTTATTGGCATCTCTTGACCATTTATGTAGCAGTGTAAACTACTAATTTAAATTGAAGAAATAAAATAAAAAAGTAACGAAAAGAATTTAACAATTTTTCCTACGCCCACACACGGTTACACCAATATTTTGTTATATCAACGAAAGAAAGAACACAAAATAGTGACTTCGTCCTTTTTTTTTTTTGGTTCAACAATTCTCCAATTGAGTGAGGAAGATTGAAAATACTTTATTTAATTTATAAAAATCTAGGAACTTATTTTTAATCTTAACGGAGTTATAACAATACTTGAAGGCGAAGAAGAAGGTGAAGTTTAATTGTGAGTGACCTGGTGTGGTGTAGCAGGGAAACAGGTATTGCCCCGGTCGGATTGCCTCCAAGTTTCAGATTCCATCCGAGTGATGAAGAGCTTGTCAATTATTCCTCGTTCTTCTCTATATTTTTATGTTCGGACATGATTAATTTTATACCATAATACTATCCAAACATATTCAATTTCTTAGTTTTTCGTCACATGATTTTGAAACTTGAATATTGTTATTTTATTTCTGAGTCTTGTAACATTGCAACTGCAGAGAAATCCTTTTTTTACCAAGCAGAGATCTAGAGTGGTATTTTTTTTTTTTGGGCCAAGGAACAGGAAGTACCCAAATGGATTCAGAACAAATAGAACAACAAGAGCAGGATATTGGAAGTCCACCGGAAAAGATGTAGCCTAAATCAACACATTTGAATGAAAAAGACATTGGTATACTATCGGAGTCGAGCTCATCAGGGAATTAGGATTGATTGGGTGACCTGGTGATGCGTGAGCATTGTAGTCGTTAAGGGAGGAAATTAAAACACCATCTTCGCATAGTTCTATATTGAAAGTTATATTTATCTTTCCCATGCCCCGCACATCTATATTCAAATACAGAACGGAGTTACATACGCAAAATATTTTTAATTAAATTCGTGAAATATTAGAAAGCCTGAAAACATTTATTTGACTTGGGATTATTGCAAAGTTGGGATTTGGATCCTCATGTATAAGCTCATTTCATTGTGATAAAAGTTTTCCCCTTGCAGTGCCAAAATAGTCTTTTACTTTTTATTCTATTTATTTCACTGTTAAAATATCAATTGTTACATTGATAAAATTATTTATATTACTATCAAGGTGCAAATGAGATTAATCATAGGTTTTAACACATATATAGGGCATCAAGATTTCCAACTACAACAACTCCTTCACATTTAGGTAGTATGCACTAGAAAAATCATCCTAGAAATGTGGTGCAACTCAAATAAGTAGTTGTTATGAATTTTGGATCGAGTGATAATGACGATAATGAAATAAACAAGAAAGGGCTTGGACCGGGCAAGTTGTAAAAGAATAAAAGTCCAAAATCGCGTTAAAAACAAAACAAGGGCTTGGACCGGGCAAGCCTGTCGCTTGAGCAACAGGGCAAGGCAGGTAAGCTACCAAATCTCGGGTTGTTTTCTACTGGTCAAGCTTGAGCATCCAACTAGCGCCAATTTATAGAAAATGAGGCAACTTTTTCCTCCTGTCTATAATTGTAATCTCTTCACGACCACTCCAATTTAGATTCCAATACCTTCTGGAATTTAAGTCAAACCACAACAAATTTCCACCTTGAACCAACTTCCAACACAAGAAATTCCAAGCCATGACTCCGTCAATAATCACCACTCCTCCTCTTCCAAACAAATCCCAATGGACTAAATCAATTACAAACACCCACTAAGTTCAAGAAATGTTCAAACTTAGCAATATGAAGTGGTTTTGTCATCATATCAGCAGGATTATCCTTGGTATCAACTTTAATCACTACAATATCAAGACAAACAATCACATCTTGCACAAAATGATACCTCACATCAATGTGCTTAGTCCTCTAGTGAAACATTTGATCCTTAGTCAAGAAAATTACACTCCGACTATCATAGAACACTGTAAACATCTACAAGTCTTCACTGATTTCACCAATCAATCATCTCCGCCATATAACCTCCTTACATGCCTCTATAATGGCCATGTATTCTATTTCTATTGTAGACAAATCTACAGTATTTTGTAAAGTAGCTTTCCGCTGATTGTACAACCTCCAATGGTAAACATATACCCTGTAAGTGATCTCATCCTATCAAGATCCCATGCATAATCTGAATCTACATACTCAATAACTCCATTTGAATTTCTACCAAAATGCAAACAAACATTAGAAGAGCTCTTCAAGTATTTGAAGGTCCACTACATTGCTTTCCAATGTTCCTTGCCAGGATTTGACATGTATTTGCTAACTGAACTAACTGTATGTGTCAAATCAGGTCTTGTACAAACCATAGTATGCATAAGCGAACCAAATACACTAGAATAAGGAACTCGATACATGTAATTAATGTCTTCATATGACCGAAGACACAAGTTCGATAATAATTTAAAGTGCGTAGCCAAGGGAATACTAACAGTCTTCGCATTTACCATATTGAATCTTTCAAGACCTTCTCAATATACAATTTTTTATTCAAATACAATATGCCAACCTTTCTATCCCTCAAGATTTCTATACCAAGAATCTTCTTTGCTGCACCCAAGTCCTTCATATCAAACTCCTTGTATAGTTGTAACTTCAATTTTCTAACATCTACTTTATTTTTAGCTGCTATGAGCATATCATCAACATATAATAACAAATATGTAGTTGATCTATAATCTTCTTTTCTGAAGTACACACTACTATCATAATTACATTTGAAGAAATCATGAGTGGTCATGAATTAATCAAAGATTTTATACCACTGCCTCGATGACTGCTTTAGTCCATACAAGGACTTCTTCAACAAGCACACATAGACTTCGTTCCCAAAGACTTTGAACCCCTCACGTTGTTGAATGTAGATGCTCTCTTCAAGTTCTCCATGTAAAAATGCAGTTTTGACATCCATCTGCTCAAATTCCAAATCATTCTTAGCCATCACCCCAAGTAAAGCCCGGATGGAACTATACTTCACAACCGGTGAGAACACATCTGTAAAGTCAATACCTGGAATCCAACTATAGTCTTTTGCGACCAATCTAGTCTCGTATCTAGCATCTTCAATCCCTAATGTGCCTTCCTTTCTTTTGAACACTCATTTGCATCGAACAACCTTTTTACCTTTAGGTAATTTCACCAAATCCCAAGTATTATTTTTGCTCAATGACTCCATCTCCTCCTGCATAGCAATCAAACATATGCTAAAATCGCTGCAACTGACTGTCTCTGAATATGTAACAGGCTCCTCAGTGGAATCAATGTCTTCAACCACACTCGATGCATAAGCTACCAAATCTACTTTTCCATACTTATGTGGAGGTCTAATATGTCTACGAGGTCTATCCTTAGCTATTGAATACTGTGGTGCTGGTGCTATAGGCAAAGTAGGTAAGATATTACTGTCTATCAACCCCAAATTGTACTGATCTGTAGTATACTGTTTTGCAACATTTGATTGTTCCGCTAAACCAACTTCCAACTCCACCTAAGTTGAATGATTATGCTACTCAATTTTATTAGAATCAGGACACCACAATTTATACCCCTTCACACCTGATTTATACCCAAGAAAGATACACTTTCTATACCTAGGCTTCAACTTCTCATTATCTACATGAGCATAAACAAGACACCCAAAAAATACCAAAAAGCTTTTTCTGGTGTCTTTTATCAATGATAGTTGCGGGTAAGCGATTAATCAGAAAACAAGCAGTGGTAGCAGCTTCAGCCTAAACCATTTTAGGCAACCTAGAATTTGAAAGCATACAATGAACTTTTTTCATCAAAGTTCTATTTAACCGTTCTGTCACACCATTCTGTTGAGGAGTTCAAGGCAATGTTAAGTGTCTCAAGATGCCTTCAACCTTGCAGAAGCTATTGAATTTATCTGAATAAAACTCCAACTCATTATATGTGCATAGAGGTTTCACCTACTTTTCAATCTGCTTTTCTACCAATGTTTTCCATTCTTTGAAGGTCCCAAACATATCACTCTTCTGCTTCAAGAAGAATACCCAATCTTTCCTAGAGAAATCATCAATCAATGTCAACAAGTAATAATTGCCTCATTTTGTTGGTACCTTGCTCGGTCCCCAAAGATCTAAATGGATATATTTAAGTGTTCCTTTTGTGTTGTATCTTTCTTTTGTGAATCTGACTCTCTTTTGTTTCCCAAAAATACAATGTAAACAAAAATTTATTTTGCTAGCCTTCTGCCCATCAAGAAGTCCCTTTCTACTCAGCTTTGCCATGCCATTCTCACTCATATGCTCGAGCCGCATATGCCAATATTTTGTAATTTCATCATCTATCAAAGAAGAAGTAGAAACTGCTGGATCCCTAACTATTATGGGACCGTGCAAAATGTACAACTGTATAGAGCTTTTATGTCCCTTCATGACAATAAGTGCACCCCATCTCACCTTCAAAATTCTACATTCACAAGTGTACCTATAACCCTTTGAGTCAAGTGCACTCAAAGATATGAGATTTCGCTTCAGTTTAGAAACATGCCTTACATCTATAAGTGTTCTGACAGCCTTATTGAATATTCTGATTCTGATTGTATAAATTACGACAATTTTACAAGGGGAGTTATTTTTCATAATAACCGCACCTCTCGAAACTCTTGTCATATATTGAAAACCAGTCCCTATTGGGACACATATGAAAAGTGCTAGTCGAGTCAAGAACCCATTCCTTATGTGGTTTGGAATCCATGTCAAAAATCTCTCATTCACTTTGCCAATATGTCACAACATCAGGCTCCACTGAATTAATAGGTTGCTTCCCTTTCTCTATAGCACCAGCATCTTTATTATGTTCTTCAAGGTATAGCAATCAGCTCTAATATGCCCATTCTTCTTACGATAGTGACATGTTTTCTCAGCATGTCTAGATTTCAATTTGCCCCTCATATTTTGCCAAGATTTCTATCTTGGTTCTCCCATGCACCACCAAGCTTTCAGCATGATTCTCAGATCCTGTAGAAAGATACCTCATATTCTCCTTAGATAATAAAGTATTATAAACGTCTTTCACGATGAGAGTTTCTAGACTATAGGGAATAGTATCTCTAAAAGTTACATATGATGTTGACAAAGAATACAACATCAACACCAAGTCCTCGTCGTCATACTTAACTTCCATGTTTCCAAATCGAACATGTTTTATTTGAACATAGTTAAGTGATCATCTAATAACGTACTTTCAGACATCTGATGAGAATACAAGCGTTGTTTCAAGTATAGCTTCCTAGTCAAACTCTTTGTCATGTAAAGTTGCTCCAACTTCAACCACAATGCAGTGTTACTTCTGTCCTTTAGAATATCCTGAAAAATTTAATTTGAAAAATGTAGATGAATTTGAGATTGTGCTTTTCGATCCCTATAATGCTTTTTATCCTGGGTTCAAGTAGAGGAATCTTATCAAAGTCAAGCAAGGCTTCCTCCAAAACCATGTGCGCTAGAACCTCTCGCATCTTCACTTGGTATAAGGTAAATCTCGTGTTTCTATCCTACAACGAGATATCATATTTTATTGTTGTCATGTGGAACAATCAACTTTGCTCTGATACCACTTGTTATGAATTTTGGATCAAGTGATAATGACGATAATGAAATAAATAAGAAAATAAACACCAAAATATACGTGAAAACTTAATACGGAAAAAATCACGGGTTGATGAGGAGAAATCCAGTATAATCAATAGCAGTTTTGTTTACAAGATTTCATTGCACTCAATTGAAATATAAAGCTCTCAAGATATTGTAAGAATCTATCTCTATTATGTTATGTTCTATTTTTCTATACAAGTCATATCACACACACACACACACAAACCTAAAGAGCAAGTTGTAGAAGAATATGAGTCCAAAATCGCGTCAAAAATGAAAAAATAGCCTGGGCCAGACAAGCCAGTCATCGAGCTAGCGAAAATGCTGCGACTTCTTCTTCTGGTCCATAATTTTGATCTCTTCAAGACCACTTCAATTTAGACTCCAATACCCACTAGAATTTGGGTCAAACCATAACAGTATTTAATTTGAAGAGTAAATTAAATAATGTATCTACTAGAATTCCCATCAATGAGATATTTATTTTAGGAAACATAATTAGACTTTTATTTTATAAATTCGACTAGTTTAAAGCATATATAAAGGGAGTTTGAGTATTGTAACTTTGATATTGAATAAATTGATATTTTCTCCCTCTAAATTCTTTCCCTATTCTTCTCTTCTATCTTCCTCTTTCTTCATCAACCTCATTCTAATTCGGTTGTGTTCAACATTACAAGTGACAAGGGATAGTGATATAACATAATATGTATTTATTTGAGGGCTGTAACTTTGAGGACCGTTTGAGAACTATTTTCTTGACTTCTTATTGCTAATTCTCCCGTTTAGGAACATTTTGCTATCCAGTTCCAATTGAGAATTCATTAATTATTTAAAATTAATTAAGTTGATTTCAATGTGGAGAGAATGTCATCAATATACCTCGAGTTAGAGACGTCGCTCAAACTTAATTTCGATTATGTTTCCAGCTCAATCGATCAAAACAATTAGCTATTTGATATAGAACTAGATTTTAAATAAATTCCAATCTAGAACCTCAATTTTGATGGTAGAGGTTAAAGAGTCCCAACTGTATTTTTCCCATTTATTTATGGGGTACTTGCAAAAATACCCTTAAAATTAGAGATATTTTGAAAAATCATATAAAAAGTTTTTAGGAAATAAAAAATACTGTATAAAATGAAAAAGTGACACAATGTCACTTTTTTATAAAAAAATGTCACTTTTTACTTTTTTTAAAAAAAGTAAAAAAAAAAGTGACACAAATTTAAAAAAAGTGGCAAAACTAAAAAAAGTTACAAATACCAAAATAGCATCATCCATTTGTACAACACCAGTAATTATGTTCTTAAAATAATCACCACGTTCAGGCCAATCCACATGTTGATTACGTAAAAAAAGTGACAATGAAAATGTGATCAACTGTCACTTTTAAAGTTATGTGTCACTTTCATCCCCACTGGGATTACATCCCCAATCCAGGTAGAGTTAATATAGCATTAAATGATAGGTGAAATTAAATAAGTTATTTAATTTTACCTATCATTTAGCCAATCATTTAATGTCACATAGACCGGGACTACATAGCATTATTGTAAAAAGTAACACTCATAAGAGTGACAAATTCAAAAACGGTGATAGAAAATAAATACTAAAAAAATGACACATTAAAAATAAGTTACAGAAAATAAAAAAGTGACAAACGCTCACAAAAACACAAAAAACTCAAAAAAGTGACAAATTTAAAAAAATGATATATATCTTAAATCCTATGATGAGATAGAACAAATATCATTGGAGGAATGTCAATAATTTCCGGACAATAGCCACAAGTATTACTCCAAAACTTTATCCACTACTTGCAATTTCAGTATATGAACCGCAAAAACATGGAGAATGAACACTTAGTGTAATAGTTCACACCAGTATCTCAAGCACACAATCTAAAAGATGATTGTAGGACAGCTTCTTAGCTTTAGCCATTATTTCCTGCCATTTCCAAATGTATTGTGCTTGGAGATTGAAAAAATTTATTAAGACAGGGAACGAAGAAAGGTTAAACATTCACCCTACAAATGACATATTCATCATCATATGCTCGAAGCTCTTCGCTTGTTGCATTAAGAAGTGCCCCATGAAGGGTTTCCAAAGTAATCCCCAAATGTTTATATCTTTTCACTCTTGTTTTACGATTGCACTTAGAAGAGCCTAAATATAAAACATACTGAACGTAAATACATATAAATGGACAACATGATGCTCAAGGAGTAGTTGCTACACAAGGGACCATAATAGCAACAATAAGGATACATATATTCAGAATTGTAGTATAAAGCAGAAAACTTTTACATGAATATTTAGGAAAAGGACTGCATCCACAAGACGAAATGCCATGCCAAGAAGCCACTAAATGTACATATAATGGGCTACAGCCATAAGCAAAGTCATCAATCCAAAGAAAAACCCCAAATTTTGAATAAGGAAGCCTTTCATTCGCATAATGAATCTACAGTCACATCATTTTTTTAAAAAATATAAAAGTAACATATCAGAAAAACTACAGGTGCTAATATAACTAAGAATTCAAAATTATAGGCACCAACGCCACAAAATCCTTACGGTTCGCATAATATTCAAAGATTCATATGTACCAATCCTTCTTTGCAAATGGATCGACTCTATACATATACAAACACATAAATATAGGCATAAAAATTTCAGGAAAATCAGAAATCTTCAAGAAACAAATTTAATTGAAAGAAAATGTAACTCATAAAATAATTAAAAGTGTTCATGCTTTCTTCTTCCCTCCCGTAGGCGTCTAGCTCCGACATTATGTGCTTCAGATCCTCCTCCTCAAATTTAAACAGAGAACTTTCAAAATTTCACCAAATTCTGATCACAAGATTTTGTTATCTCCATTGATATCAATTTTTTGGAATACCTTCTCAACTTCTCCACAGCTTTCTAAGGTTTTGGGGATTTTAGTGTATTAAATACGGTGTAAGGATGTTAATCAATTTTTAGGGTATTATTCTAATTTAATATATTTGGAAGGTGGTGAGCCTAATTTTCCCTTTATTTATTGGGCAAGGGAGCGGTTGTTGGGCTTTTGACTTCGACTTCCAAAAATAAGGACAAGACTGACCATGAAAATAGCAACGAACATCTCTCCTTTCTTCTTCAAAAACCTCTGATAAATCATTTACATTCAACAGATTCCATGTCTGATCATTCTTATTTATCCACGGAACAAAAACCTTCGTATTCTGTCCAAAACTCAAACATGAAGACAGCTTCTCCAATAATCATGGCGTTGATTGTGACATTAGTGAGCTGCATGATGGTTTTATTTTTTGTTAAACCTGCAGATGGAATAATAGGAATCAACTGGGGAAGACAAACCTACCAAAGATTGATCCCATCGAATGTCGTAGATTTGCTTTTGCAGAATGGAATTCAAGAGGCTAGAATTTTCACTGCTGCTGATAATGTTATGGCTGCCTTTTCCGGAAGTGGTATTGGCCTCTCCATTTCCCTCTCCAATTTCGTCCTTCATATGATAAATTCTTCCGCAGCTGCAGAAGAATGGATACAAAAATCTGTTATTAAATTCAGAAGCCAGAATGTTGACATAAGGTTCGTTTTATTCATGATTTGTCCTTTCTTTGTTTATATTAGAAAGGGGGCTCGATCTCTCCTCTAATTAAAAATAGAAAAAAAAAATTAACTTACCCGTCCGGGGAAGGAGTATGATATAAAATTTAAAGAAACTTTATTTGTCCCGGTTATTGAACGTGTAGTGCTTTTGTGGACAATGGTCACTATTAGATTCGCAACGTCAAGGGGATTATGTAAATGTATCATTATTGTTATTGTTGACTGACATTGGTTTTGTTACAGGTACGTGAATGTTGGGGCCGAACCCTTATCGACATCATTCACTAACAAAACCTACGATAATGTTATTGATGCGTTGAAACTTATCCAAACTGCGCTGAATGATGCTGGCTACGGAGATCTCGTGAAAGCAACCATTCCTCATTACACTGATGTTGTGACGCACCGCTCTATGAAACCATCAGCGGCTTATTTTCGCGATGACATAGAGAATAAAATGGTTGATTATCTAAAATTCCTGAAAGAAAATAATGCTCCTGCTGCGGTAGACATTTACCCCATTCA
Source organism: Fraxinus americana (assembly GCA_035079005.1). Classification (NCBI taxonomy): domain Eukaryota; kingdom Viridiplantae; phylum Streptophyta; class Magnoliopsida; order Lamiales; family Oleaceae; genus Fraxinus; species Fraxinus americana. The sequence continues at coordinate 395,084 of CM068726.1, forward strand.
CTATTGCAACGAAAATGATTTGGACCCTGATTTTGCTTTCTTTGATCATAAGTCCAAATTCTACGTGCTCGATGACAACGGCCTAAATTACACCAATGCATTCGATTTCTTGTACGATTCGTTCTACTGGGCAATGAAGAAAGCTAGTGTCCCTGATCTGAGACTAGTCGTTGGACAGATCGGTTGGCCAACAGATGGTTACCCTAATGCCAATACTAAAAATGCACAACGGTTTTACAAAGACTTGTTGCCCTATGTTGCTGGAAATAAAGGAACTCCAATGCGCCCGGGGAGGCCTATTGATGTGTATCTGCACAGCATTTCCGATGAAAACCGGCTTGGTCTCTGGTACGGTGGCTTCCAACGCCACTGGGGCATTTACACCTTCGACGGCCAGCCCAAATACAAGATTGATTTCTCAGGCAAAGGGCGCGATATCTTCCCTACAACTGCCAAGGGCATTACCCGAATGCCTAAACGTTGGTGCATATTCAATGGGGACTTGAGTGACATGGAAATTGTGAAAAGGGAGCTCAATAGGGCGTGTTTGGAATCGGATTGCTCGAGCCTGGCACCGGGAGGTTCTTGTAGCCACCTCGATTTCAATCAAAATGTTTCTTATGCCTTCAATAGGTACTTCCAAATGAAACAACAAAAGACTCATGAGGAGGCATGTAGTTTCCAGGGTTTGAGCCAAGTAGTTCCAGATGATCCATCTACCGGAACATGCATATTCCCTATTGAGATCTTGGCAGCCGAAACTGCTGATAATAGTAAGTCTTTCTTAGGTATTAATGGAGATGGGTCACATAGGGTTTCTATATTATCCATGCTTTTACCTTTGATTTCAGTTTTCTTAATTACTACCAATATAAAATTGTATACTTTGTGAAATGAAGAAAATGTCCCATCCTACGGCAGAGCCACCAAAGAACCCCCACCCACAACTACCCCCACCGCCAACTTTAGGGAATCTGTTCAACATACACAACGAAAATTGAAATTTTCTTGTGATATAAATTATACTTTTGTTGAATTCTGCAAATTCTTTTACTTATCTTGAACACGAAAAATTTCGATCTATAATTTACAGTTATTCAATTGTCTAACCTCCAATAAAAATTCACACAAGGAACAAGAATGAGAGAATTATGGTTTATCTTTTCTTGTGCTCGATTGTGTGTTGTGTTGTATTTTTTCAACCCTAACATCTTATTAATAGCAGTCCAAGTGCGCTTGACCCGATACTTAAACTTTATCTGATCTAATATTTAATTAATCTTATTAATTAAACTTGATCCATTAGTTAATTAATGTCATTAATTAATTTGTCCTATTAACAAGTAATCCAATTAATTAATTGTTCAACATTTATCCATTAATTAATTAGCAGAATATCATTCTTCTAGTTCTCTTTTGTGTGTGACATATTAGGTCCAGATCGTGATGTTTAATGACATGAATTATTGTTTTAATCCAATCAAAATAAGATAAATTAAAACACCCTTTTAATTGATCATTAATTCATCTAAATTAATCAATTCACATTCGTCATCTCAAATTGATATCTAGTAATATATCAAGATAACACATTTAACGAAAAATGTCATGTGGTATGACAAAATCAAATTTGTTCGTTTATCGTGAAACTATAATCCATTCGTCAATATAATTCAATCAACTACGAAATATATGAAGTGTGACAATCTCGATTATCGATCATATCTTTTATTCTACCATTAAGTCAATGTTAATCGAAAACTCTTCAACTTATGAGTATACCTTGGCTAAGAATTTCTTTATCAATTTAATTGAATGAAATGTAGATTAAAATCTTTTACTAGTTAAAAGTGACGAATTATTTATTGATCATTCACAACTTTCATATAATTCTTGACATATTGGAACGATACCATATTAGCGCCTCCGACAGAGCAACATACAACATCATCAAAGTATGATTATGATTGAAAGACAAATTCAACTACCGAACCTTAGAGATAAACCACCGACACTCGAATAGTTATCCACATGGAATCTCTTCAGCATGTCTCCTATCGAGTCCTGCATTGAACTCCAGTTTCAATGCAGGACTCGATAGCATCGTTCTGTACGTTTGATACGGTAGGCGAGCATTGCATGCATCTCGGGTATATGTAATTTGTATCTTATAATCACAACTTGTTTATGATTAACAAATTTTTAAAACTTGAATCTTCGAACTCGGTCATTTAAATTGATATAATATTAATTCAATTAAATAATAAATATACCATGAATAAAATATAATAATCATATTAAAAGTGTTTACAACCTAATTCAATTGAAATTAGGATGTAACACTTACCCGAATACAACAAAAACTAATTTGACATGTAATAGTTGTAAAGATCATTGATTTTCTATAAATTTAGATATAATTTTGTTTCATGAAATTTTGATTTTAATGTTTTTCTATTGAATTATTCTTTGAGGTCATATCGCCACATATAATAAAATTATTTTATCCTAATATTTTCGTTAACTTATTAATTGGTTGGAAAACAAAAAATTATGTTAAATTATTCTATCATCCTGACGCAGAGAAACTTAAATCCAAGTCAATAGAAAGTACATTAGTATGTAGAAAAAAACGTAGAGAACAATTGCAATGTATTGAATGTCCTTGTCTTATTACAAATTTTTTGTTCATGCTTGTGGTCGTTAAATATTGAGAAATACTATACTTACACACTTGGTACACAATCCTCTCACGTGTCCCCACAAACACGTGAGAGAATTGTGTATCAAATTGTGTACCAAGTGTGTACAAGTAGTAAATTTGTTAAATATTTTGTACCTAAAAAAGATTACTAGAAGTCAATCATAATCAAGATTTTCTTAGGTCAATTATGTTAATTTTAGTTTGAGAAGTAAAATATTGAAAAGATTATTACTTGTATTTTATCCAAATTTAGGTATCTAAAATAATTGAATCAATGAATTGTCTAAAAAATTTTAGACCATTAATCATCCTCCTATTATAGATAGATTTTCATTGAATAAATTTAGGATCGAGCACAAACTATCTTAAAATTCGTGAAACCAAGGCAAAAGTGATTTTGTGGGATGATGCAAAACTTGGTCAACAAGTGTTATGATTTGCTAACATGTTTGGTATTACTCTTACTTTTTGTAATAGAGAATTCTAAAGAAGTTAATTTGAACTTTGCAAACACTTCTAACCGAATAATATTTTCAAAAAATTATTCAAATATAGCCAAAAGCAGTTCCTTAAAGCTTGTTTGTAAATGATTTTCTAAAAATAATTTTCAACAACGCATTTTATGAATACGTAACTTTTTCTTTTTAACCACACATTTTTTCTAAAAATTCAGTTTTTCCGTTCAAAAATTTCTCTCTGAAACAAGTTATTAGTGTTAGAAGTATCTTTTAACTTTTCAAACACGCCCTAACTGTACTTCAGCTTTTTTTACTTATCTTGTCAAATCAAGAGACCTCCATTTTGCCTCGGGTAAGCCAACTGTTATAATGATTCTGCTAAATAGATTTCCTGCCATTATCATGTTTAATCAAGAGCTGATGATGAAGCATAAAAGCAGAAATGTCCATATGGATGAAGCGATGAGAAACAGAAATATCTACTATGGGACGTGCCAAAGAAGCGTTAATTTGCCCGACTAGCAAGGACAACTCTTCGCACGAGGGAGGTATATATAGAATCAACAAGTAAAAATAGAACAAGTCCGGTAGATCCAGATATGCCAACACTGGCACGTAGAACATTGCAAATAAACGATACACCCATTGCCTTAAACAATGAAAACAAAGCAATTATCAAGCTCAATTGTCCATCACAAGAATATGAAGGACGTCGGAATCTAATTTTAAGTTCTGCAGTTATATTCTCGACATAGAAATGCTAGTTGAAACTATAATAAAAAGAGTCCAATCAAATAATAATGAGGCTCATCCCTGCCGATCTTTGATTTCCTGCTCAAATTGAAGTAATTTCTCACGAAGAGGTTGCAAAAACAATCTCAAATCCTGGCAGATCTGCTGCTTCTCTTGTTGTGAAACATCTATATCTTCACCTAGTTTTACTACAATCTGCAAAGCAAAAGAATGTGGCCAACATCATGTCATAATCAGGTTTCTTGAGACATTTCTTTAAGAGCATGATTGGATCCAGCTTATAAGTGGTCAAACTATCCTATAAACAAAAAAAACACGCAACATGTTGACTTTATAAAAGCGGGACTTATTTTTAAGACAAAAGGAGGATTTAAGTACCTCCATCCTACCTAGGGCTCGTTCGACTGAGCTTTAACTTTAACTTTTACTTCTTATAGAAAAGCTTTATGAGGAAACTACTAGGGTCCAGTTTCCTCTAAAAACTTTTCTAGCTTAGCCAGACAAAGTAATTACAAACAAAACACTTACAGAAAATTATCAAAACGTGTTCAAAAGGAGCTTCTTTACGCTTGCAAGTAGCTCTTCGCTTTTCAAAAGTCCAGCTAAATAAGCAATACTGTCTTATTTTTCAGTTGACCATTACATTTATCATATTACCCTTAGATATCTGAAAAATTTTCAACCCATCTAGGAAACAGTGTAAAAAAAAAAAAAAAAAAACTTGGCCTGTAAAGGGCATTTCAGTAAACTATCTCATTGATTTTGCTAATAAATGAGGGAGTTTCCAAACATGTTGGCTTAACAAAAAGGGGACTTAGATATCTTAATTTTTAAGCACACCCAAACAAGCGCCAAGTCAAGTTTTTAATTTCACTTCAACAGGTTCAAGCATTTTATATGCAATATACCTGCAAATCATCCAGTTCGCCCAAGGAGAACTCGAATACATCTATGTGGCCTTTGACCTTCTTCTTCTCCCCTCCAACAAGCCATTCCCCTGATGTCCATTAATTTATTATTTAGTAGTTTAGGTGCAAAACAGAAATATGGAAAAAATAAACAGAGTAAATAAAGACTATTCCATAATGACGATTGATGAAAAAGAAAAGAAGAGTTCACCTTTCACTTTTAGTGTCAGCTCATAGGTGTAGCCAACTCGTTTTTTGTTTCGTACAGTGACCAAGAATGCCTGAAAGTCTTTAAAAAATTATTGCTGAAGCAAGGAATGGTAATTGAGTTCATAACCTTAAAAGGCCCAATAATATTACTATGCTTCAAGAGAAAATAACAGTATCTACTCGGAATCTATAGTGTAAACGTGTTGAATATTCAAGAGTCTAACTTATTTTAAACAACAAGGTTAGCACAATAAAAAATTTTTCCTCAAGCAGATTCCTCTCTCTCTTTCAATGTTATTGGAGAAAATCAAACAAAAACTCATCCTTCTATGTTTTCCTTGGTTCTAACAAATAAACGAGTGTTCACAATTATGAGCATCTTCACCTTATGGAGAGCACGCTTGCGAGTGCTTTTAAATGATTATAAGTTGTTGGTCTTACTGAATGTTTAGATAATAAATGAGTATTAGTTATGGATCTTCCGAAATATGTGGATAAAAAGTATGTTTAACCAATTTAAATTATAAATTTAAGCTTTGCCAAACATGCACTCATTTGGCTGCAAGTATAATATATATTGCAGATATTACTGGAAATCAACTCGTGATTCACAGCACACCAATTTATTAGTACCTTTGATCAAAACATTTTATGAAGTGGATAATTATTAAACTATGAGAAGCAATACAAAGGAACCTTCAAGACATTGGACAAGGTTGATGATATTGCAAATTAATGCACAAAATCATTATTGATATCTAAAATAGCCATGAGTGAGTCCACAGAAAGTCATGCACTACCACTCTCCACCATACATGTCTTCGATTCTCAAGTGTCATTTCCTAAAATCAAGAAAATTTAGAGTTAATTCATTTCAGAAACTAGTGAAGTGGACCAAGAAGTCATTGAGACAGAAAATGCGGTTACTAAGGAAGAATATAGAAATGTGACCTTCCCCAAATTGCTGAATGATAAAGGTGCCATCAATGAAAGTGCATTCAGGATAACAAGTCCAGACAAAGTTCGTGTAATTCAGTTTCCATTACTGGTGTTTATAAGCTTCCTTTATGGCACTACAGCTTCATTTATCTCTTAACACCAGCGATAGTTTTTTGCAACTTCATTCAAATAATTTATGTCAGAATAGCGGTAATGAGCAACTGCCTAAACTATTAATACAAAGAAACTATGAGATATTTATGTTTGTCAGTTTATGCAAGTTCATCAATGTCAAGTATAAACATGAAATGTGGTCATCAAACATCTCACTTGGACATTAATCTTCAGAAGCTTAAAAGGAAAGAAATTGTCTCGGGTATATAACAATTTTAGAAGCACTCACATCTCCAGAGCACTTAGTTACTTCTGATACTTCAGCTCGGCCACCAGAGAACTCCAGGGAACCCATAGACACAAGCAACTCCTACAATTTGAACCCTAAAGTCAAATGCTAATATATAATACGAGGTATGTGTGTACATGCACACTAGCTGGCAAATATGAACAAGCCAGAATAATTGATTGACATGGAGAATTCATACAGTCCAGCACCATTATTAGATTTCGGCTTCATGGTAGTGTTTCTTGATTGTAGAATCTCTTACAGAACTCCATCGTAGATGGGTTTATCTTCCAATTTGAAAAGTTATCTTCTCTATTTAGCTTGTCTAAAATTATATAAATCAGGATTTGGCAAGTCACAAGGTACTCATAGTAATCTAATTTCTCATCTTCACTTGTTCTGCTTCAATTCATTATATGGTCCTTGCTGGGTTTTTTTTTTTTTTTTTTTGCGGCAACTAATTGCCCAACTATTTCCCCAGCACCAACATTAGGAGTGTTTACACGACTGGAAACAAATTAAAAAAGGAAAATTGTTCCTATACTACGCATTTGAGCACAATAAACAATATTAAAGAAGATATTTAACAGTTATAGGCATTCAAACCTTAATCCTATCAGTTGCCCATTTATTCAAACTCTTCTCCTCCCATGTTCCGGCCTGTAAAGAGGAAAATGGAAATGAATTATTAACATAATATAAGAAACACATAAATTTTACTTTTAGCCAATGACATGCGCTTGGCAGCTAAGTATGATAAATATTGACTTCAAACACGTGTAAGACTCAAAATTCTAGTTACCCCTAGGTCAGTGAAACCTAAAGTTAAAACTAACACAGCAGCCCACAATGTATTTCATTAAAACATGCAAATTACAATTGAAAGAAAAATGTAGGGAAACAAAAATAATTAAATGCAGTCCATAAGTATTCATAAGAGTGCCACTACAAGTTATAGCAAACAAAGTTTATGGAAATAAAAATTGGATTACATTATTGACAAGCTTTCCAAGAATACCTCACATATTATATGCTTAAACTATAACAAAATTCACAGGACCTTCAGCCTACCATCAAGCAACGATTAACACACTCATTTAAAAATAGAAAAAAGTTCTAGGATTAAATTTAATTAAAAGACAAATTCTATAACTCTTACCATTTAGTTAATTAGTTTCCTTAGCCTCCATTTAGCCCCCATTATTTCAAATTATAATTTTTGGTAATATTCTTTTGGAGAATGTGTAGTTGAAAAAGAAGGAAAAATTTTTGATTTACGTGTAATATTATTTTATGAAAGATTGTATAATTGAAAATAAGAAAGAAGAATAATTTTTTGGGATAATGGGGGCCAAACGGGGGCTTAAAAATAACAACCATAGGATATTTCATATTATTTGAAAAGCTCTAATAATAGGCAATGATAGCAGCATGCATGGAATCACAGGTCATCATAGTTTCTATGCTAACCATAAACATTCCGATCATCTCTATATTATATGTTTGCACTCTTCTTATTCAACCTTTACTTAGTAGTGCTATATCAGTATTTGTTAGATTCTCTATACTGGAGGGGCTAATCTTTTCAACGAACACGAAATAACTGCCAGTTCTTATTCATTATTTCTGTAACCTCTCATTACATTGTCATTATTTAGAATGACCGAGTAGCGAGGATATTCGTAAGCACAGTTCTTAAGTGGTATATTTTTGGTGATTTGGTGTCCATGCATTTTCATCATGATCCGACTGCTGGTAGCACTAGGGTCAGGTGTAAGGGCATAATGTATTTGACAATTGAAGGATAGGCTTCTAGAGAAGCTTTCAATTTTTCATATCTAATTTTCAAGAAGTTCATCACCACCCATTAGGTGTGATACTTGGTATGCAGCCAATTTAATCTCTTCCATCCACCTTAATGGATATAAGTTAATTTTTCTTAGGATCACCATCTCTTTTATAATCACAGAAAACGAAATAAATAATTTTTTCTCTTATGCTAGTCATCCTATTCCTCTCAGCGGGGCATTTAATCCTCAACAGTTTTGCGACTTATCTTCCTCACAATTCTCACAACTAAACAGGACATCCACAGAACTATAGTCTAAGCGAGCCATTAATCCTACTTCACTTTTTTTAATTGTATTTGATTACTGAATACATAAATCATCTATCATTTTTTTAATTTCCAATATTCATTGTTTATTCTGCATCCTCTAAGGAAGATAAACCTTCACTTGACCACCATCAGTTGCACAGCTAAAAACACTGTAGACAACAAATCTGAATCAAAAGAACAACCTTGCAATCAAAATGTATCAGAAAGAAAACAACAAATGCATACGGTCCAAGCATTTTAACTTTATCATTATCAGATTTAGGAATAACTACAATTTCTTTTAAATTTTTCAAAAGCAAACCTTTCCCTCTCTTGAATACTTATGATTCAACTATTCAACGTCAAATTAGCTTCAGTTTCTTTCTTCCTATACTTCTCCATTACTGCTCAATTGTTTTGTGCCAATTAAAAATATTTATAAAGTTCAAAACGAACATTCATGAGCAATAATTATAAAAAAACCACCTTTATCGTTTATCAACATAAGGTAATACTTTTTATCAGAAGAATACCCCATTCCAGGCGGAACCCAGGTGGGTTTTGTTCGATTGATTCGAGAGGTCTTCCGGGTTGAGCTTTTTCGGCAAAGGCAAAGGGGCGGCTTCATGGGTCACCTCCCGGATCCAATAGGTGTATGAGGCTGCCGCAGCTGATTCCGATGTTTTCTCAGCTGAAATTGACGCTGCACCACCACCTTCCATTGCTCTCTTATTATTAACCAGATAAAACTAAGATATGAGATTGAATTGGATCGAATTACAACAGCAATTATGATTAATTAAACAAGAGACAATCTTGAAATGTGTTCTTCGAATTGTTAATTTAAGGATAATGTATAAATTACTGGATTTGCTGGAAGATTAGGCTGAATCTCCTGAATCAGGGAAGGTTCTGGTGGGTTGTGCAGAATTAGAGAAAGTAACTCTTAAGAGGGATTCGATTGCTTTTATAAAAAGAAAAAAATTAATTTGGCAGAATAATTGTGATAAATTCCACCAATGAGTCCCAACCTTTGGTCCATGTGACACAACGTCCTCAATTTAGAGATGATAAAATACTAGCTCTAGCCCCATCCCCCATCTTGAATGAAAGAATTCTCCCTCTCTCTCGCCGAGAATCGAGATCGGGATTGGGCAGAAAACATGGGTACAAGCTTCCCACTCTTAAATCGCCCCAAACATGCCCAAAATATTTAAATCATTCATATGGTATTGTCATCGACATTTTATATAATGGCTTATTTGATTGAATAGTATGATGACGCACAAACTTTTAAGGATAAATTCTATCAAGGGTTATCTACATTTCATGAGTAAGACACGTAGTTTTAGCCTATCATTTGTTTCACTTACGTTTCTAATCAATTAAAATTATTGTACTCATGTTCCTAGCTAAATGATAATATTTATCTGAACATTAAATTATTATTTACGTGATGTCAAATTGAAAGGTAATCTCGTCCAAAAAAATCTTTTTTAATCTCTAATTTCAAGATTTTGCAACCATAATTTGATTAGGTAACATACTTATCTAGAAGTATAAACAGGGCTAATGAAGGATTGTAATGTTAAGTTTAATAATCAAGCTAAGAGTAATTAATAATGAAAGTAAACAAGCTAAAATTTGTAGTGAATCTCCCATTAAGTGGACATGCATTATGATAGGAACTTCTAGCACCCTTAGGTTTGGCGGATGGAAGGGGGCAAGCATGGGCTATACTTAGTGGTGTCAATGGGCCGAGCCGAGCCGGCTCGGCCCATTGTCTCACGAGCTCGGCTCGTGCGAGCTCGTGGCTCGTGAGCTCGGCTCGTTACCATTTGAGCGAGCTCGCCCAAAGCGAGCGGCTCGCATAATTTTTTTTTTTTTTTTAAATAATAATAAATAACGCTACTAGTACTACAAGTCTATTTTTTTTAAATATATATTTTTCAAAACATTTATCGGGGCTCGTCAAAAGTCAAAACATTTATAATTTTTAAAATAGTAAATATACATTTATTTAAAAAAAAAAAAAAACCCTCCTCCTTTATCCGGGCTTGGGACCGGCTACTTCAATTTCGTGTAGGCGGAGTTAAAATTGTACACGAAAAATTTTTTACGTGTACAATTTTTTTAAAAAATTATAAATGTATGAAAATAAAATTTTGTAATGAAAGTATTGAAATTAAATATCACTTATTTGATTACATGCAATTTCGGCATATTTATGTTGAATTCGATAATTAGCGTCTTCCCAATTCTTCACGCACATTAACGCTTCCAAAATATCTTCTTTTAGTCGACTTCGAATATCAGAGAGAACCCTCTTCCCTGCACTAAAAGCAGATTCCGAAGCTACAGTGCTAACCGGAGGTGTTAGTAGATCTTTTGCAATTGCAGAAACAATTGGCCATCGACGTTCATTATTTCGCCAGAATTCGATTACATCTTCTGAACTTTTCTTAACTGATTTGTTACTAGGCATAGTATAACGAAAGTAATCAATTAATTCACATGGCAACGCATTTGGACTACTACTCGAAGTTTGAGTACATGCAGTGGAAGACATACTACTACTACTAGAGGAACCATATGCATATGCAGTTGAATCATATCTAATTGAGTCTATGTTTTCTAATAAATTAATTACGTCAGCGTCGTCGTCGTTTATATTAGTGGGAGGAGGAGTAGGTACACGAGTAACTTGTGTACCTATTCTTGAAGCATATAATTCATACATCTCAGTTAACGTTTGTTCCAAATTCTTATAAGTAATAGGCATATTAAAAGTTAAAGCATTTGAAATTTGGTCAATTATAAATTTAGTACCCGATAAATTATATCGGGGGTCCATGACGCATGCTAAAGGAAATAACATAGGTAATTTTTCCCAATATTTTCTAAATTCTAATTCCATAGCATATATAACCGCATGCAAATCAGGGTCATTTTGATATCTATTAAAAGCCCTAACAGTTATATAAAGACGTTCAAGAACCATACAACTAGTTGGATAATAAACACCAGACAATATATTCGTAGACGTATAAAAACTTTCCAAAAATTTCTTAATTTTAAAAACTGTATTCCAATCAGATTCATTTAAGATATCATCGTCGTCGTCTCTAATATGCCTATTGTTATAAAATTCAGTGATAAATGGTTCAAAACCTTCACAGGATTTTAATAATAAGTAAGTTGAATTCCACCTATGACCTACGTCAGTAATAAAAATTTTCGTATTAGAGTTCCCACCTTGTTCACAAAATTCTTCAAATGCTTGTTTTCTACTAGGTGTAATCGTAATATACATAAGTGCATTTCTAATTCGACTAATTTCGTCATTCACATGTTTTAAACCGTCTTGTACAATTAAATTAAAAATATGTCACACACATCGAATATGGAATAAATAACCACCAAAATCGGGTTGAAGTACTCTATGCAATTTATCGATAACTACTTTATTTACAGAAGCATTGTCAAAAGTAAAAGAACGAATTTTACTCTCGCATTTATATTCTTTAATTATTAACATAATTGCATTAAATATAGTGTTAGCATTATGAGGATACTCGACAATTTTAAAAGCAATAATTTTTTTATGCATAACCCAAAGTGGGTCTATATAGTGTGCAGTTGTAGCTATATAACCTCTCTTATTAATCCCTTCCCATAAATCCGAAGTTAAAGATGCTTTGCATTAAGAAAATATTCAATTGTATTAGAATGAAGAGTATTTCGACTTACCCCAACGTACCTTGGTTGAAGATATTGTTTGACGTAGTTTACGAAATGTTCATTGTCCACTATTGCTAGTGGCAGCTCCGCCGCGGCAACGAACTTCACCATTCCCTTTCGTGCTTCCTCCTCCGAATACATCCACGTAGAAAGTGGTGTAGTAGTAGCACCGGTTCTACTAGTACCAAACTGTAGTTGCGTTTGTCCACGTTCAAGAAGCTCATGTTTGGCCGCACATGCTTTGTAATGACGGTTGAGGTGAGTGGTTCCTATGCTTTTTTGCCATGCCAGTCGTTGTTGACAGTATTTACATATTGCTTTCGTTTCTGGAAGTCCATCGATCACACGACCAGTGTTAACCAATTTGAAATGGTCCCAACATTTTGCCTGCTTCTTCCCCTTTCTCTTCCCTCTTGCATCGGGAATATTTAGTGCAGGTTCTTCATCTTATTCCAAATCAATAGGAACACTAGGATCAACATCAACGTCATCCAAATCAATCGGATCGGCTTCACGAACGTCGAAATCGTCAATGTCTTCTGGAATTGGTAGTTGGTTGAGACCGGCAAATTCATTCCCAAATTGATTTTGGGCAGGTGTTTCGCCTTCCATACCGAACAAGTTTTCAACAAATGCTCGTGGATCCATTTGTGAATTGTTGAAATAGAATGTAGAAATGAGAAGTGAATGAAGATTATGTACTAGTGGCTAGTGTATAAAATGAGTTGTAAAATGAAGATAATAATGTAAAAAAATGTAGAAGAGAATTATAGAATAAATGAATGATATTGTTGATAATGATTTGTAAATTGTAGAGTAGAGAGTATAGAATGAAAGTTTGGTGGGAAAAAAATGTTGTAATGGGTTGGGTATTTATAGGAGAAGAATTGGAGAAAAGTAGAAAAAAAAATTAAAATTAAGTGACCAAACGGTCACTGAAATCAGTGACCGTTCTGGTCACTGAAATTTAAGTTTTTATTTTTTATTATTTTTTTTATGGGCTCGTCTCACGAGCGGCTCGTCGAGCCGCTCGTGAATAGTAACGAGCCGAGCGGGCTCGGCTCGTCTAGCCCACCAGCCCGCTCGGCTCGTGCTCGGGCTCGTTTTTTGACGAGCTCGAGCGGCTCGTGGGCGTGAACAGTACGAGCCGAGCGGGCGAGCCGACGAGCCGCTCGGCTCATTTGACACCACTAGCTATACTAGTTGAGGAAAATTTTATGTTTAAATCTAGCCTAAAATTCCTTTTAGCCTAGTTAACTTCAATCTTATCACAAGCAAATTTTCAAAATGTCCAAATTTAATTAAAGACTTACAATAATTATATATTTATTTAGATTACATTCATGCATGCAACGTGAATAACTCGTTATCAAATTAGATATTTTATTTCATGTATGTTTAATTTCAGTTTTAAAAGTTCACTTACAATTAAATCTCACAGGATTGACGTGAGGGGTAGGGACGATTCCCTTGAAGCCCACAGGAGATGGATGCTACAATCGTTAATTCTGGAGTCACTTTATGTCCGAAATTTCTTATGTTTTTCCAAATGTTTTGCCATTTGCCAATCAACGATGAAACTTAAGAATTGACCATGTATCAATGGAATCTCAATACCGATTCGATTCAAGATAAATGTTCGAATTTTTGCAATTATTTTCTCGAGAACTTTCTTAAAGAGGAGCCTCGTGGAATTAGTAAAATTATTATAAATATTTTTTATTGATTAAATCTAAAAATAAATGACTTATTCTAAGAGTAAGAGATTTATATTTTTTACTAAAAATTTAAAAGTAATTTAAATCTTTATTTATATCTATATTTCATGTATTACTTATAAGTAAAAAAATACTTCTTTTGATCATGAAATAGACGTTGTTATAAAAAAAAACAATTTTTTCTTACTTAGCCCCGGTTTGGTATTGATTAAAATTAGATTTTAATTTAAATCAAATTCAAACAATCAATATTAATCACATATTTCATTGATCCCACAGATTTGCAACCACACATTCCATCAACTTTTATCAAAACCTACTAAAAATTTAATTTTAATCTCCACCAAACAAGAGCTTAATTTTGTTTGTTAAAAAGAGTATCTGCTAAAAATTTATTATATATAAATTGATATGATTATGAATATATTATTGAAGTGACTCAAACATCGATATAAAATAAATTCAATTTCTACCGACCCTAGTACTCAATAGGTATTTTATTAATCCCCATTTGGTTTGGATTAAAATTCAATTAGAATTTTAAGTCAAAGTCAACAATTAATTTTAATCACACATTTTATGAGATTCATAACTTTTCAACCCATATTTCATCAACTTTTATCAAAATCTACTAAAAATCTAATTTTATTCTCTACCAATCAAGGGCTCAGTTTTTTATATATATATATATATATATATATATATATATATATATATATATCTTTTTTTTAATTTTATTTTTTGGCTCCATTTACCATGCTTTAATCACTCAATATTTTCTAGGAGGCATTGATTATTGACATCTAAATTTGTACTTACTTGAGTAATCGGTTCACTTTGTCATTAGTGTTATGAGTTTAGCTTTTTAAACTAGGTCTTCTAGAGCATTTAGCCATTTACTACATCACGAGTTCATTGAAAAAATTAAGCCTCCGATTGGCTCCTACTATTTGAAATTTTAATGGTTAGAATGGTGTTTTTTTTTTTTTTTTTGTTGGGAAAATGATTAAAAAAGAAGAAAAAGTTTTAGGATTACGTATAATATTATTTTATTAAAGAATATGTAATTGTTAAGAATAGAGAAAAATGAATTATAATTTTAGTAGATGAATTATAATTTTTTTTTCCTGCTCCACCCCTACCTTGGGTAATGCGCATCTGACTACTGATAAGTTAAAGTTGACTAACTTAACAAAGCTCATCGACAATTTATGGAATTATGTAAATTGACATTTATCAATAATTTCATATTTGAGGAGATATTTGTTTCAGAAAAATTGCCCAAAGACAACAAAAAATTCAACAATATAATGATCGTCTCCTCCACATGTTAACAATGTTATATAATTCCAGTTAAAGATCAATCCAACGAACTGTCTTAATGAGCAATGTGGTAAATGCAGCTCTTAAACCCCTCCCTTCTTTCTTACACTCAACTATTGAATTATCACTTGCAATTTTTTTATCTGTCTAATTGCTCTATGTCACGGAAATCTTGATTCCAGGCTCAGAAAATCAACCAAACGATCACCAATCAACCAGCTCGAACCAACAATTCTTAACACCTTTGGTTGTCTCAGTTTTATCCCCACAAAGGAGACACTTGGTGGTGGTATTTGCAAGCTACAAATGGAGGAAGGAGAAGAAGAAAAACAATGGTTGAATCTCTCCAATCCACCCCCTAAACCGGCTGCCCTCTCTCATTCTCTTTTCTCTCCACACTCTTGCACAATACACACACACCCTAGAGAAAAACACATGGCTATATATATATATGGTCATTAGGTTTAGTTTTGGGCCAAGACTCACTCATAATACGCCAAGTTAATGGGCTAACAATAACCAAATCCATACATTAACCAAACTACCAATCCAATTAAAACTTAGGCCCTCCAAAGGTGTATTAATTATTTTTTAGTCGAGCCATCACTTTGTTGTCGATAAAATATCCAACATCGGTTTATCATCATCGCCCAGATTTATTGGATATCAAAAAACCCTACAAATCTCCGCCTTGATACCCAATCAATTTGCAAGCAAACAAAACACAAAGTTTATATTTGCATAATCAAGATAACCAATAAAATTGAAATCACAGACCTTACCTTGTGTTTCGAACCCAAAACGCATATCATACTTGCTCCATATACTCACCAGGACTAAGGTCAAGAACACCCAAGTAAAAGCAGATAATCACAGTAATCAATCAAGAACAAATAAACATGTGATGGAGATATCGTATAGAATAACATATAGATCTTTTCAAAACATGTTCACATAGAACAACATATTAACACCAAGTTAATCAACATGTCAACACATATGCAACAAATGCATAAATGACCTCACGAAAAGATCTCACCATATTTATCCTATCTCATTCTGTGTTGCTCCTTCCTCGAGAACACATATCTCACCTCGTCGCCCACTATACTCACTAGACTAATCACTCAATTCATGTCTAACTAGTAAATCTCTATAGATCCTAAATTTTTGGGATAATCCTCTATCACCATATCACTTCTCCCAACCTAAGTGGATAATGGATCTCCACCTACTATAAGTGATAGAAGTGTCTCTCTCACACTCCACCTGATCAGGGTCTTTTCCCAGATAAAGAATTCCAACATTTGATTACCTCTCTACTCGTGATCCAAATGTCACACTTCACATCCCCAGTACAAACTACCAATGTACCCCTAGTCGAGCCGTCACTTTGGTGTCGATAAAATATCCAACATCGATTTATCGTCATCGCCTGGATTTTATTGGGTATAAAAAAAACACAACACTCTAGAAACCAGAACCTGTTATATTTGTATTGCTTTACCTGCATAAGAATTGAAAAAAATAAATTAAAAGGGTCTTTCTTTTTTATTCCAAATTAGTCGGTTGAACAGGGAAATTCTATATATATATATATATATATATATATATATATATATATATATATATATATATATATATTAGGAATATTGAGTCTAACTCCACCGAATAAAACTGGCTTATTAGGAGATGATTGCTCTCACCTTATTAAGTAGATCATTTATATTTTTCCAAACAATGTTGGATTCTAATACGCCCCCTCACGCACAACGTGGATCATGCCAAACAATTGTGAACAAATCAATATTGGTGGCACCCAACATTGCATAATTGGGCCTAACTCTGATACCATATTAGGAATATTGAGCCTAACTCTACCTAATAAAACAGGCTTATTAGGGGAGGAGTGCACTCACCTTATTAAGTGGATCATTTATATTTTCTCAAGTAATGTGAGATTCTAATATGTGTGTGTGTGTGTGTGTTTTGTTAATGTGCATAAGTCTGGCAGATTGGGGATAATGTTGAGAATGAGCTTGAGTATACACTGGATGAAGCACTTTCAAAGGTGGGCTTTGGGAAATTTCAGGTACTAGTACTTGTTTATGCAGGACTTGGGTCTATGGTAGAGGCAATGGAGGTGATGATACTCTCTTTTATTGGACCATCGGTGAAATCCGAATGGGGGCTTTTGTCCGGCCAAGAAAGCCTGATAACCACGATGGTTTTCGCTGGGATGCTGATGGGAGCTTATTCGTGGGGTATCATTTCAGATAACTATGGAAGAAGGAAAGTCTATTTGTTTAGAACTAGTTCCCATATGAAATAACAAAGTTCGATCCAACAAACATGGGTGAATAAGTGTCTATGCGAAATCTAAATTTGCCAATTAATAAATGCAACAAGCCACGTTTATTAATTAATCCACATGAATTCACATGTACTACTATCATATGATGAATTGCCATAGATAATAAACTACTGAAAAATAAATAACACTTGAAAATTGTAAACGGAGAAAACCCGTAATTGGGTAAAAACTTTGGGCTCAAGCCAGTAAAAATCCACTGTAAACGAATCAACTTATCGTACTGTCAGACTCAACTAATCCTAGTACTTTCTGATCTCCTGACTGTAATCACCAAAACCCTCTTGGATTGCATACTCCTACATCAACTTCCAACCTTCTGAATTAGTCTATCTCCTGTGATCAATGAGAACTCCTCGTTCTCCAACAACCGAAACTCCGATCACCTTCCGTGATCTTCAAAACTCTAACAGATGTTATGGAAGTATGTGGTTTGGTGTTTGGTTTATGTGAAATTGATGTTTTTCAATGTTATGAATAAATCAAAATGAAGGTTGAACTAATAGAATGATTTGTAGAAAGTAATC
Source organism: Fraxinus americana (assembly GCA_035079005.1). NCBI lineage: Eukaryota > Viridiplantae > Streptophyta > Magnoliopsida > Lamiales > Oleaceae > Fraxinus > Fraxinus americana. Next base: position 413,237 of record CM068726.1, read on the forward strand.
CCTTGTTTCTTTCAATGTTCAACCCCTATTTTTTGAATGAAGGCGTGGATATATATAGTGTAGAGGTTTTTCTCTGTGAGCTACGGTGTCTAGCTCGAGCGAGGTCCAGGCGACAGGCGGGCTATGCAACTTCTGTTTTTACCGCTCGAGGATCAATTGGGCAATAGGTTAGCAAAATTGCGTCGACTCTTCTCCTTGTTCCATACTCGAACCCTAGGACTTCTAACTTACCTATACAATTTACCACTTGACACTTTGATTTTTAAAAATTCTTTTTCAACAGTAGTTTGTTAAAAGATTGCCAACATCTTTAAAATTTAACACCATATTTGTATGAAATAAAACTTTCATGCAATATTTGTTATGAGAAAAGTAAATTTACACCTAATCATGGGGTATTGTTTAGTTTAGGTTGCTTAGGTGATTATTTCTTATGCTTGAATCCTAAGATTTATTGCCCAACTTGAACGTCCCAAGTGAATATGTATAAACAGCTTCTTGCTGGGAGAAACCTGTAGTGAGATATTAAAAGAAGTTAATTGAAATCAAGCCATAAATAATTAACAGAAGCATCATTAGAAGGGTCGAAGGTCTCAACCGTCAAAATTTAGCCCCCATTTGGCCCCCATTATTCCTCATTATATTATGATTTATTTTTGTCTATTTTCTTATCGACCATACATTCTCTAATAAAATAATATTACACGTAAATAAAAAAAAATCCTTCTTTTTTAAAGCCAAATTCCCCAAAAAATTATTATCCATCACATTATAACGTGGAATAATGGGGGACAAACGGGCGCTTAGTGAATACAAAGTCAATTTAATCCCAAAATAGGCTAATATTCACAGAAATTAACGACCAAAATTTGTTTGTCACCAGGAAGGGTCTTCTGAGTGTAGCAGCAGTAACGAGCATATTTGCACTTCTTAGTGCCTTTGCCCCAAATTATACATCACTGGTCATCTTCCGTATGGTAGCTGGAATTGGTCTGGGTGGTGGACCTGTGTACTCAGCTTGGTTTTTGGAGTTTGTGCCTGTGCAAAACAGGGGCATTTGGATGGTTGTATTTTCTACTTTTTGGACAATTGGAGCAATACTCGAGGCCTCCTTAGCATGGGTATGTTTTTGCTTCTCGGATTATATAACATTATTCTATCTCTAACTTCTGCAAGTGAACGGTATCGTGATAAGTAACAAAGTGGATGTGAGTCCAAATATCTTTCCCACAAGAACTAAGTATTCAATTAGTTTTCAGTTAACACTAACTTTCATCTAATAGCAAAATTGATGGATAATTTGTATTTGCTAATTAAACTTATGACTAACCTAATTATTAATTTAACTAATTGTTATAAAAATTCATCTATTAAAAATCACTAGAACTTTGATTTCCCATATATTGTTTCATTTTAATATCGATCCACTATTCAACTTTCCTAATTTATTTAATAATATCCTTCAAGTAGAATTGAACTTATTCTCATGTATGACTATTATATCTCTATGAATAATGCGAATATATGAATATGCTATGACCAGAACATCCATTAGATTATGCAAAACATCGTGGTATATCTCTATTCCTATCGATCTTTAAAATGATTGTTACTACGTGCTACAATTCCTATTCCTTTTCTCGAATGTCAATACAAATCACAAATCAATTCAGCTATTGGCCAAATAATTGAAAATGAGTAAGATCATAACAATGATTCAAACCAAAAAAATTAATATCAAAACTTAATTATATAAGGTTCAGAGTGTGTTTGGGAGAAATTTTTGTGAGATTTTAATCAAAATTATAACCGTTAAAGTCAACCAGTGGGCTCTACCTGTGAGAGGGAATGTCAAAAATGGTGGCTGATTTGAAAGTTAACGGCTAGATTTTTGATTAAAATCCTGATTAAAATTTCTCCCAAACAGGGCCTCAATGTTATTCTAGTATCATACAATTAGCCGAGCAACATGTGATTACAAAAACAAAAATTGGAATGATACAACATCATTCGAAATTTAAGCGTGAAAAGAAGATGGAAAACAATAGAATTCTTGAATCTTTTGAACGACTTTGAATAATTAGATTATGTATTTTGAATCAAAAGCTTTTCTAAAGCTTGTAAGAAATATCTTTTTGTATCAAAGCTTCTCCTAGGCTTCTCCCATGAATGGTAGATGAAGATATGAATTTAGTCCCAAGACTAGGTTAAAACTCGTGCCCTAATTGCTTTCCAAGTACACATTGAATAAAATTAGAAAACAAAAATGTGACTGTGCGATCATAGGCGTGAAGGCTTTTGATTTCACAAGCAAGGCTTTTTACTTTCTGGTACAAACTTTTCCCACCTTCCGATCTCCCAAGGAGGTCCTTGCAATCGCAAGGCACAATTTTGCTTCTTGTTCAAGTTGGTCCTTTAACTTCCTCTTTAAAGTACTAGGGTATACCCTAGTACTTTATTTTCAATCTTTACAATTTAATCCTCCTTATTCAACAATTATCCATTATTAATTTGAAACAAGTTTCAAAAGTTGCGATTGAGTCCCCAAACTTTCCAAATGTTGAATTTAACTTATGAAACATTGTGATTCTCCTTCGATTGCCCTCTTAATAATCCTTCTCAATCACGTGCAATCCATTTAATCTGAAGGCTTAAATTGTTGGATAAGACCACATATATATCATTTAAATATTTGCCTTGAATATAACAAGTGGTTTTTCGTACTTTATTACCCTCGCTTGGTTTGTACCATTTTCTTGAATGAGAAGTTCATATTGAGCTGCAAAAGAATAAATAATATTCATATATTATTTTATTTGATTAATTTTAATTTTTCAGCCATTGAACATAACTTATTTATCAGATGATGCCAACTTATAATTATTTTTATCTATCCATTTAGCAATCTTCGAAAAAATTCAAATAATTTTTTTGCTATATTTCCCAACATATTATTTATTTATTAAAATTTATTTTTTTTTATTTTCAATTTGTATTTTAAGTAAATGAAGATAATAAATTTTGTAAACCTCACACAAAATAGACAATTTCTAAAAGATAATATTTTTAGTAAAATATCAGAAGTTGGTGGCAATTAAATTTGAAGAATGATAAAATAGTTAAGCAAATGGTATGCATTGTGTTACATAACGTCACATATAAGATGTGATTTGTCATTTTTAATCATCGATATTCTCATTATTTTAGTTATTTATAATGGAACATTAGTTAATATTTCTATTTTACCATAGTAATTACACACAAAATGCAGTCTGTGTTTTGTAGATTTCATCTAAATAAAAAGCAAAAGGAAAAGTTTAACTTCACCCCAAAAAATAATATGAAATGTTAAAATGTAAATATATATTGCCACCGCAAATTTTAATTATTACACCACATTTTAAAATAATTTTCTTATTTATCAAAATAACTATAAAAGAAAGGACAAAATTAAACCTATAATTTGTACACCACACTCCCACCACCAGTAATCTTCTTTTCATTCACTCTCTCTCTCTCTCTCTCTCTCTCCTGTTCTTACTTTACTTATCCCCTTAATGTCTGCGTGCATGTCCCGCCACATCTCCTATCCAACCCAATTCTTTCCCGTCAATCTCCAACTTAAGCACTATCCAGAAAAACACATTGGTAAATCAAATCACGAAGGAAAAAGGAAAATCCAATTCAAAGCTTTAATCATCTTAAGAATTAGATATCCAGGTTGCTCAAGGAAACAGAATTTAGGGAACTAATCCACTGTAACCTTCAGTGTGATGTTCAGCAAGGCATCAGTCGGAATGAAGATATTCTTAGTGCATTGTCACTAGTTTTGTACACCTTAATTCTGTTTCCACTGATCAAGTATGTCCTTATTGTTCTCTGGGCCAATGACAATGGTGAAGGTACCCAATCTTTGACATTTTCCTTACGACATTCATCCATGGCCGAACTCTTCATGTGCTGTTCAATTAATGAGTTTGATTTGTTATTTGTCTAATTACTGCAGGTGTCACATTTGCTTTGTATTCATTGATTTGTAGGACAGAAAGGATTGATAAAAATGATGAGTTGAATTGGGAGGACGAGTACACCACAATATTTCATTTTATTTTTAGTTTTTATTGTATTAGGAGTATTATAGTAAATTTATTGTAGTGTATATATTGAAAATATATTTTAATTGTGGTGTATTAATTAAATTTTGTGGTGATAATATAATTACCCAATGTTAAATAGACCAAAATGGGTAAATTTCATGTGCAGCCACTAGACTTTTAGCCAATTACCAATAGATCATTGAACTTGACCACTCTGATACATTCTGTAACTTGTCATTCCTAAAATTGATGGAAATTGCTTAATTGACACCCGTACGGCAACTGATCTTCTAAGTAATCACTACGTGACAGGGGTGAGCATTTTTTCAAGGAACCATACAGAATCGATTGGTTTGACTTTGGTTCCTCTACTGAATGGGTTGGCTTTGGGACCATACATCGAGAACCAATCGGTTCCGATCCGATTCTCGGTATTGCCTTAAGAACCAACAATGAATTCGGTTACCCTGAATTTTCCTTTTTATTTGAACCAAAATGCACTACATCTTTAAACACTAGACTCCAAAATTAGATCACATTAAAATTTCATCACACATACGCTTCTTCTTCCTTCCTTTAATGGGTAATCGAAATTGAATTTTAAATAATTTTATAAATATTTTACAAATTCATAGTTTTAATGCAACCCAATATTTTATAAGAATTCAAATTTATTGTGACTTTCAAAGTAGTCGGCCATCAAGAATCACGATCCTTAAGAATCACTAAAATAATAGGGCTATTGTTATATGAATTTTTTCAAGAAATAATTTTCGATCGAGATTTTACCGTTTATGCAGTGTTTAATAGTTTATCATTTTTTTCACCTTTTAAAGTTGATCTTGAGATTTGGAGTGAATTTTTGTTTGTTGCTTTGTTTAATAGATTTTTTATATTGTTAGATGACAATAATGATAAGTAGTTTCATACCCTATTTTTGTCTATTTTCAATTTGACAAGTAGTTTCATACTTTATTTTTATAATTTTTTTCAATATCAAGAATCGGACCCGCCCGAACCGAATCGAAACCGGTTGGTACGGTTCTGGTTTGATTCTATAATTGGATATAGAACCAATGACTCCATTTTGAAGATTCACATTGGCATTCGATTCGATTCGATTCGATTCAATTCCTTTTAGAACGGGACCGAACTAGACTGTGCCCACTCCTACTACATGACGCCTTAGAAATGAAAATGGTAAAATGAGAGTCATGGTAATTTTCAACCTATGTAGACAAAAATAAAAATAAAAAAGATAATTAATGGATTGGGTCGATTTAAACAATTAGCCCAATTAAGTTTATTAAATTAAAATGGGATGATTAGGCCTATTACCCTCCAAAAATAACAAATTAGAAGAATACCCTAAGACTAATTAAATTTTCTACTCACGTAGTAAACATGCTCAAAACCCACCTTAGACGTAAGTGGAGAAGATGGAAAACCCATCGACCACGCTAGAGATGAGGAGGTAGTGCTACCCAATGACTCTCCTATCACGGTGTCAACTTTAATCAAAATGTTGTGGCAATACATACCCGGATCCTTTCCCACAAACAAATTGTGAAATGCACACAGACGCAATGGCTGATGGGGACTACAACATGGACAGAGGGTTGTGCAATTCATCAATTTTTTAATTTAATTTGACTATTGTTTTCAAAGCTTATTTATTGGGATCAGGGTTTAGCTAGGGGTTTTGTTTTCACCAACTAGAATTTTTGTAGATATGAAGATGAGCCAATTGATCCCGAACCCAATGTAAGAAGCTGTATTTCTTTTTATGTTTGCATATTATCACTTATAACGTTTTCATGGTCTATCGGCGATTAATTTTATTGTTTTTTTTTTTTTTTGTGGCAATTGATAGGAAGTTGTAGAGTTGGAAGAAGAAAACAATAACAATGAGGATGCTCCGGATGACATTGTAGGCGAAGGCGAAGAGAAACTGGAGGAAGAACATGTTGATTGCCCTCGGAAAACGTCCAAGTATATTACCAAATATGAGCGTGCGAGGATTTTGGATATGCTGGCATTGCAGATTAGGTGGGGTTCAGTTTTATGTTTTTGTTTTTTATATTTAAAAATTCTTATTCCAAATTCTACGTATTTGTACTGTAAACTATGAATTTCGAGGGTTTAATTTGATTGGTTTGCCTTCATGAATGCTATCGATGTGTGAAATTGAATAATTTTACAGCTATCTTATCTTAGATTAAACAAATAGACCGAACAATGTTGCTATTTCTAAATTTATATCCAAAGTCTTAACAAAATAAAATATATACTAATTATTCAACAAGAAAACCACCATGATACTATTTCTATAACTTTTTTAGTGTTTGTCATTTTATTTTATTTTATTGTCACTTTTTTTAATTTGTCATTTTTTTTTAATTTTGTCAGTTTTTGAGTGTGTGTCACTTTTTTATTTTCTATCACTTTTTTTTAATGAGTAACATTTTTTTTTAAAATTTGGATTACTTTTTCGAATTCGTCACTTTTTAAAAAAAATTGAAACTTTTTTGAATTTTTGTAACTTTTTTTTTTTAGTGTTTATAACTTTTTTATCAATCACCTTCTTGATTTCTATCACTTTTTATAAGTGATAAACATCATTTTTTTAAAAATAAAAATGACATTGTATGTTATTTTTTTAATAAAAAAGTGACACTTAACTTTTAAAAGTAGCATTGTGTCACTTTTTCTTATTAAAAAGTGACATCATGACACATTTTTTATAAAAAAAAGTGACATTGGAACACTTAATTTGACACAATATTTTTTACTTCAAAACATCTTTTCATATGATTTTTCAAAAGATCCATAATTTTAAGAATATTTTTGTAAGTTGCCCAATAAAAATCTACTAAGGCCCATCCTAATTTTTTTAAAATCCACAATTATTCAATTATTCTTTCTAATTAAAGATAGTTAGGTGGTTACCAAATTGGCTACTAATTTTCCATGTAAATAGGACCAGAGACCCATAAAATTTTAGAAGTGAAAGTATGAAGAAAATCACGACGTGTTGAAAAAATCTCAAAGCCGGATGAAGAGAAGAAATAATCACAAGCCTAAGTTCGACGAACACCAAGAAGATCACAGTCTTCTTTAAATCAAATCAAATTCAAGTTCAAGTCCCGAAATGCAAATCCAAACCGCAAAATCCAAGTGCCAAACAATCCGAGTTCTCAACAAATAGAATTTTCAACAAATCTCGAAACTCAGGATTCAAGCCACGTGCCCCTCATCTTCAAACATTTAGATCATTAATGAGAGGATCTTGCATTTCTGCAGTTACAAGAAAATTAACATGCACTTGTATTTCTCAAAAATACAATTTGTAACGATTTCTATATTTTTAATACACGAAATTCGTTGTACAACCTATTTATGTCAAAATGTTACCAGACGTATGTTATAGTGGCAAGAAGTACTAAATACTCCATGATCTGGGAGTACTGGAAATTTTCCCCGCAAGTATCAAAGCAAAACTGTTTTCTCTCGCCTGGCTCCTTTCATCACGAACGCATAAACCCCAAAAAAATTTTGTATTCTTTTGTCAGTTTGTCTTTGTGTTCGTATTTCTCCTCTTCTCCGGGGATTTCAGCATTTTGTCAATTCCATTTTCTTTTCTGGGTATGTTTCTTTCAAGAAATTTGCACAATCAATCTTGTGTGTATAAGTGACTGTAATAATTCATTTGTCAGCAGTGCAAGATGATTGATTCCATTGTATCTTGGGTGAACTTTTATTAGCAAGATACAGACTTTTTTGCTTCATGAGGCCGAAAACTCCGGAATTTCATACGTGATTGATGAGCACTTCAATGGTCTTTCGGCAAAAATTAGTTTTTTTCCAAGAATAGTAGTAGTACACAAATTTCATTTTCTTTTCATAATTGGTCGAGTTATGGGAGGAGAAAATCTTGTGGGCTGATTCGAAATATCAAATAAAGACATTCAAAGGGTATAAGTTGGTGGCTGAGATCACTTTTATATTAAGGAGACAATGTTTGACACTTGTTTTAAGAAAAATCTAAATAGGAAAAAACACAGACGACTGTTTCGTAAAAGCATTGTATTCTATAATCATATTTTCACTGTTTTGGGATGCAATGCAGTTGCATGTCAGATAGGAAATGACTTGAAGCCTGATAATTAGGTAAATTCCCTAATCATATATTCATTATCATGCCGAAAATAAATTAATAACAAGCACAGATAGATAAATTCTGGCAAAAAAATGAACACCAATATTATTGGCATAACTCTATATCCAAAAGAATTTCCTAATCCTGAATTCCCTGCTTTTTGTACTCAACTAAGTACACAAGACACTTCAGCTGAACATCCCAAAATGCACAGGAACTTGTGCAGACTTCAACCAAGTATTGCCTTGCAAGAAGGGACCAACAGTAAATTTCAAGGCATCTTCCCTTTTAATCGCGTTGTAACCCGGCCATTTAACTCTGCCAGAAGTACTAGATCCTGGACCTTTGTTGTTGTACTCCGCATAATAGAGAGTCTTCAGGGCGAAGTCACCAGTCCATTCTAGCCAACCCGAGGGTTGAATCAAGTCACCAATCTCCGTTTCCATTACTATGGTTCTCGAGTACTCCTTCCATGGCCTGCCAAGATAACTCTTGATTTTGGCCTTCTCAGAGTTGAGTTTATCATCTGCCAAAATGCGACAGTTTTGCAGCACAATCCCTGTGGTTTCCCTTTTGTCTACCCTTCCTTGAGCTGTAATAATATTTTGCTGGTTGTCCATCGGTTTTCTCACATAGATCATGCAATTCTGGAATATAGCTGCTGCATCACCAAATATGAAATCAACTGTACCAGTAATGTAACAGCTTCGATAAAATTGTCTGTGAGTTTGAGCATATAGGGTATCCTGGTACCCCTCCATTCTGCAATTAAGAAAAATTGAGCGATCAGCCTGCACGCGAAGAGCCACGGCTTGATGCTTTTCTGGACCAGCCGTGTTTCTGAATCCGATAGATTGGGCCATGAATCCATCACCTAATGCAGCTGCCAATACACAGGCGCGATTATTAAGATTCTGAATTATAAATTATGGCCAAAACATGCATTTTCCTTTTCCTAATTACATACCAAATGTTGCAGTTTGGAATGTTGGTACCCCATCAATATAATTTTTCTTGCCAGTGACAATGCTCTTCTGGGATCCATCGCCATAGATGGTAATATTTTCTGTCTTTTTAGTAACTATAACATTCTCTTCATAAACACCTTCTTTAACATAAATAACATATCTGCAATTTTATCACTGATTAAAACCGTCTCCAAGTAAGAAAACGAGAAAATAGAATTCAGTTTACATAAAATTTAAGAAGACGGGTAAAATTTTTTAAAAAAAATGCATACCGTCCTTTATATTTTTGAGGTAGTGCATTTAATGCTGCCGTGATGGTTGTATAGTTTCCACTACCATCTTTTGCCACGGTCATGTTTGGAGTCTGCTTTGGGCCATCTACTTTAAGAATTCTCCGGTCTTCCTCATTTATCCATGTCGGGAATCCAACCTCATATGCTAAAAGATTTCTCTTGAGATTAGGTACTTGAAGTTTGGAAAAGATGGGTGAAATTTGTGAGACAACGGCTAAGGCATTGCTGCCAAGTTCCTTGGCAGTTTTCAAAAGTTTCTGCATTGCAGCCTTCTCCTCTCCATCAGGGAAGCCATCAATACACGTCTGTTGGTAAGACAGTACTGCACTCAACCAATTGTTAATATCAGGCGCTCTCGAGGAAATCTTGCCCAAATCCATGCCCTTAATAGTTGAAATGGAACTATTTAATTCTTCTTTGGCATCTTTCAGAAGTTCCAAACAATCATTAAATGCAGCCTTTTTCAGGGGTGTGTCGAATTTGATGGTCTTGGCACGATCAATAACTTCATCAATCCCCTTGGAAACAACAGCTATTGAGGCCGTGAGAATTTCTTTTGGTTGAGTGGCTGCATTACCCTTGACTGTCTTCAAGAGGCTATACTCACAGGTTTCCTTGTAATCTGTAACTGCACAGACTGCTTTCACAGCCTTTTCTGCTCTGACCACAGGCTTCGGGGCAGAGTGGGCTGCATTCTTCGGTTCCTTATTGGTAGTATCCGCATTTTCCTGATTATAAAAAACCACACCGATTGCAGCAGCAACCACAAGGATGACAACAACACTCGACAAAATAGCAATTGTGATCCTCCTCCTCATCTTCTGTTGCCTCTCTTGCTTACGTCGTTCTGTAATCAGGTCGAAATCCTGGAACGCCATTTTTGCTTATTCACAAATGAGGAAGGAAAAACTCTGCCTTGGCCTTCTTAGACTCAAAAGCCAAGGCAGTAAGAACGTAAAAGTTTTTCCTTCCACCTTCTTTTTATGGTTTTTAATTGTTTGCCCTTTCTTCTTCTTTTTTTAGTAATAAAAATTGTGCAATTTGATTTCATGATTTAGCAAGAGATGGATTGGAGAAATTTCAGGTCCTCTCACTAAAATGGTATTCATTTAAAGGATTAGACAATGGATGATGGAAAATGTGCCTTTAAAACAGATTTGTAGCGATTTTTCTTCTCCTCCTGTGTTTCTCCTTAAATATGTGCCTCCTCTACTATCCGAATCACAAGTTTTCACAAGTACCATCATGCTAAAAGTGCATGTGTGAACTTAAAAATCACCTTTTTTAAGGCAAAGTCAGTAACACGACGGATTTGAGATTAAGAACTTAAAAAGTCGTTAAAAAGAGCGACAGATCAATGGTTGAGTTATTCAATCACAGACATATGGCGACGAATTTGTTTGTATTATCTTTTTGGTTTACTATGATTTCTTGACATATAGTTTTTGTTAGAAACGTCGTACAACTTGGTAGGGATGGCAAAAAAACCCGACAAACCCGATACCCGCGGGGACCCGCTCCGAACGGGGAGAGGAAAACCCGCTTAAACGGGTAATGGGGCTGGGATGGGGCTGAGAATTATTCCCCGAGGCGGGGACGGGTAATGGGGTCCCCGCCCCGCCCCGTTAAAAAAAAAATTTTTTTTTTTTTTTTTTTAAGAATTCAATACTTTAAATGAACATTTTCGTTAGTTCTAATAGAAAATAGCAACTAAAATTATTTGTTTAAATATAATGAATATGGACAATAAAAATAAATTATCAAAAACTAAAAAAAAAAAAAAATTAAACGGGGAATAAACATACCCCCGCCCCGCCCCCACCCCGCCTTAAACGGGGAACGAGGCGGGGACGAGGAATGAATTTCTTAACGGGGCGGGGGACGGGGAGGGTCCCCCGCCCCCGCCCCTCCCCGTTGCCATCCCTACAACTTGGCAACAAAAATGATGAGGATCAAAGGAGCGATAAGAAGACCAGAAAATCTTGAAGTGGAAAAATTAATGTCAAATTCAAACCAAAGGATAAATACAAAATTGTTAATTTGTTATTTGATAGTTGTTATCTATTTTTTGGATAAACACTAGTTATAGAGAGTTTTTAAGCTTATTTTATTATAAATAGGAATAAATGTGCGCTAGGTGCTCCTGGCCTATAGTCATCAATTAGTAATGTTATAATCAAGTCTTTTATTCATTTTTTAAGTTCTTTTCATATCTTCTTCTATTTTAAGGGAATTTTTTTATTTTGTCGAAAATTCGATCATAGACATGTGGTGATGGATTCATTGTATTTTTTTTTAATTGTAATTTCTTGACTTATAAAAATTACGACAACATCTTATGATTAAAGGTTAAAATCCTTATATTTTTAACGTAATGTGGCGTAGTAGTAAATTGCTATGCCACTAGCGATTAGTAGAATATCTGTTGTCCAGACTATCAATTAAGCAATTTTTATCAATTTTGAATGAGATTGATATAGTAGTGAAATTTCAAATTAAATTGAAGTTCAACTGAATTGAAACTAAAATTGCATCACAAAAAGCTGACCGACCACGGATGAAGTTTACCCTCCTTCAGTAGAAAACTGGTATCCGGTAGTATCAAAGGAAACCGTTATCCTCTCCCGCTTGGCTCCTTCCATTACCAATAGACAAACCCCAAAAGATTTTTGTACTTTTCCGCGTCATTGTACTTGTATTTCTCTTCTTTTCCATTTTTCTTGGTCTCACATTTCTGCGTTTTTTCAATTTCATTTCTTTTATCTGTATTTTTCTTTCAAGAAATTTACATCGGCATTCTTGAATGGATGCGAGATTTCAATAATGCATTTGGGGGTAGTGAATGATGAATAATTACATTGTTTCTTTTGCATCTTTGGTAAATTTTTTTAAGCAAGATTGCGACTTTTTTTGCTTCATGAGGCTGAAAAATGTGGAATTTTATACATGTTATTGATGAACACTTCAATGTTCTTTTGTCAAAATTTGGTCTTTTCCAAGAAGAGTTGTAGTTCACAAAATTCATTTTCCTGTCATAATTCGTCTAGTTCTGTAGTTCGATTAAGTAGTGAGAGGAGAAAATTTTGTGGACAGATTCCAAATGCCAAGAAAAGACTTTCAAAGAGGATAAGTTGGTGGCAGAGATTCTTCCTTGAGGATGATGAGAAATGGCTTGGTTTGAAGGATGAGGATATGCTTGATGGCGTGGAGTCGGAGGCGGGCTCGAGTGGTGATGAATTCTCTGAGAACGAAAAGTTTGAGACGTGGAAAAGGCGAGCTGAGGAAATTATAGAGTTAAAGGAAGCACAAGAGAATGCAAAGAATGAGGAGAATAGAAGGTGGGAGGACTGGCTTGTGAATGAAACTAATGGTGAATCATGGGTTCAAGAATCGAAATGCGCAGTTGGAGAACCTTTAGATGATGTAGGAGAAGATTTTAGTGAGCTAATTTCTGATAGAGGATTGATTAAGTCAGTAAGGGATTTGGTTCAAGGCAGAGAATATGGTGACATTCACTATGAAGATCGTTACTTCCGTTATGCTTCATTCAATTCGGTAAGTGATTTCATGACAATTCTTCAAAAGGTATCTAATTTGCTTTCATGCATTAAATTTATTTCTTTTTTATGTTATAATTTATCATTATCATTATCAATCTCAATCTTGGATTCCTTGATCATGAAATATTATAGCATGATAATTGAACTGATATCGAATCAATTGCTAAACTCAAGTTTTGAAGACCACCAACTGGACAATTAGCTTCCTGCACAGTGACACCATGCCTTCAGTGTGGAAAAAGTATACCACATGTAAAAAAATTGTCATCTTACACTAAGAAATTTGAAGCATTCTGAACAAAAGCAGAGATGAAGCAACCATTTTTGTTTGATCTTTATATACGATTAAATAAATAATTCTATGTTTTGACAGGCTAAATTTTTGGCAATATTGGTTTTTGTTCCATGGGCTATGGATTTCTTGGTTCACGACTTTGTTCTTATGCCATTTCTGGACAGGTGATAATTGACACACAATGCATTTTGAGTTCTTTTTGGATCAGATGGAATAAGCTACTTATCTAAATTATCTTGTATCAACTTGGGAATGATTTTTATTTTTTTTTTGATAATTTATGCTTTACCTATGTGGGAATGATATGTAGAAGAAAAGTCATTATTAATAATTCTACACTGTATACTCAAAGAATAGTTTTGTATCAAGTGCATCTAAGAAGGATCCTAGTTCCGTTCCAATTAAATAGCCAATTGTTGCTTTCATTATTGCCAAAATATCAATCGAATTATATAGAATATCAGCATTTTAAACAATAGTACTTTAACGGCCATTTGACTAATTTTATAAAAGTGCTTCTTCAGTCGGAAGAGTTTTCAGAGGAAACTGGTTCAATGTGACTTCCTCTAGGAGCACTTCGGAAATAAGAAGCTCTTTTAGAAATTAATTTCCAAACAAAAATTATTATATAGGAAATGAAAACATAAGCAAAAGTCGTGTCAAACGGGGCCTTAAGTCCATTTATACTGAGAGCACATATGGTTGTGCTTAAAAGTAAGTCAAACTTACATTTAAGTTATTTTTTCAAATATGATTTTCAAAGTTACTTTTTTAGTAACAAAACTTACTTTTATAGAATGTATATCTTAACTTGCTTTTTAGAGAAGTAACTTTTAACCACAGTCAAACACGCTCTGAGTGTACTGACTTTTCAGAGGCCCTATACGTGTTGCCCATATCAGCACAAAGTGGTCCACCAACACCATTACTGTGTAGCTTAATTTGTAACATGTTGACTCCCATGAGCCACTTCCGGAGCAGAACTTTGGTTTCACAGAATGTCTATACATTTGTCATTCATTCCTTCAACAGATAATCGAGAAGCATGTACCTATGCAAAGAATTAAGTAGACCTTCCCTGTAAACTAGAATCTACTTCAGCCAATATGCCCTTATGCACGCTCATCATGAAGTGTCGTGATAAAACCTGTTGGAGGTACCTTCTTCTCGGTTCCTTCTTAACTGAGCTCGGAGAAGGAAGAGATACGAGTGTTATGCTTTTTCAGTCTCCAATTTCTTGATTAGACAATGAGCTACATGGACTTGGTTATGAGTGGTGGGTGTATGCGTCCAAATATCAAATTCATCATGCATCCATGGATCAAGATTTATCCTGAAATTACTCGTCTTCTGATGATAACTAAACTTATTAACTTGAACAGGTATGTCAAGACTGTACCACTTGCAGCTCAGATGCTTGATGTAAGAAAAAATCAAAAGCTTGAAATGGTCAAGGCTATAAAACTTGAGCAAGCACACTACAAGCTGGAAGTAGAGATTGGTAAATCTCCACCTCTTGCTGACGAGGAGCTTTACTTGCAGTTACGACACAAAGCGTAAGATTTACAGTTTTCACAATATTATGTTTTCAACAATGCTATTTGAGGTTGTGCTCATTCCTATAATTTTGATGTGAGAAAAAGCTGGCTAACACGTGAAGAAATTGCTACAATGAAAAATAGTGAAATACCTAGCAAGCTTTTCACAACAGTGGGAAACTCTCTTATCTGTATAAACACTATCAGTTCTCAAAAAGTGTCAAGTGTCGAACCAGGAAGACTCTTACACCACTATCCTCTTACACCACTATCATGTTATTTTGCTGGTTTCAATTTAATGTTCCGTGTACCATAAGTCACTTAATTTTCACTTCACTCTACCGAATGTGACCCACATTGACTTGGCCATTGGAAAGAAAAAACTTCTTAGAACTATAAATCTGCAGTGGATCACAAAAGGGTAAATATCAGTTTCTTCATTCAAGTTCTGAAATGATTTATTGATGCAATCAGGTGACTGGAGCATAGCTGGTGAACATTCACTTCGACTTCTTCAGAGAATTTACTATAGCTTCCATTTCAAAGGATAAAGAAGAATAGATTCTAGTTGTTAACATTGTAAAAAAACCTTTTTTGTATTAATGCTATATAAGTTCATCATTGATTTCTTTAAACAGCTCAAATAATTCATTATCTATATTATGTTAGCATAACACATGATTTGAAGATGAAGTTTGTCTGTTATTGTAATTTATCCTGTTAAAATAAACAAGTAGGTGAACTTGCATTATATCCTGGAATCCACTGTTTTCTCAAATTATCGTGGTTCTACACATTGTTTCTCATTGCAAGTCTTTGTCCTTTTACTTGTCACATAAAAGGTTTCCTAATGCGCATATCTAATTTTCAATTTACCATTTATTTAGTCAATGCTAAAATTATTTGTCTCTATGTTGTTTCTCTGACAGGTTAGAGCTGCGAGATGAATGGAGACTAGAGAACCGTAAAGCATTTTCCAATATCTGGTCAGATACGGTGTTTGGGGTTTCATTGTTCATCTTTTTATACTTCAACCAGAGTAAAGTGAGTTGTCATAATTATTCGTCAACCTTTTCTGAATTCTTACAACCTTTTTTCTGAACTATGATATTCAGCCTCTATTTTTTTTTTGTCAGGATTGCTAGAACACCGCAGTCAATTAACTAATGATCAATCAAAATGGTTAAAAATAATAATAATCAAAGTAAGGTATTCCAAGTTTGTAGAATTATTTTAATATTTTCCTGTTACTTGTAGAACTCTTTCCTTGAAAGGTGGAAGACAAAAAAAATAAAAATAAAAATAAATCTTGATGCTTCTAGTTTGATAGTGACCCAAAATAGTTGTGTAGAGCAAAAGATTCTCTTGGAAAAGGCAATGGATTTTTGTAATCTTTTTCTACAGTTCAACTTTTGCAATCACGAAGCAAATTTACATGCTTATTGTACACATCTGTAACATATGTATCTGACAAAATAAACTTGTAAATGTTGTGATTAGTCTAATACGATATTTGTTTATCTATTAGGAGAGACATGGGATGTTAAATATGGTATCCTATACGGAATCTCTGAGGCATTGTATTACCGTAAGGCATGATAAGACGGAATCGTTAATATGATCTTGTTTATAGCTTTTGTACCAGATATAATTTGTTTGATTCACTGAATCAATAATTTACTTGACAAGAATGCAACTGGTATTGAAAACAGGTACCCCCTCCCCCTTGATAATTGACAGTGTTGCTTCTTTCCTTCTATTTGGAAAACCGATAGGCTCTATTGAGAACTTGGAAAATATAAGGAAGAAGAGAAAAATCAAGGATATTATATTTGTTAGATGAACATGAAAACTAGGAAGAAATGAAAGTGTAAGTGAGAGCAACTTTTGCATTTATGCACATCTTTTTATTTTTTTTAATCTCATCAACCATGATAAAAAAAAAAGGTCAATTTAATTAACCTGGAGAGAAATTACTTTCCTTTTCTTTTTCCGCAATGGATTCCAGTTCATTGAAGTCATGACAATTACTTGGACACTCTAATTTGGGTGTATTCCATAATCTGTTCTCTAGGGAATTTTGGTGTTCTACTAAAGGACTCAGATAACATGAACACCACTTGCATGTAGTTAACCAGAAAATGCTAAACCTCTGGTGTTCTTAGGTCTGTAGAAGATTGCACATCAAGATGACTAAATTTGACAGTTACTTATTCTCTCTTCTGCAGTTACAATCTTACTGGGGAAAATTTTTAAGTGTAATAGAATGACACACATTGTTGGAAGCAAATAATAAAGTGGCACAAGGGAAAATAAGTGAAACAGCCTTGGTGTACTATAGGAGCTCACTGTCCTTCAATGAATGCGTGTTAGGTGGTCCTAACTCCTAATTGTATGAACTACCCTAGTGTTTAAGATTCTATGGGGAAATTGAATGGACCTACCCCTCCTAACACATGGAAAGGAAAATCATGCAGGCTGTAAAACCTCAAGGCTTAACACTAATTCTTAAGTAATAGTTTGGAAGGAGATGTTAAATCACCATGTCTTCTTTATGTTATTATATCTGTTTGGCCTATGCTTTAACATATATGATTTAGCTCAGGCTATTACTTCCAAATGGCATTTATTTACTTTTGAATATCTTTTTTGTTTTATATCCTACTCCTGCAGGTGGCCTTGCTGAAATTCACAGGTTATAAGATATTGAGTAACATTTCAAACACGGGGAAGGCATTTCTTATAATACTTGTCACTGATATTTTTTTAGGGTAACGCTCACTTTTCAGTTCTACATAATATCTCACTACGCATTTTTCGAAAATTGGTTTTATTGCTAAATGTGGAAACTTGGTAATTGGTTAATAGCTAAAGATTATGCAATCAATGCTTGTACTGTAGTTATTCAATCGTGCAAGTAGCCTGCTCTACAAACCTATAATTTTCATTTGATAGATAGTCATGCCTTTATAGTTATTATGCCTGCATTTATTTGTCAAGAAATCTGAATTATAAAAGGACTGTGCTTGTTACATTCTATAGTCTCTGGATGTTGGTGTAGTTTGTATTTTTTTTTTCTTTAAATGTCATCAGCCTCTCTATTGGAAGTTAATGCTCTTTTATAATTGACCCCGGGAATTAAACAATCTCCACACCTTGATGTCATAGTTTTTTTAGTTCGAAATGATAAATTTATGATTTGTAGGTACCATTCTGAATCCGGTTGGCAGACTTTGTTAGAGGTTTTGGTTGAGCATTATGGGCTTGAAGTGGATCAGGCGGCTATAACAATATTTATCTCACTAGTTCCAGTTATCATTGATGCTTGTGTGAAGCTTTGGGTATGTTTCCTATCTATATCTTTTTTTAATAATAAAACTTTTCCATGAGTCCACTTCATGGGAAGCATGCAACTTTTTGGTAATTGTGTCAAAACCATTCCAGTCCTTTTGGCTATTGAAGTTGGAGAGCCTTAGTCTATATAAAAACCACACATTGAAAGCCCATATTTTCGATGATATGAGATTCAAGTTTCATACCTTACAAATGGGAACCATGACAATACACCACATTCCATGATCCCCGCATCCACGTCGAACTAGCTTTGCACTAGCCCATGATTAGACCTGGACGAACACTGCTATATCGAAGTCACCATCCACGTGGCTCGATTGCAATTGGGAGATATGATGCCTGCTCTGATAATATTGATATAGATCTCAGGAGAGCCATACTTCAAAAACTAATGTTGATATTGGAGAGCCCAAGCCTGTATAAATCACACACCGAAAGTCTATATTTTCGATATGGGATTCAAGTCCCATAACTTACAAGAGAATCTACCGTTGATATAGATATTAGGAGAATCACACTTCAAAAGCTAGTTGTTGAAGTTGGAGAGTCGAAGTCTATTAAACCACATAAAGCCCATACTTTCGATGTGGGATTCAAGTCTCATACCTTACAATGAGAATCTACCAATTGATATATATCTTAGGAGAGTCATATTTCAAAAGCTAGTTGTTGAAGTCGGAGAGTCCAAATCTATTAAACCATACATTGAAAGCCCATACTTTCGATGTGGGATTCAAGTCTCATACCTTGTAATAGGAACCATGACAATCTATCACGCTTTGCGATCTCCGCGCCCACATTAAACTGGTTTTGCACTAGCTCATGACTAGTCCTGGATGAACACTGCTATGCCAACGACACCATCCGCTCTACTCAATTGAAACCGGAAGATGTGCCCGCTCTGATCCCATCAATATAGATATTAAAAGAGTCGTACCTCAAAAGTTAGCTGTTAAAGTTGAAGAGTCCAAGTCCATATAAACCACACACCGAAAGCCATTCTTTCGATGTGGTATTCAAGTCCCATACATTGCAATGTGACCATGACAGCCACTCACTGCATAACACAATCTGACCAACAAATTTAGCAAGAGAGAACTCAATACATCTTAAGTTACCTGAAAGATTTCCCATTTTTTAATTCATTAACTTCGTGGTGTTCTCTGTGGCTGAACTATTAGACAAACTGAACTCGTCAAATATATACGGATGCTTTGTTCTTTGTATATGGAATAATGGACCTACCTGCTGGATATGCCACTTACATCTGGGATGTCCATTTATGAACAAATATACTGTTAAGAATAACTTAAAGGTCCAACAGTCTGGAATTCGTCTGTATTAAGTAATTTAAGTTGGTGACTTTATGCTCATTCACCGATTACCATTAGACGTTGGACTTTGCGTGCTGATAGTATTGGAAAAGAACATTAGGAATCTAGTTTTGAATTGGTTGATCTAGAATTAAGTTCCTCGTGGTTTTTATTGCCGGTTGACCTCTGAAGCATATTTTTTCATACAGCCAGAGAAACCGTACAGAAGGTTTTAAATGAATATCAACTCATTAAATTGACGAAGCTTTATCGGTACTATATTATGCATAAAAGTGAATATATGCAACTTAATCTGGAAAATAGAATTAATATTATTATTATTTATTATCTTCTTAATGATGAATTTGAGTACTATATGGTTGAAAGAGAGTCAGATTTTTCCATTAACTGATTATAAGGTATGCCAGATAAGAAACGACAGTTAATACCTTGGTAGATAGGGCATACAATTTACTTTATTCACACTGATTTTATGCAGTAACATTTTTGTATCTATCAGAGAAATAATAAAGAAAATAAAGGATTTTTCAACTCTCTTTATCTTCCATATGTTTATGTTTATTAGTCACGTCTATATCTAAATTCAAGATTTCATTTTAGGCGTGATTTATAGGGAATCATCTTTCCATGAATCAACTTGATTAATATAGGAGTATCCTCTTTCTTGAAAATGTCTAAATTGCTTAGATATTTTTTCCATAAAGATTACTAAATTAATCATATCCTTTCTATATATTGTATAATTTAAGTATAATGATTTTAAGTTGCATATTATGGTCATATTTGTGAAATTATAACCCAAGGATAAAACATCAGGCAAGTGGCCTGAAAAGCTTGATGTTATATTCTTATGAGCAATAACCAAGTTGAAAACAGAGATTAAAATGACATGAATTTACACCAGAGGAAAAAGGCAAAAGTATATGAGAATCCACCTCTGTACAAACCACCATTTGACCTTTTTGCAAGCACACGATGCATTAAGGAAAGGCTTCGAATTTTTGAGTCACTTCCCCTTTACATCTAATTTGCAGAATCTATAGTGGCACTTCAGTTAGTATTTCTTATTTGGGTTCTCATGCATGCATAATTTAGTTCCCTGGAAAAAATTTTGAACCGAAAATACGTGATAGGCTAGCGTTTTCATGTTGTTAGCTCCTAGAGGAACTTCTACTTTTATTGTTTTCAATTCATTCAAAATCAGTTCAGAAATCACTTCTCTGTTGTTCAGAAAGGGGCCCGTACAAACCCTAATATGTTGCCTAATGCTTGTTTTCCAGTTATTTAAGTTTCTTCCAAGGCTATCCCCGTGGGTGGCAAAAATTTTCCAGGAAACGAAGAGACACTAGAAAGGTTTTGTATTCTTTTCTGCTCGGTTTTTTCTCCAGCTGAGAAAGAGCCCTGCAGACGGAGTGAATATTCAGTTCCTCTATTATTTTCACTTAGTAACTATTCTTTTATAAGTTGTAACATGAGATGAAAAATGATCAAATATCAATATCAAAGTAAACTTCTTTAGATTAATCCGAACTGTAATTACACAGGTTGAATGTAAACTGTATCCATGTATCATCTTTTCTTCATTTTCTTGGTTATCTTTTCCCCTACTCCCTAGAAAGCATGTACATACGTTAAACTACTTACATGGCATACTTTAGGTCTCTCGAAATTCGATTCTGTTTTTTACAGGCTTTGCTTCTTCTAAGCTGACCTCTTGTTTGGGATTACTTATAAGCTATGGGTCCTACGGAATGTGGATTAATAAGTGAGTATTAGGTTGAATGTCGTGCAAAGTATTCAACTTGCTGATGCAGCAAGTTTTTAGATCTTATGACACACTGCCTTAATTTTATAATTTATATTTACTATGAGGTCGGGATTTTGCAGATCCATAAAAAACATAAAAAAAATGCCACTCAAACAGGGACAGGTGCTGCATGTAAGTTTTTTTTTTTTTTTTTCCAAACTGTCCAGTGATGTTGCACCACGTGTCCTCCTGTTTTTAATCTTTGTTACTGAGCCTATTTCTATAGCATGATTGGAAAACCAAACTCCTTTCACAGGGGCTTGTAGATTAGGCCATCAAGACAGACACCACCTCCACATCTTATGACATTTGATTCATTGTGACTTGAAGTATCAACCGTCAAAAATAATGATTCTTGACAAAAAAAAAACGTGAAAGGTTTTAGGTCCCCCCACCCCCAAGCATTATTTGTGTGTGATAAAGTTTTCTGTAGATTATAAGTTGTGGACTACATGAGATGTATGAATAAAAATAGATAAAAGTTGTTACTCCTATTGAATGTGTGGATAAAAGTTTTATTTGACTAGCTCGTAAGCTTGAAGAAGCTGTGCGAAACATACTCTATTTGATCACAACACCAGAGCACCTTCCTGAAAGATTACAGTAAAATCAAGAACGTGGTCCTTGTTCTTCACTGAACACACTCAACATGGATATAAAGAATCAAGAAATGCTTCTATCCAGTTTCTTGGGATTTCAGTCCATTAATTGGTAATCACTTGCAGTTCGTTTCTATATCTTGCAAGAGTAGTCCAAGAAGAACAACTCTCAAACTCAAGAGGAACTCATATAATAATTGAGTAATGCTATGTAGTCCCACCGAGGTTATAATTGTACTAAATGTCTGTGAAACTTCGAAAGAAATATTTTCTGATGTTTTTTGAAATATTCCCCAAGGAATATTCTTCTCATGTTTCACTCCTCTCTACTGTAAAATTTATCTTTCGTGACTAGTTAGCACTTTGCAGGGTTAGAACTCAACTTTCTAAATGGTGGTCATTGAACTTTAAAAACTTTTCTTACTGCCACTGAATTTACTAAAGTGTAATCTCATACATCACTCAATTACTTACCATTTTTAAAGTTAAAAGATTTCACAAAGTGGAATACCTTCAACTTTAATATATTTCACGTCACGAAAATTGTGAGTGACGCTTGTTTTCAAATCTCTGAGTTCAATAGCAATTAGAAAATGGCAACTAGAATATTTAACCCGTACATTGATAGTAAAGTAAAGTTGTCCCAAGAGAAAATTTGAGCTACAATGATAGCTCCTCTTCAAGTCTACTTAAAACGCTGTGTAGTTTGTTTAGAGACTCTGCTATAAATTGGTAGAAATCTAAGGGCTGTGTTCCATTGGAAACTAACTTCCCATTTTTAGAGATTCCAGGTCATTTTGCATAGCTGAGTTTACTCATTACTCCTTAGAATAGTCTATTAGGTCTTTGGAGTTGGGACCTCAATAATTATGATAGACTTGTTAGTTTTTCTAATAGCAGAACGAGTACGGGTCTCATTTTAACTCCCTTTGGAAGTATTACATTTGGTATAATAGAAACTACGTACTGTTAACTCACAAAGTATATGATATCGTAAAAAGTTAGAAAGTGACACTTAATTATCTTTCTACAAAAATTGTTTATGCTATAAATTAGTCAAATTTTGCTAACTTAACTTTCTTTGATGGACTGATTCTTGTAAATTGTGCATTAGAGTTTAAATTAACTACAAGAAAACTAAAGGAACTTGGTGAACTCGATTATTTGAATGTTACGAGTTCCAATTTCACTTCGATTTAATAAATTGCACATTTGACATTACTGATTCATGTTGCGAAAGTGCTGCATTCAAATCAACAAACATTCATTCATTCATGATGCCACAAACCATAAAAGTAATTTTTTTTATCTAATATCCAATCTAGAAATTTGTTACTATGAGCAAATATCACGGTTTATGGACAGTGATACAATGCAAAATGCTTTGAAATCGGTATTGGAAAGTTATATTTCCAACAAGTTTATGGTAAAAATATTTTTTTATTTAGTTGAAGCTACTCTAATTTTTCTGAACAATGTTCTTTGTAGTTGGCGACTACAGTAATCGCCCTACATGACATCCTATGTAGCAACTTGTTATTTGAAGTATTAATTTTCTTTAATTTTGTTTTCTCAAATAATAACCTAATGCCTCAATAACAAATTGATACATGGGATATAATGCAGTCGTTGGCCATTTACAACATTGCTCTAGTTTTCTTATCTTATCCTAATATGTACTCCTATGTGGCCATTAACCCCTAACAGCATGCTCATTTGATTATATATATATATATATATATATATATATGAAAGTTGAGTAAGAAACAAAAATCGTGTTTAGTGACATAACTAAAATATTTTTATGAGTGACTACGAATAGTCGAAACATTTTTTTGTCTTTTATTTTTGTCGCCGACAGTTAGCCACGAAAGTATCGGCTCTATATTATAATAAAGTAATTAATAAATATTCTTATTATTCTCAAATATCTCTAAAATTCATGTTCCTTCATCGTGATCATAATATGATATATATGTTGTCTCGAACTTGCTGTCCTCTCCCATTTTCTAAGAAATTATGTGTCAAGGAATAAAAAATTTATTGGGGGCAATAAATTCAAAACTACATATCTCAACTCCATGTTGTGTGAAATATTTTCGAGGCTCGTAATCACTTTCAGAGTCACTCTCCCATTTGGAATATATATATGTCATTATAGGTTCCTTTTAGAAGCGCGATTAGTACCTTGTAAAACTAGTTCATAGTTAGATATAATCCATAACTAATTGTGGTTCCAACCAGATCCTAGTCACACAAGTGTCTTTCACTAGAAATTTAAATTTTCTGCCATAGCCATTGTTGAGTATACCAATAAGGAAAAATAACAATAAAGCATGTAATATATTTATACTTACAGATAACTAGAGTAACCTAACATTAATCTTTAGCTTATGAATGCTTCCATTCGCAGCGACTTCGAACTTGATGATGAGTCTACTAGATACCTCAGGACACATGCTGAGCAGCCGGAGTCTCTAGATGAGATAAGATTTTATTTGTACTTTTTTTCATTTTTATTTTGACTTTGGGAGGTCAACCATAGTCCCTCCTATGACTATTTTTCTTTATTACCCGTTTGGTGCACATTAAAATGAGAGAATGCATTTTTTAAGTGATGTGATGTGAAATATGTGGTTGAAAAAGAAGGAAAAGTTATTGATGTGATATAAAATATTATTTTATTGAAGAATGTGTGGTTGAAAATGAGTAGAAGAATGAAAATGAAAAAAATAATGTGGATCAAACAGGGGCTAATAACCGTACGGTATGATAAATAAATTGCAAATAATTTCATTTTTTCTCGTCTTACATGTTAAACAAGAAACTTAAGATTTTTTTTATTTTTTTCTCATTTTTGCTTAAGGATGACATTATGTAATAAAATAGCATATTTGAAACTGAGAATCAAGGCTGTAGATATAAATGCTAAATTTTATTGAATGGGTCAACAACACATTGGGGCTATTAAACTTAAAGAATCGTGGAGTTCCACTTATGCATTGTCTTTTCCTGAATGCGCAAAGGGCTGAAGTCCCATCATTTTACATGTGCCGATGTTATGGACTAGAATGCTTTAATATCGGTTTGTTGTAAGAAAATAAGAAATTATAGTCACAGTATGAAGTTGTTAGAAAACAAACAAGATATCAGAATTACACTGATATTACTTTGCTGAGAATTCGGCCAAATAATCAAAGAAGAGAAAATATGGACAATATGAAAATAATAGATCACACAACAAACAAGATTATTGTGGAAGAATAGAATTTATTATACCAAAAAACTAAAATTGTCTTTATAAGATTTGATTCTTTCAATCTAAATCTAAATAATTTTCTCAAATTTATAATGTATACAACAATAATTTAATTGTTATGTTGAGTCTTCAATAAAAATACAAACGAACTTCTCCATCAACAATTCCAACTGAAAATATTCTTCATTTCTACTACCTCAATTAGGAGCAAATGTGATCTAATGACGCCCCTTCAGGGGTAGCCGAGTTGGTGGAGCAGATGAACGCGGAGACCAAAAGTTATGAGTTCGAATCCCCTGCCAATACTTCCTCGGTCGAGTCCGTCGCACTGGGCTTGCCTAATGGGTTTACCTCTCATGTGTGGTTTGCAGGATACTACGCATGGAGCGAGGTTTACCATTGCGCATTCACAGTGCTCAGTCCTCCGCCCCTTCGGGGTGGTCAGGGCTCCACGGCGGGTAGCAGCTATGGGTTCCTACGTTAACAAAAAAAAAAGGGTGATCGTTACAAGGTTGAAACAAGCCTTGTAACAGAATCACAACTGAATGTATTAAAAGAAAGATCTTAGATAGAATCAACACCCTTAACTGCATTCAAATCATCAATAAAATCAGTATAATTGTACCTATATGGATCCTTATGGCCAAAAATGGATCTACTTCTAGCAATTGAATATAATGACACCGTTGATAATGGTGGTAAGACGGATTTACTATTATCTTCAAAATTCAATTGAGATGTATTCTTAAAAGAAGACTCCAAATTAAACTCCAACGATATAGAAATCAACTTTAAATCCGCCAGAGTTCTTAAAATACATTGATTACTTGAAAATTCTATATCACTCTGCAAGATATACAAATGGGATTTTTTTTGTCCCATCAGCACAACAAGGGCCCCTTTGATAACTTCAAAACTTTATCTTCAACAGTGTATCTGTACCCTTTTAAATCAAAAGTACTTAAAGACATAAGATTTTTCTTCAAATTTGGAATGTGTCTCACTACATCAAGTATTCTAACCATCCCATCGAACATCTTTATTCTAACAAGACCAATATCTTCTATCTAAAAAGGTGTGTTATTATTAGTCATCACAACACCTTTTGAAACTTCTTTATATACTAAAAACAATTCCCGATTGGTTACATATGAAAGTGCAAGCTGTATCCAAAATCCAAATCTCATTAGGTTTGGAGTTTTAATCAGACATAAGTAGAAGCTCTCTATCACTGCTAGGATTTTTTTTCAATACTTGCTTCTCCTGAAGTTTCTGATTGTTAACTTGCAGTTGGCTTTGATTTATTTTGCAACTTATAGCAATCATTTACTAAGTGTCATTTTCTTGCAATAATTATAAAATTTGAAGTTAGAGTTTGACTTGCCCTTCGAACAACAACTATGAACAATAATACCATCTCCATGATCCCCAGATGTTACAAGATGCTTTATCTTCTACTTTGAATATAGAGCATCATAGACTTCTTCGATGGTGGGAGTATCACGACTATATAGTATCGAATCTCAAAAACTTTGATACCAATTGTTATGGATTGGAATGCTCTAATATCAATTTGTTGTGAGAAAATAAGATATTAAAACCGTAATATAAAATAAAGATCACAAGAATACAAGAATAAAATAATTTGTATAGAATTGAAATTTTATTATAATATGGAAAAATAATACAAAGATTATGTGTTTACAATATTTCTAACTTCTTATGGGAAAAAACCAACCCTCAACTAAATTGTGAAGAATAGTCAAATATATATATAAGAAACAAATAGGGGACGTCAAACCCTTATAGTAGAGTTGTAGTTGAAGCAGAATGTCAAAAACGAAGTCCAAAATGAAAAGGAGACCAAAACTACGCAGGGAGACAAAATAGGTGGCACCGCAGTGCCAAACGCCGTGGCGCCCACTCTCGAATCCTTTACTCCAAAAACTTGATTTTTCTTCATCTCGAAGTCCTCTTCAAGTCCTACACAAATTCCTACTCCCAATGGGATTTCAAGTAGAATTTCAATTAAAATTCGCAAAGTAAACTTAAATAGGATTTCACAATAGCATTCCAAATAGAATTATTCTTAATTAACCCTTTAATTAGAACTTTCAATTATATTCAATAAAGAATTCGAGTGACACCCTAATTCTAACTGTGAGAAATAATCCCTCGAGAAACCTTGATTCCGGGCTCAGAAAACAACCAAATAAACACCACACTACCAAGGCTCGACCCAAAACTCCTACACCCTGTTGCTCCAAGATTTACATCCCCACAAAGGATATATGGTGGTGGTGATATGCAAGCCCACACAGGGGGAAGAGAAGAGAATAACAATGGGAAAACTCACTAGGAAATCCACCAAAATCGGCTGCCTCTTTCTCTCTCGGTTGTCTCTCTCTTACGACTCATCTCTTGCACACCATTTCACACACACACACAAAATGGCTGGAATGGGGACAATATAAAAGGGGTCAATTAGGTCACTTAATTTTGGGCCAAACACTCCTTCCAAAATGGGCATATGTCTACTAAATGGGTTACCAAATAATTCTCACAACTAACCACATAAATGGGATAACAACATAACCATCCAAACCTAAACTTGGGCCATCCAAAAGTATATGTCGTTTTCGAGTTGAGCCAAGTATATGATGTAGATAAATTTTCGACAACTGTTTTACATCATCACCCAAATTTATTGGGTATCAAAACCCAACAAATCTCCACCCTTGATTCCCAATAAATCTGCAAGCAAACAAAACACAAACTTTATACTTGCATAATCAAGGTAACCAATAAAATTGGTATCGCAGACCTTACCTCGTGTTTCGAACCTGAAACACATACCATACATGCTCCATATACTCACTAGGGCTAAAATCATTGACACTTAAGTAGAAGCAGATAATCACAGCAATCAATCAAGAGCAAATAAACATGCGATGGAGATATCATATATAGGATAATACATAGATCTTTTCAAAACATGTTCACCAAGTTAATCAACACACGGTCAACACATATGTAACAAATGCACAAATGACCTCACGAAAAGATCTCACCACACTTATCATATCCCATTACGTGTTGCTCGCACCTCGATAACACATATCTCGTCTCATCGCCTACCATGCTCACTATACTAATCACTCAAAAAAAAATGTCTAACTGGTAAGCTTCTATAGATCTTAAGTTCTTGAGATAATCGTCTATCACCACATCAATTCTCCCAACCTACGTGGCTAATGGGTCTCTACTTAACAGAAGTGATAGAAGTGTATCTCTCGCACTCCACTTAATCAGGGTCTCTTCAAAGATAAAGGATTTCAACATTTAATCACCTCTCCACTCGTGATCCAAATGTCACAATCCACATCCCCGGTACAAGCCACCAATGTACTCGTATCTATACTCCACCTTACCAAAAGACATACACACTGCTAATGCATCACAAACCCATTATGACAAATCAACACCTTTTGGCGACCACAAAGGTTAGGGCTCAATTTAAATTGACTCACGCACCACAAAATTACTCAATTACCAATGCTCTTACAAATCCACAGAATTTATCCCACAAAGGAAAATGTGAAGGTAGCACTCACAAAGAGAATATAAGAAACAGTTGATTATTTTACTGCACTCACAAAAGATGTTCACAAAGAGAAAAAACATAACATTCACGTGGCTACCCGTACGCCATAGATATCAACCAACTATACATGCAAACACATTACACAAAGTAATAAGATCACTTTAATTCATGTCATTACACACATCAAACATATTGAAAATGTAATATATCACCATGCAACAGAATTAAGTGGTCACACATGCAGAAAAGGTTACACACAAATGCTTGTGCAATAACTAGGTTTAATAAATCTCACACAGGTTATCACTTGACCCAATGACAGAATTCGCCTCAACCATGTCCAAATTTTCGTTTTGCCAAATTAAAAAAAACTACAATTTTCATTAAAACATGCACAACTCATAATGTTTTGTCATTTTACCCAAAAATGCATAGAACACAAAATGCAACCAACAACGAACACAAGTAAAGTACCAACACAGTTCACATAGAATAGTCAAGTAAACTTTCCTAAGGTCACGTGTAATACTAATTATGAAAAAAATTTAATTGGCAACTAATTCACATAGAATTCAAAGCAAATAATTAACAAGTAATTCTTAGGTTTAGTAACAGACAATCATTACCCCTTCACGGTAATCTCAAATCTAACGTCACCCCCACACGATAACTTCTAATGCGAAAAGTAAATCGTTACTCTACACGATAACAATAACTGCAATAATAAAAGGCAAAAAATACGATACCGAGCGGACCACATATGAAGGTCCGTAAATATCAAGAGCTACGAATTCACCACTTTGGGACTACCGTAATCCGCCCTAAATCTTCCGTCAACACGAAACGGCACCGGCACATGAACGTCCAAATGCAAAATTTTCCTGATTTTACCGTATTGCTTGAAACTGAAATTCAACAACACCGTAGGGTCCATATCATCTCCAGAAACATTCTGTCTGAAGAAGTCTTTGCCAAAATTTGGCCCAAGCGCCATCGTCGGCGCTACGCCTGGGCCTCACATGCCGACGGACGCGCCGCCGCGGGCCTCCCAGCTACTCCTCCACCTACTGAGTCCGCTGTGGTGTCCGTTTCTCTACTAGACCTCTGGTTTCATAGGAGATCAATGAAACAGATCCGGCAGAGATCTTTCAAAAACAACACAGATTTTCCTCCTATTTTTTTGGTTCGATTCTGGTCTTTTTCCATCCCCTTTTTGCCCCCAAAAATCACATATTTCTCATCAACACAAGCTCTGATACCATTTGTCAGAAATAATCCCTCGAGAAACCTTGATTCCAGGCTCAGAAAATAACCAAACGAACACACACTACCAATGCTCAACTCAAAACTCCTACACCCGGTTGCTCCAAGATTTACATCCCCACAAAGGAGATATGGTGGTTGTGATATGCAAGCCCACATAGGGAGGAAGGAGAAGAGAATAACAATGGCGGAACTCACCAAGAAATCTACCAAAACCGGCTGCCTCTCTCTCACGGCTCCTCTCTTGCACACCATTTTACACACACACAAAAAAGGCTGGAATGGTGAGAATATAAAAGGAGTCAATTAGGTCACTTAATTTTGGGTCAAACACTCCCTCCAAAATGGGCCTCAGTCCACTAAATGGGCTACCAAATAATTCCCACAACTAGCCACATAAATGGGCTAACAACATAACCATCCAAACCCAAACTTGGGTCATCCAAAAGTATAGGTCGTTTTCGAGTGGAGCCAAATTTATGGTGTCGATAAATTTTCGACAACTGTTTTACATCATCGCCCGGATTTATTGGGTATCAAAACCCAACACTAATATTTGATGTATTTTGTCCTCGCCAGAATGGAAAAGGGAAGAATCCACATGAGGGGTGGCGTGGCAAATTGAACAAAATTCGTGTATTTCAAGTAAAAAAAAAAAAAAAAGAAATGTCATCTTTTCTTTTGCCAGTAAGAGATGTATCAATGTTTTAAAAAGACGGCTAAAGTACAGCTAAAAGGGGACAACAAATTTCAATTCACTTACGCATCCAATACTGATGGCTATATAATTAGCTCTTAAGCTATGAGTTGCACCAATTCATATTTGATCAAGCAAGCCGAAACCTCTCAAGCTTTTGATATTCCTAATTAACATTGACCGCATACAGTTCAAATTTGTAAGAACGGCATCTTAAAAAAAATGCAACAGAGCATGAGAAAGAACCAACCAATAGAAACATCGCACGAGTAGAACATGAACCTTCAAGGTCAACTCCATTACAGTCTCTGATAAACCTCTTCTCACTACTATAGAGTCGCTACAACCATTGGACTACAGTTGGTTGCTCCAAGCAAATTCACACCCCTTCCATATAAGCAATCAATTTCTCTGTTAAAAGTGATGCGTTCTTCGAATACAAGTTAGTAGTGATAATAGTAGATTTCATCAGAGTCTAAAGTTGTTTTGAACAGTAAAAAATGTTGTTCAATACTTCTAAAAATCTAGTAATCTATGTTACGACTTCAAATCGCTTTTTCGCAACACGCTTAAATGGTAATGGGATGCCCATCCGTTGTCATTTAGCTACTGTTTTCTCTATCTGTCTATGTTGCCTTCAAGATGTTAAATTTGTGTGTTACTCTTCTAGGCCCTGGAGTAATCTTTATAATCTGTTTTTTCTAAGGGAACACCAAACATTTTGCTACCTACTCTACATATTGATTTCTTCAAGTAAAGGAATTTACACGACGCCAAAATTTCTCCTACGTGTTTAAAGCTTGACCGCCAAAAATCCTTTGCTTTATTAAGCATCACTATCTTTTGGACTAGTTACGAATCTCTCTTAGTGACTTAGTCAATTGTGTTAGGTCCTCATTGTTCTTGGAGTTTAACTGGCTTTTTCAACTTAAAATATCAAGAATTGTCTTAAAATGTTATGATCATTCGATGAGTATCTGGGCTGGAGACCTGGTTTTTCACAAAGGCAATGTTTAGAGAATCCCTTTTGTTAATAGAGTGGAATTCAAAGACGGCAACAGGGTCGGGCTGGGATTGTGTCGAGCCAATTGAAATCACTCAACAGGCAGGGGCTTCGCTTCAAGAGATTGCGAGGAAAAAAGACATGGACATAAAATTTTTATGGAATGGTTTTGAAGGTGGTTCTTCTTCAA
Source organism: Fraxinus americana (assembly GCA_035079005.1). Taxonomy (NCBI): domain Eukaryota; kingdom Viridiplantae; phylum Streptophyta; class Magnoliopsida; order Lamiales; family Oleaceae; genus Fraxinus; species Fraxinus americana. Next base: position 445,257 of record CM068726.1, read on the forward strand.
GAAGTCCTTTTGTATCAGCAGGTTCTTTGCCTGTAAGCAATAAATTAGACGAAAACTTTATCGGGGTGGAGAAGATAAGTGGGAGCTCAGGCAAATCGATTATTAGTTCAGAACTTGGAAAACAGAAAATACATGGATCGGCATCTTCAATTCCAGTGTCTAGTATTGCTACAAAAAGATCGAGGACGTCTTATCAGAAAATGCAGAATCCCAGCTGCCAAGTTGAAGGGTACAATCTTGATCTTACATTGGCAAAAGATTATCACCGGCGTCATAGAATCTGCGAAAACCATTCCAAGAGCCCCAAGGTAATAGTAGCTGGAATGGAAAGGCGGTTTTGCCAACAATGCAGCAGGCAAGTTTCTCCGCATTCTGCTTTTCACTAATTCAACACATGTTTAGTTACAAGTTTTTTTTTTTTTTTTTGACATAACACTGTCTGTTTGATAATTTGAAAGATTCCATGGCTTGTCGAAGTTTGATGATAAAAAAAGAAGCTGTCGAAGGCGTCTCTCTGATCACAATGCCAGACGCCGTAGGCTGCAGCCTAAGTCGATCCATTTCAGCTCATCAGGTTATCTTCTTCATTATATGGTGTTCTTTAAATTTAATTTTCAATTTAGATTTTCTCATCTTTCATTTTAATTGGCTTAGTAAATACAAGTAATTCCTGTTTTCTGATCTGATCAGAGAGGACATCACAGAATGTGCTGTTTGATGTACTCCCTATCTCGCTTTCAAATCGAATGGGGGAAAATATCTGCAGTTCTATGCTTAGACAAGCCGACAATTCCCTCGTTGGGCCTTCAAAGACAGGAGGAACTTATAGGAGACCGTGTTTACCCAACCATGAGATTCCAAGTGCCGTTTATAGCCTACATGTCGAGTCAGAGAGGTTATTGTCCCTTCAGAGCACGAATCCTCAGGTCCTAGATCAATGTATGTCTTCTTCAATTTCTTTCCCACATTTTTGATTGATAAGTTTCTCTTTAAGATTCATAGTTCAAAGGTAACACAAATCCTGCTGTAATCCATCTTTACCCTGTCCATGTGATACCGGTATATGGATTAAACTTTGCAACTAATTCTGTCATTTCAGTAGATCTACCGAGTGCTTCCTCTCTCCTGTCAATCGATAATCCTTGGAGTTCGAATCGGGATGAATCCACTTCTATGAAGGGCCTATTGCACGGAAACGCCAGTGTGGACAATCCGAACTGGCCATTTGTTCAATCAGCAGCAGAAGAAGGTCCTTCTGCTTCTCTGGTGCTTTCGACTAATTTAAATCATTCAGGCAGTTCCTTTTTGAAAGAGTTTGATTTATTCAAGACACCACATGACTCAAGATGATTTAAGTCCAATGATCAAAGGAACTTATAATTGGAAATGTTTCATCTCTAGGTGATTTGCTCATTTGTTTTATTTTTTTCCTTGCATATTCAATGTTAAAATTGAAGCTTCTTGAAAATAATATACGAAATGTCTTTAAATAGTTGACACTCATTCTCGCCGTTTGAACTTTGAAGTCTTGTTGAAATGTCTAGTACGTCGTATGGAACAAAACTGAACATTTTAATGATCAAGCTTTCTTTTTCTTTGTTAAAGTCCAATTTTGTGTTACTTGATATGTATCATCCATTTTTATCTATCTTTTATCAATTTTTATATGTTTATTAAGTTGTCAAATCATGTATTCTTCCGAGCAACCAAAATAATATCTTGAAATATTTTCCGAAGTTCATGAGGATGAGTAATTCAATATTGAGAAACAAATAATAAAAAATAAAAACACTATTTATTTGATGTAATTTTTGGGCTTCATTTTAATTTTATTGTATTTTCTCTTTTGTCTTTTCAACCATATATTTTTCAATAAAATAATATTACATGTAAATTCAAAACTTTTACTTCTCCAAAAAATTATTTTTTTAAAATACATTTTTCCCCAAAATCACATTAAAATTGAAGTTTCTTGAAAATAATATACGAAATGTCTTTAAATAATTGACACTCATTCTCGCCGTCTGAACTTTGAAGCCTTGTTGAAATGTCTAGTACGTCTTATGGAACAAAATGACTTCTCATTTGCTAACCAAACTGTTGCATAACTCCTCGATAAATATGTATAATTGCAATAGGTAGAAATTCTTACAATAGCATATTCAATCAAGAATGTATTGTACCATTGGAGGCCCCTTGATTTTGTCTTTGCTCCAAATGCATTAAACATTGTTAACAAACGAAAATACGAAAAATGAGATGTCATCGTCAATACTCCTCTCCCCCTTACTCTTTTTCTCATAAATTTTCCTTTGAGGAAATTACACCCCAGCCTGGTTTTAGATTTCCACTTTCAAAAATCCTATCACAATTTTTATTTTTCAAAAATCAGGTTTCTATATCTAATTTAATATTAATTATATTATTTTCATCCCAATTAAAATAAATCAACCCTAAAATTAATTCTACCCTCCCACCCAAATCATTTCCCCCTCCCCCCTCTCTCTCCTCTCCCTCTCCCGTCGGTCCCTCCCTCCCTCGTCGGTCCCTCCATTGGAACTTCTGCCGGAGACTACCATCGAAGAGTCGCCGCCGCCGTCGTAGAAGAACACGCAGTCCTGCGCTGTACTGTTCGCCACCGCCGTCGTAGATCTTGTCGCACCGCTACCGTCGTTTTCCGCCGGCTACTTCACCGATCCAACCACCAACTATGTCACGGAAGCCATTAACCTTTCCACAGCCAACCGTGTTCTGTCTTTGAATCGATCCGCCGCCTCTGCTTCTCTTCGCAGATCAAACCGTCTGTTTTTTTTTTTTCTAAATTGTGTGGTATGGCGGAGGTTGTGCTAATGTTGAGTTGGAGGATGCAGATCTGTTTTTGTGGTGGGTGCGGCGGTGGGTGCGGCGATGCGGCGGTGGTAGTTGATGCATATCTGTTTTTGGTGGGTGCGTGGGTGGGTGCGGTGAAATGGTCGTAAACGGTGCAGCGACGTGGTTGTGGATCGGGCGTTGCGGATTGGTGGACGTGGTTATTTTGTGCGGATGGCAGTGGGTGATGTGCGTGGAAGGCTGTTGTTGTTTGTTGTTGTTGGCGGCGGATCTGTTGGTGGCGGAACTGTGCGGTTGGGCGGTAGGTGCGGTTTGGTGTGTGTGCAGATGGGTGTTGTTTGGTTTCGAGGTGTTGAGATCGTGGTTGTTGCTGTTGTTGGAGTGGTCACAGAAGTTGCGGGTGGATTTTGTGATGGTCACAAATGATTTGATTGTTTGTGACCAATAATTTGGTCGGTCTGTGACCAATAAACAATTTGTGACCGATGAATTCGATAAATTGTGACCCGCACAAGTTGTGTGACCTAAGAATTACTAACTTGTGACCTAAAAATTATTACTTTGTGACCAATAAATTGATGTTGTGACCATAAATTAAGTAACGTAACTTTTAAATTTTATGATTGTGACCGATGAACAAATTGTGACTTTCAAATTTTTAAGTTGTGACCGATGAACAAATTGTGACCTAAGAAAATTTTGAATTGTGACTTAGAAAATTTTGAATTGTGACCAAATTGTATAGATTTGTGACCTTAACACATTCGCCGGAATCGGAAAAGTCGTCGGAAAAGTCGCCGGAAAAGTTGCCGGAGAAGAATGGTGATCGGAAAGGTCGACGGAATATCCCCGGAGTTGTAGGGGTGGTGGAGATGGGGGTGGTTAAGTATTTTATTGTAGAATTAAATATTAATAATAAATTAATTTAATAATTATTATTTCATAATTAAAAATGTGAAGAAACCTGATTTTTGAAAATTCAAAAAATGTTTTGGTATTTTTGAAATGGGTAAAAGCAAAGGCATGATTTATGTATTCTTCCCTTTTCCTTTTAGCCTTAGGGGTGTCAATGGGCTGGACTCCCATTGGCCCGAACTTCTCATCTTTAAGCTTTTCATCTTAAGGATATGATGTACTTGCCCTATAAATATGGGGTTCATGTCGAACAAGGTTTAAAGTGTAGGCCCTTTCGGCACTATAGACAGGCCTATGGGGAAAATCAACAAATGAATAACAAAAAATTTTTAAATTTTTGAAATTTCTATTTTTTTAATTTATTTTTTTTCTAAACAATGAAAAATATTAACATTCTCATGTTCAAACAAATGCTATCTTAATTGATTATATTTCAACCAACATTTTTCTCTGATTCCAACCTTTACAAGTCACAATTCTTTCACCAACTTTTCTTCATCCCTTTCAAATTAAGGTAATTTTAACACCGCCTTTTATTATAGTTGGCGACATATCAAATAACACATTTTATTTTTGATATTGATTTCTATAAAAAATATTTGTTAAGAGGGCGTAAAATACTTATTTACACCTCATTTTAAATAAGCAAAAAATCATAATAAATAAAAAAATATGACAAAATATTCCCTTAATTTTTAAAGTACACGAATAGGATATTTAAATAGAAACGATATTGAGGGACCAAATTTAGTTTATTTTTATAATATTCAAGACAAATAATACTGAGGCAAGGCAGAATCGATGTTCAAGAGGATGACCTGAAGAATGGTCTAGACCATAGTTATTAAACCCGACCAGGTGATTGACCGGTGGATCGAAGGTTCAACCGGTGGGTCATTGCTTGATTTTAATTTTAATTAAATTGTATTTTTGAAATAAAAGGAAACCATTTTCCAAAATATAATATATATGTTTTGCTTATATTAATGGACAAAGAACCATTGGCTGCTGAGTGGTTGTGGAGTTGAAAATTTCCCTTTATTGTCCAATGTTCAAATCCTAGCTCCAGCACATTTAGCATAAATTTTTACTTCATTTAGGTAATCGTCTGACTCACACATGGAACTGGATCCAGTTCCACTTAAAACCGTCCGATTGGACAGTTAATTAGTGGTTCAATCGGTTTTTGACCGATTCATGTGCTTACTTGATAATTTAATGCATCCGGACAGGACAATGGTCCGGGTCTACGGTTTCCGGTCCGAACCGACCGGTCTGGTCCGAGTTTAATAACTATGGTCTAAACTCATAATGGAGGTAGTAATATAGATTTTTTTGCAATAGATGGAAGTTATTTCTTAAAATATATATTGGAAAACAAAAATTATATTTTTGGCATCATGTTTTGGTTTCTTGCAGAAAGTGTAGACATGCATTTACTTGTTTTCGTAGTCACCATCAGCACTTGTAGCATATCGTGTTATATCACTATCAGAACTTATAACATATCATGTTATACCATCTTCACTATCATCACCATTATCGCCTCCACCACCAAGCCATTATTGTGCGCCTCCGCCATAATTCACCACTTGCAAAAAACTAAGCATATCTCATTGCTCAGAATTAAGCATGTATACCACTATCTTCGCCATCAGACCTACATACAATTTCACCACCGCCATCACAACGACGGCAACCACAACCAATCAAATTTGATGATACCAACATCCCTATATTTAAGAGATTCAATTACTTAATGTAACTTAATTAACTATTTTAGATAGATAACATTATTCTTTTATTTACTTATCTCGTAGAACTTATAATTACTACTTTTTATAGCACATTACGTGGAATGTTCTACTTAAATTATAATTTAAAGTTTAAACACAGTATTTCTTCGTTTCAGAAATTACTATTAAAAAATTTATTTCCATAATGAATTTTCATTATTTTATAATAAAATAGAATATAATTAACAGTCAAATTTGACACGGTGTGCCGAAAGTAATCCAGCTCGGAATGTCGTACGTTACGCTGCATGAGTTGAACATTTTTATTTTCCTCTTAATAGAACTATCAAAAGTGGACCCCACTCTTAATACAAGTCGACGGTGGATATTACGCAATACAGCTGGGAGCATACAGGTTGCGTGTATAAGTAGATACACAGTAGGTCCTCCCCGTCCTGTATTAGCATAAAATAAAAATTAATAAGAAAAGACTGTACTTAGCAGTAAGCACATTCATTCATTTCATCTCCTTTCGGCTTCTATCTACTTTCTCTCACTAGAAGGCGAAGTTCCTTGGTACGTTTGCTGTGTGTGCAGCTAATGTTTGAGAAAGAGGAGCACGGTTGTAATCAAATCGCCGGAATTTGCTATCGGTTTTTCGTTTGAAGTATAAAGTGAAGCCTAACGATCGATCCCTGATTTTCAGTAATTCTGAGGTTTTCTGAAGTTCTTTTCTGTGCTAAAACGTGTTGGATTTTTCGTGGTGTCTTCATTCTTGTATAAAGGTTTATTTTTGTGAGTTCCGAGTTAAAGTTTGAATTTTTTGTATTTGGTTTTGGTTTTGGTTTGGGAAGTGAAAACCTTGATGGTAATGGAGTTGTATGGACTGTAATTATTGCCAGCACAAAAGAAAGATGAGAAAAGGAAGGTCAAATGAATAATTAGGGTTTGTTTGTTTACTTTTTCGAGCTTCTAAATGATTTGTATGATCTTTGTTGGGAGCTCTTATAATTCTCTTTAGGGTTGTATGAATTCTGAATCTTTGGTTAATTTTTATTCAGTTTAATCTACTTTTCGCAGCTCAATGCGTTCTAGCTCTGAATGTTCAAGTTGAGAAAACAATTTGAACATTTTTATGCAAGATAACGTGACAGTATCAAACTTTATGTGTTGTGTGTGTGTATGGTGGTGGGTTGTATAGTGGGTTCTTTAGACTTCTGCAATGAGCGAGGTCCATAGCTTCTAAATCCTCGTGCAGTGTTAAGTATTTGTTCTGTGAGAACTGTCTTGAAAAAGGAAAATGCTGGAGGGTCCAAAATTTACTGGAATTATAGGCCTACACAAGAATCACGACAATTACGATTTCTCTCAAGATTTTTATCGGAAGCTAAATGAGGGGTCTAACATGTCCATTGATAGTTATGGGAGCTTGCAGATGAGCAATGGTGGAGGCTCTGTTGCCATGTCGATGGACAACAGCAGTGTTGGTTCAAATGATTCGCACACTCGTATCTTGGCTCACCAAGGGCTAAAGCATGTCAAAGACTATTCTGTTGCGGCAAGTGTCAATCGTGGGAGAGTCTCCCACGGGCTGAGCGACGATGCCCTGGCCCAAGCTTTGATGGACCCTCGATATCATACAGATGGGCTTGGGAACTATGACGAGTGGACGATTGACTTGAGGAAGCTTAACATGGGGCAAGCTTTTGCTCAGGGTGCATTTGGGAAGCTCTATAAGGGTACTTATAATGGTGAAGATGTTGCAATTAAGCTTCTAGAGAAGCCGGAGAATAATCCAGAAAGGGCACACTTGATGGAGCAGCAGTTTCAGCAGGAGGTGATGATGTTGGCAAGGTTGAAGCATCCGAACATAGTTCGCTTTATCGGTGCTTGCCGTAAACCCATGGTCTGGTGTATCGTGACAGAGTATGCAAAGGGGGGTTCGGTGCGCCATTTCTTAGCAAAGCGGCAAAATCGATCTGTGCCTTTAAAATTGGCTGTAAAACAGGCCTTGGATGTCGCAAGGGGGATGGAATATGTGCACGGGCTAAACTTGATTCACAGAGACTTGAAGTCCGACAATCTACTAATTTCCTCTGACAAGTCGATTAAGATTGCAGATTTTGGGGTTGCTCGTATTGAGGTGCAAACTGAAGGAATGACACCAGAAACAGGGACTTATCGCTGGATGGCCCCGTAAGTTTCTTTACTCTTCTTTATTGCTTCTGCTGTGACATATAAATTTGACCATTTTACTGGTCAGAGAAATTTTTGCACAACAATTTTTTTTTTCCTTCTGGGATTTCCTTTTTGTCTCCCATGGATTTTTCTAAGTTGCGTTGCGACTGTTTTTGCCTTTGTCTCTCGTACTTGAGTATTTTCATTTTTATTTTTTTATTTTAAAACTCGAGTCTGTAATATTGAGAGTTTTCTTGTTATGCACGATCAATTTGTTGTTCCATCAAATATTTCACCTTGTGCTGGTAAGAATAAAAGGAGAGTTGCATAAAGATTGTTTCCATTTTTATGTATATTGTTCAATGCTTCAGACGTAGCTTCTCATAAAGATAAAATAAACTTACGACATTCATAATATTTCCTATTTGTAAAACTTTTTTGCTTATAGTGTGATATCCTTGAAATTAATACTTTCTTCCTCCACGCTTGGAAAGTTGCTTGTGGTGGTACCAAATACTAGAGTCAAAACACTTTATTTTAGTGAGTTTCATTTTGTTTTTCCTGGGTTATTCCTCTGTTTGTATTTCCTTTTCTAACTCTGGTCTCGATTACCTATTAAAAGATTGAATGGCCAATTCTGTACTAGACCCTTGATTCAATTGTTTGCTTATGAAGCCAGTTACCATAGGGAACATGTCATCAATATCTATAAATATGGTTATGCTTGTTTACTTCTCTTGCTTGAGACATGCTGGGATTATGGAGTATTCTTCCAGAAGAAATATGTATTGAAAAATAACATTTCTATTATTAATTGACGCCCATGTCTTTTCGACTTGAACATCTTTGAATGAAACTTAAATCATTTAGATCATGATCTTCTAGGCTACCATGAAAGGGCTGCAAATCACATTCACTTAGTTTCTTTCTGGACCAACCTTATTATTGTAAAGTCAATCGATCACCTTTAATCGATTCTAGTAATGGATTCTGCAGTTGTTATACTCTATTGCTTATTTCATACCCATGAGAAATTTGTTGATTTTTACCTCTGTGACTTTTTCACTCGATTAACTTTTGCAAACATGACCTTATGTGTAGAGATGGCAATGGGACAAGGCAAGACGGGGCCTCACTTACTACTCCGTTTAATTTTTTATTTATTTTACATAAAGTTTTTGAAAATTCATTTTATTGCCCCTATTTATTAGTGAGACAATAATATGATTTTTAAAACTTAAATTATTCAAATATATTTGGTAAATAAAGGCTTTTATTGTTTGTTATATTTTTTAGATAATTTTAGTTGCCATTTTCTATTAAAACTAATGAGATTTCGTGGAATTTACCATTTAAAATATTGAATTCTAAAAATATATATATATATATTAAACAGGGCCCGACCCGACCTGAATACCAATTAAGCGGGTATTAGGTTTGTCGGGTTTTTTTGCCATCCTTACTTTCGTGCAACAGTCAACTATTAGGAATCACTCGATTAACTTTCTAAAGACTAAAGTATTTGTGGTTTTGAGATCTTAAAAAGTAAACTATTAGGAAATCTCAAGATCGCCTAATTTAGAATCACTAAACATCTTCAGAGTTTGGTGGCTAACTGATTCCGAGAGAGAGAGGGAGGGAGGGGGAGAGAGAGAGAGAGACTCCTAAGTGAAACTCCTAGTGGATTGGCATGCTCTTGTGGTCGAACTAGGACATGTTATGCTTACTGGAAAATCAAACCTGCTTTGCGCTATGCAACTACATTTAGAATCATTAGCTATTACGTATCTTTGTGAGTACAGCTATCAGCTATGGGTGGATATAAGGGTGATGTAGGTCAAGATAAATATAAGAGTAAAGTTAAGAGTTTTAGATAGGAAGTTAAATTTGAGTTTTATTCAAGTTATATTATTTAGCACCTGTTTGTTTCCCATGTTTATAGTAAGAATGCATTTTGGAATAGTGGATTGATGGTGTGATATTATTTTATTCAAAACTGTGTGGTTGAAAAGACGATAGAGAAAAATGTATTTAAAAAAAAAAAAAGGTATCAAACAAGGGCTTATATTATATTAAATTAGATTTAATATTTTGATAAAGTTCTAGACTAGTAGAATTTTATTTTATTTTAGTTTCTTGCTCTATATATAAATGGTTTAATCGTGTAATTCAAAACCCTTGATTATATTAATAAAAATTGATTTCCTTTACCCTTAATTCCTCTCTTCTTTGGCCCTTTTTCTTTCTGTTCCTTGCCTTTTTCATTGACAAATTAATACGCTCCTTGTTCAAAAGGCCTTGATTATATTAATAAAAATTGATTTCCTTTACCCTTAATTCCTCTCTTCTTTGGCCCTTTTTCTTTCTGTTCCTTGCCTTTTTCATTGACAAATTAATACGCTCCTTGTTCAAAAGGCTTGTTTGTACAGCTAAGATATCTTGAAAAGGGTATATACGAATGATGATTCCTATGGAACTGTACCTACTTATCCCTTGGTTCTGTACCTATGAACACACAGATATCTTGGGAGTGTTGAAGATTTAAAAAATTTCTAATTTTCTTAAACCCAAAAGCTTTGATTCCACTGAAAGAAAATGACGATTTAATGTAAAACCTAAGTTTACATGGCTATTGATGGTTAGCATGGACAATTCTGTGCACAGACAATTTACCTGTGATGACTATAGACTTCATAGACTCCGACGAGTATGAGCTTTTGAAGCTTGCTTAGCCTTGAGCAAGTAATATTCTTTAACTATGGGATGTAGCATTTACCGTGTTATTCACACCATTCTTTTGGTTTATTATTGGTCCTAGTTTCAATTTTCAATCTTGGTTTCTCCGGAGCCTGGTTTTTAGGTTCTTAGATTATATTGCTATATATTTAACCTAAAAGGATGCTTGATTCATTTTTGTTGTCAAGCTTTGTCATCTGTTCAACATCCTCATCAGTTGCCTTATGCCTGAAATTACCTCGCAACCGTGTGAAAGCGTCCAACTGCAAAATTAATACCATAAGAATCTTTAATGTTAATTGGTGCTTTAGGCATAAATGTGACACATCGACCATATTTTTCTTCCTATGGTTATTCAGAAGAAATGATGGGAATGAATTTATAAAGACGTATAATGACTTTATATTAAATTTGTAGATAATAGGAAAAAATGACATGACCTTATCATCATTATGTTGACATGTAGCAGCACTAATCTAGGCATGGAAATTTAGTGGAAATATAAAAGTTGTGCATCAGGGGAGAATATCTTTGGAGGGACTCAATAGGAACAAAGAGAAGTTAAATGCAATAGTAAATAGATGCAGCCATTCCATCACCCATACTTTGAGGCAAGAAAATTTCTTCTGATAAATCTTTCGTGGAAATTTTTGTACTTGTCCGAGAAATACCTTGTGATTATTATGACTAGTGTATACCGTCTCCTTAGATAACAGTTCACGCGGCTTAGTGTCATCCATTGTACATGTAGATGAATATCGTTTCATTGCTATCTTAGAGAGTACATTTATTCTACTTCTGCCAAAGGCAGGATTTTTAAGCAGTAAAACTATCCAAGTTGTATTCCACAGGCTTCGGATGGAGAATATTAAAGATATTATCGGTAAACAGATATGCACATTGTCATCTTAAGAACGTCTTTGGGCGAAGACCACCTATTATTCCAATAATTTTTTAGGTTGAGATCATTTTAATGAAAGGAGGTTAAATATGCAGTTTGTTGAACTGCAAGAAACCATGTTTCTGAGGGTATGATTCCTCCATTGAGTAATACTCAAAAGTCAAATTGTTTCCTAAATGTACCATTTCATGTTGAGTTCTTAGACTTCTTTTATATCTTATCTGCCTTTCTGCTTTTTTTCTAGTGTAAATAACCTCTCTTTTTGTGGCATGTAATGATTCCACAGAAATGCATTATAGTGAATGTAACTCCTCCTATTTTCTTCGTGCTTGAAGTACGCATTACTTTCTGTAAATTATTTTACTAAATTTACATACAGTGATAGGATTTCAGCTATTTGTTTTTAGTCCAAGATTAGTACCATACCAGTACATCCAATTAGTCCAATATATTAGCCTTGGGAATCTTTAATTGTAAAATTACTTCCACATGTTGGTACAGAGAATAGCTACCGTAGAAAAGCTGGTAAATATTATGGACTACACTCTTATGAGACAAGCATTGAGAAACTGCCTACTCAATAAGTCCCATATTGAAATAATGATCTTTTAGCTGTCCTCCCAATTAAATGGTCAATTTTGTGTACTTTCATCTTATGCAAAGTCTGTTGTCCACTGGAAATGTACGAAGTATTCTGGTTGTTGCACAAGTTGAAATGGTAGGTTACACAATTGCAGGAGAAGAGTACTACCCGGTGATTGCAAGCCATTAGCGATAGAATAGCAGTGCAATCTAGATGTTAAGGTGGTGAATGCAATGGGAACTGAGCTCTTAAATTGCAGGTTTGAATTCAAGGTCTATATGGTAGGTGGAGAATTGACAGGGGGCTATTATTGAAGTTTAACAATGATGGGGGACCAGTAGTACTAAAGATGGTAACAAGTGGTGGTTAGAATCTAAGAAATGAGTATTCGGTGTATAGATAGATAAGGTTATTAATTACAAATTGGTTGGAGATGGAGCGACACGGGGGTGAATGTGGTGACGGCTATTCCAGAGATATTGAGGAAAGCAATGTATCTGATCTTTTGGCTGTAAACAGTTAAATTATAGGGAGGCTTATTTGAAATTGTTCTCCGTTCTTTCGTTTCAGTAGTTTATATGGTTCGTCTTATACACTACTTATTGCATGTTGCTCTGGATATGCAGGGAAATGATCCAACACAGGCCGTACACCCAAAAAGTCGATGTATATAGCTTTGGGATTGTACTGTGGGAGCTCATCACAGGAATGCTTCCCTTCCAGAACATGACTGCTGTTCAGGCAGCATTTGCAGTTGTCAATAAAGGGGTTCGTCCCAACATTCCCAGTGATTGTCTTCCAGTTCTCAGTGAGATCATGATTCATTGCTGGGATGCTAATCCTGATGTTAGGCCTCCCTTCAGTGAGATAGTCAGAATGCTCAAGGCTGCAGAGACAGAGATCATGACCACCGTCAGAAAAGCTCGTTTCAGGTGCTGTTTGAGTCAACCAATGACTAAGGATTGACGACGGAGGAAATTAGAAAACGGTAAGAACCAAGAAAAGAATTGGAAAGGGAAGAAACTAATTTCATATCAGCTTTGTTTACGTATCAGGCTTAATTTCTTTCTTCAGATAGATAAAGTGGAGGAAAGTCTTGTTTTGTGTAATTTTTTTTTTTTAAAAAGGTTTCTGAATTTGAGATGCTGAAATAGCCTAAATAGAGGAGATTTGATGTGTGCTTATATGTGCCCTCTGTTTATATTTAAGTGCAACTTCTTTATTTGGTCTTTTATGAACCATTTTGTCAAATATTCACATCATATTCAGCTTATATTCTTGAAGGTTCGCTATTTAGATACTGGTCAGAAGATGGTTCTGTTCGACAACTAATCCGCATGAATTTGCCCATGCCGCATTCTGGCCTGCAATGGACTTTGTGAAGTCGCGACTTCAGTCGGTGATGGACCAAGGCAGTCGAGGTGACTTCAGTTGGTGATGGACCTACACAACCGAGTCACTATGTGAACTTTGCAAGTAGTTTGAGCCAAGTACTTTCAAGGAGGATACTTGATGCGTTTAGAGTTCAAGAATAGGAAAAAATCATGCCCAACATTTCTGAATTATCAATAATCTTATCTAACATCTGTGAATTGCTCGAACATGATGATATATAATAACTGAACAAACCAATTTCACGTTCCTTGACAGGTAAAGAAATGATACTCATACAAATAAACGAGACCAAGAATTTCACGGAGCTTATACAGAGATGGACATTATTTGACGAGAAAATCCGGAATCTTCTTGTAAGAGCTCCAGGCGGTTGTTCTCTACTTCGGCCATCTGCTTTTCTAAATACTCTTTTGAGGTCTGTCCAATGACAAGTTGACAACAAGACGTTTCAGTACCCCCACACGAAACATTACATATCATTCAGAGGATCACGTATTCAACTTTTCTACTTCAGGTAAAAATGAACAGGATTGCACCCCAAAGGGGAAGGAGAAACATAACACAATACTGCCTAAATGGGCATATGAAAGGATCTAAAATTCGAAAGCAAACAATTCTTTGTTCAATTGTATTTACAGTAGAATGTATATTTCAATCTCCAGTCTCTAGGTTCCCAATCTAATCAGTTGCAAACTGGATAAAGCTGCTACTTTCATGGTGTGTATTTATGCTAAAGTGGGTCCATCTTTGTCGATTTTAACAAAGTAACGAACGGAAGAAGTCCAATTCAAGTGATTTGACATGATAAAAATGTAGACAAAGGATCAGGTTGATACAGGAAACATAACTTATAATTTCTTCGAACAGAAGAAATGATGTATTTTGGAATAGTAAATTGATGGAGAATGTATGGTTGAAAAAGAGGAAAAGAATGAAAATGAAAATGAAAATTTTAATGTGACTCAAACAAAGATAAGATTATAACAGTCAACAATTACGTTTTTTAGTCATATGGAAGTGGCAGAAACTTGACGTGCACTTTTTAGTGTATGAACATTTAACATTATGTCTACACCGGTAATAAAAAGTACAATCAAAAGGTATCTAAAGAAAAGTCCCTCTAAGAAATTTAAGAGATTTCACTTGCTAGTGCTTGTTTGAATTTCATTGTAAACATGTTATAATTTAAAGGTCAAAATCAAATTTTAAATATAGCTACGCATTTCGTAGGACACACAATTACCAATTTATCCACCATTCATTTCTATCACATTATAATTTCACTGACTTATAATAAAATCCAAACAAGCACATAATTTAAAACCGACGCTAAAAAGAGTAGTTATTCATTGAAAAATAGCAAAGTGAAATTAAAAGGTATTAAAAAAAGAGAGAGAGAGATAATATATAAATGCATAATTTCGAAGTATTCTAAGTAATATGTTCCCTAAGTCTCCTTGTGTTAATTCTCTAGTGCTTCAAGATGCATAAACAACTATTACAAAGAAAGATACAAGTGTATGGACACACAAATCCGTCATTAATTAAAGATGCTCAATTGATAAGGACAATCATAGGCAGATAGAATGAAGAGTAAAAAATGTTCATCCATAAATTTATTGACGAATACCTGAAGCCATCAGTGAATTACCAACATTATATCTATCGATAAATGTACCTTACTATTGAAGAGTTTAGTTTATCTCTCGGAAGTAGTCTTGAAAAATACACCATAAAAAATGAGGAGAGGAACTAAAACCTCCACTATATAAGAATTAAAAATTCAAATTTGTTCTTCTCCACATGCATCATATCTCAAAAAAAAAAGTAAGTTTTCATTATATTGTATCTGAAAATTGCGGCTACAATTATTTGAATGAGAATATTAAGGGTTTTGTTTCAATCATTTTTGTCGACTGTGCACTGTTTTTCTTGTAGTTAACATGTCAATTTCTTTGAATAATGGATTTTAAAATTACCTATAAAAAATGATAATATCAACATTCGCAAAGCAATTTGCACCATTTTTGAAAAGCTGAAAAATCTTTAACTACATTGATGTTACATTAGTAGTTATTACCTAATTACATGTCAAATTATCATTAAAAGTAAAAGGAGTGGCTTACAAGTATAACAAAAACGAATTTCCACTTAAAACATACTACTTTTGTAGTTGCAATTTGATAAGTTGCAATTTTTGGCACTTTCTGAAAGTTCATTGCTTGTAATTGCCTTCTTGTCATCAAACTTTTGTAGGACTTGCTTGTGATATTAATGATTTTCAATACACACTCTTTAAACTCAGACAATATCCCTTAGTAGTCCTTTATAGTCTTCAATCCCTTCACTTGCTTTCCTCTTCTCTATTTCTTGCCTTCGCTTTTCTGACAATTCATTTATGTTTGGTATTTCCTCGTATCTTTCCTCTCCAATTTCCAAATCCATAGAATCATCTCATTCCCCAGTAGTCAAGTTATGAGCCTCTTTAACATCTTTTTCTTTTGAGATATATTCCTAATAATTCCTTGGATTTCAGCTGAACATTGTCAAGAACTTTCTTACATTGAGATATTTGATTTTTAATTTCGGCAAGATGATATTTCTTCACCCTCATAGCTAATGTCACAATAATGACACTGTAATGAATTTTACCCTCAGAGTCGCGACATAAAGAAAAATGTCCCTCATAGCTAGAAAGTATTGATGCTATAGATTGTATTTTCAACGATTGAGTATTGCTATACATATTTTCTCCACCACAAATTCTTCACGTACGTCTTCCATAGAAATTTGTACAGCAACACAATACAGAAGCTAGTTCAGCAAACCAGTTACAACTATAATTTCACCAAAGGAAGTCATTTACAAGTCTTGAGGATGTAAGTGATTAGTATAAAATTATTAGAGCTCAACACTTGTCAAGGAAGCCATTTACAAGTCTTGAGATGTAAGTCATTCACATGAAATTATCACTATTTTTTACAGTTGCTGGAGTTCCATACGAAGTGGAAGGAAAGAGACAAGATTTTCACAGTAAAAAATGAACAAAATCACGGAAATAAAATTTCAGCATTATATTTAGAACAATAGCAGTTTGGCTCACATGGGTTTCCCAAAGTTAGTGAAGTGCCGATTTCGTCGTCGACGGAGTTGGGTATAGGGATGGCAATTGGAAATGTGAAAATCGAAAACCGCGGTTAACTGAACCGAATGGGGCGAAAAAGTTCAAACCAATGGTACAATAGGGTGGCTATGATTTTGATTTTAATGACCCGATTCGTGATGGGGCGGGTATGGTATTTAACAATGATGTCCCACCCCGAACTGAACCGAACCAATTACCCGCTAAAAAAATAAATTTAATTGGACAATTTTAATTTTTTTTTTTTTGGATAAACCCAATTAAAAAATTGAGCCCAGTAACCATTACCCATAAGGCCACCGCCTCAGGGCCTCACACCCATAATTTTTGAGGCCCAACTTTTTTTTTTTTTAATAATTTTAAATTAACCTAATGTCCTAACACTTCCGTCAACACTCAACACGAATCAAAATTAACCTAAAACTTTCCTCCACTGATCTGCTCCACAGAGGTGGTGAGTGAGGCAATCCAAAGATGGCAGCGATTTTACAATCCCCATCTGCATCCACCCGTCCGGCGTACAGTGAAGAATGTGAGATATTTTTAGGTTTATGTTCTTTTAGCTTGCTTTCTTTACCTCCATTGTATATCTGCTTTCTTATTGTTGATGTCTGTTGTAGTTCGATGCTTCATATTGAAGTCCAAAGATTCTTGCAGCTTGGATTTTGATATGTTAAAGAATCACATTTGCTATTATCTTTCCAGAAATTTTTATAATGGGCATCTATTTAATTCATAAAATGTTTCTTTGTGCATTTACTTGGATTTGTCTTGTCATTGTGGAAGGCAGTCAACTATCATGCTGAGTTATTCTTGGGTGTATTTTTATTCACTCTGTCCAAAGCCAGTTTCCCAAGTGCAATAGTATTAAGATGAAATCTGGGTGTATAGAATTGCAGTTTCCCAATTTGGGTGTTTCTGTATATACATCTCAATCTTCTTTATCTTCGCAATCAGAGTCGTCTACTACTGTTGGAAAGCATTCTCGCATGGCTAGTTTTGATAGATTTGTTAGCCATTCTGTTACCGTTAATCATGTAAAAACAGAACTTGATGTTTTTCTAAACGAGCTAGTATCGCCAAGGGTGGATGGTTTTGATTTATTGACAAGTTCAATAAAATATTCGACTTTACAAAAGATTGCTAGAAATTTATTAGTCATTCACTATATCTACTGTGGCATCTGAGTCAGCGTTTAGTACAAGTGGTGGATTTGTGAGTCCGCATAGAAAGAGGCTTCACCCGAAGACTTTAGAAACTTTAATATGTGCTCGGGATTGGCTTAGGACTGATATTCATGGTATGATTTATTGTTTTATATTTGTTATTTATACACCTTCTTTTATTACTAATTTTTTTCTCTATTGTATGTAGAAAATTCTGCTTCTTCATCATACTCCGGAGCTTGTGCAATGTTTAACGAGGAGGACATTGACGAAAATGTAAATTTTTTTGTTTAAATCTTTAGTTAAGATCATTCTTGATTAAGTAGTATGATTGTATTATTACTCTAATTACATTTCTTATTTACTATATAAGAATCAACTTTGAGTCTTGACCTGTGCTAATAAGAGTTGTGGGGAAGAATGAAGATTGACCCATGCTAGTAAGAGTCTTCACTTATGTTGAAAATATTGTTTGTTAAATTCGAATTTTGCATTTGAAAGTTGGGATATTGTTTGTTAAATTGACTTATTATTGTGTTTTTATTTTTATTGACTTCGCTTCATAATTTTTTTTCAATTTAACGGAGGAGTTTGGACTTATAAAAAATAATTTATCTTTGTGGTTATTAACCGAATCGAACCGAACCAACTTTCGTGGTTATGGTGCGATTATAGTATGACCAAAAATTTGGTGGTGCGGTTAAGGTTTTGGCCGAACCGAACCGTTCCGTTGCCATCCCTAGTTGGGCATCACCATCTTTATTGCGGGTGAGTTTTCAGCTTTGCCGGCAGTAGTGACTTTAGATTCGCGAAGATAGGCAGGGAAAATGTACAACAAGACAAGGGATTCAACGGGTTCAATGTGAAGAAGAATAGAGAAATGGTTAGCTTCCAGTCAATTTTCCCTCTTTTAGTCACTTCCATTAATTTTCCCCTCTTATTTTTGAAGCTTTTTTGAGTGCACCGTCCCCAAAGTCAATGAATTTTAAATTTATGTATGGCTTCTCTCATGTAGCTTCTGTACAAGAGGCTTTTCTCTTTTCAAAATAATGTGGATCAAACACATCCTAAATATTTTTTGGTAGTAGTAAAATTAAGTGTTAAATATAAAAAACTTGTTGGAGTATTTCAAAATTTTAACTCTCTAAATTTATAGATACTCTTCAAATGATAGAATATGCAATTTGAAAATAGAGAGTCTATTGAAAATGTTCTAAATCATTATTTTAGACAATATCACCTTCATTTATTTGTTTATATTCTCCTTATTTATATGAAAACTAAAACTATTGTAGCATTTAAAACTAAAGAGATACAGTCTTCAAAATGAAAAATATGTATCCATTTTTTATAATATAATTCTATAAATCTTAGACAAGTCAAAAGCAAAAGAGTAAGTACTTAATGAAATAATAATAATAGTAGTAGTATAAAAACACTCAAAAGTCCAAAGTTGCTTCTTTTCTTTTCTTGAATGTGTTACAAACACAAGACCAAGAAAAGCCAAAAAAAATTTGAATAATGTTATTCACAATAAAAAGTATTGGTAGCCTTCTTACGTAATATATATGTAGCGGTTTGTGATTTGATACATTAATATGGTAATTTTTTATTGACTTGTGCATCAAATCATGGATCACCACGTATATGTCATGTATAAAAACTACCGAATAATTTTCACTGTAGCATTACTCAAAAAAATTTATCTACCAATAATTTATTTTAGGAGTTTATATTGGCACTAATTTTGTTTTATATTAAAGTTTCTACACTTTTTTATTGTTGTATTTATGGCTTTTAACTTTTTTTTTTTTTTTTTCTCATTTTTGTTCTTAACATTTTCATAATTAGTTGACACATCTTGTCTTGATCGTCAATTTTAGACAAGTAGAAGACTTATTTATCTATCATATTTTTAAATCCTAGTTTGACACTATTTTTTAGCGAACTCGTTTTGGCTCATACTCATTTTCAATCATATATTTATACAACAAAATATTTTGTACGTAAACTCAAAATTTTTATATACTTTTTAACTACACATTTTTCAAAAATTATTGTTCAAAACTCTATAAACTTTTTGAAAAAGACGGTCAAACATGGTAAATAAGTAAAAGAACAACACCTTTGCACAAAACATTTGCTCCACATTTCAAAGCATTTTTTTTTTTTTTTGAAAAAAAAAAAATTAAAATAAGTGCAATAATAAGTCGAGATTGAGAATATTTAATGTAATTTAAAAAAAGTATAAAATAAATAAAAAATATTAGAAACATTTCTTTAAAAAAGTTACAATCTATACTACCCCTCACCCGCACACGCACACAGAGTTTGCAGTCAGCGTCTCACTCTCCGTTATCGACTAGTAAAACTGTAGTCTACTCATAATCCGGGCATATTCCGGGCTACCCAAATCATATTCGGGTGAAATCTTCCTACTCCGGCCACTCATTGAATTTCCCAGATACGATTACAGCTTTTTTAATCAAAGAAATGAAGTAAACCCGTGTCATAAAAATCGAAACTTTCTTTATTTATGTAAAAAATTATGGATTTTGAAATGTGAATCCAGTGAATTTGATAAATTCAAGAAAATGGGGTCCTGTTTCAGCGTTGAAGAAGAACCGCAACAGTCCAAGAACAAATCTCTAAGTAATAAGCCAGGTACTCTTCTGTTTATAAGATTTTGTTTCAGTTGTCCAAATTTGGTTAGAATATTGTAATTGTGAAAAATTAATTTCTTATAATTTAGTGAAGTAGAGAGTAATGATTTGTGTAATTTGGGCAAGTTCAAGGATTCCTAAACTGAAATAGTGAATGGATTTAATGGCATTGTCATATGATTCATTGGAGAAGTTTTTTGTGTTATTGAGATATCTGTTGAATCTTATTGGATCTTATTTTGATTTACAGTTGGTTGTATATTTGGAAAATGCAAATTAGATCTTATTAACTATTTCATATAGGGAAATGGAATGAGGGAAAAAAGACTTAATTTTTTTCTTTGCACAAGTTTTCACTGAAGTATCCCTTAGATTGTATCATTTGTCGATAACAACATCATCTTCATCTTCATCTTCATCTTCGTCCTTTAAGAAGTCATAATCACGGAGAGTTGTGGCTTTTGTTGAAATATCTCTAGATCTAGATCATTGTGTTTGTATGCTTTCATACACATATATGGTTTTTACCTCAATAACATTAGTGCTAATTCTACCTAGGAAATTCAAGTGCTGACTTTTTTTTAAATATTTTCTGCTGTATGTGGAACTGCTGCATCTTCTGCCAAAGGGGACTCTGTGCTTGTTAATAAACCAGATACACCAGAATTACAAAAAATTGAAAAGAGTATTGTGGTAATTCCCAAAAATGTGAAGGATCTACGTCAAAATCCTGGGAATAGTAACCTTGATATCTTCACATATGAAGAGATGAAGTTGGCTACCAATCACTTCCGACCAAATCAGGTTCTTGGTGAGGGTGGGTTTGGTATAGTCTATAAAGGAGTTATAGATGAGAATGTGAGGCCTGGTTACGAGACAACACAAGTTGCCATCAAAGAGCTTGACCCTGAAGGTCTACAAGGGGACCGAGAATGGCTGGTAATTTGCTTGGACTTTCTTGATCAAATTAATTGATTTCTTACAAGTGGCATTTCAGTTGTCCTTCAATAATAGAGTTAGAAAGGTGAATATTTTGTATTCATGGAATTTGTTGAAAATGGAAATGAAATGGAGTGAATTTTTGACCGTCAACTAGAATTGCATCTGTAACAGTATAATTTGTAAATTTGATTCTGTTGGTTCCAAAGACATAGTCTTGTTTTTTGAAAATTGTTAATTCAGGTTCACTATGTCTTGTCAACTGCCCCGTTTCAGGGTAATCCTTTTGTTGTGCTGGTTACTCAAAAACTTTAGGCCATTTAGGGCTTCCAATTCATGGATTTTCCCTTAGCTTCTCTTGGGTTCTAATGTTCTTCCTCACCAAATTTTACCTGCCGCATTTATTCATCTCTTTGATTCCATATGTTTCAAGAGAAAATGGAGATTAAGTCAAGATAATAATAACATTAACTTTGATAATGTTTAACCGCTGGATAATTTATTCTATTGAATTTTATTATTATCTCATTTTTTGTGGAATTTAATCGTTTTCCACCTATCTGAATTTAGCTAGAGACACAAGTACACAAATTATATTTAGCTGAATTAATTCTTTCTTTTGTTCTTCAATAAACATGCGACTTGAATGAAATTTTCAACAAAGAGGAAGCAGTTTGCTAGCAGTAAATGAATTCTCCATTCTTTTTCTGAGTGAGAAATTGACTAATCGTATATTGTTAAGAAGATTGAAGGCCTACTAGTTCATTTTTGAATGCTGCCTTCCAAATGTTTAACATGGTAATTAGCTCATATGAATGGGCTAAGGACAAATATAATGGCATGGCTAATACCATTCTCAGTGTGTCTTCATTACCCTACTTATTTACCTGTGTATTATTAAATATTGTAAACTTTGGGTATGTTTTGGTAGTTGTGTATGAACAATCTTCCTGTCAACTCATCTAAAATATAGTGGATTGTAAATATAAGACGAGAGATCGACACTATCTCACTTTTCTTTTATATACTTGTTCCCTACTTAATAAATAAAGGATTGAGATATCTTCCCCTCCTGAAATCTTTTTTCCGCTCGTAATTCTTCACATATCCTACCTCCCACACATTTCTAAGAATACAAGTAAAGATGTGCAGATCGGACCAATAGTTATTAATTAACAGCATTCTTGAAATGTGGTATACATAGAATTGAGCATATCATTGCTAAGTTTGATGATGAACAAACTGCTGAGAATGTAGGATTTGTGAAATCTTCTCTATTTTATTTTTGTTCCCTGTTGAGGACATGAGGCGGTAGGCTGCATAAACTTTATGTATAAAAAGGTTCACACCACTTGGGGTGCATAACCGAACTTTTGTCTTCCTGCTTTATCACATTATTTTCTTGTCAGTTCCTGTTGTAAGCTTAGATTTATCATCATCTTCTTATTTTTCTGAGCTGGTAGTCTACGGTTGCCCTGTAGATTCTCCACTCGAGATCGCTATCCACACCATTTCTTGTACTCTGATAAATTCTGAAGTTTAAGGTGCATAATATATTGCCGTGTATATTAGCCAGTATGCAATGCTTGAGGGTTGTACATAACTGTTTAGAAAGGAAATTGGATAATTGCGGCACATGTCTATAATTTTAAGACTTCCTTGTGATAATCTTTTATTTGTTACTATCCACGATAACTTCCCTGTGCTTTAGTTAAGAAAGGGTCGTCTGTTTCTCACCGTTGAGGTTTTTACATGCAGGCAGAAGTCAATTATTTAGGGCAACTTCGCCACCCTAACCTGGTGAAACTGATTGGGTATTGCTGTGAGGGTGACCATAGACTGTTGGTCTATGAATATATGGCTTCTGGGAACTTGGAGAAACATCTCTTTTTAAGTGAGTAGTAAAATCATGTCATCTGAACAAGAAATAGAGAATTCATACTGTGTGTGACTATCCTTTTATAACTTATTCATAGTTTCTTATAGCATTACTTATTTATCTTTGAATGATACAAGTTCAGAGTGCAAATAAAAATAAAAATGTCATGTTAGAGGTAAAATGTTATGCAAGCAGTTCTTTTCTTTTGCGGAATTTAGCCTAATAAATTGACTATTTATCTGTACTATTCTTTTTTTTTTTTTTTGCCTTGTTAAACTAGTCTCCTTTATCCACTAGCTTCATCTTAATAAACTGTATTGTTTGTTTTATGCTTGTAGGAGTGCGTGCCACTTTAACATGGCATATGAGAATGAAGATTGCTTTGGATGCTGCAAGAGGGCTTGCTTGTCTTCATGCTGTGGAAAAACCTATTATTTATAGGGATTTTAAGACTTCAAACATTTTACTGGACAAGGTTAATCAAATGCTTTCAGTTCTGAAATTGTTGTACTGTTTATAAGGGAATCAACTTGGTTGTGCTTCTATAGTAAATACCTCTTATTCAAAAAAAAAAAAATAAAGTATAAAGGAAATTTAAAACTTCTTTCAAACAGTACTTCTACTTGATTAATTTGATCTGGGAAGATTCCCCGCAATAATGAGATGATTGAATAATTGGTATATGCTTCCATCATCGCTCTCTCTTAAATTTTTTTCAGGTCATCTCTTATATCTTCGTTATTACATTCAATTCATATTTGATACTCCCTCCGTCCCAATTATATAGGCTGAGTTTCATTTTTCTATTGTCCCAAATATATATGCATGTTTCTTAATATAAAATATTTTGTTGTGTTCATTTACCAATATACCCTTATTAAATTTTCCTCACTTAATATGCCAATTTCTTGAAATCATGCAAATACACACATTTCCCACTTTTTGGAAACATGGAATAACTCTCATTTCTTCTTCTTCAAATTTTTTATTAATTCCAACAATAATTTAGTTTTACATACTGAAAATTAAATAGGGGTAAATTAGGAAAGTTCTTGACAAAAATTAATTTTCCAATGATGTTAAAGAAGTTTTTTTAATCTGTGTGAAAAACGAAACAAGCCTATATAATTGGGACGGAGGGAGTAATAAATAAAGATATTAGTTCAAACGAAATTGACAATGCCATGTGTTTATATAAGTTAATGCATTGAAATATATATGGTTATGAGATTCCTTTGGTCCTCTAGAATTTTTATTGAAGCCTCCATGAATCTTTCTAGTGCTGAATTCGTTGGAAAACCTGCAGGATTTTAATGCAAAACTTTCTGATTTTGGACTGGCAAGGGTTGGGCCTACTGGAGATCAAACTCATGTGTCAACTCGGGTTATGGGTACTTATGGTTATGCCGCTCCTGAGTACGTCATGACCGGTGAGTCTTTTAGCTGACTGCAACTAAAATTTCTACTCAGAAACCTCGTATTCTTTTTGGCATAACACTCTTTTAATATCAAATTGCAACCAAATATGAAATACCATCACCATTCTGATATAATCTACTTCTTTTGGCATAGCAAATAAGGGTACATTTGAGCCTGTACGGTATTAGTATTACTGTTCGCTTACGTTAAGTTTTGCAGAAACCTTGGAAGTTGATGTTTTATTTGAGTTGACCATTACTTGGCTCTGGAATTCAGAATCGCTATAATATAGGATACTAGAAAGATATATTGGTAGAAAAATATGAACTGTGGAATTTAATTGTGAAAGACTGCTTTTCGTCCAGTTATTCTTTTCATTGTAAGCAACAGTCTCGACTTCCAATTTTTCTGATAAGATGCTATATTTTGGGTGTGCTGTTTGTTATTTTTGTGAAAATAAGCGGATTCAAGAAATCACTTTATAAACCTATTGTCCTGTGATTTTCTTTGCTTTGGTTTTTTTGATGTTTAATTCTCTAACTATAGTAGCTGAAATGCCATTATGACTTGCAAATGTATTGTGGTAATATGATGGATCAGGACATTTAACTGCTAGAAGTGATGTTTATGGTTTTGGAGTTGTTTTACTTGAGATGCTGATTGGAAGGCGAGCAATGGATAAGAGCAGGCCTAGTCGAGAGCATAACCTTGTCGAGTGGGCTCGACCACTACTAACCCAGAGTAAGAAGCTCTTGAGAATACTGGATCCAAGAATTGAAGGGCAATACTCAACTAAAATTCTTATGAAAGTGGCCAATCTTGTATACCAATGTCTCAGCCAAAATCCAAAAGGAAGGCCTGTAATGAGTCAAGTAGTTGAAATACTCGAAACCCTTCTACCACAAATAGGGAGCCGAGACAAGGCAATTATGCAGAGCAGTGGCGGATGTGTAACCCTTTACGAAGTTCCCAAAATCCTTCCCGACACTCCAGAGGAAAAGAAGAGAGATCCCATCAAAAGTGATAATGATGCCCGAAAGCATAAACTGGCCAACGGAAGGAGCAAAAGTGCGCCTCCAATGGAGCACGATCTTTACAGCCCTCCGCATGATCTTCTAGACATGCCCTCCACTGCAAATTGAAGTCTGCGACTAAGGAACACTACGAATTGTGCAACATCTGCAAAACAAGTGAATACATGTTTTCTTGTCCAATTGTTCCTTTTTCTTTGCAATACTATGTTCAGAACTTGAGATTCTTGAAAGCTTCAGCCTGTAGTAAATTTTTGGTGAGCAAATCTAATAGTGCCATGCTACAATTGATCCCTTTCGATGCTAAGTATCGACTACCATCTTTGTGCACATTATGTTGCTTACGTTATCATCTCTCGTTTTCTTGTATTATAGCAGGCAGACATTTCTTTTCTGATGGTCCCACGTGAATAAATCGAGCCACAGTTGAATCATTTTCTTCCCGCTAGAAAATATTAATCTTGAATCACTAACCTCATCTTTGCCCATGCGTGGAACTCTAATTCAATACATTGTGTATAAATGTAATTCTTCCAATACAAGTGAATATATATTTCTAGCCTCTTACAAACTAGCAATACCACCGACACAAAAATTCTCTAGTTACTTAGAATGTTTTCAAATATCTCATACTCATAATCAATCAATAATAATCCAATACTTTTCCCATCAAAACTATACCGCTTTTCAAGACGGGCTATCAACCATCTCCCCAAAAGACAATTTTTCCTGTGACTTTTGTAGCATAATTACCCCTTAATCACATAGTCACGGCTTCATTTTTATAATTTTTCATAAGTTGTTGTAACACTTGTTTCAATAACGCAAATCTTCAATCTTGGTGACTGAAAAATAAAACAATTTCTCGATAAACTAATAACTTCAACAATGGTTTTTGCAATATAGGTATCACACGATAAAATAAAGAAAACAAACTCTGTGGTCTATTTTCCATTGTAAGAAATGATAGACATATCGAACTGGTTTTGTACTATTGGCCTTCATCCACTGGATCACCACGGTTGCATGTCTGAGATCTTAAATCACTGCCCAATTGACCTGACTCATCGGAAACAGAATCTTCAAGTGCCTCAAGAAATGAAGGCACGGTGAACTTGTCTGCAATAAGCAAAAGTAACAAAGTCAATCAACCATACTTCAGCTGCAATAAATTTGAAAACAGCAGTATACAAATCCCGGGATGATCTTAGTGGAATTCCAAGTAAATGGACTTTGTTGTATTACTAGCACGAAATTAATGTTTTAAAGCTGTGCCCCACAGAGACAAAATCCTCGCAACTCAGGTGCCATTAAACCAACAAATCAACAATGTTCTTAGGACATTAGAAGTATACTATATTATCTAAAGAATTGAAGGGCAAGTGTTAGAACATGGATATACAGAGTTGTTCATCAAGGACAAGCATATGGAGAAAAGTTCACTCTCAAAAATAAAGGGCCCGAAAGAAACTTGGGGTGGGGTGGTGGTGGTGGTGGGGGGGGGGGGGGGCTTGGGGGTTGAAACCACAGTTATGCACCCCATGGGTAAGTTAAAATTCCACATCACTTACATTTGCTTGGATCGATTCCAAACTGAGTCAGATCTACCTGCCCAGTTCGCAGCACCTATAATAAAAGGAATACTTGCAATTTATCGACAAACACCAAAGAATAAAGCCCAAAATAAAATCTTAACAAAGAATCAGAGGTGTTGAGGCCTCACATATGTAAATGAATCTAATTGTTGGCGGAATGGAGGGCTCTGTAGCAATTCTATTAACTCCTCCGAAGTCCATTGACCCTGCAACCTCACAAGAATCTCACGAATTGGAAGAGATGTAAAAAAGCTACTACTTTGGAGATACATGAATGTCAAATTTTTACCTCAGGTAAGTATGGCGCCAATTGTTGTTCCAATGGAAGTTCATCAATAAGTGGCAATATAAACTCTGGCTTCAAAATATCACCTAATCCCAAGCCTAGAAAACCAGGAAATGTCAACAATTTTCAGTAGAAGAGAAAACCCATAATCATCAAACCAACCAAAGTTGGATGGTGTATGGTGAAATCTCAGAGGAATGTAATCAGTAGAATCCTTATATGCATAGTTCCATTATTTATATCCTTAAAGAGATGTAAGATTCGTCCAAACAAAATTTCCCACAGCATGAATGGCAGAAATTCAGTGAGCACAAAATAGGAGATGATAGAACATATTGGTAAACAAACAGGACCTTCATAAAATTGAGTAAATGAGAAAATTTATTGAAACTCTGATATCTTGATGTCTGAAGAAAATTTTCTAGACCTTCAATAATACATGTGCATTAACATGCAACTCTTAACAATCAGCCAAACCTAATAGATGCTAGACATAATTGACAACATTTTTATGCTATAAGGTATCTGTCAAAGGGAAAGTTGATAAAACACACTGCAAATGCAGTTGTGATATGGTAACTTGCAGACCAATGTTATGGAAAGTTTAGAATGAATCCCGAAGGTACCTGCCTCTGGATCTCCTGCTTCATCTACGTTAACAACGAAGAAATAATGCATTTCATCAGCTGAGACAAAATTGAAAGCAAGAGTACAGGCAGCAGCTTGTTCTCACAAGAGATGCAAATACCTGCTGACCCTATGTTACTTAATATTCTCTGCAGATCTGCCAACTTTACTGGTCCGGAAGAGGTTACTTCACTAGTTCCTTCAGCACCCATGCCAGAGCCCACCAAATTACCAGCCCTATGAAAGTAGAAACAGCCACTATATCACAGCATCCTTTGTTGAGGTCTTATGGTGGTACTGGAACTATTTTTTTCCCCTTCTTTTTCATTACTCAACCAATCAATTTCTTTTCTTGGTTGGGTGTGTTAGGGGGAGGGGGAGGGGGAGGGGGAGGGGGAGAGGGAGAGGGAGAGGGAGATTCATTAAATTAGCAGAGAGGTATCTTCAGATTTTTTCTGCAATGTCATCTAAAGTTGTAATCAACATAAAAGGAAAATACAGAAAAAAGAAGTATTCATAAATTATCATGAATACAAGATTTAGCATTACACATAAAAAGTATCACAAGTTCACTCTTCCAAATCATATCCACGCTCATCAACAAGCTTATCTATTTCTTCGACATTACCTTGATGAAATATCTTCTTCCACCATATCTTCAGAAATCGGTGCAGGGACTGAAGCGTCGGGCTCCTCTTCATCACTTAACTCTAATAACCACCAAATCCAAATCGCATCCAAGTTGGTAGAAAAATGCCAAATCAATAAAATATCAAAGAGCTAAGAAATTAAAAGTTAATTACAACACCTTAAAATCATGTACAGGTGACTGATGTGGGTACATGTCAAGAATCTGGATTTGATGAATCTCCTAGTTTGGGGGATGGGGAAATGGTAAATGGTTTTCTTACCCTGTCATGATATATTTACTGTAATAGATGGTCCAATGCAATATAAGCTATTCCAAATCCATATTCGACTCTATCTGAAATAGGTCCATTACCAATTGCCCAACTTTTAGGGTGCGTTCCCAATATTTTCCATGGAAAATGTGTTTTTCCACCCAAATTCCCACTTTTGTGCTATTTGATTAACATTTTTTCCCATGGAAAACATTTTCCTACTTTTGGTTACATGACCATATTTTTTTCAAAATCAAAGATAATATTTTCTTTAGGAGTAAGATTTTATTTTCCAGGGAATTCACTCTCTCTTTCTCTCTCTTATCTATCCCCTCTCTCATCTACCCACCAATAAAAAATAGACAATTATAATATTTTCTAGATTGAAAACTAAATCAATCAAACACATTTAATTAATAATTTCCGTACAGATAAGTTCTAGGCAATTGAATTGACTAGCATTTATTTTTTTTAAAATGCAAATTCCACGCACCCTTATATTTTTCCAATGTGCATAATAATGCAACAGGCAGAAATAAAACACGTTTGCGAAGTTATAGAAAAAAAAAAAAAAACAAAGCAGACTTTCCAGATTGTAGATGAGTTCTTGAATACCTAGAGGCTGATTCAGGTACAAATTGACGGAGGTACATAACTGTGTATCAATTTCAGATTTGGTTTCCTAGAACCAACAAAAGTAACAAAGTGTTAGCATCTCAGACCATTTGCATATGGCCAAAAGACACACCATAGACCTGACCTGCATCCAAAAGAAGAACTTCCTGTCATCCGTATGAAACTTCAGGATGTAAACCCTTCCAGAAGATTGATTCACCTGAACAATATAGATAACTCAAAAATCAGCTGAAAGTACCATAAATGTGAAAAGAGAGAAAAATCTTAAAGGAATACCGATAAAGGCAAAAAAAAAATGTACCTTTTCAAAAATTGCTTCATCTGGAAAGATAATTTGGTCCTGTATACAGCGTATGTTAAGAAATAAGTTGCAGCAATTTGAGAGTAGATAAAAGTAGTAATATCAGAATGGGAAAAAAGAAAGCATAAGGTGTTCCTCAAACTAATAAAGATGTGACATAGGATACATCTTCAACAATGTGCAAAGATCGATCCAGCCACTGAAAATGGATTAGCCCTTCTTCACCCTATCAAAAACAGAAAGACACTTCCACTCAAAGGATGTGAATTTAACAATTATAACAGGAATTAAACTACACCACAAAATAAGAAACTTTGAAACTTTTAGGGAGAACACCAAAAAAATTAAATGTGAACAAGAGGACAAAATTAACATAGACAAATTTGCTGTAATCACTCATACCCTTCCTATTCGAACAAGTCCTTTACGAGAATCAGGGATAACACGGTTTCCCTCCAAAAGCATTTTCCCTGCATGAAACTCCAGTAATATTTCCTGTTCAATGGAAGAACAGACTGTTATATAATCACAGGCTCTCCGAATCTTAGGAATAGAACAGATCTTACGTTGAAAAAATAAATAAGGATATAAGAACTTTTCATACCCCCCAAACAACACACACACACAATACCAAAAAAGGTAAGTGAAATCCTATATACTTTCTCCTACTAACAAGTAACGAGCCAAATTTGCCAAACTTATATGGCAAGTCTAAACAACAATGAATGTCCAAGCAATAGGAAACATTCTTCTCTATAGGACAAATACGTGATCATGAATCTTGTAGTGAAGCACTTATCAGAAGAAGACAGCTTGATAGGTCTTTGCACTTGCAAGTTGCAACTAGACAGTGTCTTACTTCAAAATAAGTAAAGAATATCATTTTCGAAAGGGCATGAGGCTTACGCCTTGTACGAGGTGCTTATTGAAAACTCAGAGATTATGCTATGAATGCCGTTCGACAAGGCTTACGACTTTTCTTAGTGAGACACATGCCTTGACTTACACTTCGGGTTATGGCAGCAAATGACTAACAGCATGCATATTCATTCTTCTTTTTTATATTTTACTTGCTTTTGTCTCTGAATTTGTCTTCTTCTTCTTCTTCTATCTTGAGTTTTATTTCATTTTAAAGTCGAAGCAAATAAAAATCTTGAAAAGTTGGTCAATTGTTTCATTTCGTTTGGAGTGTTAGTTCTAGTTTGAATTAGTGGTCTTGTTACATGATTACAGCTTTATTAATTTATACTATTTATGTTTCTAGTCGCAAAAGACTTAATCTTGTTGACATGTTCTATTATGGATCTTGAGATGGTTTCCGGTCATTATTAGAATAATTATATATTATAATGTTCTTAATTAATTTATTAGTATCTCTTCAAAGCATCTTGAGGATTTCGTTGTGCCTGACAGAGGCAAAATATCATGATACCCCTTGGATTTCTTAGACAGTTGTATTACTATTTGACAGTGTATTCTAGCATAATGAAGCAAAAACAAGAGGTGAATATTATCGTCAATAGGGAACATAAGAAGGGTTTTACAAGCTATATCACCTGATGTCTCCATATAATAAAATCTAATCTCTTGTAAAGTACATGGATTTATCAATAAGAACATGACTTTTAAAACTCAATTGCCACCTCTATCATTTAATTAACCCAAGAAAATCCTAAATAATTCCCCATTATCAATTTACCATAAAAGGTATATAATCCTGTTGAAGTGTTTTTCCACAAGGGTCAATATAAAGTTAAAAAAAAAAAAGAACCAGAGATAATTCTGTTCATCAAACATCCTCATTCCTCAAAAGCAAGGAAGAATAAAAATGCCACAACCAACACTCTATTGGCATCCATCACCTCCCCTCCATAAGCATCCTTTTAAAAAATTGAATATTGAAGTAATAAAAGAGGAGCATGCCAGAAGTTTTTGAAGAACTGAATAAAATTTCACAATTGTCTTCATCAGATTTCAATAGAATGATGAACTGAAGTCACCCCAAATCCATTCTCTTCAAAGCCCATAAAACCCGATACTCTATCAAAAAATGTGCAGTTTAGCCTACATCAGGTTTTCTGAAAATCGAGTTTATGGCTAACTCCTTCCCTAACTACATGACATCATCACCACCTCATTACCAACAAAAACTGTATCAAATATCTATCTCCCTTCCGCTAAAAAATCTGACAAGGGAGATAGTACCATTAAGAACAAAGCCCAGTCTAGTAAGAATCTTGGTCAAAAACCTATAGAATCATAAGATTAATTGTGCGAAGACAGCCTACTGACCTAGACAAATTAGTTCTCCTCACCACAGTTCACCCTTGTGTAGAAAAAGCAAAAGCAAAGTGATATGGGAGCCATCTAAAAAATCGAATTTCCTCCAATCTTCTTCAAACAATCTCTCTAACCAAAAGCATGTCAGTATATTCCCCCCAAAAATCACAGGACAAGAAAATAGATCCTACAAAATATCTTTCCACAGTACTTAGTGTTTTACTTTACAAAGATTCTCACATCTCTTCCAATATTGTCAAACTCTAATTGCCGCTCCAAATCTATCAAGCCACCGCAGACTGAATTCTTAGTAGCCAACTCGATAATATTGAAGCCCCAATGAAGATTGAGGACTGGATAAATAGCTTAAATCTAGAAACTAGATCATTTCCTCATGCTACTCAAAGTTGAAAGTTGACCATGATCCCAAATATCCAAATTCCATCGTGGACTGAAAACTCGAGCAAATTGCACAACAGACCATTTCAACCCAATATTTACACTAATATTTAATTCATTAGAATTGAGAAAACAGGAAATAAAATTCAGATAGCGACGCCAACTCCTCATATCCCACTAATACACTTAGTACTTGTTTTGCAATGCTTATAAGCTGTGGATCTTGCAGAATGTGTGGATAATAAGTAGGTTAAACTATGAGCCTTACGAAATGTATGCATATAAAATAGATTTGACCGGCTTAAATATCTAGTTTAAGCTTTGACAAACGTACACTTATCTTAACCCAACATCATCTCTAATCAAACATGAGTTTTTCCAACTCATACCAGAAAACTATCTTCATATCTAATTAAAACTAACTTCGTCCCCTATCTCATGAAAATGGACCTACATTTATCTATATCACTATATGCATCAAAAACTTTAACTGCAACTAGCATTAGAAATTAACAGTATATTTTTAATATACCTAGATTGTATAGCTCATAATATGAAACTTCATAGAAGTAACAAACAAATTCTACGACAACCGAGCATGCATCACCTATATGTTTTTCCCTCAGAGTAATATTTATCGAGGCAAATTAGTTCTATTAATTTTTTGCACTGTACACTGACTGTTTCATGCTTGATAACTTTTGATACTAAAAGCAAGCTACATAAGTGGGAAAAACTCCCAGAAAAGGGATTTATACTGAAATGCATCATTTAAGAGAGATTCCGCCATCCTATTGCAGTCAAAGAAAATGTTGACATAGCCAACCTTTAGTCCCAGTAAATATAGTGTTTCAAGAATGAATAGATTCCGCCATCCTATTGCAGTCAAAGAAAATGTTGACATAGCCAACCTTTAGTCCCAGTAAATATAGTGTTTCAAGAATGAATAGATTCAAATCCACAATGACATCAAGTTAGCAAAGCAATACAGAGCCAAAATTTGCCGGATACATACATATATAAATATTAAAAAGTTCATTCGTACCTGAATTTGGGGAAATGCCTCAGTAGCTGAAGAATCCATGAGTCAATCTTTTCGACTTTTTCCTTCTATTTCCTTTAACACAGAGTCACAGACGATCATCACCAATAAAAAAACAGAGCAAAATAAAATATGAACAAGTTAATAATGCCTTGTAAGTAATTTGGTGCAAACCCTAGTGTATTTCTTAAATACTATCAAGGTACATAACAGATAAAAAGAAGCAGAAAAACGATGTAAGAACAAGATTACATAAGCATAATACCTTTGTCTGTGATGTGTGTATAGGTAATGGTGGAGCTTCAGATTTTACAGAAAGAACCGAATTTGCGATAGAAAGAGAGGGGAGGGAGAGAGGGATTCCGGGCAGGGTTCGCTAAGCTTGAAAAGCTGGCAAGGTTTTGGTCCTTAATCTTACAGCTTGCTCGCTGAAGTTTTAAGTATTTACAAGTTGTCATTATTAGCCCCTTTTGATCCACATTCCAAACAACAATTCGTTCTTTTGATGCTAATTTTCAATTACACATTTTTTAATAA
Source organism: Fraxinus americana (assembly GCA_035079005.1). Classification (NCBI taxonomy): domain Eukaryota; kingdom Viridiplantae; phylum Streptophyta; class Magnoliopsida; order Lamiales; family Oleaceae; genus Fraxinus; species Fraxinus americana. Next base: position 479,374 of record CM068726.1, read on the forward strand.
AATAATATTATACGCAAATAAAAAAAATTCTTTTTATAACCACATATTTTCCATCACATCACTATTTCAAATGCATTTTTCCTTAAGAATATGCATGAAACATGAAAGAATATTGAGTTAAAAAATAGAATAAAAATTGTCATTTTCATAAAATGTATAATTTAAAATAAAGTTTAGAGTGGCTTGTCAAATGAAGGCGTGGTATTATTTTTTATTAGAGTTTTGCAATGGTTACCGAGGGGTTGACAACGGTCAAGGGGATTGTCAACCCCCCGATACAATTGTCATTTCCTTTTTTATTAACGTTCCGCTTATAAGTAAGGATGTCAAAATACCTCATTCCCCATCCACCCTACCCCGAATGGGATGCGACTCGTTGATTAGTCTGAAAATTGGGATGAGCAAAATTTAGCATGGTTCTCAACCTGTGTAAATTATATCTTGTATTCAACTTTTTTTTTATTGGGTCTTCAACCTTTTATTTAAGTAAAAATACTTTTAGGATTGAACATTTTTGTCTATATAAACAGATCTCAAAGTACCTTGATCCTAACCCGACAGACGTAGCCTTACCCTAAATGGGATAAGAAGTTCTTTGTAATATTGAGAAATCAGGGTAGGGACATGAAACATACTCCTCATCCTGAGGTCTAAAAATCCCCAAGCAGGGTGGTAGACGAACAGGGCTGCATAGATTACATCCTACCGTATTGCCATCCCTAACTATAAAACCCAAGTATATGCAAGTGAATTCACAGCCCTACCTCATACTTCTCTTACACTCTTTCCATATCCCATGCAAAGAGAGGACATTGTCAACTGGTTCTTATATTTTACAATTTGTTTGTCAAAATTTTGGACTTCATTTTACTTTTCTTAATAGCGCCTTGTGCCCCTGTGTCCTTAGCATGCCCACAAACTTTCATTTCATTTCTCCTGCATTTTCGATCAACCCCAAAGCAAGCCTTTTGTTCTCATTTCTAGGTACCTCTTGACTGGGCATCCACCTATGAGTGTGCTCACCACACCGCACCTCACCATCATGTTATGCCACGATGACCAATGTAAACTCTAACATTCTCTTATGCTACATAGGCTATCGTCATCTCTTTCTACTCTTCATTATTTTCTTGCATTTAGTGGCCACTTCGAGTAAGTCCGATTCAGAATTCCTTCTCAAGTCCAAGGCATCCCTCGAGATTAACAATAGTGCATTATCCAATTGGGATTCCACCAAACCACCATACAATGGGGGTAAAGAGAATTTGGAAGGTGTTCTTTGTGACAATGAGACTATTTGAGGACTCAAGCTTGAGAATATGGGATCAAAGGGTGCCATTGATGTTGATACCCTATCCGAATTAATAAATTTTAGGGCAATTAGCTTGATGAACAATAATTTCGATGGGTAGTTACCAAATTTTACTAAATTGGGTGCCCTGAAAACCATTTATTTGTCGAGCAACAAGTTTTCTGTGGGAAATTCCTGAAAATTTGTTCAATTCTATATTATCATTGTTGGCAAATTTGAAATGACCCGACCTCGCGCGGGAGCCGTTTTCTTATGTACTGTCCGCTTCAGGAGAGCCTAAACCTATCTTATCCATCACGGATTTTTGACGCGTCCCCCAAGATTCGAACACAAGACCTCCATCATATGAGAGACATAAGTTGAATTCTGGTTCCAATTGGTACTAGGATTCAACTTAAGTCTCTCATATGATGGAGTTCTTGGGTTCGAATCCTGGAAGACGCATCAGAAAGCCGCGAGGAATAAGATGAGTCCAAGCTCTCCCACAGCGGATAGTACGTATGATATGATAAAAGATCCAGTGCGTGATCAAGTCGTTACAAAATTGTTGTCAAACAGCCTCCCTGGCAATGATGTAACTCGGTATATTTTCTTAGTCGGCATCAACCATATGACTGAATGGAAAGTCGACACTTCAATAAAGACGACTAAACCCCAAAATCAAGTGAGCCATTGGAAGCAACCTAATTTATTTAGAGCTATTCGTGACCCAAACCTTTCTCCTTGGATGACTTATAAATGTCGGCTCACTTAGTGATACCGAATCCACTTACTTATCTATATTAGGCTTGGGTGCACTGATGTGACCTAATGTGTGTTATATATGTCGCTCTCTCTTCACTTGGTTTTGACCGTGATCTGCCCTGTCTCTATTCTTTGTGAAATCGGTTGTTTTTCCATGACATTGCATCTCCCATTACCTTATTCTCTTTTGTCTTGTGGCTGTGTTTACATCTCTTTGTATGTGTCCTTTGTGGACAAACTATAGCAATCGGATAGAGGATTTGGTTGGAGGATTTTTGGGTCAACTATTCTATTGACGTTGTTGAATAGAGGTAAAAACTGAGCTCGGAGCAAACTTTGGTGACAAATATTCCGCTACATCCGATATTAGAGCCATTGGTGCAAGTTTTTCAAACCGAAATTCGAACAAAAACTACCCTAAAATCAATTTTCTTCAAACTAGTCGAACCTGAAATCTCGATTTCTGGTTAAACTGAGAAGTTTTGGGGCAAATGGAGATCGAAACCATGTTGTGCAAGTGATGGCTGCCTTCGACGACTGCGCGTGAGGATTTCGATGGTGGCACGTGGGGCATGTCGAGTAGATTTTGGAGGAGTTTTTTTTTTTTTTTTGAACAATTTACTCACTTTATCATTATGAACGTACTGGTACCTTTAATTTTGTGTTTCAAGTTGTATTTGCCTCCGGACACTTGGCTTGTAATTTTTGGTCAATTGCGTCAATACACTTGTTGAAACTTTTGGGCGAATAATGGTGGCCCTAAAGTAGTAGATTCACATCTCTAAATATTATGGAACTAGTGCATCATCGTGTCGAGGTGACAATAGGATTAGGGTTACCGTGTGGGGTAACTATTGCATGTACTAAAAATTAGGAACTATTTGCCTTTAATTGTTACGTGATTAAACTATTTGCTATACTTTAATCATTTTACACTTGTCTAAAGTCGTTTTGAAAAAAATAGAAAATAGAAAACCACTGAAGAAATTTGGAAAAAATTGGAAGAATTGTATTTACTCCGAACAAACTTTACTTGAGTGTTTTTCAATTTTAAATGGATCTTTCAAATGATCTTGATGATAATTTAGATGTGTTTAAAAAACTTATTCAAGATATTGTTAACTGTGAATAGTCAGTGTCTGAGACTACAATTTTGCTTAACTCCATACTCAATACCTATAAGGAAGTTAAGAATGCGATTAAGTACTGTAGAGACACTTTGATGCCTGAAATCGTCATTGACTCCCTTCGAAGTAAAGAGATAGAGATTAAAGCTAAAAAAGATGATAAGAAAGACGATGAGATTCACATGATAAGTGGTACAACTCAATTTAGGCAAAACAGTTATGATGTGTTCCAAAGTGGTGGCGAGTCAAGTAGTAATGGAGATAAAAAAAAATGGCATGGTTAGGTCTAGATCAAAATCTAGGACTAAGGTTAAGAAACACTAGATTGTAGTGCATCTTTTTATGCGACATCACAAAAGGATTGGTTTGAAAATTTGTATGAATCAAATGATGGTCATGCTGTGCTATGTGACAATTCTGCTTATACTGTTGTTGGAATTGGTAATATTACTTTTAAGTTTGACATTGATTTTGTGTATATTTTAAAACGTGTTAGATACATTTCTGAATTGTCTAGGAATTTAATATCAATATGAAGACTTGAGAAATCTGACTTCATTGGTAAAATTGGAAATGGAGTTTTAAAATTAGTTAAGGGTGTACTTGTTTCCATTAAGGGAATCAGAAAAAATGATATTTATATCACTATTGGGAAGTAATAAGAGGTTTAGATTCATCTATCTCTTCTGTCGAAGCTGATCACACACATAAATGACATAATAGGCTAGCACATGTGGTATTAAGGGGCTTAAATTTCTTAATGAAAAATGTGTTTTTGGTAATGATTATGTGTCTGATTTATCTTTCTGTAAGCACTTTATGCTTGGTAAGCATCATAGAACTTCTTTCTCCACGAGTGTTCGTAAACCTAATGACATGCTTAAATATATGCATTCAGACTTGTGGAGTCCTGCTAGTAGTCCCACATCGAGTGAAAATAGGTGTTTTTTTTTTCTATAATTGATGATTACACGAGAAAAGTGTGAGTTTATTTTTTAAAGGATAAGTCTGATACTTTCCACAATTTTAATAATAGAAAAAAACAAGTTGAGAACCAAACTGCAAGGGGATCAAGTTTTTGAGAACTGAAAATGACCTAGAGTTTTGTAGTATTGAATTTGACAATATGTGCAAAGAAAATGACATAAAAAGGCATAAGACTATTCCTTACACTTCCTAGCAAAAAGGGGTAGCTGAAAGGATGAATGTAAGTATACCTGATAAAGTGCGTTGCACAATATTAAGTTCTGATGTCCCAAAGTCTTTTGGGGAGAAGCTGTTATGACTGCTTGTTATTTGATTAATTTGACTCCATCTGTTGCATTGAATTGTGATATTTCTCATGAAAAATAGTTTGGTAAACTAAGTGATTATTTTGTGCTTAGAACTTTTGACTGTGATGCATTTTCTCATCAGAGTGGAGAAAAGTCTGAACTAAGAGCTGGAAAATGTATTTTTCTAGATTATCGTGAGAATGTCAAGGGTTACAAGTTATGGGATAGAAGTTAAAAGGGGGTTAAAATCATTATGAGTAGAGATATTACATTCAATGAAAGCGAAATGTCGTGCCTTAAAAACTAAGTCTGAACCTATAAGTGAAAAAAAAAAAAGATGAAGAGAGATATCAGTTGAATGTGGAGTTAGGAAAACTTAGCACATCCATCCCTGCTACTCCTAGTGAGGTGGAGACTCAGGTTCAACAACCTGAGATGGAAAATAGAGAGGAAATAGTGATAGAAGAACATCTCGAGGAAAAGAATCCCTTAGCAAATTATAATTTAGCTAGGGATAAAGAAAGAAGACACTCGAGAGAAACTAGAAGATTTGAATATGAGTTTTGAGTTAGTTTTTGCTCATACTAGCTATAAAGAGCTAGCTGATAGAGAGCCAAAAATCTTTGAGAAGGTGATGAAGAGTGAACAATTTGAAGAGTGGCTTAAGGTAATGAAAGAGAAGATGAGTTCCTTAGAAAAGAATCAAACTTGGGAACTAATACCAATACTTAAGAATAAATCTACAGTTGACTGTAAGTGAGTTTTTAAGGTTAAAGAAGGTACTAGCATACTGTACCCTTGAGATTTAAAGCTGCATATTGGTGGCCGAGGGGTATACATATAAAGAAGGGGTTGATTATGACGAGATTTTTCACCTGTTGTTAAGTACACCTCTATTAGGGTCATGCTTGCATTGATTGCACATTTTGACCGAAAATTTGAACTTGATGTAAAAATTACTTTTTTACATGGTGAATTTGATGAGTGAATCTTTATGAATTAATCAAAATGTTTTAAAGATAAACTGAAACTTGATGTTGTATTTTTTTTTTTTAAAAAAATCTTTACATGGCCTAAAACAATCACATAGACAGTGTTATAAAATATTTGATTCTTTTATACTCACCATAGGGTTTCAAGAGAGTAAGTTTGATCATTGCCTGTATTTTCAATTTGATGATGCTAATAATGGCTATGTATTTTTATTACTATATGTGGATGATATGTTCTTAGTTGGTTCATCATATAAGTGGATAAGCAAGATAAAAATAAAGTTGAACGACGAATTTGACATAAAAGATCTAGGTAAAGCTAAGAAAATCCAAGGTATGGAAATTGAAAGAGATATGTCAAATTTTGCTTTGTTTTTGCATCAATCATCTTATGTTTCAAAGGCGTTGAAAAGATTTGGCATGCATGCTTGCAAATTTGTTACATTACCTTTAGCTAATCATTTTGTATTATCTAAATATTAGGTTCCTTGTAATGAAAAAGAAATAGAATACATGAGTAGGATTCCAAACTCCATTGTGATTGGATCTATTATATATTTAATGGGTTTCACTAGATCGAATTTAGTCTTTGTTGTTAGTACTCTTAGTAGGTACATGTCTAATTCGGGTATCGAACAATGGGAAGCCTTAAACTGGATGCTAATGTATTTAAAGGGGACTAGTGATGTAGGTCTAAAATTTGGTTCTAATAGAGAATGTGTAAAATTGAAGAGTTTTGTAAACGCTAACTATGTCGGGATAGGGATAATAGAAAATCTACTTCTTCATGTGTTTACTTTGTCTAACTCTTGTGTTAGTTGAAAATCACAATTACAACACATAGTTGCACTATCCACGACGGAGTCTAAATATATTGCTATGACTGAAGCAATTTAAGAGACTTTGTGGCTTAAATGTTTACTTTATTTCAAAATCATACGTATATTTCAAGATTCTCATGGTTGTGCCAAGAATATACCAAACTCATTTCGAAAATATACGACAATAACCTTCTTCTCTTTCGAAATTAAGTAATACATGTTTTCCATCCAAATTCCCCACATTCACTTCCCCTCCGAGTTCAAAAGAATTCAAGCTTGAACAATCAAATTAATTGCAGGTTTTTTTTGTGAGAGCATTTACCCAATAATCTATGTTTAAACCCTTGTGATAATTTCTGTATTTCTTCCTGAGAAACTTGAATGAATGGTTCATTCTTTAAAATAGAAGCATCTCTGACCTCCACAGCGTCCGATTTGAGATCTCTAGCAACATCTTCAAACGATCTTTCCTTCGCAGTAGCTAGGTTTCGTTTGCCTCCTATTACTTTTGCATAGGTCTTCCGAGTTGGAATTTCTCCTTCTTGGGTCATATCCTTTTAATTTCCAACTGAATCAGTCGAAAATATTGAAGGATTGACTGAAATTGATTGCTGTGTGAAATGCCCTAATCAGTGTGTGTTCTTTGCAGTTACCAGATCTTCCTACCAAAGTTAGAGAGAAAAAATTCCAACACTAAAGGCTAAGTCAACCTATATATATATATTTATATTTATATTTATACACAAATCACCCATTTTTTCCAACAATCCAAAGTCGTGTTGAGGTGATTTTCTTGTAGATTAAGTATAGTGTGATTAGCAAATCTTGATTCAATATATGTTATTGCATTATAGTTTATTAATATCAATTGAAGCATATTGAAATGAAATATGCATATGATTCCTAAGTACTTTGCGGCCATAGTCAGAAGCATCAATTTATTCCAGTCACGAGTGTTTCTCAATGTTTGGAGGTAAGCTATTGTTTATGATCCATGTTAAATCTTTGCTCTTGCGCGGTTTCTGCTTGTAAATGCAATGTTTATGTTTACTAATTTTGAAAAAATTATTAGACTTATTATTCGAATAATAATAATTATTATTATTATATGCTCTCCAAAGACTTATGAATTACATACATTTTGATTTTTTAAAAAGTATTGAGCAATGTTTACTGAAAAATGGAAGCATATCAATTGTATGATATGAATATTGAGAGAAGGCCTTACCAAGAAATTGCACCTGTGCACTGCACAAATTAAAAGTGCTTGCAGAAATTCTTGTTCTCTATACATGAATATATCCTTTTCCAAAAAGAAGCGATGGAACTATTTTTGTCCATGGATGATATTTCCAAGATCTCTTCAGTCACTACTATGCTTTTACAGTTTTTTGACAAAAATCTTTTTCCTATTTCTTTCTGAAAGCTTAATTAATGTTATTACATAAAAAACTTTCCTTGATTTCAAAAAACATGTCCATGCCTCGTTAAGAATTTAAAGGGCAAGTCATTATGTGTGTGTGTGTATATTATTATTTCATGTGTATTAAATTAAATGTTGAAACCTTAAGAGTGTTAAAATAAAACTAGTATTTTGTGAAGAACATGAATTATATTGATTTTATGGAGATTCCATGATTTTATTTTAAACAAATGGTTAAAAGATTTAGCTCTCAATAATGTGCTTAATTAATATTTTAAAAGAGGTGTAATTTCATGACTAATCTGCATTATTTTATTTACATCCCAAGTGTAACATAAAAATGAAATTTTAATTTAAAAAAAATTAAAATCTTAAATTTTCAGTTTTGATTTTTAATTTTCAATTTTAATGTAAAGTTAAAAATCTCAATTATGGAGTGTAACTTATCCATTTAAATGGATTAATTGTGGGTGGTAGGACATCAGCCATCATATTTATAGGCTAGGTACGAAATTTGAATGCAAGAAGTCATAAAAATACATTTTTGTTTCCAAATATGTGTTTAGATTATCAAAGTTGCATTGCTATTTATCTTTGCCTATTTTCCTTCCCAATTAAAGGGAGAAATATTAAGGGTGCATATAGTTGAGTGAATTTATGAGAAATTTTAGTAGGAAGACTTTAAAGTCATATACACTTGAAACTCGTAATTGAGTGATAAGAGCAGATGTGGGAATAAGGTTATATGTTATGTTCATGGAAGCATTGACTTTTGTTTTCTAGGTGCTGAAAAGGGAAAAACGCTAGTGCCTATGTTTTATTTGTTCTAGAGGCTGGTGTGCTGTGTATAAATCACTTATTATGAATTGTATCATGAGCTTAGTGCCATGGGTTTCTTTATGATTGACATGCATTAATGTGTTTTAAAAATGAGACAAAATGAGGTTTTCTGGTGGAAGCAAACTAATATTTTAGCTTGTGATAATGTGAGAAAGTCACAAGGTTGTGAAAAAAAAAAAGTGGACTGAACTAGAGTGTAATGGAGCAAAACCAATTTATTGGTCGACATTCATGCCATTTTGGCTGCGTGAATATAAATTGTCAACTGTACAAGAGCTACATATCATAAGTGCAAAGGTATAAGGGTATACCATTTATCTCTTATCGAATGTTTCGTATCAATTTAAGTGTGTATAATCTGTGTAATAAAAAAGGATATCTGAAGCTTTATTTCATGTTATGAATTCTAAACAATGAAGTTCAGGAATCTTCATATTATAATTCATGCCATGCCCTTGGAGGACTTAAAGTTAGTTCTACAATAATTCATATTATGAAACATGAAACTAGGGTCTCATGTGAACTTTATCCTTGATTATTGATTATTACAATGATAAGTTTTTTTGGCTTTTTTTTTTTGAGCAATTTGAAGATTGCATGTGGAAAACAAAAGCTCAATGGGTCTATATTTACTCAATTCAAACTAAATATATATCTTTGAAATGTGGGGGTATTTGAAATTTCACATAGATATATTTTATTTTCCTTGTTGTAAACTAACTCTTGAGAAATGTTAGAATTAACACTACAACAAAAACAGTCTACGGCAACGTTCGAAAAACGTTGCCGTAGGCCTACGGCAACGTTTGACCGTGTGTTGCAAAATCAAGTGTTGTCGTAGAGTGGGAGGTCTACCGCAACGTTTGCCAAACGTTGCGGTAGATGGCTACCGCAACGTTTGCCAAGCGTTGCGGTAGCCATCTACCGCAACGTTTTCCAAGCGTTGCGGTAGCCATCTACCGCAACGCTTGGAAAACGTTGCGGTAGATGGCTAACGCAACGTTTGGCAAGCGTTGCGGTAGCCATCTACCGCAACGTTTGGCAAGCGTTGCGGTAGCCATCTACCACATGGCTACCGCAACGTTTGGCAAACGTTGCGGTAGCCATCTACCGCATGGCTACCGCAACGTTTGTCAAACGTTGCCGTAGGTCATTTTACAATTTTTTTAAAAAAATTGCATAATTAATTTATTTGATTTTCAACAAACCTACTGAAACAAATGCTTACAAATTAGTCGTATGTAATCAAATGTTACATACTTCTAATAAACACTAATAAGGGATATGATTCAATACAATATGCTAACATCATTAGCATACTCAAAAGGCTAACATCATTACCCTATTCAAAAAAATTGCGATCACAGTTGACCAACAAAAAAATATTACAAAACATTCGATTCATATCTGAATTTGCTTCTGTGACGCAGGTTGTCCCAAAATTAATTTCACTCCCTGCATATGACAAAAGTAATAAGGGTATAATTAGCATGTAAATCAACAGCTAACAATACGCAATGTCAAAAAATATCAACTCTCATACAACTTTGACATGTCCTAACTGTGACTAACTTTTATGAAAATTTTGACAGAGTTCCCCTGTAATTTAGACTAAAACCACCTGAACAATAGGCAATACCAGCAAATCAAAAACATATAATTTAAAATAGGGTACACCAGCCCTTCAAAAGTATATTATAGCTAAAGAACATCAACATTCAACTAAAACATGCTAGCTAAAGAACATCAACAAATACCAAATCTCAGCCACAACTTACTTCTACAATATGCTAGCTAAACATCAACATCCAACAATATGCTAGCTAAACAACATCAACATCCAACAGCAGGCTAGCTAAAAAACATTGACAAAATATTACATTGACATTTCCTAACTGTGATTGACTTTTATGAAAATTTTGACAGAGTTCCCCTGTAATGCAGACTAAAACCACCTGAAGAATAGGCAATACCATCAAACCAAAAACATATAATTAAAAATAGGGTACACCAACCCCTCAAAAGTACATTCTCGCTAAAGAACATCAACATCCAACAAAAACTGGCTAGCTACAGAACATCAACAAATACCAAATCTCAGCCACAACTTCATCCAACAATATGTCAGCTAAATAACATTGACAAAATATTACATTGACATTTCCTAACTGTGACTGACTTTTATGAAAATTTTGACAGAGTTCCCCTGTAATGCAGACTACAACCACCTGAACAATAGGCCATACCATCAAACCAAAAACATATAATTTAAAATAGGGTACACCAGCCCCTCAAAAGTACATTCTAGCTAAAGAACATCAACATCCAACAAAAACTGGCTAGCTACAGAACAATAGGCAATACCATCAAACCAAAAACATATAATTTGAAATAGGGTACACCAGCCCCTCAAAAGTACATTCTAGCTAAAGAACATCAACAAATACTAAATCTCAGCCACAACTTACTTCTACAATATCCTAGCTAAAACTTGTACACTTCATATATATTGCTCATGAACATTAAAAATGAGAAAATGCAATTCCCCGAAATAGAAATAGATTCACATACCTTCATCAAAAAAGTCTAATACTACTCTTTGGCCAAGCAACAGTACTTCCCACGGCTTCGCGAAGGGTTCGAATTTCATCCGTAGGTCTGTACAAGGTCAATCGATCCATATACACTTCTTCAACCCAAACCTTCCAACAGTCTCTTCCGAGTGGCAAGTGATGCACCTTCGAACTTGGGTCTGTTGTTGCAATTCTCCCTTCTGCTACAACTTCTTCCTCCTCGAACATGTACCAATGAAGTAGATGACACCTAGCATTTTCCACAACTCCAATACCTCCTTGGACACCACTTCCTTGATGTGACTACAAATTCATAATAAATAGAAAATATGTTTTTTATATTTGTATACTTCAGTCAAAATTTACAAAGGATATAACTTGTAATAATGTAAGATACAAAAACCTGAGGAGTAAACGCATTTGAATTCCCATCCTCCAGATTCTGAAAAATGATACAAAGATTATAAAAGTTATTCTACATATACTTCCAAATATATGACGTTATATTATCACAGTATAAATAATGGTCAAAAGTTCTAACCTGTTGACTTAACTTGAGAAGTGCTTCAACCTTTTCTTCTAGTGCTCCCATCCTTGCCGATTGAGTTTGTAATTGACTTTGGAGCTCTCTAACTCTCCCACAACTTTGAATTTGTCCATCCACTTTTGATGGTGCAACTCCAAATCCAAGTCCTCGAACTCTTCCATGACGTTCAGGGCCCAACACTCGAGCAACAGCATCGTCGCGGATGGAATCTTCTGCTGATGTATTAGAAATTGATTGAGCACAATCTTCAATCTTTTTCTGCACACTCATGTAAGGAAGATTTTATACTAACATGTGATATAATACAACCATTTTTAATGTGATATAATATGAAATCATAAATAATACACATACCAAAGTCTCAGCAACTGCTTCATTTATTGGTTTTCCATCCTTCCTAAGATGTCCATGAGTCCATACTTTAGTTCTTAATCCTTTGATATCTGGATTTTGTTTTTTCTGCAATACAAATCTAGTAATTAGCATATGCTAGTATGGTTGAATTTTCAAGTAAGAAGATTAAATGTGTTTGTAATTGTACCATTTCATGAGCCATACGTGGATAACCCTTTCGACCCATAGTGTGGAGAAGCTTCTGATTACTTCTCAAAATGCTAAACTTGTTGCTTTTTTCCTATTAAGAGAACAAAAAAGTATACTATTAAGTCGAATTATAAAGGTTTTAAGCTTCATATGCAAATATACTTACATGAAAGTCAGCAGAAAGAGTATCCTCAACAAATTTCTTCCACGCTTCTTCAGAATTAATATTCTTTGGTCTAAGAAGAGCAATAGTGCGTGCTCTATTCACAGATGATTCGACTTGAGTTCTGATTTGTGTTCTCAACCTTGATTTAAATGTCCTCCAATACTTTCCCATACATTGAAATGTCATTTTTTTATGACAATCACTCACATTGAACCTTTGCTGAATTCGTGCACAAAAATAAATTAAAAACGAATCAATGTGCTTCGTAGAGTTCTAATTGTAAAAGGTAGCTAAGAAATATATACCTGTATGAAACTCCAAAGTTCAATTTTTTTCTTTTCATCCACCGAAGGCCAATCTTTACTTACAACAGACACATGTTCCCGTACCATAGCTCCAACTATGCTAGCAAATTTATCTGAGTTGTAGCCAACTACTTGCCCATATTCATTAAACTCGAGCTCCATCTTCTGATAATTCTTTTCGGGAATCATCTTCGCTTGGGTCGGACCCCTTTTCTTTTTCGGCACATTTATATTTGACGGTGGCGTGCTTTGCTCATCATTATTTGGAGTGGATATTGTATGTTCTGGTTCGATCGAAGGTCTCAATCGTTTATTAGTCTCTCGAATTGCAGCAGCAATTGCAAAGCTTCGTCGTTTCGAATTCTTAGTACTTTGTGTACTTGACTGTACGACAGCAACATGAAAACAAAAGGTAGATTGAAATTATTTTTAAAACTTACTACATATCTTACATATTATAGGAAAAAATAATTACCTCGCCTTTGCCCATCGTATGCAACCTTGATCTGTACGAAAGATTATCTAGGGACGAAATAAAAATCTGCAACATCAAAAGAAATTAAAATTAGGTAACTTAACAAATTCTAAATATTATCTGTTTCGTACAATCCTTTAAATTTCGTACATTGCATGTTAAGATATAATCTAAAAAAAATCTATCCATGAACATATTCGTTAAAAGCAAATAACACAAGGGAGGTACCAAGGGAATCTATGTATCACATAATACACCTTCGACGTCCATCCTTGCATAATTCTCATCCTCATCAAGATTGTCTGTAATTAACTGTGTTACGTCTAGAGGAATAGTTCCCTCGAAATCGAACTCTTCTCCCATGTGTGATGCATGAAATTCTCTTTGTGGCGCTTGCAAGGCAACGTACCAACTAGATGTTTCATTCTCCCTAGAATAAAAGACTTGTTTCGCCTGTGTTGCCAAGATGAAAGGATCATTTTGAAATTGCATGTGTCCCTCGTTAAGGTTAACCAGAATGAATCCATCTTCCTTTTTTATTCCATTCGAGATATTTGCCCAATCACACTTGAATAGTGGAACATGAAACGTGTTATAGTCGAGAACTATAACATCACGCAAAACCCCGTAGTAAACAACTTGCCCAACTACATGTGCATTATCTTTTGCACTAGATCTACAAATGGTTGTTGCTTCAACTAAAATGCCACTATTTTGACGAGATTTTTCTGCATCTTTAGTATGAAACCGATGACCATTTATTACAAAACTAGAATATGACATGGACTGACATCTAGGACCACGGGCAAGCCACTTCAGATTGTTCGGAACGTTGTCCGTCAACATCTGAACTTCAATCTGTTTTAATTTAAAAAATGTTAGAAATAAGATATCAATATTACAACAAAGATGATAAGTTATTTTTAGGTTTATTCGAACCTTATCATCCAACCAGGAGGCAAACGAATCAATGTGCTTCTTATGCAGTAAAGACTCATTTCTTTGTAGTCGTTTGTCCTTCTTGAGTTCATCCAAATGCATCCTAAGGTAAAGACAATATTAAGTCTCATGTATATATATGGTCAAACAACTAAAAATTTATTAGACGTAGATATTCAATAACATACTCTACGTATGGTTGAACTTCTGTACTATTTAGCAACACATAGCGATGAGCAACTTTCAACATCTCTTCAGATAGTACAATAGGCTTCCCTTTAGATATTGTACGCCCTACAACCAAGAAATCACTCTCATATTCTTCATTGCGTGCAGACTTAGAGCCTATTTCCGAACTTTGTGTCATGTATTTGCTACAAACTGGCTTAATACCAGTTTCAATATTTCCATTAAACCAACTTTTTTTCAAACGAAATGGATGATTAAAGGCGAGAAATCTTCTATGTCCCATATACGAAAACTTTCTACCATTCTTCAACCATAGTGAACATGTGTCTTCACGACAGATAGGGCATGCAATTTTTCCCTTGACAGGCCATCCAGATATATTTCCATATGCAGGAAAGTCATGAATAGTCCACATCAAAATAGCTTTTAAATTGAATGTAGACTTTGTAACTGCATCATACATCTCAACTCCGTCACTCCATAATAACATTAGGTCGTCCACAAGTGGTGCCAAATACACATCAATGTCATTCCCTGGTTGCTTTGGTCCTGGGATCAATAAACTCAGCATCAAACTTTCCTTTGACATGCATAATGAGGAGGCAAGTTATATATAGTTAAAATTACGGGCCAACAGCTATATTTTGAGCTAAGATCTTTGAAAGGATTAAACCCATCCGTAGCAAGACCTAATCTAATATTTCGAGGATCTAATGCAAAATGTGGCCACCTTCTGTTAATCATTTCCCAACTCAATGAATCAACCGGATGTCTAATTTTACCGTCTGAACTTTTATTACTTGAGTGCCATCTTAGTTGTGTTGCCATCTCTTCTATTCCGAACATCCTCTTAAGTCTTGGTATTATAGGAAAATAACGCAACACTTTTGCTGGAATGTTTTTCTGAATTTTTTTAGTCCGTTGGTTAACTTTCCATCTTGAGCAACCACATTTTGGGCATAACACAACTTTTTGAGCTCCTTCCTATATAGACAACAATCATTCACACAGGCATGTATCTTCTCATAGCCAAGATCAAATGTATTGACAAGTTTTTCATCTCATAAAATGAGTTAGGAAGTGTATTATTCTCAGGCAACATTTCTCAAACAAGCGATACGAGTACAACAAAACCAGAGTCACACATACCATGTGAAGCTTTAAGCTTAAACATAGCAACTGAAGCTGACATCTTCGTGAACGCCCTACAACCAGGATATAAAGGCGTTTCAGCCTCATCAACTAAACTTTTAATCTCTTTCGCTCTTCCATCAGGAGGGTTTTCAGGATCCGTATCATATTGTGCATAAAAGTCCTTAAACATCTTATGTGACTCAGGCATTTCTACATCGAGCAAATTTGCTTCACTTGTTTGTTCTCCATGAAATACCCAAACACTGTATGACGGATCCATGCCCTTAATTATCAAATGTTCGTATACTATGTCATAATGGTGATGCATTAGGTTCCTACACCTAACACAAGGGCATACTATCATTTCTGAATTGCAAATTTCACGAGCTCGTTCAACAAACTTCTGGGCTCCATCACGATATTGTTCTGAAAACCTACAAGTTAAACTTCATGATCATTATACATGGCAAATTTTGTTCGATTGATATGTAGATCTGCAATATTTAATTTTAGATGATAACCTTGATAAGTGTAGCCACTTTTTGTCCATTGTATGCAAAGATACTATTAAAACCGAACGAGTGCTAGATCTTTTCCCCTCTTCAGAATGGTTGAAAATTGTTTATTGGAGCTGTTTGACAGATTCAGCAAGTGAGAATAAAAGTTGAATTTAAAGAGTACAATTTATTCTCTTAAATTTCTATTCTAAATTTTAGTTTTTTTATAATGGGAGAAAGCGAGAAAGATATTTGACCCTTTTGTTGAATACTAGTTAATGCACGTGCAATGCTGGTGTTTGAATATAGTTGGCTATTTAATAGTGTGGAGTGATTGTTAGATATCCAAATTGCTTTAGATTTATAGTTATATACTTCCTCTCAATCAGAGGACCAATAGAAGCACCTTGAAAAAGTGCAGAGGCCATAAGTAATGAAATTGCTAGATAGATGATTAAGCAGTAATTTACCATATAGATGATTAACCGAAAAATGCAGAGGCACTAATTGAATACCATATAGATGATTAACCAGTAGACATCCAAAATTGCTAGCACTAATATTTAAATATCAAACCAAATAAACAACATATTAAGTAACAAAAATGAAGGATAAAGTTCAAAAACCAAATAGATTAACGAGCTCAACAACTTCCAAATGCAGATCAAACAAAGAGGGAATGATCATAATACAATAACTCATAGTAACCTGGGATGTGTCATTATAGCACTGAAATACATTCATTAGAACCAGTCAGAATGTAATATGGAATGTGATTCTCTGGAAAAAAAAAAGGAAAAAAGAAAACTAAGCCATTGATTCAGTTGTCATGAACTTGCAGCCAGGGACGGACCCAGCCCACCAAATTTCAAAGTGACGTTGACCGGTCAACGCCGATCGGTCAATGTCGACCATCAACGATCGTAAGAGCAAAGTAGTTTATTAATATTTAATTACATAATATTAAAAATTATTCAATATATACGTAACCGCAATAAAACGAAAAAATTATATGTATGTAAATTAATTGAACCTTTGTTGGTTTAAATTCATTGACCCTTTACTGGTTTAAATTCATCCTAAACTAATGAAGTAAAATTTGAGACATTATATATTAATTATCAAAGCGCAAAGAAATGAACGATCCATGAATAAATTAATTAACCATTTACTGGTTTAAATTCATCCTAAAGGTTCAACTTAGTCAAGAAAGTAAGCTGTCCCATAATCCATTAGTTTCTCTTGCCCTTTTCTCTAGCAACATCCGAATTAAAAAAACTCATGATCATAGAAATCAGAAGTTTTGGTTTTCATATCCAAATGAGGGTCACTGGACACCGGCGATTGGCGAAGAAAGAAGTAAAGTCAGACAAATGACGATGACAATTTCAATTTGCAGTTAAAATTCATGATTTACCAATTACCATCAATATCACAGGATTCACAATTCACAAATCACAGTATAGGCACAACACGGAACCTCCGTACCAAAATAATTCATAAAAATTAAAAAAATGACCAAACAACTTACGGTTTCGGGTTTCACAAAATCGACTGCCGGAGACGGTTGCGACGGTGGGATGTCGCCTGAGTGACGGAGTCTGCCAGACCGAAGGCCGAAGACGGGAGAGATTGGAGAAGGTGAGAATTTGGGAGTTAGGGATTGATTTCAAATTTTCAATCGATTTCACGTTTAGAATTCATCCTGTATGCCTGTATCACTGTATGTAATATATTAAGGACTGGGCCAGACTGACCCAATTTTAAAACAACCAAAATGATGGGCATTGGGCTGGCCAAATTGGCCCAATGTGAAAAGGAATAACAAAAAAAAAACAAGAAGAAACGCCAGCAGAGAAAACGAACCAGGCGCAAACCAACGAAGAAGACGAACCAGGTGCCGGCGACTGGCGGTCCGGCGGAGCCCAGCACGGGCGGCTGCCCCCCCTGGCCGGGTTTACGGGTCGATTAATTTTGTTTTGAAATATTGGATTGGGCCTTGTTTGTGGGTACGTTGTTGGGTTTGAATTGAAATAATCACTTTTCGCAACGTTTGCTGAGTGTTGCGAAAAGTGAGACTTTTCGCAACGTTTGCTGAGTGTTGCGAAAAGTGAGACTTTTCGCAACGTTTGTTCAAACGTTGCGAAAAGTGAGACTTTTCGCAACACTCAAAAAAACTTGCGAAAAAGTGAGACTTTTCGCAACACTCAAAACGCGTTGCGAAAGGTCTACTGCAACATTTTTCTGAAAAACGTTGCTAAAAGTCATTTATACTAATTAATGGCAACATTCACTTCCTAAAATGTTGCCAAAAGATCCTTTTGGCAACATTTATCAACAAATGTTGCCTTTTTAATGTTGCGAATGACTCTTTTTGTTGTAGTGTAAATTGTAGACCTGCAGGTGAAATCTAAGAGTTCAATGGATGCATCTGCTCAAACATGTTACTAGAAGTCAATTTCTAAATTTCATATGTTTATCATATTATAATTAAATGTGTTATTGATATTTTTGGAAAAGTTCTTGAGTGACTTTGCAGATGTGTAGATATGCAGAAAGAGTTACAAATTGTTGGTATCAAATTATTGTTCAATAGGGGACATGATAAATTGAAGTCCTTAATGAACATAATAAATCATTGACGGGGATGGGTTTAAGCCCATAAGGGAGTCACCTCTGGGAATAACACAACATTTGTGATTTGAGATCCCATGAAGAATGTTCAATGTGTTATAAACAACCCGCACTGTTTGACTTGTAATAACACTACATTATTTGTGCTCATCCTATGATGATATTGCTATTAATAATGTGATGTTAGGAAGGGTTTAACATTGAATGAGTACCGAGACGAGAAGTTTCGCGAGGTGCGGGTTGGAGGACTCACCTATGTAAGAGTTGCTATAAGGTCGTGACTATGGGATTGAGCTATTCCCCAAAGACTCTTAGGGTCCGTTTGATTGTAAGGGTGGAAAATGGGTGGAAAGAAAATGTTTTACAGGGAATTGATTTTCTTAGAAAATGTTTTACTGAGAATTGCAATTAATTGTGTTTGATTGGTATAATTTTCCATGAAAAATGTTGAAAGTTTGGTGTCCATTTGGCTTCGTTTTTTATGGAATTTGTCCATTAAAGTGATAATTTTTTCTACAATTGGGTCTAAAATGTGTTCCAATTGTAAAAAAAAAAAAAATTGAAAAAAAAATTTGAAAAAAAAAAATTTACCATACCGAATATTCTTCGTTTGACTTTGTTTTGCATGGAAGTTATCAATAAAAGTAAAATTTTTTTTACCATTATATCTAGAATTTGTTCCCATTGCAAAAAAAAAAAAAAAAAAAGCTGGAAAATATTTTTTCACCTAATAGGTGAAAAAACATTTTCCACCATTTGTGCATCAAAGGGTTGTACCTAGAAAAAGGGAGGAAAACATTTTCCATGGAAAATTTCGCATATCAAACAGTCAAAAAGTGGAAGTAGGAAAATATTTTCCTACTTCCAAGGAAAATTACGCGAATCAAACAGAGCCTTACTAGAATCAAAATTAGAGTGTATGGCTATTGACAACGCTACCCGCTACGAACTGAACCTAAGTCGATACTATGTGTAGGACAATTGAAGTTTGGCTAAATGGACCTAATTCAAGGCTTAGTCTATTATGGCTTTCTCAAATAGAAATTGTTATCACTAAGTGAGGTTCAAGTCAAAAAAAACACCTACACCTATTGTACAATATTATGTTGCACTATTATATATATAGTTATCTATTTTGAAAGTTTAAAATTTGTGGGAGACTGTTGTAATATAAAATTAAAAATTTTAAATTTCAAAATTAAAACCCTTTTTATTTTTAGTTTTATTTTAATTTCAGTTTAATAATAATTAAAACTCATAATTTCATAATGTAACTTATATATTAATTGGATTAATTTTCATTATTGTAGGTGTTAATTTTACACTATAAAATGGAGATGGAATTTCATTGTATGATACAATTGGAGATATAATTTGAATACATAAAATACTTACTCTATTTTTCATATTATATATTTCTATAGTTTTGGCAACTCGATAAAGGTTCGTTTCTTATCTCCTTATGATTGTACGCATAGAAGGATAATCGGCTGTGAGTCTCATGAGTTTTATTTTGAAGTAGTGTAGTGCTGAAAAAACTCGCATGAAAAGAAAATAATACAATTTTAGGACAACGTCGTTGACGTGACTCCATAAAGTTTGCATTTTAACTCTCTTCTTATTGTTGAATTATAATATTTATATTATTATAATCCTCTTATGTTTATGTAATTATTGAATTATGTTATATTATTAGTTGATATGTTAATCTACACTCAAATCAACCATTTTTTTCAACACAACTTTGCGGCACGCCCTTGGAATCATGTTCTTCCCCAGCAAAACTCTCCATTGGACCAATTATTATTGTTTCCATACTCGTGGCTACAGAAATAGCAGCACTAATAGCAGTTGTAGTAATTCTTTTCCGGCATAAACAAAAATTAGGACAAGAAGAGGCGGCTGCTTCCCAGGGACAAAGGAAACTAACCTTGGCTGTAGATTTAGACAAAATGGAATAAGGTTCATCATTAACAGAAAACTCTACGCATAGCAAGAAATTTGGCCAGAATGTGAAACTCACTTTCTAGAGTATGGACAATAGGGGCCATTTCGAATTTCTGGATCTGCTAAAGTCCTTAGCATATCTGCACATAGCATTGACTGACACTTGATGCAAGGTGTGTAGGTATGTGTTGGTGTAGTAGTGTGGATGGTTGATGAGTTCTCTAGGAAAGTCAGTGGGAGAGTTGCACTATAAATATCAGCATGGTTGTTTCGACATATAGCCGACGAAATGCTCGGAGTTTGCGGTTAATTCTGAGTGGTTATAATCATATGGTGGAGTATAGGACCGTTAAAGTGTGTCAAAGGCTTACCTGTTTTTCAAAGTATTGTGATTAAAAGTTGTAGAAGAGATGACAAGATTTTGACTTGTTTTCGGCAAGGTGTAGATTGTTAGGTAATTGCTTCAAAAGTCAAAGTTGAAGGACTCCTATCGCAAATTAAAAAAAGGGTGTTTATTAAATAGAAGACTTCTAATTGAAGTTGAGTGTAGAATCCTTGTAGAATTTGGTCTCCAATTTATAGTCGATTTTGGAGTCATTATTTGAAATTAAACTCTTCTACTTGGTTATTTGGTCCCATAAATAATGGAAGTATTCCATTATTTTTGTACGTGACCTTTGAGAAGATTACTAAAGAAATAGGCGGCAGCTTCTTGGGTGAAAAAATCAATTGGAGAGGATGTTGGTGAAATATATACAGAAACAGTGTAGCCAATATCTTTACACGCTTGAGGCAGAGAAGTGGGTATATTAAAGCTTGAGTCTACTGTTCTTTGTAATATTTTGGAGTTTGAGTTGGTGAGTGAAAAATTCTATATGATTGTAACAATTTTTCATATAGTGAAAAAGCTTTGACGGTCCATTTAATTTGGGCGTTGTATTATTTATTTTTCTTGTTTACTAATATTCTCCCAACAACAAAAGATCTTGTGGGTTAATTGAAAAGGGGAATTGGCTTAAAATTTCCAACACATTTACTAGAGGCAAAACTTCAATCAGGTCATATGGAGAATGCACGAACCCTGATTCTAATATATCATTTGTGAGCTCAGGTAGACTAAGCACTGATTGTATATTCCCATCATTTGACAACCACAATATGAACTTTGGCTCTCGTTTGTCAAGCATCTCCGAAAAAGATCAATTAAGTTTTGGATCTCCGTTCTCTGGAGCCAGTTCATCTGATGCTAATACTTTTGGAATCTTGTCATCCAACTCACAGGACCCTGGAATTTTTTCGTCGTCAGGACCCAAAATTTGGTAAGCTCGTAAAGACCCCTAACATGAAATTGTTAAAATGAAGATAATATAAAAGCATAAAAATCATTAATATCATCAGAATTTGTGTAGATCATTAGCTTGCTTCATTCACTACATAGTTAATCTTGGGGCCTTAAAAGTCCAAATACAATGCAAAAGCTTTCAATAATTATGTGTTGACAATTGCATCACTCATTTCTTGCTACATCTACATGTTAGAATAAATTACAAGCTATCTCCTCCCAACAACAAAAGATCCTGCGGGCTAATTGAAAAGGGAATTGGCCTAAAATTTCCTACGCATTTACTAGAGGCAAAACTTCAATCAGGTCATATGGAGAATGCACGATCCCAGATTCTAATATATCATTTGTGAGCTCAGGTTGACCAAGCACTGATCGTATATTCCCATCATTTGATAACCACGATATGAACTTTGGCTCCCGTTTGTCAAGCATCTCCGAAAAAGATCAATTAAGTTTTGGATCTCCGTTCTCTGGAGCCAGGTCATCTGATGCAAAGAGTTTTGGAATCTTCTCATCCAACTCACAAGACACTGGAATTTTTTCGTCGTCAGGACCCAAAATTTGGTAAGCTCGTAAAGACCCCTAACATGAAATTTTTAAAATGAAGATAATATAAAAGCATAAAAATCATTAATATCATCAGAATTTGTGTAGATCATTAGCTTGCTTCATTCACTACATAGTTAATCTTGGGGCCTTAAAAGTCCAAATACAATGCAAAAGCTTTCAATAATAATGTGTTGACAATTGCATCACTCATTTCTTGCTTCATCTACATGTTAGAATAAATTACAAGCTATCTCCTCCCAACTATCTAATGTTTCCCGAGGAACTGAATGGTCTTGAAAAGTTGCAATGCTTGAAAACATGATAACTGTAGTCTACAGATAGCTATGAAGCAGGAAAACTGTTACTAGGGCAACGTGTCCATGTCAACCACGAGTCGAGTCATATCGAACACCGACTCTATCGGACACTCATGGACACGTGTTCGACACGCCATTCGTCATGTCTTAATTTTTATATATATATTTTTTAAAATTTTCGAGGTACGAGGGATACTTTAGGATCCTTGGGAAAGTGTCCTACATGCCATGTATCCTATCAACATTTTGAAAAATATATATATCAACATGTCTGTCCATATCTTACCTTTTCAAAATCACAAGTCAGTTTCGTGTTCGAGCCAGTGCTTCTTAGGCATACCACATTCTAGCTAAGTGTAGAGAATTCTTGTAAGAGTACTTGATATTTATCACTTACCGACTGCAGAGAACTCATGTTAAAGTATGTTTGCAATTTTGTAAGATGAAGTAGAAGCAGAAATGAGAAGGCTCAAGCAGGAACTCAAACAGACTATGGGTATGTACAGCTCAGCCTGCAAGGAAGCACTCACAGCTAAACAGAAAGTAATGTTCTAAAGCTTTTAAGATGAAACTTCTAAGACAACGTCATCTATTATTGCACTAATGAAATACTGAATAAGATCACATTAGAAATTCATCAAATGTATAGGTAACAAGTTGAATATAAACACAAGAATTTAAAAACGTTTTGTTAGGCAATGGAACTTCACCATTGGAAAGTAGAAGAGCAACGTAGACTAGATGAGGTGCAACTAGTGTTAGCCCAAGAATAATTAACCAAGAATGGGGTGAATTGATTATTAAAACTTTTTCGTTAATCACTAAAGATTTTAATAAGTGAGCACGCAAATGATAGAGAATAATCTAAACACAAGTGAACACGTAAATGGAACAATGTAAATTTGCGCGAAGTAAATGTGTTAAGTAAAAGGGATAGAGAATGCAAACGATATGTTATGGAGGTTCGATCCAATCCAATGATCTACGTCTCCCGTTACCAAGCTCTCCGTCACGAGCAAGACCAAATGCACTATAATGGTAACTTACAACAAGGAACACTTATCTTTAGGTGACTTACAACAAGGAGCACCTACCCTTAGGTGACTTACAACAAGGAGCACATATCCTTACAATCGAGTTTTCACAAGGCTCTCGTAACCATCAAGAAATAAGTGATAATTTTACAGTAAAGAAACTCTCTTAACAAATGATATAATCAAGTTAAGTATTAGAGAGTTAGGTAAACACTTCAATAGATAGCAAATAATAAAGTTCAAGTGTTGATATTGTAAATTTTGATGAATGATGGATGATGAAATAATTTGTATCTTTGTATCAAAGTTTCCAACCAACGATCTCTCTTAATAAATAATACGAGTTAAGTATGAAGAGAGATTTTACATTTTAATAAAAGTGTTGGCAAAGAAAACTTCTACAAAAAAATGAAGAATAGATGAGATTGTGAGAAGTTTCTTTACAAAAAGAATTCTTGATGAAATAGATGAAACTAGTTTTGATTAATCAAGAAATTCTTTGTATCAAAGTTTTTAAGCCAATGATCTCTCTTAACAAATAATACAATTTAAGTATGAAGAGAGATTTACACTTTAAATTAAAATGTTAGTAAAGAAAACTTTTTATCAAGAATGAAGAATAAATGAAGTTTGTGAAGAGTTCTTTGCAAAAAAAGATTTCTTGATAAAATGAATGAACTATGTTGAATCAATCAAGAAACTCTTTTGTAATAAATGAAATAGACTTTAAACTCAAGTAAACTCAATGATTTCTCAATAAAAAAACTCTCAAAAATCTTTTATAAGTTGTTGAAAATGAATGGAGAAGAGATTGATATTTATAGAGCTAAAAAAGAAGGTTGCAAGCACTTCCGGTTGAGTGAACAGTAACTACCGGTCGACCAGAAGTGTCAATATAGCCGTTTGAAAATCTGTCTGTTGGACTTTCAGTCGACCGGTGAAGTTCCGGTAGACCGGAACTGTATCGGTCGATCGGATGTTGCAGACAGGTCGGACAGCTTTCAGTACTTTGATCATGTCTTTCTCTCTCGATATCCGATTAAGGTGATTCAAAATGGGTTGGAAAGCTAACTCAAAGAGCTACAACTTTGTTTCAAAAATATCTTCAAATTAGATCATCTTCCATGTCAAAAATATGTCCTAATATGAGATTGAAAATCGGAGTATAACTTTTTGATTGAAAGTTGAAGTGCGATCTTTTGAGAATCGTTTGAAAATGATTTTCAAGGTTTTTGTTATATTACAAATGTTCATTTTTCAAAATCATTTTCATGTCAAAATAATTTATGCAAGTGATGAATTTATGAGAAATATTTGAGCTTTATGCACTTGCTAAACATTGACGAATTATACATTTACATATATAAATGAGGTTCGATAAATAACTCTATCTTCAATCTTCTTGATCTCTTCGAGCCTCTCTTTGACTTGTATCTTGATTTGCAATTCTTTTAAGTTCCAATTTAATTGTCGCATGAAAATCACCATTGTCTCGAATGATTTGTCTTGAATGCTCGTTTAACCTTCACTTGTACTTCATTTGAGTGTGAATAATAATCTTTATAACTTTGAAAGCTTAAACACTCAATTCAATTTGTTAGTAAACAAGATGGACTTGTTTGTTATAATCAAAACATTAAGGTCGTGATCAAACATAGGTCAACAACTAGCTGAGGAAGAAGCATTAGCAATTGCAGAGAAAGAAAAAGCAAAATGCAAGGAAGCTAGTGAGAAAGCTGAAGCAGCTCATAGGACAGCTGAACTTTAAGCACAGAAAAGAATCAATGCTGAGATGAAAGCACTCAAAGAAGCAGAGAAGAAGAAAGTACTGGATAAGATAGCACAAAATTATGTTAGATATCGTAAATACTCAATAGGGGAGATTGAAGCAGCAATGGAGTACTTTTCAGAATCTCGCAAAATTGGAGAAGGTGGATATGGGCCAGTCTACAACCGTTACCTAGATCATACACAAGTTGCAGTTAAGGTTCTACGTCCTAATGCAGCTCAAGGAAAAATCACAGTTTCAGCAAGAGGTGTGAAACCCCCAAATATTCAATTTATCTAAGAAATCTGATTCCTAGTTGTGCAATATGAAATTAGCAACATTATGTAAAAGGGTAACTGGTGATAAAATAGGTTCACGGCTACATAATACATCTCATAAAAGAAATCTTTAAACTAACAGAAGTAGAGGACCATATCTTTATGCAACTAAAGTAGACAAATTTCATGTCATTTGCAAGCAAATTTGAGAAAGAGTATAGTCTTTCTAACTGAAAATAGTTTCAACCGCAAAAATGAATTGGGCATTTTAATGCAAGTGTATTGCTTATAACTCACTCCTATGTTTCTGGGCAATATAATGCAGATTATAGTTCTAAGCTGCATTCGACATCCCAACATGGTTCTGCTCCTCGAAGCATGCCCCAAGTGTGGCTGCCTAGTCTCTGAATACATGGCCAATGGGAGCTTAGATAATTGTCTCTTCCGACGAGGAAACACTCCAGTGCTGACTTGGCAACTCAGGTTCAAAATAGCTACAGAAATCGGCACAGGACTCCTTTTCTTCCACCAGGACAAGCCAGAACCACTGGCACACAGAGACCTTAAACCGGGCAACATTTTGCTTGACAGTAACTTTGTAAGCAAGATCAGTGATGTTGGCTTAGCTAGGCTTGTCCCTCCCTTAGTTGCTAACTCTGTTACACAATATCACATGACATCAACAACTAGAACTTTCTGTTACATAGACCCTGAATATCAGCAAACTGGCATGCTGTGTATAAAGTTTGACATTTACTCACTTCGAGTTATGCTTCTTCAAATAATAACAGACAAGTCCCCAAAGGGTTTGACTCACCATGTTGAGAGGGCCATTGAGAGGAGGACTTTCACTAAAATGCTCGACCCAAAAGTTCTTGACTAGCCAGTAGAAGAGGCCTTGAAATTTGCTAAGCTAGCACTTAGGTGCACAGAAATAAGGCGAAAAGACAGACCAGATCTTGTCAACGTGATATCACCTGAACTAAACAGGTTGAGATCACTAGCAGAAGAAACAATGTCAATAGTCCCAGTGACTATCAGTAAAAAGAACTCACCAAGTCAAACCCAGTCTAATTCTCAAATGAGTTGATCATAAGCATAAGTTATGGTGTTTTTAACCTAACAAATAGAGAAAATTAGTCTTTTAGTATGTTTGGTAGTTCTTTTAAGTACTTGTAAGCAATGGATCCTACGAAATGCGTGGATAAAAAATGGGTAGAAGTTACAAGTCTTATTAAAATGTCCTGATAAAAAGTATGTTTGACCCTCTTAAATTATAATTTTAGCTTTGCTAAACATGCATTTGATCTTCTTAACTTTGGGTAAAATGTGTAACATAAAGCTACATCTGACCTCTGCGAATAACTAGGGAATATATATTCTGCAAACGAAGTCCCTCAGAATTTGTCGTCATTAAAACTGCAGAATGATAATATTCAAATTCTTCCTGGATCCTGATAAAGCATATGCTAGCTAGTTACTACCATGACCTTATTAATCTTGAACATGTAACAAGCTGTAGGTCCTCTTTTGCAGGTGAGTAATCCACCAATGTGGTACTCTATTTATGAAAGCACAAAGAACTGATCAAGCACGGGATACAGGTCAGATAGAAAATCAACTGTGGGTTGAAAACCACACTAAATTTTGAGTGTGGGATTGGCACAGGGAACAGATACCATAAAGGTTGAGGATCAAGCTTATACTTAGCACTACTAACTTATTTTAAGCTGCATTGTGTATTAAAGTTCAATAAAATCCTTTTGAATTGGACTAAGAAGTCGAGAAACTAAAATCAGTTGTCCAACATACAGATGACAAAATTCTACTCATAGCACATATATCAACTTTTTTAATGCATGCATTGAAAACAAATTGCTTTCTAATGATCCTTTAAGAAGAACTGATCTATTTGTGTGCATCATCCTCTCAAAGTAGATTTACCCACTAGGCAAGGATTAGCAAATCAGAAATTTCGTTCAGAATGACATTCAGCTTGTCAAATTTCATCCATTACAACTCATTAGAGCTAAGAGAAACAAAAAAGGACAAGTCATTGTTTATCCTTAGCCCGTCCAGTAGGTTTGTATCAAACTAGCAGCTATTTCTTAAGTGGATGATATTGACTGTTCGAATGAAATAGTTATTCTATTTATTAGATTTAATGCAAAAATATACCTGAATTCTGACAAGTCATTAGGAACTAAAAAGTTGAAGGATCTTCCTAAACATTACTTAAGGTCCGGACCGAAGTTTACTCTATACAATGACAAAACCATGGGATGTCACTTTGAAAGTAAGGAGTCAAAAGGGTTGGGTTTTACGGTACTTGTTTATTGGATATCTCTTCTCTATTACTAATCTACGTAGAGCTTGTTTGGCACTCATTCTTTCGTTTGGTTTCATATAGGTCCATAACTCTGCATACAGATTCTTGCATACAAATAAACTGATTTCTAACCAAACCCCAACTTCTATACTAGTTATCAGCATGTGCACTTGTACTTTACAATTAAGCATATAATAGGAACTTTGACCATAAAGTAAAAAAATATAATGTTCTCTTAACATTGAACGAACTGGAAACAGAGACACATGCAAAATTTAATCTCCATAGGCAAACAACATTCAGTCTATAAAGAGCACAAAATGAATTCGAATTCACATCTTGCAAACTATACAAGGAGATAGTTTGTATTTATCAAACATCAAAATAATTAGTCTACAAGTAAAACAAGCACATTGATTCCATCATCTTCATCTATAAAATTTAGTGGTAAACTCCTTCCAAGAAAATAGTAGCTTACCAGCAGCATACAGACTTTTTCTACAATCAGGCAATCTCATCCCTAAGTCAGATTCTTTGAACAGTTTCACCATTTCTGCTATAATTGCTTTGTCTATAGCCGTTGATACCACTTCATGGGTAATAGTAACACATATAGTAATATAAATAATATGGAACAATAAGAATAATGTTCATGACCAACCCAAAAGACTACGTAATGATAATTTTTATGGAAATAAAAAAGAGAATTTCTATTGTGTAAATTAAGTCTGCACATGACAACTTGAGTGTAATTACTTGCCCATCAATATCAAATTGACCAGAAGATATTGAAGAAATTTGAAATAAACAAACAAACAAGAAGCTGAAAGAAATGAAATAGTAGGGACTTTCAGAACATTTTTTACTGCAAGAAGGAAGTAACACAAGCTAGTCTAGTCTCCACACAAATAAAATCAGATTCTAAGATAAAATCGGCAACGCAAAGATAAAATTTTAGAATTAGTAAATGCAAATATGTTCTAAAATTATCAAAATTAATGACAGATGCAAATACTTTAAATAATTTTGTAATCAATACTGTTATATGCTTTCTATCTATCATACAAATAGAAAGATTTTAGCTCAATGGTATAACCACAAAAGACAATAAATGGGTAGTGGTTATGAATGTGCAATTGATATTAATGTTTGGCTTTGACCAGATAAAAAAAGAAACTTATAAGCTACTTTTTAGGAACCAAACACCGAGGCTATATTTGTTGAAATACATTGCAGTAATATATTAAATCGGAAATTAATGACTAATATCTACATCTCATAATAAGGAGTTTCTCATCAAAATTCAAGGAAAATAAAGGATGAAAAATCAAACTTGAATCTACAAAAAACAAGGTAGTGATCCACACTTAGTGTTCCATATGTTGTCCTTAGTTCTCTGTCTCAAGTTTGTCTCATCAAAACCATGTGAGAGCCCATACCAGCTCACCATTTACCAATCTAAAATCCAGAAAATTCTGCCAATTGTTCCACAGATTCATTACTCCGAAACCTGTTACCACATGGTTGGCTGCCAGGGTGGTGTGAAAACCAACAATCTGATTTGCAATTATATTTGTCTAAGAATGTTGCCTACAGAAGCAAATGCCAATCTCATTAGCTTGCCCAAAAGGCAATAGCAGAAGCTGATTATCACCAAAGAACGAGTGGTCAAAAACTGTAGCATGAGTTCTTATCAGTGAGCTTGCCTGAACAACTACCACAATATATCCATTTCACTATCAATTAATTCATCATCATCAATAGTTCCAAAATATTTGATTACTCCGAAACTTTTTCTTAAGATAGGTGGTAATTAGCATGTTATAGGTCCATTTCTTTTTTCTTGTGTACTCCAATGTCACTTCTGAAAACAAATGAAAATCTCCCTTTCCCATAACCTCAAAAACAAGTGGATCCGTCGATACTGAGACAGAATTGTGCTTGTTCAAATTGCTCAAGGCAAATTCCAAATTCCTTACTAATCTTTTGTCGAGGTATGCATCAACAACACAACCATAAGTCACAAGATCAGGAACAACTGCTTCATGCTTCATATGTTCGAGGCTTACATGCAGATCCCAAAACAAAGACATTCTTGAGAAAGCAAGTGCTCTAATGTTAAAAGTAGTAAGATCAGGAGTGAATCCTGCTTCCACCATCTTCACGAATTCCCTCTGCAAGCTTTTCATTTTGAAATTTGCAGCATAAGATAATAGGAGAAGGTTCCAAAGAAGATTGCCCACATTTCTCCTCCCAAGACCTATATCCTGCATGAACTGACCTAAAGCATAAAACTTTTTTTCCTTAATATAAGCAAATGACATGGCCCTTATTGCTTCTTCCTCTATGAGAATCCTCGACCTCTTAAGACGGCCATAAGCGACTTCCATCTCAGCAACCGAACCAAAAAGACTATAATACAATAGATAAGAATTTCCAGTGGCCGAATCTACAGAACATCCCATAGACACCATCTCCTTGACCATAATGTCCATACATTCTAGTTGTCCTCTCTTTCCAAAGCAAGAAATAGACAGTGCACAAATGTCGGGTAAAATATCTGGATCTTTTAATTGCATTTGACGCATAATTTGGCTAACCATATCAAAATTGTCTACACTCCCATATATAGTGATTAATTTAGAAACTACACTAACATCTGGCACAAACGAGCTGTTCAATATTTCATCCCAAACAGCCTTTGCTTTAGAGTAAAAACCATTACTAGCATAGCGTAGCAGCAAACTGGACAGGGTAGAATTGTAAGACAGAACCTCTCCTGGTTTCACCTCAAGACTAAAATTTTCAGTAATTTGAGGAATTTTTTCTCCATTCAAATTGTGAATTAATGAAGCATCTTCCACATAAGCATCATCCCAATCCACACAACTTCTATATTTTCCATGAAAGAAGCTCTGCATCACCACAATTCCTCTGTTAAAAGAGCCCAGTTCATTAATCATTAATTTCAGTGCTGACGTGAAATTTTTAAATTATTTGATCAATTCGCTGCCCTTCTCGGCAAGAGGGTTTATAACTTTTTGTATTGATTAATTGAACACGGCAATGAATGAAAAATAGAAAAATAAACAACAGTAAAGCAATTATATTTCACCTGGCGAGGCAAAACATGAATTGGGAACCCATTTTTGTGGGAACTCGAACTGAAATTCTTCCATTTCAAAGTCTTCTTCAAAGGAGGAAATGCAGAGACCACTAGCAGAACCTCCATACTTGGTGTAGACAGGGATGATGAAGTTTTTGGCCCGATAAGATATATTGTTATTTGGACCTTATGTTGAGTTGGGTGAAACCTGTTAAGGCCCAGACTATGGAGCCAATCCATTAATGAAATGTTTGGCGCAGTCCTTGGACTCGAAGTTCAGTCCAATCTACATATAGACCTCTTTAGGAAGAAATTCATAAATGCAATACTTCCCTCTATTTGATAAGAATAAAAAGCTAGATTTTAATATAAGTTAAGGTCAACAATTGATTTTAACTACACATTTTATAGAATTTACAATTTTTCAACCACACATTTCATCATTTTTTTTATCAAAATTTACAAAATTGCTAATTTTAATCTCTATCAAACAGGACTAAATATAAAATTTTACATTTAACAAAAATATAAAAACATTTTCAAAAATTAGGTGATAAATCATATTAATATCTTAAATATTTTTAAGATATCACTGTGAATGAATTTTGGGAAAACTAGTTTAAAATCATATATATATATATATATATATATATATATATATATATATATATATATATATATATATATATCATTTAATTGTTAAAAATAATTGTATCTCGCCTCCCACTTTCTCCCTCTTGCAAATACTCTATCGGGTTCCAAAATCATGATTTTTTATCCTTTCAAAAATTAGGTAGTCATATTTTGTGACATCTCATAAAACTTTAAAACCAATAATTTAATGGATAATTACAGCAGCGGTATTAAACCATTCATTTAGTAACAAATTTTGTCCAAACATTTCATTTGTGCCACCCATGATATCAAACATTTCACATATTAGCACATAAGGTCCAAATAGATTATTTCTATTAAGGTGCGTTTGATTGCAATGGTGAAAAATGGGTAGAAAGAAAATGTTTTATAGGGAAAAAATTTGCCTAAAAAATGTTTTGTAGGGAAAATGATTTCAAGTGTGTTTAATTGGTATAATTTTCCACCCGAAAATTTTTCAAATTTTCTATTCGTTTGGTTTTATTTTACATGGAAATTGTCTATTAAGGTGATTTTTTTTCCACAATTGGTTATAAAATTTGTTTCCATTGCCAAAAAGGAAAAAAATTGTTTCCTAAAAAATCATTTTTTTAATATCAAAATTTAGTGTTCGTTTGACTATGTTTTATATGAAAATTGTCCATTAAAATGAATTTTTTTTTTTTTTTTATCATTAGTTATTACATTTGTTTCCATTGCCCAAAAAAATATTCCAACCAACCGGGAAAACATTTTCATCAAAAACCCGGAAATTGCACGTGTGGGGAAAATCCGAAAAATATTTTTCGTGGAAAATTTCGCCTATCAAATAGCCAAAAAAGTGGAAAGTGGAAAATATTTTCCTACTTCCCCGAAAAATGTGGCATATCAAACACGGCCTTAGTTTAACTGTTAGTTGACCAGATGTGACATTGACAATAATTTTAACTAATTTTAAAATGTTAAAATGATAACGTTATATTTTTTTATAATAAAATAATTAAAATCCAACAAGTGTAGGTTCAATTTCCTTTGCAATGCACTAAGTTCCTTGGACATAATCATCAGTGATGTTCCTCTGCCTCCATCAAATACATGCGTGAGATGACTAGAGGAAAGCTTAAAATCAGGAGTGGAGGCCCGCAACACAAAAAGTAAAGTCATCTCGTTAGAAACTGGTAATGTAAAATAAGAACTTTTACATGATTCTTGATCCTCCATCTCAAGATGTTTATTTATGGCAACATCCAATCCTTTTGGTTCTAGAATTTCCTGTACTAGTCCAAAAAATATATTATCAGCTACCTCCTGAGTGAGTGCATCAATCATATAGGTTTGATGACACTCGTCATTTTCCTCCAACTGTTTAGTGATATAGAAAATGTTGACTTCTATCATTTGTCTGTTTAAAAAACGGTCAACTTTGTCATCCAATATTTTTTCTCCATATCATATTATGTAATCTCTTATGCACAATTTTGATGTACAAACAGCAAAATCCTTGTTGATAAGTTGTAAATTCGTACAAAACAATTATTTAATCTCAGTTATAAAGATTGAATTATGAAAATAGAATGCTTCATGCGTATGAAATCACATTTGTAGCCTCCTCTCGAGACCCCTTATTCTGTTGGATTAAAGTTTGATCTTAGTTTGTACAAAACAATCATTTGATCTTAGTTTAAAGTTTAAATGGTTTCTTGATGCGAGAATTACTCTTGGCATGTGACAAGCGCAAGTCAAAGCTTTATTGATATAATTTGATATACACAAAGCTTTAAAAAGAAGACCAAGTGACCAACTCCTATTTCGGATATACCTACTAAAAATTTACATATCTCTCTTACAAAAAATGTCTTTGCCAACGTCCATGGAATATCTAAACAAAGGACTTTTGGGAAAAACTTGAAGAACTATAAGGGCCCGTTTGATTGCAAGGGTGGAAAATGGGTGGAAAGAACATGAATTCCAGGAAAAGTAATTGTCTAGAAAATGTTTTGCATGTAATTGTTAATTAAGTGTGTTTGATTGTTATAATTTTCCACCCGAAAAATGTTTAAATTTTGTGTTTGTTTGACTTTGTTTTATATGGAAATTGTCCATTAAAGTGATAATTATTTCTAGAATTGGTTATAAAATTTGTTTACATTGCCAAAAAGTTTAAAAAAAAAAACAAAAAAAAATATTTCCTAAAAAATCATTTTTTTTTAATCAAAATTTAGTGTTCGTTTGACTTTGTTTTACATTAAAATTGTCCATTAAAGTGAAAAAAAAAAAATTACAACTGGTTATGAAATTTGTTCTCATTGCCAAAAAAAAAAAAAAAAATTTACGTCAGACTGGAATGAGTGGGAAAGCATTTCCCCTAAATTGTAGGAAAATGGGCGCATGGGAAGGGGGGAGGGAAAAAATTTTCTTGGCCAAATTTTAGCAATCAAACACTACTTTTTGGTAAAGTTGGAAATTATTTTCCTTTTTCTTAGGAAAATCCATTCTATCAAACAGGGCCTAATAGACAGAGAGCATTTTGAACCAATTGTATACGCAAATGGATGTAGACATGAAAATCTTAGACCATCTTCGTATTCTCAATAAGATTATTTTTTGTTATTATTATTTTTTGGAATTCAATACTTTAAATGAAAAATTTCATAAAATTTCATTAGTTCTAATAGAAAATAGTAACTAACATTATTTATCTAAATATAATAAATATGGGAAATAAAAATAAATTATCAAAAACAAAAAAAAAAATTTAAACAGGTAGTAAACGAGGCAAGGACATTGCCCCTCCCCGCCTTAAACGGGCAACGGGGTGAGAAATTTCTTAGTGGGCCGCGCCCCGTCCCTAAATTCTTGGTAATTGTTATGATACATTTTTAGTGGCCAAAGATTTGGAAGCAATGTTGCAGGGTGTTGCATTCACAGTAAACCGCTGACATTCTCCTCTCTCTCTCTCTCTCTCTCTCTCTCTCTCTCTCTCGTCAACTTGTCCTAGGGCTGCACAAAAAAATCGCGAAACCGCAAACCGAACCGAAGTCGTTGGTTTGGCTCCACGTGGACCCGCGATTTGTTTTCTCAAACCGAACCAAACCGTTTCAAAATAGTTTGGTTTAGGTTTCAAATTTTAAAAATCGCAAAAAACCAAACTGAGCCGCACTTTTTTTAATTAAAAAAATATTTTTATTAAATTATAAATTCTCATATATAAATTTCACTAAAGTATAGTTTTTAGAATATAAAGTATACTTTCTTGGAGGGTACAAATTTAATTAACATAACTCATGCATAAAAAATAAATCAACAAGTCATTGTCATTAGTAAATAGTTGGGCCTCGTTAAAAAACAAAAAAAAAAAATTTAGGCACATAATTACAAAATGAATTGATCGTGAAATTGTGAATGTTGCCCAGCCATATATGCAATTACGCCTTTGCAAAAACACAAGCAAACCAAAGTTACCAAGCTCTAGCTCCCTCCCTCTATTCCGCAACGTCGACACATGCCACACAGTGTCAACTTGATGCTTGTGACCTACTGCCATCGACGTCGTTTCTCCACCACTACTTACCACCACCGTCTGTGACTCTGAATGTGAGCCTCTCTTCCTTTTCCTTGTGTATCGAAACAATTTTTCATAATTTGTTTATACAAGATCAAAACCCTTAATTTTTTAAAACTGATTTAAGTAGAGAATTTTGAATGAATTTATCTTTCTGTTTTCTCTTGTTCCTTAATTTTGAATGAATGATGGTTTTATTTAATATTTTAATTGGGATAAAGATAGTGAATAAAATGTAGACTTGATCATTTAGTTTTGTGTGTGCGTGCACTCTAGTTTAGTAGATGTAGAATGGTGTCATTTTTTATTGCTGTAATTTAATGTTGAACAACAATATTTTTCTGTTGTTTATCTGGTATTTTTCTCATGATGTTTGCACTTGAGAGCACAATACTCAGTTGGTTAGACTTTGGTTAATCTAAACATTCCACATCAATATGTTGACTATAGTGCTTTGCATTGCACATTTTCATGTTTTAGGACCTCCTTCGTGTATATTCCAGCAAATGAATATACACCGGTAAAAAATACAATACAGGATATAAATTCACCCTTGCTTTATTGAAAATCCAAGTAGATTGTTAGAAGTATGTGACTTATAACTCTTTCTTTTAAGAAATATGTGAAATTCATGTCGAGTCGAATGAATTAATTAAAGAGCCTAACACTTTGACGAGAACCATAGCAATTAGTATGCGAAAAAAATATGATAAGTATTGGGGCCATGTTGAAACGTTTAATCAGTTGTTGTTCATTGCAATAATTCTTGACCCAAGATGCAAGTTGGAACTTCATAAAGTCGGGTTTGAACTTATTTATGATATAAAAATTGCAAAAATGTTGTTAAAAAGAGTTGAAGAGACACTCCACAGGTTGTATGCACGCTGTGAAGAAATGGAGACTCCAATCACTTCACCATTAGCTTCATCAAAGGAGGCTACCAAAAATAGTAGTCTAAGTCCTTCACAACTTGCTTTCAGTCTTTCTAAACTGATTCTTTCTATTTTTAAAGCTAAACTTATGCAAAATATGCAATATGAGAAGAATGATTTAGTTGATTATTTGTCTGAACGTTGTGAAGATTTGATCGATCTCAAGTTTGACGTATTAGTTTGGTGGAAATTGGATGCGCACGAGTACAAAATTGTCTCTAAAATTGTCAAAGATGTATTAGCAATTCAAATATCTACAGCCGCTTCAGAGTCGGCATTTTTCATGAGTGGTCTGATTTTTGACTCTTTTAGGAGTTCATTGAGTGGAAAAATGGTTGATGCCTTAATATGCACAAAGAATTGGTTGCATAGCAGTAATGAACATATAGTGTTTCGTCAATATTTGGATGAGGTAGAAGCATTGAATGACTCTGAGAAAGCTGTGGAAAGTGACATTTATTTTCTATTATCAATTTTGATATTTTATACATATTGTTTCTTAGTTGCTTGCTAATATCATTAATAAGGACTAAAAAATATTTTAAATATCATATAGAGGCCAAATCATGTGTTACAATAGAAGATATTGATCCAATTTTTATCAAATGAGAGGTTAGTACTCTTATACTTAATCTGATATTATTGCTTACAAAATCTGGAGTGCTTGTTGCTAGATGCTAACTTGATACTATTTTTTTGTCTTTTTGTTTATATATCAAATTTTAGACAAATATGAAATGGTTTGGTTTGGTTAGGTTTGGAAAAATTTCAAACCGCATGAAATGGTTTGAGTTGAAAATATAACACAAACCACCCAAATCGAACTGTGTTCACCCCTAGCTTGTCCCCTCTTCGAGTCCTCAGTAATGATAACTCTTCCTTCTCATTTTGAGATTTAGCCCCACTTTTGTCTATTTTGGATCATTTCTGCACGTTTTTCTTCTCACTCTTTCCATTCTTTTTTCCCTCGATCTGGCCTTCTTCTACTTTCTTATCCTCTCCTTCTTCAAGCTCGTTTTCTTCTTCTCCGTCTTGACCCTCCTCTTCTTCCCCTTCAATTTTCTCTCCTTTCTCTTCCTCCGCTTCATTATCCTCTTCTTTTTCCTCATCCCCTTCGCTTTCTTCTTCCCCATTTTCCTCTTCCTTCTCTCCTTTCACCTCCTCTTCTAATTTCTCCTCTTTTTCTTCGTTTGGGTCTTACTTGACTTCACCTTTCTCTTCAACTTCAATTGGGTCTTTCTCCTCACTCTTGAACTGAAAAATTCTCCTTAGAATACCCAAGTTTTTTTTTTCCAAGGATTGAAGATCTCAAAAACCTGCCAAATCTTCTATCAGAAGCTGAAATTCCTTCTTGAAGTGAGGCATTCTTGTTTTCTTGAAATGGGTGGCCCGCGACGGTGGAAGCCACTGTCGTCGAAATTGACGGAGAAAGGCAGTGTGTGTCCACACGTCCAGTTGCATTTTTGGTTGATTTTGGCCGTATAAATATGTTGTTTGTTCAATTGATTTATGGAAAAGTGTTTGAGGGTTGATGGTGGCTGTTTGTGGCATGAGTTTTGACACTTTAGGTGGTGGTTGGCTAGATGGAAGTCGGCGATTCCGTTTGTTCCACTTTATTTATTGATTTATTTATTTTGGTTGGCGATAGGATGAGAGGAGAGGATGAAGTTATTTTTGTTTTTGGTTTTGATTTTTTAATTATTAGTTTGGGACTCATTTGTAAATTTTTTGAAAATTTTGGGCCTATAGTTGCAATTTGTTCTTTATTGTTTTCTTTTTTTATTTATTTAAATAAGATGGTATATTTGTCATTTCTCATACTTTTATAGGGAAAATGGATAAAAATTGAGGAAATAATGTTTTCCGCAATAAAACGTGGAAACATGAGTGAAAATGTAAAAAATTGAAACGTATGAACGTTTTTGCCCACTAAAGACCAATGTAGGGACGTTTTGTGCTAATAAGCCCTAAAAGAAACTCCATACTTGTGATTGATACCTAAAAAAGGAAAAATTGTATGAAAACAGATCAATTTTTTGTGAATTGTGCAACTCTTTTTATAAGGATTGATGTATATCATCATGCGTTGACGTTAGTTGCCATTGGTATATATCATGTTACTGCTATCAGTTTTACAAGTTTGTACACGTACTTTAGTATGACATTAATGTAGGATGTTATTGAAAATAAATGAACTCTGAGGAAAGCCATAACAACTCACTTTTTTGTCCCTTCTGGGTGGATTATGAAGTGATGTCTCTCACTATAAACTTCGGGTTACCATTGAGAGTGATTCACTAAGGGTCCATTTGATTGTAAGAGTGAAATTTGGTGAAAAGAAACTGAATTATAGGGAATTGAATTTTCTAGAATTATTTTCCTGAAAATTGTCAATTAATTGTATTTGATTGGTATAATTTCTCACCTAAAAAATATTGAAATTTTCGATTTTTCGGTGTTCATTTGACTTTGTTTTCCATAAAAATTGTCCATTAAAGGGAATTTTTTTTTTTTTTTTTTACAATTGTCCATAAAATTTGTAACTTATTAAATTGGTGAATTTGAATTCTCAAATGTGCTCAAATTGTGCACGACTTGACATTGACTTGTGGCTAGAGGGCAAAATTGTCGATTCGCTCAACATTTATTTCCAATTCAACGGAAAATGTGTGCAATTTGACTGTCCACGTGGGACTCAAAATCTCACTTTCCAGAGCCAAACCTAAATTAACCAAGGAAATTAACTCGTACAAGTTTAGAAGAATTCGTTTCCCCATTACTCTCCTGTTGGGCTTGTACACTGTGTTAAATTAAAATAGAAAGACACGGGTGCTAACAAAATTCTTCGAAAACTAGGTTGAGAAACACTAGAGGCTAATCATAAATATTTAAGAAGCTAATCTGCAGTCTACAATTTCACAGATACTGTGAATTTGCAAAAATTATAAATATTTAAGAAGCCAATCTGTAGTCTACGATTTCAGAGATATAGTGAATTTGCAAACATTATCCCTCGACGAAGGCTTCCACTAGCTGCCGCAAACTTGTTCTCTAAATCAGATTCCCCGACAGCACAAGCAGCAGCTTTCAACTGGAAAACCCGAAAAAAGAAGATAATAAACTGAAAATGGGTTTTATATGATCCCAGTCTTGAAACAGAAGTCAAGGCATCCAACAATTCATGCATCCTACCCTAACATTTGCTAGAAAGGCTCGATGATTATATTTTACTTTTCTTCAAATCATTAAATGCATGCTG
Organism: Fraxinus americana; assembly: GCA_035079005.1. Lineage (NCBI taxonomy): Eukaryota > Viridiplantae > Streptophyta > Magnoliopsida > Lamiales > Oleaceae > Fraxinus > Fraxinus americana. Next base: position 518,968 of record CM068726.1, read on the forward strand.
GTCACCTATCGGAAAAGGCTCCATTATGCCTGTCTTGTTCACCTATTTATGAACTTTTTGCTCAAATGAAAAATTCATAGGATTTATGAAAATCGGTTGGATACCTGGTTTAAAAATTCATCCAGCCTTCTAACTAGTCGTATAATGCTACCTTCAAGGATGTCTGTCTTTTCTGTAACATCTTTAAAAGATTTTCCCTGTAAAAACAGAGTTTAGAGGAACAATGAGTTTAGACATGATCTATACCAACAAATTTAAAAAGATGCATTGACTAAAAACCAAGCAATTGATCTAAGTTGCCTTTACAAATAAAATTTCTTATAGTTCCATTTGACCAAGAATATTAATTATATCCCAAGTGATAAATTTTGAGGCATCAAATAAGAATAAGAGTGTAGTTTAACATGACATCTACTAAAAAAACACAAGCCACTAAATCGACCTCTGACCACATGTGGATCACATTCATCAAATATGGTCTGACTGCTGCCTCCACATATTCCTCCACATTTACTTCAAGTCCACATTCACGTTGTATCTGTGACAAAATTTTCAAGTTGTCATTTACCAAGCTCTGCAATACGTTTCTTTTTCAGTTTGCAGATTCCCAATATACATAACAAAATTAGATCTATACACACACATATGAGCATGTGTAAAAGCTGAACACACCTCTGCTATTCTTCTAGCACTGTCTTGAAGCTGTTGCAGTGGTTTAACAAGTACTGCTGTTACATCTATTTTCCCTGATTTTTCTCCTGGAATGAAGCAACTTGCCAGAGCAGCGACTTGATGATGATCAAGATCGTTGAAGGTACCTGCAAAAAAAATATGTAATGTGATGATAAACTAACGTTCGATATTGGGACTGGTCCATAACATGCAATTTCCAACCAGGAAAAATTAAACACTGCTCAATATATATTGAAGTGTGGAAAAGAAAGAAATGACAACAGACATAAGTTTGAAAAATCAATGATAGAGGGTTCACCATTGAACATCAATTCAGTAACGAGGAGCTCATCTCCTGTATCTATCAAACAGGCTGCTCGTCCTTTCAACTGAACAACACCATCAGCATCAATGTGCCCCAGCTTTTTCAGAACCCTTGAGCGGTTCCTAAGTTCAATGCGAAATTTTTGAAGCTGAATATAGACAAGAGGTAGCCGTTGAATGAGGACCAAAGAAGGCATACGCATGCATAGCAGCTAATTCGCAGATGTACACACCCATGTATTTGTCTATTTATGTACATGTATTCACAGGAGCATCCAACAAACAACAAATACCTGTGAATCACGCATTTTTGACTTTAACTGTTGAATTTCATGATTCACTTCTGCTTTTCTGTGGAAACTTCTAATCTGATGTTCATCTTGAGACTGCATAGCATAAATGGAATAAAATAAAAATATAGAAAATATCAAAGACACCCTCACACATTTAAAAAATCATACTAACCTCTCCAATTTCAGTTTTCAATCAAAAAGTAGTAAAGGGTGAAACTAATACTCCAAACTAGATATAGGGCAGGCTATTGTGATTTTTCAAACATGATGGGTATTTTCTCATAAAACTAAGTACATGACTCCATAAAGAACCAATTCGCAGATGTTTTCTACATTGGGAGGCTAGAAGCAACTAGCCTAAACAAATGTTTTGGTGGGGAAAGGGAAAAGATATATTTTCAGACCTTATGCAATGGGTGAGAAAATAATTTCTGTTCAAGTTCCTCAATCTCGTTAACGAGCTCAACAACTTCTGGTTCTTCAATTCCCATGTCCTGACAAAAAGGTACAACCATTAGAAATATATACCGCCATTCCTCGGTAAAGATGTCGACAAGTGTAAATATAAGTTTTTCATTGACATTAAAAATTATAAAAAACTGCATGTGGACCTATGAAAAACATTATGCCGTCTGGTTCTGGAGATCATGAAGACAAGGTAACTAAATGGGCAAATGTAAAAGTACGTCACGGACAATTTTTTAATTCTAGTTGGTCTCTGCCAGGAGGAAAGATTCAAGAAATCCAAATCATAGAGACCGTGACATGGACTGAGAGGAGCGGCGATGATAATTGAGCTGATGTTGCCTCTGGCCAATAAAAACAAATAATCATGACTGAAAACTATTATTTTCCTGCCTCTACTACTGTTCCATTTTTGTGTGTTGGTATGATGTACTTTGATATTTGTTTTCAGTTCATATTAGTCTTCACTATGAGTATGAATTTTTTATTTTTTTTCCAGGATAATAATGAATAAACAAAGACAAGTTTAAATAGTTGCATCAATTTTGTTGCTTACTTGGATACTGTGACTGACACTTCAACAAAAAATGAAAAGAGTTCCATTGCTGGATATCACATATCAACTGCTTTAATAATTTCAACCAAGAACCAAGGTACAAATCAACTGTTGAACCGTGATAGTAACATGGTTCATAACTTTATACAAATTAGGGATTAAAAAGGAGGCTGCTTTATAACATCAGGCTAAGCTGGATATAACAATGAGAAACAATCATCACCAAATCCATATAAGAAAACAGTGTCAATTAGGATAGGCTAATTATGAATGTAAGAATGACATACCTCCACAGGATTAAGCTTCGGAATGCCCTGTGGAAAACGTTTTTCAAGCTCCTGTATAGCAAGCAGAATACTCTGTCTAGCTTCTGTTGGACGTAAATCAGAAGGAACAGCAATCCTGAGCTTGCTGAGTGCAGAAATAAGAGGCAACTGAACAGGAACCTGAGAAAAAGCAACCAATGTTATTAACTTCTAAAGGGTATTTATTTCATAATTCATGCTCCAGTCAGACTAAATTGCAATGCACAATAAGCTTTATGTCACATAATTTTTTGCCCAAGATTCTATCAACATACCACATGCATTTCCCCCTTTTCTCCAGGACAAGGAGGGCATGGTTTGGGTCGAGAACCATTATCACTCAAGCCAAAAGAGCAGTGAAGCAAAGTGTCCACAATATAACTACTACCACGGGAAGAAGCAAGCGCAGCAGGCAAAGAACCCAATGCAGCCGGGGTTTTTTTCACCACATGGACTACAACTCCCCAACCCCAATCTGTGCCATTTCCCCTTATTTTAACCTGCAGTTCGACAGAAGTAGCTCAGACGCAGAGAGTGCATATAAGTGAAACCAGAAACACAGAAAAGTGAAACCAGAAACAACCCACGGGAGGGGGAGTAGATAGATTTAAGCATCATTACATCCAAAATCAGTAAAAAAAAACAGATTTATTCCAAAAGCGACTGCCCAAAGCCACTCTTCTCATAGCTTTCCTCCAACACCGCATAGAAGTAGAAGAGGAGCAGCCAAGGAGGAAAAGAATCACAATGAACTCAGAAAAACACTTTTAGATCCCCTTTGAGTAAACATGCTTTAAATTAACAGGGCAAAACACCAAACATGTAAAGCAAAATGAACTGCAGCATGTAACAGAAAACAATACACAGCAGAAATATAAAAGATATAGCAGGGGGAGTCACAAATAAGGAAAGAGTGACAGGCAAGCTGCTCAAATGAACAAAACTTACAATAGGAAGCAATAGATTTTATTCACATTATTCTTAGATCGAAGCATATATAATATATAGAAATACCTATCTTCTCACTTACCAGCCTACCAGATTGAAGGAAATAGAGAACTCTTTCAGGCCGCATAATTTCTGCCATCATTTTCTTTTCAACTTGGACTATCTCAAGCTGTAGCTTATGATATTCAGTAACCTCAGCCTTAAAATTTAACAAGAAAATTTTAGAACTTAAATCATATCTAAACAATGTATTGCAAGCATAACTAATCAGAATAACTAGACCTCTCCAAAAGCATCAAGCACTGCAGCCTCCTCTTCCAGCTTGGAGACCTTTTTTCCAATGTCAGGCAATGCCTACAGAAGAACTTTAGACATTATCAACCAAGATCCAAAAATATATGAAAATAAATAAGGAAAATTTTCAGGGGAAACCTTCTCATACTGAAACTGGTGAAAGGAATTTCTGATGACATGCTCAGCAGTAAATTGTCCCTCAACACGGGTCATCAAATTCAGGATAGAGTAGTAACTTAGCCTGAAAGTACTGACCAACGGAGCTGGTTTACCCAGAACCATGTCCTTAAGGATATTCATTTCCATCTGATTTCAAAAAGTAATGATCAGTTTTTAATGAAAAGTTCAGTTAAATCATGTCCTGCAATATACTTAGAATAGCAAATTTCATGTCCTGATGGTCACATATGATTAGATGTAGGTTTGCAGTAATTGACATATTTGCATAATTCTTGATTTCGCAAGAGCTCAAGTGTTGCCTCCTACTTAGACTCCCCTATTCCAGTCCAGAGGGTTAATTCAGTAGCAGCACTTATTCATACAATAGTGAGTTTTCACATTTATTGACATTCCTATCTTTTTTGCCTTTTTCAGTCCATATTTTAATCATGGAAGTTAAGGAATAGCAGTTAATTAGCAATATAGTCTTGATATGACTGAATGGCTACTGCCAAATGTTAACAAGATATGGAAAGTAACTCTCTATCAGATACATTTTACAAGGAGAATTTACTCTAAAATTTTATTTTTACCTAAATGTTAAACTGAGACACATGGTGCCAGCAATAAAATACCTTTTCGTCAATCATTATGATACAAATACCCCGCTCATCTTTACCACGACGTCCAGCTCTACCACTCATCTATTGGAAAGAAAAATATATCAAAAATATAAACCAAAAGTAGGTGTAACATGTATCTCTATTTTTAATAATAATGTTGTAACAACTACTCACCTGAATATACTCACCAGATCCAATATATCGATGACTATCACCATCCCATTTTTTCACACTCGTGAAAACCACAGTTTTTGCAGGCATGTTCAACCCCATGGCGAACTGTTACGGATTAAAATCAACAGTTAAACGCAGTAAATTTTTTTACTGTAAGTGCAATGTTATACATTACATATTCTTATTATGTATGTATCACAATACCAGTTTGTATGAAAATGTTGTAAGACCTTTAGTGTCATATTATTCTTATATATGAGCTAAAATAGGAGTATGTTCAAAATTTAATATCTGAAGAGCATTTCTTGTAAGCAACAATACCGTTTCTGTGGCAAATAGAGCCTTAACCAGCCCTTCTTGAAACAGAAGTTCCACAAGTTCTTTGATAATAGGAAGCAAGCCAGAATGGTGAATAGCAATGCCTCTCTGAAGCAATGGCAACATTTGTTCAATAGCAGGTAAGCCCCTATCTTCCTCATTTAAGCAAAGGATTGCATTTTTGAACACTTGATCCACAACTTCCTTCTCCTCATGGGTATTAAAATCAAGCTTAGACATTGACATGGCATGTTCTTCACACTCTCTTCTACTAAAACAAAATATTATCACCGGTTGGAATTTACGCTCCATAATCATCTGAAATTCAGCAAATTTTCAATTTGAGCACTACGAAATGCAATTCCACACACCTTGTAAGAAGCAAAGAAGGTGAAAGCTAGAACATTGAACAACAGAGTAATTTACACTGATGAATATGGCTGCAACTTAACACAATCAAAGATGAAATAACTTTTTAGTAGATGGTTTTTCTATAAATGCAGAAATAGGTAGAATACCAGTAAAAATAAAATGGAAAGTGAGGTCGATATCCACCTTAACGATTTTGTATATGTCAGAACCACCAGAATCAGTCCCACATTTCGCAAGTTTCGCTCTGCTGTGTCTGCTCTTGTTCCCATCAGCCAGGTTTTGCTTCACGAAAGTGTCCTGCAGCTTCAAAAAATTGTCCTCCCTGAACTGCTCATTCTCATCAACAACAAGATACAGCCCAGAGCCTCCCACGGGGAAAACATAATGTTGCAGGGGTGTCGGCCGGAAATCTGTATAAACCACGTGACATGGCTGTTTGTGTATATTACATATCCATTCTGCAAATTCAGTAGCATTCGACATTGTTGCTGAAAGGAAAACCATCTTGATAGCTGGGGGCAAGAAAATGATACTTTCTTCCCAAACAACACCTCTTTCACGATCTTTCATGTAATGTATCTCATCAAATATGACCCAAGCAACTTCCTTCAAAACCTCAGAACCCCTATAAAGCATTCCCCTAAGAATTTCTGTCGTCATTACCAAACAACTTGCATTTGGCGAAAGTGTTACATCACCTGTCATCAACCCGACATCAGAAAACTCCTGGCTCAACTCTCTATACTTCTGATTGCTCAGAGCTTTTAATGGAGAAGTATATAAAACCCTCTGCTTATCCCTAAAGGCCATGGCAATCGCATATTCAGCAACTGCAGTTTTGCCTGCTGAAGTGTGTGCTGAAACCAAAACTGACTCATTTCTTTCCAAACATGCTACAGAAACTTCCTGAAATGGATCGAGCTTGAATGGGTAGATTTTTGCCCTTTCTCCATTGAAAATGGGATTTGAGAGTGTCCCATAAACTGATTCATCCTTACTTGAAGAATACCTACTCGGAACTGCTACCTCATGCACACATGTGCGTACTAAATTACGCTTCTTTGACACGGACTCTTGAGTGGGTACTTCTTGCATACCCCCCAAATTCTCTTCTGGTTGTTTCCTTTTCGCATGTGAGGGAGACACGACCATTTCGCACTCCCTAGAGTCCGAACCAGGGCCGTACCTGCGTTTCGCGGGGCTTGAGGCGAACTTCAAAATTTGGGCTCCTAAATCATGACATACAATCCATTTTTTTCATTTATAAGAGTCTTGTGAAACTAAATTTGTTAACATAAATTCAACAATAAAGCAACAAATAAAACTAAAAAATTCAAAATATTTATGTTGCAATCAAATAACAATACGAAAATGTTCTAAACGATCATTTAAATATAACTCGTCTTGCAGTTTTTGAGGCAAAACTGCTGATGTTATCTACCTCAATAAAATATTAAGCATCCATTTTTCTTGCTTGATTACTTTGTACTCAAACTTCTGAACAGTGAGGTAATCACTAATCATTAATCAATGACATAAATTAACATCACATAAGATATCATTGATTCATTATATCATAAATTAAACTAGATAGTCTAGAACTAATGAATTGCTTCCCAATAACAATGAAGCTCAAAATAATTCTAATTAGTTGACTGTGTAGAAGCTAGTCAATTCCAAGATCAAAAAACAATTATTTCTTGATTGCAAAGGCCACCAGCAGTCCCACAAGCTTCAATTAAACACCATTACCAAATATAACTTCAAACTATAAATCTACGATAGCAATCCACCACATAGCATTCTAGATTACTGATATATTCAAGAATCAAGGTGGAGGCTTTGAATAGTGGCTTAAGGAAATTGACATTGGATTCAAATTGCAATAGCCAATAGAATAGCCAACACTCAACAGTTACGGCCCTGCTCGGACCTTACAGGCTGCCGCATTGCCATTGGTGATAAGAAGTAATAAAGAAAAATTATCTTCAAACAAGATGTGGGCTCAATGGATCATAAAATCAATGTTCATTTTTCTGCTATTAATTCCAAAATCCCATCTTTAAGAGGAATAATTGCATATTTGAAGACTTATGGTGGGGCTTAGATTGCTCAAAAACGGATAGTATTGGGTTGCAAAAATACGAAGCTTGTGCTTGTGCGACTCAAGATGAAAAACTGAAGCAGTTATCCAAACAAGTTCAATAAAATATTCAACAAGAAATCGCAAAAAAAAAAAGCACTACATGCGTGTAAATTAAACCAACCGGGCTCGAGTCGAGGAAATATATCTGCCGACTGCCAGTTCCAGTTTCCACTGAAGCACTGCTGTTCTTCCGTCGTCTGGAATCGTCTCTCGCAAGTCCACAACGCGTCGAGAGGGTTTTTTGCGCAGTTATGGATGGATACCCAGCAGATGAAGAGAAGATGAGCGGGCTATAATTGGTAATAATTTTAAAAAAAGGAAAGGTTTTAATAGCATTATTTTAAGCATATTTGGGAGGGATTAAAAAAAGGAAAAGTACGCCATCTTTAACAGAATAACAAAATTTATTTTTAATAAATAAATAAATAAATAATATGTCAAAACATTTATTTAAAATAAAAACAAAGTAAATTAAATCATGTTTTCATGTCAAAACTTGTCCCAGGAGATTTCTAAAAATTTATGTGAAATAGTAGTATAACTAATTTATCATTTTCTGAAAATATTTAAATTTTCACCCACGTAGCTATACAAAGAAGTCTAGTAGTTCGTTCGCTATCTTATTCCAAGCTCGTCACTTTTGGGAAAAAATTGAAGTAATTTGCAGCAAATTTTAACATGAATTTCAAGTCAAGATACTTTACTTGAAATGATAAATTTCAAGATCTTTTTATGTACTCATAATATTAGTGATGGCAAAAAAACCCGCTCCACCCTGCCCCGGCCCCGCCCCGAATGGGGCGAAAAAACCAGCCCGACGGGTTGGGGGGGCAAGGCGGGGAGGGGGTGCCCCTCCCCAAAGCGCCCCAAACCCGCCCCCGTGAAAAATAAAAAAATAATAATTAACTACAAATTAAAAATAAAAAATAGTTAATTGAAAGTTTTTGAAAAAAAAATAAACGGGGCAAGCCCCGCGCCCCGAACCCGCCCCGTCCCGCCTAAGGTGGGGTGGGGCGGGGGGGTGCCCCGCCCCGAACCCGCCCCGTTACCATCTCTACATAATATTGAGACTAACTTGTACGACACTTATATTGCCAAACCGAATAAGGATCCCATCCCGATACCTTTGTTGAAGTGTAGATTTTTATAATTTTCATTGAAAACAAATAAAACGTAACTTCAACTATCGTAACAATGACAAAGAAAATATACTTGTTAGAAAAACTGAAAAAAAAAAAAAAAAAAATCTTACGTAAGTGTAAATTATTTAATTTTATTTTTTGAATGAGAATGAATGTAAAAATAATTCAATCTTAAGCAAAACCCAGAAATACTCTGTAAACATCTGATTTTTTTGATTTACCCTTTTTCTTATGAAAGTTCTTAGCATATGAAGTTGTACCATATATAATATACAAATCCTTAACAATTACAATCATATCACCCTATCATAGGATCTGACATTTTGGGTTTGTGCTGTATCAATTTTTGATCTGAACATGATGTACCCTTTCTTTTATTATTTTTACACAAACGGATGTGGAGTTGGTGGCATCATTTACTTCCTTTAAATTCTTTGAAAGCGAGAATTGGACAGGATGGGCGAGTCAAAACGACATTTCTTCCTATATTTAAACTGTCAAGATCCCAAAGCTACCCTCTTTATTAAACCTTTATTGCTCCTTAAAACACAAAAAGTAGGGTTTCACTACATAAGTTGGAAGTATGTATGTATTTTCAAGGAAAAGCTCAGTGAACCAAAGTAAAAATAAATCTTAAGCACATTCCAAAGAAATACTATATAGTATCAAATATCTATCGACATATCTATCTTTGTTGATTGTGGTTGATTTATGCGAATAGTGTTTATGATTTATCTATAAAAACGGTTTAAGTTATTTGCGAGGACGTATAAATATCTAAGGAATTTTTTATCGAAATGAAAGAAATGTATGACAAAAATACAACCAATATAGCCTAAAAAATACAACTAAAGTATTTTTACATAGAAAATCTATCGATTCAATTCAAATGCATCCTCTACCACTTTATAAGTAACCTATTAATAGGTGCTTACAATCCAAAATATAAGATGTAAAAATCGTATGGCAAATATAGGTTACAGTCACAAAACTTGAAGCCTCAAATTAAATAACCTCAATACAGTAACATTTGGTTTTTATTTTTATTTTTTATGAAAGTTCTTCGCATATCAGAGGATCTGATATTGTAGGTTTGCACGAAATCAATTCTTGATCTGGACATGATGTACCCTTTTTCTATTATTTTTACACAAACAGAAAGGGATCATTTACTTCCTTTTAATTCCTGGAAAGTGAGATCTCTTACACAACATTGATATCACCATATATAAGCTTGCTCGACAGTGTAAATTTGATTAATTAAAACGCAATGAAAGTTGTATAAATATGTATCATCTATCTCGGTTAGTTGTGATCGTTCTTCGCTAAAAGTTTTGTTATGGTTTATTTGCATAGGCGTTTAATGCCTAAGGAATTTTCGTCAGAATAAATAAATTGTATCACTAAAGTATTTATATGGAAAAGTTATTAATTAAAAGCATCTTCTACTTGGAAAGTAGCTATGTAAGTAATCATAAAAGGTACTCAATAATAATTATAATCATATCACCCTATCATATCATAGGATCTGAATTAATTTAAGGATTACTTTTACTCAAACAGAAAAGGTAGTCGGAGGCGTCATTTAATTCCTTTAAATTCTTTGAAAACGAGAAAGGGACAAAATGATCATTAAAATAATCTCCGTCTTCATTTATTGAACCATAAGACCTTGTTTGATCCTCATTTTTGTCAAAATACATTTTTTCCTGTCTTCTTTTCAATCACATATTTTTTAATAAAATAATATTACACACAATCCAAAAAAATTTCCTTCATTCTTAAGTGCACGTTCTCCATCAATCTACTATTTCAAAATGTATTTTATACAAAAAAAAATGGGATTCAAACTTGCCCAAAAGTAGTGTTTCACGACATTAATTTCAAGGGATTTCCATGAACAAAAATAAAAATAATTGAATCTTAAGCACATCTCTAATAAATGCTATAGTATTCAAAGATTTGTGGAAATTGAAGAAAGTCAAAATAATTGAGTTCGAGCACAATCCAAAAAGTTGTACAGGTTCAAGATTTGACCTTTTGAGCAACATTGACGTGGCATATCAAATATCAATACATCTAACTTAATTCGTAAGACTAGGACATGAATCCACAAGGTAAACTAAGCTACATGTTAGAGATGTGATTTGCCCTCGCCCCATAATTTATTATTCGGACCCTTTATTCAATATCAGCTTAAGCTTGCTTCACTATGTAATTTACTTCATCTTAAATTTCAATAGACAAATTGAAATTGAAAGATTACCATATCTCTTGATTAGTTGTGTGATCGTTCTTTTATGAAGTTGCGTTATAATTCATCTACACTAATGTATAAAATCAAAAGAATTATTTGTGAAGAAGTATAAAATCTAAAATTATAGAGTAATGTAATAGTTGTGTATGGTTCCCTATATATAACATTATGTTCAATTCAATTCAAAATTGTATATCTTATCGTTTGGCAAATTTGATTAAGACATATAAGAAATATATTATAAAATTATTATGGATAATAGTAGATAAATAGTATTATGGTGGATTAATGTGAATATTGTTTTTCAAATTACATTTGCACCGTCAACACGATGTCGTTTGTACTATCTACTTTATAACGTAATGCAAAGATTGGAGTTGGGTTTAAGCCGAATCGGAAAAAGTAGTACAATGAAATTATTTTGAATGAAATTTTAAAGAGAATTATATGCTTCAATCAACTACAATACCCTCTATCAATTAATATTTATTATAATTTTATATTCGATTTCTTATAAAGTTTAATACAAAGTGTCAAACCCAACCTAAATGTATACTAAGAATCAAATTAATTCTATTATGTGCTTTTACCTTATCCTATTTTTGGAATAATTTGTGAAGAAGTATAAAATCAAAATAATTTTCTTAATTTTTCATCAAAAATAAAAGAAATTTATGACAGAAAAAAAAAAAACAAAAAAACAAAAAAAGGGGATCACTAATGTGTTTACTTGGAATAGCGGTCAATTTCGATTAGTTGTGTTTGTTTTTTGTTAATGGTTTTGTTACGATTTATCTTTACAAACGGCTCCAATAATTTGTGCAGAAGCATAAATATCTAAGCAATTTTCCGAATTTTTCATCTAAAATAAAAGCAATGCATGGCTTGAAAATCGTAGCTAATATATTTTAAAAGAATGTATGACTAAATTATTTATATGAAAAAGATATCAATTCAATTTGAAGTGCATCCTCCACCACTTTGTAGTAACATACAAAAGCAATAATGAATAGGTTCTTGCAATCCAAAACATAAGATTTAAATAAAAAATTGAAGCATCAAATCACAATTGTAACCATACCACACTATCACATGATCTGACAGTTGAGGTTTGATCTAAACATCATGTACCCCTTTTTCTACTATTTTTAAACCCAGAAAAGTGAGTTGGTGGAATAATTTACTTCCTTTAAATTCTTTGAAAACGAGAGAGTAAGAAGAACTACCCTCTATATAAACCCTTTGTTTCTCCTTCCAGTTCCACCAGAAAAAGTAGAGTTTCACAACGTAAGTTGATTTTGTAATAGACATGAGAAATAGCAAGGCAATGGCTGGCACTAGAGAAAGCCAAGAAATTGGCCCCAAGATTCTCCTGCAAAGTGATCACATTTACCAGGTATAATTAAGTTTTTGCCTTTTCCAAAGAAAAAACTTGGAATTTTAGTGCTTTAAAAATTCCGTTTTATTCTGCAGTATGTGCTTGAAACTAGTGTGTATCCGAGAGAGACCGAATACATGAAAGAGCTACGTAATAAGACTGAAACACACAGTAGCTGGTAAAATTCAATCCATTTTCAATTTTTTTTTATTTCATTTTTTTGTTTCGAGTCAAGATTCAATTTGGATTTTGATAAATGTTAAATTATTACACAGGAGCAACAAGACTAGTTCCGCTGATGTAGGGCAGTTCTTGAACATGATTCTCAAACTCATCAATGCCAAGAACACAATGCAGATTGGAATTCAAAGCGGTTATGTTCTCCTTTCAACTGCACTGGCTATTCCTGACGATGGAAAGGTAAGAGTTTCAATATCTAGAATGATTATTTCTTCTATCTTGGATGGTCAAATGAACAATGTCTAAAACGCTCTTTTCTTGAATGTCATCAGATTCTGAGCATAGATTACGGCCGTGGAAATTATCAACTCTATTTTCCAATAATCGAAAAGGCTGGCATGGCTCACAAAATCGACTACAACGAAAGTCCAATATCTCTTGTTCTTGAAATGAGCAAAGATGTAAGTATACACAACTTGATTTCTTACAGTTTAATTGCTTTTTTATTTTCAGTATATTATAAATATACCATAATTACTTTGTCAAATGCACTACAGGAAAAGCATCACGGGGCATTTGATTTCATTTACGTGGACGCTCACAAGACGACTTGTTCTGGATATCACAAGACATTGATTGAATTAGTCAGGATAGGGGGAGTCATTGTTTATGACAAAACTCTCCTCAGTGAGACTCTAGGGACTCTGCGGATTGTTTCAGATGATGATGCTAGTGGAAATAGGTTTTATGGGGATCCAGTGTTATTGTTTAACGAGAAAGTGGCTTCTGATCCAAGAGTCGAGATTTGCCAGGTTCCGGTGGGCATCGGCGTCACTCTTTGCCGCCGTATAATATGATCAGCTAAGGAAGAAATAAAATGTTCGACTGGCTGCAGCAGCATTATTTCTATCAAATTCCGCCATTTATTTAACTTCACATTTCACGCAGCATATGCTTCTGCACCTATATAATATGCACTTGTTATTTCTTTTCTATGAGCTGCTTGCAAGTACAACGATTCAAACCAGAATGTTTATTGCACGGTTCTTGTTAGGGTTTAGGGTTACAGTGTCTAATTAATTGTAGTGCGTGTCTCCTGCAAATTCAACAAGAATGTTTATTGCACGGTTCTTGCTACAATGTCTATTATTTGCAGTGTGTGTCTATGTTTCTCATTAACTACTGGTCCAGCAACTCTCAAAAGCTCTCAAGTTTTTAGGGAAAACCTTTCCAAATAAAATAAAGTAATATATAAAATATTTTCTAAGAAGTTATGTTTTCTAAGACGACTCAAATTATAGCCGTGATTTAAATTATTTTTAGAAATGCTCAAACTTACAACAACAAAAATTATAACCTTTCAAAGTGTGTCCTTTCAAAATGAATGTCGCACTACTTGGCTTCAATTGAAGAAAAATATTTTTTTATTTCTTACAATAAAAATAAATTTATACTTTGCCAAAAACAAAATAAGATCACCGTCCTTCTCTATTTCTTCGTCGACATATTAATTATTACACTTAATTGTAAGATGGTTAAATTCATCGCTATATTTTTATACTTAATTTTAAATAAAGATTAATGTTAGGACTTTAAGGAGGTGATATAACGCGATACGAAATATAGATTGCACAAACAAATAAACAAGAACAAGATTTAAAAGAAAACAAATAAAAAGACGAAATTGACTGAGGAACCAAATATTTTTATTAATGACAACCAATGGTGAGAAAATACAACTTCTGTCTTTTATGTTATTCTATTGCACACAAAACTGAACGGAGAATCTACTATTTATAGGAGATATGTCCAAACCTTAGAATTAACCTAAAATATGGAAAATAGGTTAAAAATCGCGTAAAATCGAAAAAGAAGGAATTCGCTCGAGAGATAAGCGGGCGACAGCCTGTCACTCAAGCGACATCTTAGCGATAGGCAGCCGATGAACTCCCTGTTCCAATTTTGCTCCTCTCGCTTAAGCGATAAGCGGACATCCGTCCAGCACCGTCAAACCGACTTTTTCCTTCTTGGACCCTATTTTGACATCTTCAAGCTCAATACTCCACAATGCTAATATGTCTCACAGGCTCAACCTTAGTGGTTCCTTCATTTACGTTTTAAACCTACTTACATCCTACAATGTATTTATCCTCAGGTTTAGACACTAGTTCCCAAATTTGATTATTATCAAGGGAACTCATCTCGTCTCTCATAACTGATGCTGAGCAGAATAGTGATTATTCTGCAGGCTGGAACCAATAGACAATAATAGAGAAGAGCGCAAGAGAATAACACTACGAAAAACTAGAAAATCTTTATTACTCAACAACTGAATGAAAATAACCCACAAGCCGGGTTAAATAGCTAGAAAATAATAATTTTCGGAATTTTACCAAAAATAGCAAAATCATATTATTCATACCAAAATGAAATACGTAATGACGGAAATAAGATCCCAAAAATCTGGCTTAATTTAAGATCGTAATCTATGTCAAAAAGGAAATTGAAATATTACTAAAAATGGCAAAAAATAACTTAAATTGATGATTCGAAAGGGAAAATAGCTGAATTTGGCCTCTAAACAGATACACACCGAGCATAGCTGGGTAACCACGACGTGCGCGCCAAAAAGAACTTTTCGAATTGGGGTCATGGGCGTGATTTTGACAACCGTAGCCAAAGTTATGGCCAAAATACCAAAACATGTCCAAAAAGGCCACAATTAGGAAAGGTCGATGATTATTGCGTTGATCCGCCAACTTATGGTATCTCAGCGCCATTAACGTACTATCGACAGCTCGGCTTCGTCTGACTCGAATCCTCCTGCATCAATAACACTCATCCATTCCTTAATTTTTTCATTCTTCATAGACTTCTCATATGTATTTGGTTCTTTATCAACTAGTTCCTGATAAGTGATAACTAGCATAGGCTTTAGTATAGTTAAGCATCCTTTGAGGTTCCCTACCTAGTCTTCTATCTCTCTCTCTCTTTAGCCAATTGGTAGTCAACTAGAGGGTTATGGTCAGCAAAATGTTCCTCAATCACATCATCTTCTCTTTCTAACTATATGTCTTGATGATTTGGCTGTGAATTATTCTCCACCTCACTCGGGGTAACAGGATGGGAATGCTCACTCTCTCCGCCTGAATCTGAGACTCACCACTAAAAATCTCTTGCTATTTTTCACTCTCTAAGCAAGGCTTCTTCGACTCATTAAAGGTGACTTCCCTACTGATGATTATTTTTACACCCTTTTGGCTTCTATCCTACATTCTATAACCCATTACTCTCTCATGGTAGCCTAGAAAGATACATTTTCTAACTCTAGGTTCAAACTTTTTCTCACTCTAATGAAAAAAGGCAGAACCAAAGATTTTAAGCATGTGTTCACGATAGAAATTTGATCAACAAGTGCTCTTACCTTGCTATGATTTTTGCCTTATAAACTCACTAGTTTTGATACTCAAACTGGAGCAAGTGGAGAACTAGCTATTTTGAGAGGAAGATATTTGAATTGCATGCTCTTTTCTTCGAAAGTGGGGGTATTTATAGATTTTCCATACGACCTTGGAATAGTTCGGTCATTTGGAGAGGATGACAGACGATCGTTCTTTATTGGATAGCTCCTAATGGATTCTGTTAAGAGTATCATGTTTTACTCATTGAACATCATATATATACTTTATTAACAGCTTTTAGCAAGGCTGGATGAAGATTGGGTTCCCTTCACTATTACTTACGATTGAGAGATAGCGGGAAGAGTTCGCAGCTATTCATTCCTTGGTTCAACAAATAGTATCCGAAGTCCGATTTTATTATTCATATTAATCTAGTACACTTGTGTTATTTCACATGTGGGGGACAGTTTGATCAAGAAAAGAGAGTACTTTGATGCTGATTTGTTGACAAAAAATACTGGGTCTGAGAGGGTTTCAATTTGTGGTGGCGGCAACGTCGGTTTCAGTGTAAGTTCCGGGATGGTATCTAATTCTTTGGTGAGTCGTGGTGGCGATACGGATGCTTTTCGGACTAATGATTTTCTGAATTCTTGCTTTCTTTGCGAGAAGATGCTTCAAGGATTGGATATTTTCATGTACAGGTAAAATACAGTTTTGGATGTTTACTCTTTGAATTCTTTTTCACTGCACTTTTGTTTTGATTCATTTGGTTTGGAGGTTTATTTTGGTTGATTAGTATGTTGATTTTGAATTGTCTGTTTGGTCACGGGTGGCGTGTCGTAAAATGTTTAACCTACGCTCCTAGGACACCAATTGGATATCACATGGATCCTAACAAGTGGTATGGATCATGGGTTCGAATCACAAAAGCGCAATGTTGCTCTTAAGCCCATCAGTTGGGTCAATGGTCAAATGCTATAAAAGGTTTTACATGTACTAACTAGACACCAATTGTTTTCAGACGACATAGTTGAAACCCGATCCTAACACTTTGATTTCAAATGGTTATGTTATAGTTTATATGAGATTTTGAAGGTGAAATCTAAATGCTAAGTGGTGAATAGAGTGTAGTTAGCTGAATCATTTGTCGTTGTTATTTTCAGGTATTCATAAAATGTAATTAGCAAAGTTCATTCGATTGCTTTAATGTAGTAGTGGCTTTAATTTTCATGGTGTATGAAAATGAATATAGCACTATGCAACCCAAGATCATTATAAGCTTCTGCTTGTAGGACTATGCAACCCAAGATCATTATAAGCTTCTGCTTGTAGGCATGGTGATATTTTCTGATAATCTAACGGGGATTATGGAATGAATTACATTGATCCAGCGACCATGCTTTATGAGCTTATTGGTATTGATCTCGCTAAGACTTGTTCAGATCGTGGTTGTCGCTAGACGTGACTTTCTTTTTTTATATTATCTTATGGTGTCTTTGCATTTCCACTATATTGTTTATTAAGGCTATATTATGGTGAAATATCGACTTTCTTTCGACTTATGAGGAGAATTATATTTATCATCTTATATTACTTCTTGGCAACAGGGGAGAGAAGGCATTTTGTAGTGTAGAGTGTCGCTTCAAGTGAATTTCCGTTGACGAATACAAAGAGAAGTTTGGCGCTGGCATGAGGAACCCAATGGAGTACTCCGCCTCTCCTTGCTCTAGTACAATGCCGTTTCATGCCAGTGCAATGGAGTACTCCACCTCGCCTTGCTCTAGTACAATGCAGTTTTTTGTGCAGCCTGGGTAGTTTTGTCATCTTTTACATATATAAATGAATACAAGGATGTTAGAAAAGGGTTATAATGTGAATACCGAATAAAATTGTGATTTGCATCACAAATAAGAAAAAAACGATATATTGGGTGTTACATTTGAGCAAATTATCTTGGAATTTGGAGTGCATATGGTAGTTCTTGCAAGGTGATAGATAATTTCCGGGAGCTTTGGCAAGTTTCTTCACCCTTTCACGTGGCATCGTCGTGAATTTCCTCTCTTTAAAAGTCAGACTTTGGGTTACCAACTTATTTAAACTGGTGAATGACTGAAATCAACTATGTAGATGTTCAAATTGAGCATGACTAGCCGCTAGAGCATTTGCCATTTGACCATTCAAAATTTACAATTTTCATCATGTGAGACCATAAACTTCACTTTTAAAGGTAGGAGAGCGCATCCTTAATTTGCCCAAAGAAGTGTTTCATAGGGTGAAAATTCCATGGACTTTTTAGGTGTTTGATAGGGTTAATTTTCTTAGCAAAACTTTTTCCCACCTCCCTCCACACGTGCACATTTTCAAGGCTTTTGTGGAAAACATTTTCCCTCCTGAGTAGTGGGAAGAGGTTTTCCAAGTTCTGATTATTTATTTATTTATTATTATTTTTTATTTTTTTTGTGAAATGGAAACAAATTTTATCACCAATTGTACCACATATTTTCCACATTTACAATCAAACAAACTCTAATACAAGTTTAAAAGAATTTTCTTTTCCCCATTACTCTCCTGTTAGCTATGTACACAATGTTAAATTATAAAATAGAAAGAACAGGAAATGAAAGACACGGGTGCTAATAAAAATTCTTCAAAAACTAGGGTGAAAAACACTATAGAGGCTAATGGTAAGTATTCAAGAAGCTAATCTGTAGTCTACAATTTCAGAGATACAGTGAATTTGCAAACATTATCCCTCGGCGAAGGCTTCCACTAGCTGCTGCAAATTTGTTCTCTAAATCAGCTTCCCCGACCACATGAGCAGCAGCTTTCAACTGGAAACCAAAAAAAGAAGATAATAAACTGAAGATGGGTATATGATCCCAGTCTTGAAACAAACTTTTAAGTGCAGGTTTGGTAGTTGGTATGGAGTATTAGGTCGAACCAACAGTACAGTATACAACATTTAAGATTTTTTTTCTTTTTATTACTGTTAACAACTGTCACCTTCCCAGAGGTGCTACAAGTATTATCTATTTGGCATGCATGAATATTATGATAAAAGAGAAACGGCATTTCGGAGTTGTCCAGCCATCTGTTGGCCACTTGGCCTGAAGTAGAGAACCTACATTATATCTTCATAGAAAGAGGGCAAAATATTCCAGAAGTAAAGGCATCCAACAATTCATGCATCCTATCCTAACATTTGCTAGAAAGGCTCGATGATTATATTTTAATCATTAATTGCATGTTGGTCACCCTATAGGAAAAGGCTCCATCATGCCTGTTTTGTTCACCTATTTATGAACTCTAGCTCGAATGAAAAATTCATTCGATTTATGAAAATCGATTGGATTACCTGGTTTAAAAATTCATCAAGCCTTCTAACTAGTCGTATAATGCTACCTTCAAGGATGTCTGTCTCTTCTGTAACATCTTTAAAAGATTTTCCCTGAAAAAAAAGAGTTTAGACAAGATCTATACCAACATATTTAAAAAGATGCATCGACTCAAAACCAAGCAATCGACCTAAGTCGCTTTTACAAATAAAATTTCTTAAAGTTCCATTTGACCAAGAATATCAATTATATCCCAAGTGATAAATTTAGAGCATCAAATAAGAAAAGAGTATAGTTTAACATGCCATCTACTGAAAAAACACAAGTCACCAAATCGACCTCTGACCACATGTGGATCACATTCATCAAGTATGGTCTGACTGCTGCCTCCACATATTCCTCCACATTTACTTCAAGTCCACATTCACGTTGTATCTGTGACAAATTTTTCAAGTTATCATTTACCTTGCTCCGAAATACTTCTTTTTTTCGGTTTGCAGATTGCCAATATAGATAACAAAATTAGATCTATACACACATATATGAGCATGTGTAAAAAGCTGAACACACCTCTGCTATTCTTCTAGCGCTGTCTTGAAGCTGTTGCAGTGGTTTAACAAGTACTGCTGTTACATCTATTTTCCCTGATTTGTCTCCTGGAATGAAGCAACTTGTCAGAGCAGCGACTTGATGCTGATCAAGATCATTGAAGGTACCTGCAAAAAAATTATGTGAATGTGATGATAAACTAACGTTCGATATTGGGACTGGTCCATAACATGCAATTTCCATCTGGGAAAATTAAACACTCTACTCTACACATCTGTGTGTGGAAAAGAAAGAAATGACAGCAGACATAAGTTTGAAAAATCAATGATAGAGGGTTCACCATTGAACATCAATTCAGTAACAAGAAGCTCATCTCCTGTATCTATCAAACAGGCTGCTCGCCCTTTCAACTGAACAACACCATGAGCATCAATGTGCCCCAGCTTTTTCAGAACCCGTGAGCGGTTCCTAAGTTCAACACGAAATTTTTGAAGCTGAATATAGACAAGAGGTAGCAATTGAGTGAGGACCAAAGAAAGCATACACGTAGACAGCAGCTAATTAGCAGATATACGGACATGTATATTTCTGTGCATGTGTACATGTACATGCATTTAGAGAAGCATCCAACAAACAACAAATACCTGTGAATCACGCATTTTCGACTTTAGCTGTTGAATTTCATGAATCACTTCTGATTTTCTGTGGAAACTTCTAATCTGATGTTCATCTTGAGACTGCATAGCATAAATGTGAATAAAATAAAACTAAACAACATCATATACACCCTCACACGTTTAAAAAATCATACTAACCTCCCCAATTTCTAGTTTTGAGTATCATATTCACCTTCACCATTTTTTGAGTCATATCTAATCTCAAATGAGGTTGATACACCTAACTGTCCTTGTGAACTAAAGATGGAATTTTCTACACTTGCAATTTAATTTGTTCCCTTTAATAATAAGAACACTTTTTTGGTGCGTACACAATTCTAAATATGCATGCTAGTGGAAATTTCAACTTAAAATTTGTTGAAGAATTTGGTAACAAATGGTACTTTTATCAAAATCTACTAAAACTCTAATTTATAACAAAACCAAACAGGGGCAATGTATCAATTTATTTTCCTATAGCTTACTTTAAGATATGAATCAAAAAGTAGTCAGGGGTGAACATATTACTTAAAACTAGAAACAGGGCAGGTTATTGTATTTTTTAAACGTGAAGGGTATTTTCTCACAAAATTGAGTCAATGCCTCCATAGAGAACCAACTCGCAGATGTTTCTATATTGGGTGGCTAGAAGCAACTAGCTGAAACAAACGTTTTGGTGGGGAAAGGGAAAAGATAATTTTTTTTCAGACCTTATGCAATGGATGAGAAAATAATTTATGTTCAAGTTCCTCAATCTGGTTAACGAGCTTAACAACTTCTGGTTCTTCAATTCCCATGTCCTGACAAAAGGTACAAACATTAGAAATATATATCGTCATTCCTCGGTAAAGATGTCAACACAGGTTCATTGATATTGAAAATTAAGAAAAACCGCATGTGGACCTATGGAAAAACATTCTGCCCTCTGGTTCTGGATGGGCAAATGTAAAAGCATGTTATATACATAAAATTTTAATCCTAGTTGGTCTCTGTCCAAAGAGGAAAGATTAAAGAAATTCAAATCATAGAGACCATGAAATGGACTGAGGGGGATGGTGATGATAGTTGAGCTGATGTTGCCTCTAGCCGATAATAACAAATAATTATATGACTGATAACCAACTTTTTCCTGCCTCTTACTACTGTTCCATTTTTTTTGTCTTGGTAATTGGTATGATGTACTTCTACATTTTAGTCTTAACTATGTTTATGAAAATATTTGATTTTAGGAAAATAATGAACAAACAAAGACAAGTTTGAATAGTTGCATCAATTTTGTTGCTTACTTGGATGCTATGGTTGACACTTCAACAAAAAATAAAAATGAAAAGGAGTTCCATTGCTGGATATCATATATCAACAGCCTTAATAATTTCACTATGGTACCAAAATCCGGGGTACAAGTCAACTGTTGTACCGTGATACTAACATGGTTCATAACTTCATACAAATTAATTAGGGATTAAAAAGGAGGATGCTTTACAACATCAGGCTAACCTGAATATAACAATGAGCAACGATCTACACCAAATCAATATAAGAAAATAGCGTCAATTAGGATAGGCTCATTATCAATGTAAGAATGACATACCTTCATAGGATTAAGCTTCGGAAAGCCCTGCTGAAAACGTTTTTCAAGCTCCTGTACAGCAAGCAGAACACACTGTCTAGCTTCCGTTGGACGTAAATCAGAAGGAACAGCAATCCTGAGCTTGCTGAGTGCAGAAATAAGAGGCAACTGAACAGGAACCTGACAAAAAAACCAATGTATATTGACTTCTAAAGGGCATATATCTAATTAATTTATATGATCATACTCCAGTCAGACTAAATTTCAATGAACAATAAGCTTTATGTTGCAGAATTTTTTGCTCAATATGTTATCAACTTACCACATGCATTTCCCCCTTTTCTCCAGGACGAGGAGGACATTGTTTGGGTTGAGAACCATTATCACTCAAGCCAAAAGAGCAGTGAAGCAAAGTGTCCACAATATAACTACTACCACGGGAAGAAGCAATTGCAGCAGGCAAAGAGCCCAATGCAGCCGAGGGCTTTTTCACCACATGGACTACAACTCCCCAACCCCAATCTGTGCCACCTTCCCTTATTTTAACCTGCAGTTGCTCAGACTCAGAGAGTGCATAAAAGTAAAACCAGAAACAACACAGAAAAGTGAAACCAAAAACAACCCACAGGAGCGGGAGCAAAGGGATTTAATCATCATTGCATCCAAATCAGTATATAAAACAGATTTATCCCAAAAATGACACCTTTCTTCCACACCACATAGAAGTAGAAGAGGAACGGCCAAGGTGGAAAAGAATCACAATGAACTCAGACAAACGCTTTTAGGTCCCCTTTGAGTAATCATGCCTTATATTAACAGTGCGGCATACAACAGAAAACAATACACAGCAGAAATATAAGGGATATAGCAGGGACCCACAAATAAGGAAAGAGTGACATGCAAGCTGATCAAATGAACAGAAGTTGCAATAGGAAGCAATAGATGGGATTCACATTATCCTAGATCGAAGCATATATAATATATTCAAACACCTATTTTCTCACTTACCAGCCTACCAGGTTGAAGGAAATAGAGAACTCTTTCAGGCCGCATCATTTCTGCCATCATTTTCTTTTCAACTTGGGCTATCTCAAGCTGTAGCTTATGATATTCAGTAACCTCAGCCTTAAAATTAACATGAAAAATTTAGCACTTAAATCATATCTAAATAATGCATTGCAAGCACAACTAATCAGAATAACTAGACCTCTCCAGAAGAATCAAGCACTGCAGCCTCCTCTTCCAGCTTGGAGACCTTTTTCCCAATGTCAGGTAATGCCTAAGGAAAAAGTTTGCACATTATCAACCAAGATCCAAAAATTTGAAGATAAATAAGGAAAGTTTTCAGGGAAAACCTTCTCATACTGAAACTGGTGAAAGGAATTTTTGATAACATGCTCCGCAGTAAATTGTCCCTCAGCACGGCTCAATAAGTTCAGGATTGAGTAGTAGCTTAGCCTGAAAGTACTGACCAACGGTGCTGGTTTACCCAGGACCATGTCCTTAAGGGTATTCATTTCCATCTGGTTTCAAAAAGAAACGTTCAGTTGCTAATGAAAAGTTAGTAAATCACATCTTCTAAGATACTTGGAATAGTGAAATTTCATGTCCTGGTGGTCAAATATGATTAGATGTAGGTTTGCAGCAATTGAAACATATGCATAATTCTTGATCTTGCAATAGCTCCAGTCCAGAGGATTACTTCAGTAGCAGCACTTGTTCATAAAACAGTAAGTTTTGGCATTTTGTCGACATTCTTATCTATCTTGCCTTTTCCGGTCCATATTTAATAACGGGAGTTTAAGGAACAGCAGTTATTTAGCAATGTAGTCTTGATAAGACTGAATGTACAGAGGCCAAGTTAGGCATTACATTTTATTCCATAACTTCATCAACAAGAAGACAATTTCCAAATAAATACTGGCTACTGCCAAATGGTTACAAGATATGGAAAGTAACTCACTATCAGATACATTTTCCAAGGAAAATTTACTCTAAAATTTTATTTTTTTCCTTATAGCTAAACTGAGATAAATGGTGCCAGCAATAAAATTACCTTTTCATCAATCATTATAATACAAATACCCCGCTCATCTTTACCACGGCGTCCAGCTCTACCACTCATCTATTAGAAAGAACCATATCAAAAAATCATAAACAGAAAGTAGGTGTAATGTGTATCTCTATTTTTAGTAATAATGTTGTAACAACTACTCACCTGGATATACTCACCAGATCCAATACATCGATGACTATCACCATCCCATTTTTTCAAACTTGTGAAAACCACAGTTTTTGCAGGCATGTTCAACCCCATGGCAAACTGTTACGAATTAAAATCAACAATTAATAAATGCAGATTTTTTTTTTACTGAAAGTGCAATGATACACATTAGATATTCTTATTATGTATGTACTAATACCAGTTTGTAAGAGAATGTCATAAGACCTTTAGTAAGTGTCAAATTATTCTTATGGATGAACTAAAATAGGAGTATGTTCAAAACTTAATATCTGAAGAGCATTTCTTGTAAACAGAAGTACCGTTTCTGTGGCAAATAGAGCTTTAACCAGCCCTTCTTGAAACAGAAGTTCCACAAGTTCTTTGACAATAGGAAGCAAGCCAGAATGGTGAACAGCAATGCCTCTCTGAAGCAATGGCAACATTTGTTCAATAGCAGGTAAGCATCTATCCTCCTCATTTAAGCAAAGGATTGCATTTTTGAACACTTGATCCACAACTTCCTTCTCCTCTTGGGTATTAAAATCAAGTTTAGACATTGACATGGCGTGTTCTTCACACTCTCTTCTACTAAAACTAAATATTATCACCGGTTGGAACTTACGCTCCATAATCATCTGAAATTCAGCAATTTTTCAATTTAGTGCTACGAAACAATGCAATTCTTACACCGCACACATTGTAAGAAGCAAAGAAGGTGTAAGAGAGAACATTAAATGACAAAGTAAATTAGTCACCAACGAAGATGGCTGCAAAATTAACAGAGTCAAAGGTGAAATAACTTATTAGTAGATGATATTTTATAAATGCAGATATACGTAGACTACCAGTAGAAATAAAATGGAAAGTAACAGGTCGATATCCACCTTAACGATTTTGTATATTTGAGAACCACCAGAAGCGGTCCCACCTGTCACAATTCTCGCCCTGCCATTTCCACTCTTGTTGCCATCGGCCAGATTTTGCTTAACGAAAGTGTCCTGAAGTTTCAAAAAATTATCCTCCCTGAACTGTTCATTCTCATCAACAACAAGATACAGACCAGAGCCCCCAACGGGAAAAACATAATGTTGCAGGGGTGTCGGCCGGAAATCTGTATAAACCACGTGACATGGCTGTTTGTGTATATTACATATCCATTCTGCAAATTCTGTAGCATTCGACATTGTTGCTGAAAGGAAAACCATCTTAATAGCTGGGGGCAAGAAAATGATACTTTCTTCCCAAACAACACCTCTTTCACGATCTTTCATGTAATGTATCTCGTCAAATATGACCCAAGCAACTTCCTTCAACACCTCAGAACCACTATAAAGCATTCCCCTAAGAATTTCCGTTGTCAACACCAAACAACTTGCGTTGGGCGAAATTGTTACATCGCCTGTCATCAACCCTACATCAGAAAACTCCTGGCTCAACTCTCTGTACTTCTGATTGCTCAAAGCTTTTAATGGAGAAGTATACAAAACCCTCTGCTTATCCCTAAAGGCCATGGCAATCGCATATTCAGCCACTGCAGTTTTGCCAGCTGAAGTGTGTGCCGAAACCAAAACCGACTCGTTTCTTTCCAAACATGCTACAGAAACTTCTTGAAATGGATCGAGCTTGAATGGGTACGTTTTTGCCCTTTCCCCATTAAAGATGGGATCTGAGAGTGTCCCATGAACTGATTCATCCTTATTTGCAGAATACCTACTCGGAACTGCTACCTCATGCACACATGTCCGTGATAAAGTACGCTTCTTCGACGAGGATTCTTGAGCGGGAACTTCTTCCTTGCCCTCCGAATTCTCTGCCGGTTGTTTCCTTTTCATGTGTGAGGGAGACTCATTCATTTCTCACTCCCTATAGTCTGAATTTCCACCTTCAAATCCCTAAATTTTAGTACTATCGGTTTATACAGACACACTCCCCAATCTGCCAGAAAAATAACCAGAAAAGATAAGATTGATTTATTTATTTTTTGTTGAGAACCAAACAGCACATTTGCCTCCTTTTAATATTATACCATTTCAGCTCATGCAAGTGCAGGTGCTGTGCTTGTGTGCATGTACAATGTCCCATATATATTAACATCTATGCAACTCAATAATTCAACTTAATTACACTCACAGAAAAAAGAGACTTTCTTTTGGGTCTATATATTCATATGATACCATGAGCAGGGGCGGGGGCACCTGTTGCCTCCACTGGATTTTGGCCCTGGGTATCTCACTGATTACACTTCTAAAGGCGAGGAGAATACCATAAACAACCGTATTAAAAATTCAAGAGAGGTTGCATAAGGAAGAATACCATCAAGAAAAAAATTTGAAAACAGAACTATCTATTAAAATAAAAATAAATATAAGGAGCTAGAAGCCCAATAGATATAAAGCAAACAAATCTCATATTAAAATTTTCAAAAACAAAAAAAAAATTGATATTACTTTCCGAATTTGGTGATGAAGATGAATTGTCCTCAGCAGAAATTACAAGAAGTCAGCGACGCAACACAAAAGTGGTGTCAAGAGGGTTTTTTGCCTACGTACTTCACAGTAATTGTTCACAATGCTACACTACAGAAGCCACCATAGCCGTTTCTACCTTTCCTGCGCCCATCGATTTAAAGTTAGAAGAAGAAGAAACATGCACGTTATTTTGATTGGGCTTTTAATAGCTTTATTTAGAGCGTATTTGAGAGAGTTTTGTAAAAGGAAACATAATTTTTTTTGCTGAAAATAGAGAAAAGTTAAAAAGGAAAAATATTTTTTTGGTGAAAAGTAGAAAAAGTTTAAGAGAGAAAATATTTTTTTTGTCAAAATAGAGAAATTTTTTGGACCCATAAAATATGTAATTAAATTTTTTTTTCTATCACAATTTTTATTCTCAATTAATAGTTCCCATGAATAAATAAAATTATATTTATCATGTCGAAAAATTTAAAACCAAAACAACGTCCACCATCATCGAGTTCTTTTGACCATTTTAAAAAAGACAACGTAAATTAATGCATGTCTTTCTGTCAAATATTGTATCAAGGACCCGAAGATAAACGCAAATCGATAATCATTCAAATTTGTAAAAAGATCATATGAAATGGAAGTATAATATATTTCTCATTTTCTTAAAGTATTTAAGTTTTTCACCACATAGATATAAACAGCAGTTTAGTTCGATTGATATCTTGTCCCAATCTCTTGGTTTACTTCTGTATGCTGAAATAATTATTGGAATTAATTCTTAACTTTGCCATTTTTAATTAGTAGAAACAAAAAATTAGCCTATTTTTTATTGCTTAATTTCAAGTTTTGATTTTTGACCTTTTAGTAAGAAGAATTTTAGCCCTTTTCCCTTTAAAATTCCATTTTTGTATGATTTGTGTGGTTTATTTGTTTTTCATCAATTTTAAAGATTGTTAATTTGTTTGTCACTTCGTGCCTCGTGGTGAAGATCGAGCTTCGCCTATAATTTTTTGCTGTAAAATAATAGTCAACTTAGAAATATATCAAGTCTTTGCTTCGTCCGGTTAAAAACCAAATTTTAGTTTAAAAAAAAAAAAAAGTAGAGTTTCACCTCATAAATTGATTTTGTAAAGGACTACCGACTACCAACTTAGGTATTTTTTAGACGAGTAATGTTATTCATAATCGCTCACTGCAGCAGTCGCCATATGTGGCATACACATGAGATGTAGTTATTTAATGCATTAATGTGATAATTTTTTGACCACATTAATGCATTAAATACACACTTGACATGTGTGTGCCACATATGACGACTGTTGCAATGAGTGACTGTAAATAACATTATTCTTTTTAGACTTGTCCTCCAAATCAACTTCAGGTGCGAGCGAATATATGACATCTCTGTAGAAATTTTGTTGGGGAAGATTAAACAATACAATTCACAAGAATTTAACTTCTTTCTCAGAATAACAATTTAGCAATTTATATAATTACGTCCAGTCTTATGATTATCATCATGTTAATAAATGCAGGACATTCCATATCGAATACTTCTTGGGATGGCATTGCAGAGAACAGGATACGTCCCTTTTTCTCCCAATAAAAATCTCAACAGCAGCCATCTGCGAAATCTCATCAGCCTAAATATGCGACTTGGGTACGTGTTCAAGTGTGGAGAAGAAGATTCATGGCGAGAGTTGACATCTGACAAGGTACTCGGTGTATATTAATAAGGAAATCCTCAGAAAAGATTGAGTCAATCCAAAAAAATTGGAATTTTTGATCCATAATTAAGGTTGTATAGAGTTGGATAGATTAATTTGTTGGTACTCGTTTCTAATTTTCCACAAACAGTTAAAAAATGTCTGAGGCAACTAATATAAAAGACCAGAATTTTATTCCAATAGATTTGAGAGTATATTCTACTAAATTAAAGATTCATTTCTCACCACAAAGATTCAGTTCAATAAATAAATTATCATTAATATATCTTTGAACATAGAGATATAATAGTACAACTAATATAAAAGATGTAACATAGTACTACAATTTACAATTTCTAAAATTTTCAACACTATCCAGTCAACCGAACAAGATGTGAAAATTTACCTATCTTCAGCTAAAGGTTTGTGAACTCACTCTTTCAAGGAGATTTCATCCACTCAGAAACTACGAACAAACAAACAGATTCCAAGCTCTTGGCTTCTGCAGCTCTCTTTGCAGCGAAGAATTTTCTAATATAGTACCGAAAGAAAGAAAATATTTGTCAGGTTCGATGTTTAATAACTCGATCCTGATGGCTGCTTTGTTGCTTTGTAAGAAAACACAGCACGGAAATGGCAAAATTTTAAACTAGAAAGCAACTTCTATGGATATCAACAGAGCTTCCAAAGCGGAAGAAGAATTGCTAAAAACTAACGCAAAGGAGCTAATTTACACCATTATCAGAGCTGCTACAAGCTTGATTCTGAAGAACACTGTTCCCAAAATCTCCATCCAAGCTCATTTGTTGGACTTCCTGAGGAGAAAGGATCTTGATGCACCGAACACAGTTCACAAATTCCCTGTATGCAACAAGTGAACACGTAAATATACAAATCAATGGGATTGTAAGACCAAATGGAAATGCAATACAGATTTGTGTTTGACAACTCACTCCCAAGGATCGTCCCCAACTAACAGGACATCATTCTCATGATCCACGTAAACAAGTTTTAAACCAATTCTTTGTTGGTCCTCCAATTGTCCTTCTATACCAAATCTACGAGCTAGATCTTGTTTAAGCTCTTCATAGCCCGAGTAACGTGTTATATCTATTGATCTTCCTACGGCTCCGCGCTTGTATACCTTCAATAACATTCTCGGCAACTCAGACCAAAGAAAATGAATCAAAAGATAACACGCGGAAAACAAATTCATGCTTTTGCATAAAAAAATAACCTTTGTATATGTTCGTATCCGAGGCATCTGTGCTGGAGCCCAAGCACCTCCATTCATGAAGCTGCTGTCATTTATCATGGAATCGTTTGAATTGAATGTCATATCGGGAACTCCAAATGACTGGGCAACCACTGCCGATGAGAGTTCGGGTTGAGTTTCCTTGGGGTTAACAAAGCTGGAAAGCATGTCTCCTCCTGATGTGACACCATTCGAGAAGCCATTACCTGATCCTGCCATCCCTTTTGCGATCAATGGATCTGGCATCATGGGGATCCCTAACTGGCTATTGATGTTGGCCCCTAGAGGAACATTGTTCCTCGGATCACCCTGAACTTCCTTGTCCTGACTTGCATCCCTAAACAGCATCGACTGAGAATTGAATGACATTGAGTTGTTTTGCTGTAGATGGACGTCATTTTGAGAGAGGACTGATGTAGCTGAAGATGAACTATCAAAATAATCAAGCTGGGTTCCAGCAGCATTGAGGTATGGCTGTGATGCAAAAATCCCTGGTTCTGACTTTTGGATATGTTCAATGAAGACACAATATTGGGTTTTTGCTGCAAATCATTAACCATGTTACCATTGGAAGAGATTGGCTCTAAATTAATACTAGAATTCAACAGACCAGCAGAAGAATGAGCTATCTCGTCCCCCAGGGTTATACTTTGATGATTTCTACCAGTCATTATGGACTGAACTGCACTTGAACAGTTGTTTGTGGATGGCGAAGTGGAACAAGATGGAACTTCATCGGTCACTACAGATAGGCAATTGATTGTTCCACCAGTCGACAGTTGACTGTTCATCGCGTTTAAGTCGCTCCCAATTTGTCCAGGCAATTCCGACAGTATGCCAGATTGTTGTAGTAGTTTCAGTTGCTGAGGTGGATGCGCAAACCGAAGATTAGTTTGACTATTACTTGTCATCTGCTGGGGTATAACATGTGATTGAGGGACGGAAGTGGACGTTTCTTGAGATGCATCCAGCATTTGGCTGGTTGACATAGACCTAGAGAAGTTCTGAGAAACGTCAGAAAGCTGCTTCTGCTGATCCTGGAATTGTGTTAGTTGGGACGGCTGTTGCATTGAAGATTTCTGTGCTAGAAGTGATTGTTGGTGCTGATGAAGCTTCTGTAGAAGTTGAATCTGAATTTGGTTCTCAGGCACATGCAACTGTTGGCTTATATGATCCGAAGTCTGGGTCGACATGAAATTCTGCTGCTGATTGTGGCTTAGAATCTGCTGCTGGTTAAGATTTTGAGGAAGATTTATCTGAAGCTGATGGTTTACAAGAGCTTGGGAAGGACTCTGCATATGCAAAAGTTGGGCCTGAACTTGGCTTGTAGGTAAAGTTTGATTGATTACATTTTGCCTAGGTGGCTGTGCAATGTCCGTCAACAGTTGTTGTGGCTGTATAATGGAGTCTAATGGGTTCAATGTGGAGGCCGGCAGCTTTTGGAGCTGATCTAGTTGCTGTACAGGTTGGGCCGCCCTTTGAGTGTTGAACTGTAAGTTATTTGGCTGAGAAAGTGATGCTGGCAAAGCTAACTGACGTGAAAGATCTGCACCAGGAAGGTTTTGCATAACAGACCCCGGTAAGGGATTCAAGTAGTTTGGCTGCGTTGAGTTAGCCAGGGAAGCATTTTGCTGCATGTTCATCCATTGGACTAAGCTCAGGCCAGGCACAGCTTGGGGATCCTTCATCCCATAGTCATCCCCAATCCATGGCATTGATCTTCTGATCAGATTATCTAGATCTGAAGATTCATCATCTGCAATGAGAAACATTAATCTATATTTGAAAACAACAGATAAGAAATAAAAGTATTTTTAAGTGTGCATGTTTCGCATAGCTCATAACGGCTTATAAGCTGGTAGGATCTACGTCTTATAATCTACAAAAAGCCTTTCCAAACATGCTCTAGGGCTGGAGAATTATCTCTGATCCTGTTTTACCTGACATTCCTAGTTGCCTCGGGCGCTTAGAACGAAAGAAAGGTGTAGTAGGGCAAATAAAAAATGGAGCCATTACAGGTTCAATCTCCCAAATGGAGACACGATTACGCTTTTCCCCTGCAGTTGACTCGTCCCAGCCAACCTGCTCATAAATATGAAGTGGTTATTGGTTGAGTTATTGACTTGAAACACTCACAAGAATAATATAAAGAAAAAGGGAGCATATTTAACAAACCTGCAAATTACGCCATTGGGAGTTCTTCCATCTCAGAGGATCCAGGTCACTAATACCAGTTATTGTACCCATATATCTGAAGAAATTGCGATCAATCAGTTTAAGTCAAATGGCATGATGATAATCCAAAAAATTTGATTTTCATAATTTCCGGAACATGTACAAGTAGAATATAAACTTATTGAAGGTCAAGTCGTACCTTCTTGTGCCCGAATCTTCAGTTTCGAACATCATGCGAAAGCGCATGCCAAGCGATATTTGGTTACTGCAAACCGCTCTGTAGTACTTGGCTAACGGGATAACAAATTCAGAAGGACTGGCCCTGTTCCAAATTCGAAAATATCCTCAGAAACCTTTGAATAAATAAAAAAATTCAACAAATGTTCCTAAAAGATTGTTTTGGAACAAGCATAGCATACAAGTAAAGAAAATTCAATAATGACCTTGGATTGTAAAACACAGTGAAAGGGCTATTGTTCGCAGCAGCGTGGGCAGCTGCCGCTAAAATTCCAATATGCATACTATCACTTGATAGCACGGACGATGATAAGTTGGTTGGTTGTCTGTTAGCCCGTCTTATGCCCAAAAGAAGCTGTTGCTTTTCGTCCCTATTCACAAGAAAAAGTCAGTGCTAAGATAGGTGATAGGATGTCATTCGATGAGCAAAGGTCGAGCTTACATAATATTCACAATTTAAGGGAAAGAGAAAACAAAAATTTCCCAAAACTTACGTCATTACCTAATAAATAAGACTGAGTCACCTGCAAACAATCTCTTTCCACTGACAAAAAGGCTCCATCCAGTCGTTAGCAAGTGGCGCTTTGGTTGTCCTGAGATGGGAATTTAAATCGTGAAAAGTTAAAAGAAGCAACCAAAAAGTAAAAAGCTACGAGGAGTAATTATTATTGCAGCCCCCGTCATTTAATTCCATAGATATGAAAAAAAAGTAATTTCCATAGATATGTTCAATTTTAATAGTTAATATACTCTTAGTTTACTCAAAAATAAAAACATCAAAAGAGAGTTTACCTCGATAAATATGACGAAATGTCCATAAATTTTCGTGCAAATCTCTCACCACAAGCTCTTGAGCAGGTGGTTGCGTTGTGAAGTCCTAAATTAGATAACAATTCTCTCAACAGAAGACATAATACGAACATCGACAAAAATTTGCGAGGTGGGAATGGGGCAGCAGCCCTCAACACAGTGATCGCCTAACGTACCAGAGGAGGGAAAATCTTTTCTGCAGCACGGCGAGGTACCGAAAAACCGCCATGAGTGCTTGTATCACTTGCAGTCAAGGTTTTACAGAAAAATTCTGTTTGTGGTTTATTTGCTTTTATCAATAGATCTGATCTCAATAATGCATCCTTATCAAACTGCATATTAAATGTGCATAGTCAGTTTTTTATTATCAAACACAAGGATAAGAATATACTTCAAATATGGCTAAAACATACCGAAGGAACTGGCTGGAGCGTCATCTGGGCATATACTTCGTCTGTTTCTGGATCAGCCTAAAAGATACCGGGAAATCATCACTGTTACTACTTACATGGAAAATAAGTTAAAAGTTTCATGTTCTCTGGGAGAAAGTCAAGCTGGCATACGTGTAGAGTAATATTGTGAAGGAAGCATAGTAGCTTTGAGGGAAGATTTGTGTAGTTCGGGATTTGTCCATCAATATCCTTTTTCATGGATGCTGCAACCTGAAATTCGAAATCCAAGAACAAGAATTAAGTTAAAGATCGAATAGAATCTGTTACTACAATCAGTTGAAGAAAGTTTCGGCTTTTCTTAATCATCTCAAAAAACAGAAACCTCCTCTATCCTACCACATCCAAATTCAAGAAGTGGAGAATATCAAAGACAGATTAATCAACACGACCATATCACTCTCTGAAAAAAGTCTGACAATAAACTTTCCACCGTACAAATACGAAGGATAAAATTGATTATGATAGAATGTTCCGTTGATTTTACGCCATATTTCAGCGGACGGGACATGATACGTGACGAATTTTGATAGTTGTTTGGTGAAATCCACTGAACCCAACATACCAGTTCAGACTACTTTCTCTTTAATTTTTTATTTTATTTTAGGGGCACTAATGATATAATTAACAAGGACATAAAATCAAAACTAACTACACAATATAAGCAATTAAATATGTTAAGAAATATAGGATTAAATATATGGCTATTTCATTTTATTGTTTATTAAGGGTAGAATAGTCTTTGCAATGTCTTTTGATTAGCCTCTATATAATCTCTTTGTTTCTAGGTTAATTTATTCTTTTGTATTCAATTGCATTATGTAGAATTAATGAAACCCTAGCCTCATATTCCTTTTCTTTATTTCTTTGGATTGTTTAACAAAAAATTCCCAATCCACCAACCCACCCAGAGATATCAGCACCAAGCGCATGTTAGCATTGTCCAATATTATTGTCCTTTTCATTTCCTCTGTTCTTCCCTTTTAACCCTGAATAATGACATCCATCATCTCACCGGCAGTGTTGAACACAGGTCTAAGTGGCACGGGAGCCCACACCCCACAACTTGAGGAGAGTGAACTCCACTGAAAAATAACTAGCATTACTCTTTCCAACCATGCTACTTGTACTGGGCATGGTTGACAAAAATGGGTGACCAACACACGTAATTGGGGGGTCCAATTTATTTTTGGAATTTTTTATTCAAGTGGGACCCGCGCTTGATGTGAGAGATTGTCAACCACCCCTGTCAAACCTGCCCTGTACAAATGGAAACACTGTACTCTTTAACTTTGGTTAAAATCCAACTCATTTTCAAACTGTACCCACTTTGATTTTCTCACCTCACACGATCCAATTTTTTAATCCAATTAACAGCGCACGATAGCAAGGATGATGCACCCCCATAGAAATATTCAGATATACACACAAAGATAATGATGACAACAATGGAATCCATACATATGAACATACACAAAGTCAGGAAAAACTGATACACAAGGTGAAGGTAAATCATATGCCACCACACCGGCGCACATTAGCAACCGTCAGGTTCAGTAGAAAAACCTGTTCACTATGGCCTTGAGGGAAGTAAACGACGTGGGTCCCAGCCGCAGGCAGGTTTACCAGAGGCCCAGCGCAAGCTTGCCATAGCTCTTGGTTTACGCTCTTCTTCTGTTCGCCTGATAAAATTTCTCGAATCAATCGAAATAAATAGCTAAAAATTAAGCAGTCAGAGGTTCTTAATTGTTTAAAAGAACTTGAGAAAAAGAACCAAAAAGTACGTTAGAATCTTCGATGTTTACAAGGGTTTGTATGGTGAAATCAAGAAAATGCATATACATACAACATATATACAGATATAAAGTAGCTAAATAGTGACCTTCAGATGGGTTCGCCGGTTGAGCTCCGGCGCTGGTGGCCTTCATTCTTCTTTCGATTCACCTGCCGAAAACTTTATCTAGTTTTCACCGCAGCTTCATATCGCCGGAGAAAAATCAAAGCTTCGCTAGATAGCCAACAAATTAAAAAAAACCCAAAATTTGATTCTCAAAACTGGATGAAAAGGAGCTAAGAAACGAACTTTTATTCTTCAAAACCTAAAAGGAAAATACTTTAGAGATAGAACCAGGAAAAGGAGAGACGCCGGTAAGTAAAATTCCGGCGACAACGGAAGCTCCGGCGGTGGTTTTAGAGAGAGAAAATGAATTTTAAGCTGAGGAGACAAGAGGAGCTTTGAAAAGGGAGTAGATGTTGAGTATAGCACAGACCAGATGCTGCAGTTTTACTTTTAATTGCCCCCTTTTCACCTTTTTCTTGCATTATAATCTGGTTTTGTCGTATGTATGGATACATCTCCATCTCTCTGTCTGCAATGTTTGACCTTTATGTAAGAACTAAGAATTGATTTTGTGGTAAAAATCGGAAGAAAGTGGAAATAATTACTTTATAATTATAAGTCGGATGTTTACGTCGTCATGTGCGGTTACCTTTTGTCACAATCTCGAAGCCTATAGTATTCTTAATGTCACCTTCTATTAATTTCATATTCATATTTAAATTGAACAATTAATATTTAAAATTTTCTTTTTTTTTTGTGAGCTTTAATAATCATTTCTAAACTATTACCTCATCAACTAACTAATCAGACGCAAGTGCCTTATCAGATGAATTTCTCATTTTCGCTCCTACGACATTGGCAACCCTTTTGAGCCCTCATTTGATCCTCATTTTTCTAAAATGAATTTTTCTCTATTCTTTTCAACCACATATTTTCAATAAAATAATATTACACGTAAATTCAAAATTTTTCCTTATTTTGTAAATACGCATTTTCCATTAATCTAATATTCCAAAATGTATTCTACAAAAAAAAATTGGGATCAGACCGTGCTTGAACTTGACCTAAAATTTTAGGGTAATGCCCAATCAAAGACGTATCTACTCAATGGTGAATAGTTCAAGCAAAAAATAGTAGTTATAGAATACAAACTAGTCGATGAGGAAGTACGTCGGCCAAGTAGTCTCGTTCTCGGTCCATAGACGGTAAAAGATGATTAGTTAATACAAATTTCTATAAGAAAATAGTAGAAAAAATTTTGAAATTGGGGAAGTAGAAGTGCACCATGGTCTTGAACATATAATGACCAATCATAATCTGTCTATTCATTGACACTATTACCCTCATTAATCACGACAAGGACTAGAGAGTTGCCCAAATATTTTTGGTGATTGTATTTGTGTGAATTACTTTGTAGGGGGTCCGGTTTGTAATTAAGGTGACGGTTGGACCAGTTAATATTTCATAACAACTTAATAAAAATGCAAAATATAACTATGTTGATTTCGTAAAACATATTTGAAACTTTAAACGAGATATAATAGAATAAGATTATGCAAGACAGATACTTAAACTTGTGTGGTGGCAGATGTTGCCAATTAGATCAAGGTAATGGATTGTTATGGCTTTATCGTTCTTCGGTTGATGCCATACAGATTCCAAATTCAATACTGTAATTATGTTTTCTCCTAGAGTCATGCTATGTGTACATAGAGGTACGCATAGTGGTTCACATAATGTGAGTGGGGTAGAGCCCACGATACTGTATTGTGAGCTCCACCCCACTCACATTATGTGAACATCTATGTACACATGGATTAATCCATTTGATATTTGCATAGAAAAAGTGTTCATCATTTTGTTCAGTTTAGTATAGCACATGCATCCATAAAAGACCAACAATTATAGAAGGGTGTTTTAAGAAAGTATGCCATATCAACCACGTAAAGAGACGTGCAATTGAACAGATCAAACAAGTACAAAATCTAGGAGTTGAGGAATACATGGAGTTCTATGTAATTAAATAAGAAAATGAAAAATTTTTCGTCGTAAGGGTTTCTTCGAATTCAACATACATTGGTCCTCGACTATAGAGAAACGAGATGACTACTGTGCTGAGAGTTAAAGAGTTACTATTCGTATCGATTGACATACAATATGTAATTTGGGTTTAAGTGTGAAGTGACAAATATATACATGATTTTGGGGGTGGTCCTAAACCTAGTTTGGTCATTACAAGTATCTTTCTAAGCATCTATATTCTTGGAATATTAATTTATCTGAGTATACACCAATAACTTTTGGTTTTTCCAATTGGCTAAATAAATGGGAAAAAGAGTAAGAAAGAGAACAGAAGAATAAAATTAAATGAATGGTGAAATTAAATGATGACTAGACTGTATTTGTAACCCTACTTAAGATGAATAACATTACTCTTAAAAAAAGGGAAAAACTCTTCCCTGAATATTATTGGTTGCATATTAAACATATAATAATTAATTCTTATACCTTGGCGGATGTCAAATTATTCATTATTAATTTCCGTCATATTCCTATATAAATATATTAACTACCTCTAGTCATCGTCGTCTCACAAAATAACAAGAAGAAAAAGAAAAACAATAAAAAGAAGAAAAATAGTAGTCACCTACTTTAGCTAGGTTCATCCATGGAGAATTTAAGACTAGGACAGGTTCGATGACAGGTAAAGGATTGAATTATTAATATATTTCTTCATTAATTAAATAGCATAGTATATCTACATACAAACTATTACATTAGGGTAACAAATAATTTAATAGTAGCTAGTCAAATAATGATAACTTAGATTAAAACCTTTATAATGTTTTGAACATGATAGCTGTAAACATTAATTGATTATTTAATTTCCAATTCTTTGCCTTTATCGATTATATACTTAAGTTATTTATTTTCTCACAATTAATTTTCAAACTATTGTTTTATTTTTCTATTAGTACATTGAGTGCCCCACTCTAAAATAAAGTCAAGTGCTAACATAAAATTCTTGACTTTTTTTTTTTGTTGTGAAAATCGATTTAAGATTATGTAATTACATATAAAAGGTGAAAGAGATTGTGAAAATCTTCTCGACCATGAAAATTATCAAAATGGTCACATTTGGATGCATTATTGATCGTTCGATCAAGCTGATTGTTAAGGATTGTGAGTCCATACTTGATTTTGAGATCGTCTTATGTCAAAAAATTTGGTGAAAGCCTCACATATGGAGGTTCAAAGGACCGAATGAGTCCTATCCAGGCCTATGGCTATGAGTCTATGACCAAGCTGGGGCTTAAGAATTTTGTCGGCATATTTATTTTCTATTATTGTCTCGTATATTAGGTTCTTGTGAAAAATTCCCATGACAAGATTAATAGGAGCCTAACGAGTCTTACCCGGACTTAGGGGATGTCCTCAACTTAAATCTTGATGAATTTTAAATTTTTTTCTAAATTTAAGTGTTCTCAATCGAAATTTTAATGAATTTTTATGAAATCCTTTAAAATATAGGTATCCATTTCAAACTTAAAAATATGTATAACAAACACTTTTAAAATTCCACAATTTTTAATGAGATTCTTGTAGATATTATGGAAATTTATTAGAATTTATAATCTTTTAAAATCCGTCCAAATTTAAGTTGTGGACACCCCTCTTATTACGAGGTTAAGGACTTTTTATAAAATAGTATGAACTGACATATATGTCAAATTCACATGTCAATAATGTTAATAATTATGTAAAAATTTTATCTCCTATTCTAGAGGGATATGGTACATTACCTCTATTATGATTCTAATAAATTGAGTTCAATAAGTCAAAAATGAAGGTTCGAGTCTAAGTTAGTAAAGGAATATATCCATTAGCCTACAAACCACATTACTCTAGATAAATAGCTTGCATCTCGTAGGCCAACCACAATCGTTGGACCTATGTGTATAATCTCTCAGCATACCATCTCATATTCCCAATAGAAGCACGTCTAAGTTAGTAAAGGAGTATGGCTGTTGGCCTGCGGACCACAATGCTCGAGACCCATAGCTTGAGTTTCAAGGTCGACCATAAATGTTGGACCTATGAGTAAGATCTTTCACAAACACGTGATCATCGCATACTAGCATTAGAAGAATTCTAACGATATCATCTATGCAAGCAAAGGTGTTCATTATGACTCAACCATGTGATTGACCTGCTTGTCCTAGAGGGCATCTATGGTGGAGTTGAGCTATGATTAAACCAATTAAAGAGAAATACAATTCAAGTAGCACTATGTAGCAGGTATATTTCATATATTTAACACACGTTATCCACTTTTTCCTTTTCTTTCTTTGATAACTTAGTATCGAAAGAGTTAGATGAGTTAACTATGAAATCGTGCATTCTGATTTATCCACTCAATATATTTATATTTGAAAATACTTAAACAATTACGAGAAAAGATAAATGTTTAGATCTACCTTATTTTTATTTTCTTACATTATGAGGTCATACTTAGGGGTAAGATTGTGTCATATCCATGTAGCACCTAGTTTTTTTTTTTTTTAATAAGAACTTGTCATTAATCAAACGGATTAACCGATTACAGACGAAACAAACCAAATAGCTTTGAGACAAAGTCTGGAATACTATCCAGAACACAACGAAATTACAACTGTGGCTTATCAATACAGGAAAACCCGACTACAAGTCACCTAACGCAATTATAGCACCTAGTTAATAAAGCCTTATTCTTAGAATTGACATCAATTTGTTGTCTTATCACATCTACCCCATTTTCTAGAAAATTCAAATTAAATAATAACAAAGAACATGGTTTGGGTAAATAATATGTATGATATAGTAAAACTTAAAATATTAGCATAATCTCTTTTCAAATGTGAACATGGACTTGCGTTGGCTAATGTTTTCTTGGGATCTCCCATGCAGTAAAATAAACCAGCTTCTAATTTATTCATCACCATGTGCATGTCTGAATCCAAGACATTTAAAAATATTCTCTTTAATTATCATATAATATTCATATATTTTGCAAATTTGAAACTTTCTTGATTTTCATGCTTATTCTATTACATTTTTGGGGGGATATTTTAACATTTTTCTTCATTAATTTGCTGATTCTATTAAATGGTTTATTACTACTGAAAAAAAAAGAATTTAAATTGGCAAAAATACATTTGGAGAGGCTCTTGTCTTTTAATTCTCGATTATGAGACATGATTTCATTTCAATATTAAAATCTCATTTAACTCGTCTATATATATTTCTATAAAGAAATTTACATCTCATTATACAAATCCTTGTAAACTTATTATTGTTGTTGTTAGAATTAGATTGCGACTCGAATTCTAATGAGTATTTTGAATCGAGATATTGTTGGATAGTAGTGGGAGTTGATAGTAAACTTGAAGAAGTTTTGAAAGGGTTTAAGAAAGATTCCCTTTTTTGGCAATTTTTTATTCTTATTTCATCCCAAATATTCCATTATTAGTTTTACACATTGTATTGGGATTTCACCTTATATTAAACTCTTCCTATATATTCACCTAGTATGTTAAAGATTCTTTGATTATAAATATGTGGTGTACAATGCATATTAGAATTGTCCAATTAGTTATTGGTCCAAATAGATTGTTTGTAACTCCTGACTATTGATTATAGTGAATTCTCCACCTCTGTCCGTGGTTTTTCCGAATTTGGGTTTCCACGTAAGTCTTGTTTTCTTTATAATTTATTATTTTCATATTACTCATATTTTTCTCATCTTTATTATTTGGCTCGGTTTATAATAATTGGTATCAAAGCGATTATGATATCTTGTTTGTTTCGCAACAAGTGGTATCAAAGCGATTCTAGTATCTTGTTCGTTATGAATTGATCGCAAGATAATGACAATAATGAAATAAATAAGAATACCAAGATTTATGTAGAAACTCAAAATGGGAAAAAAAAAAACTATAGGCAGAGGAGGAGAATTTCGCTATAATCAATAATAAATGTGTTTACAATATCAAAATCTCAATACTCTCAATTAATATCTAAGCTCTACAACACTCAACATGTTTTAATGTGTATGAGAAGATACAACAAAATCACATAAAATTTTGGTCACACCCAATAAATCTCCACCTTAGACCAAATTTCAATACAAGAAATTCAAAACACATCTCCAAGTAAACACTGCCTCTGCGTTAAATATAGCTAACGTATTATGCAAAGTAGCTTTCCGTTGATAACACAGCCTCCAAGAGTAAACACATGCGCTATAAGTGATCTCCTCTTATCAAGATCCCCTGCGTAATCTGAATTCACATTCTCAATGACTCCATCTAACATTATATAGACTTCCTCCATGAATCAAACTTCCAACTCACATGGAATTTGAGTAAAAAAAAACATAACTATTATTATTATGACGGTCTTCTTACTCAGATTAGGTCCAGTGAAAAGTGTGCAAGAAACATAGCAACTATAAATGATTTATCAAAATCCCAATTAAGGATAACACGAATCATTTTTCCTTTCTGGGAATCTATTAATTTGCTTTTACGTAAATTTTCAAAACCAAGAAAATGTGAAAAGAAGCAATTAAGAATAGGATTCCCATGCAATCTTTAATAGCATAATATATTGAAAAAAAAAGGGGGGGTTCCTTGAATGATGCTTAAGGCATTATGAGACAAGGATGTAATTAGATAATATTATCCTGTCATTATGTTGCATAACAAAGCAGCAGATTAATTAATTTGGTCCCTTAAATAACTTACAAACCACATCCTAACAGGAAAAATTGCTTGTTCTTTTTGCCTTTAATAGCATCATTTAGTTCATTGAATGGTTATCACACTATACTCCTCCTCCTCCTCCTTTTTTTTTTTAGCGAGATAAGATTGATATGTGCACAATTTATTTATTTATTTATTTGTGATGAACTAAATTCAAGTAGTAACCCTAACCTTGTAGGTCATACTATACGTCCCTATTTTTCTTTTTTCACATTTTATCCTCAATTACATCTTTAATTGAGCAAAATGTCATTTTCATTTAATTTCTTAATTAAGTGAAGGGCATTCTCGTCATTTTTCCTATTTCTTCACGATTTGAACCCGTTTTCTCATCTATTACTTGCTCTGAAACTAACATTTAGTTTCTTGGGATATGAACACCCAAGAAAAGATTGAGGCTGCAGGAAAGAAAAACAAAGAAGGCAACGTAGTACTTGTTTTAAGTCACATGCATCACATGGGGGATTTTGAATTTAGGTTTTCAAATACATTGAGTATGAAACCCCTTTCAGTGAGGTGGGAAAAAAAAATAGTCCAAAGCACTGTAGATAACTTGCAACCTAAACAATAGAGCTTAATTGCAAATGGAAACTGAAAGATTATATACAGGCAGAGAAGCTGTGTACAAATGTTTGCGCATCAATTTCCAGCCTATAAACTTCATAACGTCAATAAATCAATTTGACTCTTTCATAAAAAGGTCTCAGCATATAACAAAAACCAGTTAGGGTCCGTTTGATAGCCTAGAAAATGGGTGGAAAAGGAAAATATTTTCTAACTTTAGCTAATTAAAGGTATTTGATAGCACAAATTTTCCTGGCAAAATGTTTTCCACATTTTTCTAGGAACAATCCTTTGATGCACAAAATCTTGATTTTGTTTTCCCACCTATTTGGTGGGAAAACATTTTTCATCTTTTTTTTTCTTTGTAATGGGAACAAATTCTAGATATAATGGTAAAAAAAAATTTCACTTTTATTGACAACTTTCATGCAAAACAAAGTCAAACGAATGATATTCGCTATGGTAAATTTTTTTATTTTTTTTCAAATTTTTTTTTACAATTGGAACAAATTTTAGACCTAATGGTAGAAAAAATTATCACTTTAATAAACAAATTCCATAAAAAACGAAGCCAAATAGACACCAAACTTTCAACATTTTTCATGAAAAATTATACCAATCAAACACAATTAATTATAATTCCCAATAAAACATTTTATAAGAAAATCAATTTCCTGTAAAACATTTTCTTTCCACCCATTTTTCACCATTACAATCAAACATACCCTTAGTAAAATTTATTATCTATTGCATTAAGCATAACAAATTCATATAATATTTCTCGATTCTTTTACTTTACAAGTGAAACTATTTGTTGATGCAGTGGTACTTTTTGAAATCCCTTTGCATATCAGTGCAATTGATTATTCACTTAAATCAATAATAACTAGTAGGAAATGAATTTAAACTGACTATTTTCTCGTAATTTAATTTTCTTTTTGTGAATTTATATGTGTTTTTAGTAGGAAATGAATTTAAACTGACTATTTTCAGAATAATAACTAATGGATGTTAAAAAAAATTAAAAGCAAACTTAGTGCATTAATTAATGTTATTAATATAAATTATAAAGATTGCATAAGGTATTATTATTTAATATTAATATTAGAAGTTGCAAATTAACTTGTAAATGCATGTAAATGTAAAACATAAATTTTAGTGTCAAGGCCAACATATTAATGCAACTTTTTTTTTTTGTAAAATAACTTTTGTTTTATATGGATTTAAGTGACTATTGTAAGATCTTAAATTTAATGATGTTATTTTATAGGTAGTGGATTTTACTACTATTGTAAGGTTAATAACTTAATGATGTTACAAAAAGATATTAATGCAATCTTCATGTGCAATAATTATTGTTTTATAGGAAATGAATGAATCCTTAATGATGTATATATATAGCGAAAGCAATGTGCCCCAGCCGAAGAGCATCTTTATAAAAGAATGAATGGGAAGCAGGCCAGGTATATATTTCTATAGTTATGTTTACTTCAGCTCGACCATAGTCCTTAAATCGTTCATACAAAAACATCTGGAGGAAAGGAGTGGACATGAAGTTCTGGATGGCCTACCTCCCTATGGACATCTGAGAATATCTTACTATTTCATCCCACCTTGCATAAAGCCCCAAACGAAACCAGAGACCAAGCGCAATGCATTGTCCCTTTGCCAGTTTCGGAACTCGTCTTCATCAATATGAGGAAGACCAACGCTGACAAAGATTTTGGTTTCGAAAGTTTTTTCTTAGGCAGTACCTCTATTGATCAAAGTTATTTGGTGACATTAGATTGGTCGTGTACAACAACCTTAACCACACAAGCCTGGGCTTGGCCTATCTCCATCCCTAGAGGAGTCGTATGAGGCGCAAGCTCCACGTACGGTTTTGAAGTTGAGCCTTTCCAGCAATGGGGCTTAGGGACCGATATAATGATTGGTTTAGGCAGGGCGGTAGGCCTACTATGGGCACCTATAGAGATTAGAGTGTGAGACAGCGATCCACAAACTGATGCATGTGACTCACCCCTTACTTGGGAATAGAAAGGGGAAACATAACATGTCACAAGAGCGAGGCGAGGTTTGGAACCCTACTGGGAGAGGGACGCCTCGTGAACATACTAATGCAAAATCAACTTATTAATGCATGACATGTAAATGTAAAATATAAATTTTATTGCCAAGGTGAACATAATAATGCAAACTTTTATTTTTTATTTTTTATTTTTTATTTTTTATTTTTCTTTTTCTTTTTGTGAAATAATTATTGTTTAATAGGGATGGATTTAACTTGCTATTGTAAGATTAATAA
Organism: Fraxinus americana; assembly: GCA_035079005.1. NCBI lineage: Eukaryota > Viridiplantae > Streptophyta > Magnoliopsida > Lamiales > Oleaceae > Fraxinus > Fraxinus americana. The sequence continues at coordinate 563,915 of CM068726.1, forward strand.
CTTAACGATTCTATTTTATAGGAAATGGATGTAACTGGCTATAAGATTAATAACCTAATGCTGTTAGAAAAAAATATTAATGCAACCTTTCAGTTTTTTTTTTAATTTATTCTTTTTTGTGAAATAATTATTGTTTGTTAGGAAATGGATGTGACAAACTATTGTAAGATTAATAACTTAATGATGTTAGAAAAAAAGAATTTAATGCGTGGAAAATTATAAGAAATTTTAGTAAACATAAATTTTAATTCCGGATTAATGCAAACTTTTAATATTTTTATAATTTAATTTTCTTTTTTTGAATTAATGTGTGTTTTTAGTAGGAAAGGAATTTAAATTGACTATTTTTAAAATAACAACTAATGAATGTTAAAAAAATAAAAGAAAACTTATTGCATGAATTAATTTTGTTAATATAAATTATAAAGATTGGATAAGGGCATTATTATTTATATTAATATTATAAGTTGAAATTTTGACTTAATGCATGAAAAATCTGGAAGAATATATAGGGAAAACTATTTTTTTTTTCACAAGCTTTCAATTGGTGTGACATGGTTAATTGTGAGGATAAATTTGTCAAAGTGTGGTCCTCAAATTTAATTTAACAATAATAATAATAATAATAATAATAATAATAATAATAATAATAATAATAATAATAATAATAATAATAATAATAGATTCAAACAAATAGAGATTGAACAAAATTCATGATTAAAATGTTTGAACAAATTCTCCAAATATCATTAAAATGTCTGAATAACTCAACTAAAAAGAGTTAGAAGAGGTCTCCATTAGAGAGCAGTCAAGGTTTGGAAGGGGGGTAAACCCTTCAAAGGGTGGTCAAGGTCAACCTCCCCTTGTGGTATGGAGTCCAACCATTAGTGGTCCAACCTTAAAGAGATTTACAAAGTTCGAGAACTTTTGGTCAAGATTCGAGATTGACCTTTACAAGCCCCGCCGTGGGGATATTTGCACCATTTATAATCTTTCTAAAAATATATTGGTTCTCAAATAGAAGAGATAATAGAGGAAAGTTCCTCATCCTCTTTCTAAGTTACCGAAGCATCGGAGGACTTCTTCCAATTACCCCATTTCCACAAGTGACATCAACTCGATTAATCGAAAATATGTCGCAAAAAGAAACTATGCAAAGTTAAATATTTATTAAAAGATGTGTACATAATTGAAATTTCAAATAATATCGTCCTTGAATATTATTACTTTTCTCTTCAAAAGACTAAAGTTGAGATGATGCATACTTTAAGCCAAGAAAATAATTGTGTAGACCCCGTCAATATTGGAAACACAGTGCATAATCTTTGGCATCTTCCCTTAAAAAGTTTAGACATTGCATTTGGCCATAACATAAATACATTTCATAAAGGCAAGATTTTGGTAGGGAAATTTGGCTTTGGAGTGATTTACAGTCACGTTCCAATGTCACGATTTAGGCTATGCTATATGGCCAAGTGGTCCCAAAAAATGTAAAAACTAAAAGACAACACGATTAATGAAACAATATATATGATACATATAGATTATTTTGTTCAATTTAATGTTATTCAACATACCAAACATTGATACTGATGTAATGATTTTAGATGACGTATTAATGACTGTAGTTTGACGGTAGAGGCTTCAAATATGAATGATCGATTTTTTGGAGGAATTTTTACTCTAATTTAGCGTCAATGATCAAAAAATGCATGCATGTATGAAGTTCACACAACCACCAGCGAGCTTTAAAATCGGGATATAGCTTAAAAACAATCACCAAGTTAAAGATGCTCAATTGAATAAATGATATCTCTTCTAGCCCTAAGAAGATCAGTGTGGACAGTAGTAGTTCGATTTGTTCCTACAACGAAGGCTATCGGTTTCTACAAACCTACATGCATATTCTTCTATAGTTCAACCATTGTCTGATTTTCAAAGTTCACGTTCAAATTCAAATTGTCATCTTCCTCCAGTGCAATCACCAAGGAAAAAGGATCTGATCACCAATATATAACGATGACTCCATATTTTCCTTATCATGTAATATAACAATACAATATATGAACCCTTTTGACGAATTCTAATATAACGAACGTGTAAACGAGTGGTCTCTACCCTATGAGCACAAAAGCATAACTTTTGGGACCAAAGTGCAAGTTGTACTAAAGCATAGATTTGTCCTAGAGTGTTTCCTTGTAATAAGCCACCCATGTATGTTCAACAAGTACAATCTGTTACCCCTCTCTATTTATATAGATCAAGGGGAAATTTTCTAGTTCCTTGTAGAGATCTATTTAGCAGTTGTGGGACCCAATTTGTCGACATGTCTTAACACTAGTGGGCCATTTTTCTCTGAGTACATTTTTTATTATTTTTGCCACTAAACAAAACCTATTTGGCATTTAAATTTGGCTTTTATCTCATTGCCCTGTTCATGTATTAATGATTTTAAACTTAAATAATATATTTCGTTGGGTGTATTTAGAAACGACATAGGTAGTCAATCAAAGAGCGAGTATGCAACATGTCGTTGATTCGAGACTCGAGAATGGAGTTCAATAATCCTCTTAACCTAAACCCTAGTCTGACATCAATATCAAGAAAGTGGCCTCGACATAGTGAATCTCGGCATAATAGTCTTTTTGAAGAAAAAAAAAGAACAATGTTATTGGTCGAGGTGCAATAATTTGAAAAATATAAACTGAAGTTCAACACCACTACGGATACTAAAAATAATAATTCTTCGTTCGATTTGTTGTTTGATTTTATTTAATACAATATCAAAAATTTGTGTCGGCTTGCTTCTATTGTATCTAGATTGAGTTTATAATATTATAGGTATAATAAATCGAATTTCGAATTAAAATAATATTTTAGTCAATTTAATGGTAACATTCGTATTGAAATATCTAAATTGAATCTTAACTTTCGACAGCTCCATCAAAATAGCATATCTATTTGATGATTTTGACTCAATCTGGTCGATTCCCACTTACATATCATATGGTCCATTTAAATTGCTTTTTTTCCAAATCATGGAATCTCTATGGAAATTAACTTAAATGTATATTCTTGAAAACACCTTATCTTTGATACATTAAATTGAACAAAACAATTGTCTTCCAAGAATAAAATTTCTTTTCAGAACAATATCATCAGATCGGAAAAGAAAGATAATTCCATCCACAGAAATAAAGAATTAAAATTTATCTTTATCTTTATCAAGAATCAAGTAGGGATGATAAAATGTCTCACTCTGTTCGAACAGGAGAGAATTCCCCCACCCCACTTGGAAATAGAGGTGGGAGTTGAAACTCATGCCCCGTCCTAACTTATTTTTTCAAAATTAAATTATTTTAAAAAATATAAAAGTAAGTAAATGGAAAAGTGTGACGAGAAATAAGAAGATTTTAATTTCCCTCTTTCAAGAATCCTCAATAGGATAGGAGACGAGGAAGACACCCCACTACTTGTTCAAAGAAATTTATGAATTAGAAAAGATATGATTTTTATTTCTTGCACGTGCCAAAATTCTTTAATCTTATACTAGTCAAGTCTAAGGTAAAGCTAATATCCTTTTGGCCAAAAAACTTTAGCAAAAGCACCAAAATAGATTCGATGCACCGACCTTCTGAAATGATGTCTACCAAAACTTCATGATTTTAATTGATTTAATTTCTTATAAATTATTTCACTTTGTGAATTTAATTATACACTATTATTAGTAAATCATGTATTTTCTAGTGAAGATATTAAAATATAAAAAATTACTAAAAAATAACTAGAGGTCATGACATTTATAATTTTGTTTCGTGTTTGATCAAACGAGTTCAATATTTTTTAATTTAACAGTTCAAATTATCTTGGTTAAGAATTTCGTCGATTGAAATTGGTCAACATTTTATAAACGACTTTTCGAGTCTGTATTTTATATCATACATAGTGAGACACGTGTCCAAATATTTGGCCGACATCACAATCTTTGAAGGGGCAAGGGAGATTTTGACCTTGATTGATTGATTATAATTTATTCACTGCTGAAAGTAAAAAGCATGAAAATGTCAAAAACTTTGGGTAAAGCACATTCTTTAATGAAATTTGCTTGTGATATGTCATGCATGAAGAGAGAGAAGGGCATATGAGTAACTTCCTTGCACCCCCCCAATTTAGACAAATGTATCTATTATCTACCAATTTAAATTTAAGTATTTAAACGCGGTGTCGCAGTCAACAAATTCCACCACTATTCATTTTATGAAATATGTGTACATATAACGAATTTGATAAATAAATATATTTGACCTACAATTAAAAGAGACGTGTCGAAGACTAATTTTAAGAAAATAAGTGAATCCAACTCTCCGCTTTATTAAGTTTTCAGCTATAGTGATTCTACCTGCGTGTATTGCGTGACCCTTGGGAGAACCATATGGGCCACGGTGTCCCAAGATGGCTTTGTGTTTATCCTTACGATACACTCAACAAAGCTAGAAAATGTCCAATCACTTGTCATTCTTGTATAAATATGAATCAATGCCAACTATTTGATTAAGGCCCCAAATATTAAAAAGATTTTGCCATTTTGTTTGTGGGTTCCTCTATGTTTCACACACACACACACCACACAAAAAACAATCAAAATGGAGGGATATCTGTTTTTTTCTGATTGGCATTTTGCCAATTTGTTTGGTGATAATAATATGCCAAAATTTAATCAAATGCTATTGCCAACTCAAAATGATGGGATCCCACAAAGCCAACTAAAGTGAGAAACCCAACCAATAACGCAATAATTCCACCTATCTAGACAACCCTTTCGAAGGAAGGGTACCCTACAATTAAAATTTGGAGCAATAGAGATATAGGGAAATAATTGAATCAGGAAGAATTCTCTTTAAAACACTCCAATAAGTATATCACTACGAAGTCAAGTGATCTAATTGCAATTGATTAAAGCTAGTGACCTGATTTCAATTAAAAAGAAGATAAGTGGTCTGATTGCTACAAATCGAAGTTCATGACCTAACTGCAATTAAAATGAAAGTCGGGTGACCTCTACTACAATTAACCCGTTTTGAGAGATTATTTGGTTTCTATAGCAACACAAACTTTAGGTGCTAGTACCAATTAGTTGGTACCTAAATATTGGTGGCTGGTTTTCAGTCTCAACACATCGTTTGCCCCATCGGTACTTTGTACGGGTCAAAATTAGAAAATAGTCGAACGTAAAATATTTGTATGATATTGAATTTTGAACGTTTTAAATTGAGTCTTCTTTTATTCTTTTAACTAATCAATCAAGATGAACTTGAATATAATTAGATTATTTGACACGTTATTAAACATTTCTTTTGACGATCTGTACAACACGTTCAAACTTAATTTGTTCAAATAGAAATATGATCTCCAACGAACTTTCTTCATACCAAACTTTGAATGACTTTTTTGTTTTGTTCTTGAACCACATTGTCATTGGTTTAGCCGCCAATGACAACATGTGATCCAAAATGAGGACAACATGAAACATCAATGCAAGATTAATCTGAACCAATTCAATGCTATTGGATAGAGCATGTGGATGTCACAATTAGGTCAACTTCAAAATAGTTGTGAAAGTGTGGGGAAATATCCTAATCTAAGGAATTGGAATGATCACTATAGATAATGACCACTGTGGAATTTTGAACAAATTGTTACCTTTTATGTGAAAAGTATTCGTCATTGAGGCTACATTATAATATGGAATTTTCCTAAAGACCTACTTCTCTTGTACGTAAGGACAAAATTATCTGATTTTTTTGATGAACCACGTTAGATGCATACACTTGGCTCACATTAAGTTTCATATCCCACTCACATGGGGTGAAGCCAACGATTGTGGGCCCCACCCCCATGTGAGGACGAAACTTAATGTGAACCAAGCCACAGACATTTAACTTTATTGTTTTTTGATTTGGAATCCATATGTGACATAATTGTTTAATAGAACAAATTGTGCTCATTTACGAAATGAAATAAAAAGACTCGTACGAGTTTTTCGTTTTTCAATCTGACCAATGCTATGAAGCGAACCCTAAATAATAGTTGGTCTTCCGTTGTTTGGATGGGTAACATTGTTCAAACATAATTTTTATTCGCATTAATGATATGTGGCAATAAGAAAAGCAAGAAATAGACTGTTGGGCCTATCTCCTATAAAAGAGCTTGCTTCTTTAACATGGGTGCAAGCCCAGTATTGTAGTTAAAATTGAAACTTAAAAAGATTAGACCCCATATTGAAATATCTATGTACTTTATTTTTCATCATTTCGATTTTTTAACGAAAATGTAACAAATAATGGAACATTTTAGGTAAGTTTTTATATAAAAATGACACGTGACTTTTAATGAAAAAATAACAAATAATATGACATTTTGATATGTCGTACCCCCAATGAAAAAATAACAAATAATATGACATACTGTAATATCTCTTACTATATGTTGATGACATGTTCCTAATTGGACCTGATCTGAAACATATAAATGATATAAAAGAAGTGTTTTGTAACTGAATTTGAAATGAAAAACTTGGATCATGCTAAAAGAATACTTGGCATGGACATAGTTAGAAAAAGATCCAAATCTATGTTAACTTTGAAACAATCTGCATATATTGAAATGGTTTTATCAAAATTTTCCATGCATAATCAAAATCTATTTCATTACCATTAGCTAGTCATTTCACACTTAGTAAAGAGCAATGCCCAATTGATGAGTCTGTTATAAGACATGGAAAAAGGTTCCCTGTGCTAATGCTGTGGGATCTATCATGAACAACCCCTGATCCTGAACACTGGAAGCTCTTAAGTGACTTCTCATGTATTTGAAAGACACATCTCAATTAGGATTAGTGTTTAAAGACTGCAATGAAGGGGTGATACTAAAAGGCTTTGTTGATGCTGACTTTTCAGCCCATTGTTGCCTTGTCAACAATAGAGGTTGAATATGTGGCAGTTACAGAAGCTGTAAAGGAAGCATTGTGGCTCAAAGGGTTGTTAACTAAAATAAATATGCTTACTGAACCTGTTATTGTTTATTCTGATAGCCAAAGTTCAATACATTTGTGTAAGAATCCTGTTTTTCATGAAAGAACAAAACATATAGATGTAAAGTTGCATTTTATTAGAGATATTATTTATAGTGAATCTATCTTTCTTGAAAAAAAATCACACACAGTTCAATCCATCTGATATGGGAACAAATGTATTGCCTCTTTCAAAATTAAATCATATTTGGCATTTCTTAACATTGATACTGGTTAAATTTTGGCTTGCAGGTATTACTTGGTGCCAATTGGAAGACTGCAGTTGTATTTGGAAATACATTGGCATCAAGGTGGAGGTTGTTGGGCCGTGATGCCAATTATCTCTTGAGAATATTACATATTCAAGAGTATAAGTTTAGTCTATTTCAAAAATAAGAACACAAGTTTAAAATTATCAAAATCAGATTTTTATTAGATTTTTTAAAATTTTTATTTATGAAATAATAAATTATTAAATAAATTTATTATTAAATATTTAATTCTAATATAATATAATTAACCCATCTCACCTTCACCACCCCTACCCCTCCGGCAACCGTTTCGATCATCGCTATACTCCGGTGAACTTTTCCTAAGGATCGTCCTATGAACTTTTCCTATGACTTCCGATCAAGCTTGTTCGGCGAACTTTTTCGGTGACTTTTTGGATTCTAACAATTATTTATCTTATTAATTGAATATTTATTTATTTTATTAATTAAATATAATGGGGTTATAATTATACAATTAATGGTCACATATACATAATTAATTGGTCACAGATTATTTTTGAGGTATCAAATCAAAAAAATTATAGGTCACTTTTTTTATTGGTCACAGATCAAAAATTTTGTAGGTCAAGAATTATTTCGATGTCACATATTATTTTATTGGTCACGGATCAAAAAATTACAGGTCATAGTTATCTATCAGTCACATATTTTCAAAATTATTGGTCACAGATTAATTTTTAATCACAATTTTAAAGTCACAGTTAGATTTTTTTTTGTGACCACCCCCGTGACCACCACAAATTTCTGTGACCACCTCATCATTTCTCCTCTATTGCACGCACATACTCCCCCTCACTGTAGACAAAAAGAGAGAATATATAAAGTCAAAGTCACATTAGGTCACTTATATGGGCCAAGTCAAGAGGCCCATATAATCAAGGTATTAAGCCTCCAACAAAATGGCCAACGTCAAGAATAAATGGGCTAATTAGTATCACCATCCAACTCAATAAATTGATGACCACGAGTGTTGTGCCACGAACAATATTAATTCAATTAAGTTGCTTTTAGTGGCCCCAGATTATTTTTGGGCCGAGCCATCACAAATGTGTCGATAGAAATTATCCAACATCAATTTAATATTATCGTTCGGGATTTATTGGGTATCAAAAATCCAACACAGCCAAACGGGGGCTAAAAGTTTCTTTTTGTATTACAAGTTCCACCTTGATTCAAATGAAACAGCAAAATTTAGTCACCCACTACTTCTCATCCTCTCTACTATAGACAAATTTGAAGCCACATATCAATTGAACTACATTATGCGGAACTTTTCTCAGGTTTAATCAAATCGACTAGATATATATAGTTTCTCTATGTATCTGTGATTTGTATATAATTGATTTGCAAAAAGGCACACTAAACTCTTGTGTATGGAAGAAGGTTGAGGGTCAAGCCGGAGGCAGCGCTAGACAGCTGGGGTAGTGGTGATCGGGATCATGAGTTATTTTCCCCTCGACTTACCTAGTTAAGTCTGTCCAAACAAAGAAACAAGCACCATGCTCACGGCCATATAACCTTTCCAACCGTAAAACATGAACACGACACAATAATAACATTTCCATAATGAATAAATGATTTTGTATTAGTTTTGGATATTTCAATTTAACATTGTATTATAAGTAATATTCAAATTAATGTGTGCAATTATAACTAGTTAAAACACATAGCAAGTGAATAATAAAATGTTTTAAGAAAATCATCATAAATTTTGATCCTAAGAGATGAACTTGTAGTTTGGTTCAGCTACAAAATTTGATTAAAATTCAAGTTAAAGTCAATAACTAGTTTAAAATACTCATTCTATGAGATTCACAACTTTGAAATCATATATTCCATTAACTTTTATCAAAATCAAATAAAAATTTGTTTTTTTATCTAAACCAAATAGGGCATATAAACATTGTAAAGAGATTGGGACATAAATGTATGGACTCTTTCTCGTGCAGTGTTGCATGCTTAACATGAAAAAACAGCAATGCTGCACGTACAGGGTTTTTTCACTAAAGTTTCACAGAATTCCACCTGGGGAATTCCGATTGGCAATTGGCAAAAAAAAAAAAAAAAAAAAGTATGCGACTCAAGTATGGTCAACAAAGCACCAGTAAAGAATCTTTAGAGAAAACCAGGTACTCCTAGCTTTTTTCAAAAACATAATAGAGTTGATTAAGTGGGGCCATTCCATTTGCAAATTATAGAGGTCCAGAATGACACACATGTAGTTCTCAAAATGCTTGATTTTCTGTATCTGTACATGACGCGTTTTGAAAAACGACCTTGCTCTCCAGCTAACCAGCCCAAGGCATCTGGGACCCGCACTACTGCGTACAAAGCACAGCATCCTTCTCTATGCTACTATATTTGGCAAAGGTGTGAACAAGAGAATTTCTAGTTAAAACATGTACAACAATTCAAATTTGATATTATTGGACTGTTTAAAATACAGTCAACTTTTTCAACCAATCACATCTTACCAACACTTATTTTGTTAACCATTATGTCACATTTTTCAGGCAAAGTAGCATAGTAATGCACGAAGTATGATAATATTATGGGCATCGTGACATAACATCACGAATCTCTACGCTAAATATTTTAGTGATTTGAAGAGTCTCAAACTTAAATGATCGATATTATGGGTTGTAAGACGTAAAAGTTGTATCAAGCCTTATATTTAGTCAAGAGAATATACTTTGAGATCAAATATATAACCATATAACTTTTCTTAGCCATAGATCAAAACACAAAAGATCGTTGATCAAACGCCAAACAAAACTCTACCTTCAGTTAAGCCTCCGAAGTTCTGAAGTTGAAGAAGAGGAGTTAGGAGTTCCAACGCTCCGAAACGAATTTGTTATTGGTAATCCACACGATTTATTTAAAACTAGACCAGAGTTGCTTAGAATTACAGATCGTACAACCAACGAAGTTCCTTGGTGATTTACAAGTTAGGTGGTCAGGGTCAGCTAGACTTTAGTAGTGTCTGGACTAACTGTAAATTAACATTTTAGTGAATTTTACAGGCAAGTTCGCCCCTGAGGTTTTTTGTTCAGTTAGATATTTTCTCCATGATCATATTTAATGTTATTTATTTTTTATTGCTTTTGATCTGAATGTTTGTAATTGTTTAAACATAGGAATTAATTGAATTAATTAATTAAGTTAATCATCTTGAAACAATTAATAAGTGACATGTTGTTTTTAATTGGTTTAATTTCGCATTTGGGTCAAAGTTATTGAGCTAATTTAATCTTTCAACACAATCTCCTAACTTTTATCGACCCAACAAAACAATTAAGGTGAAGCGGACAACAGTACTTAAGGAGTCAGGGAGGGCTAACTTTTATCTCTCAGTATTGTTTCTGTCTAGCAATGAAAATCATGAAATAAAAAGATTGATCACCAATTGTAATTTTCTAAGATAATGGGGTGGTCGATGAACGGATTAGTTAGGCCATAAGTTGATTTTTGATTTTCTTTTCTTTTTGTGACACACAATAGTTTAGGCATAGTCAAGTGAGGAATTAGAACTAAAATTAGCCTACCATTGACTGGGATTAAAAGATTCTTCAAATGTATTGATTATTTTGGCAAATTCATTATGGAATTGGAAATTAAAATGGAATATGATCTTGATTCTTGAGATGGTATTCATCGATATACCATGTTGAATTTTTTAAATTTAATTATTATAGCATATTTTATTTTCCCCCCAATTTTCAATTGGTTCGATCATTACTCAAAGCTTATTTTTTTCAAGTGTTAGGCCCCTCAAAAAATCTTCGCCTAAGCCCTTAGATTCATTTTTACTGAGTGAAAATTGATTATTGTGTTAGCAGGATTCATATATATTCTATGGACTACTTTATTAGCTATTACTTATATATTTTTAGAGAAGTGTTACAAGTACATGGGCCGTTTCACGGGTCCTTGCCACGTACCTCACATTAGGGGGGAGCCTCAATTTTTATTTATTTATTGGGGTGGGGCAGGCTACATTGAGGGGCCGGTAAAAACACCCCCTGTACTTGGGGAATAACCCATTTTTTTATTATGTTGGTGGCGTAGAAGAAGATGCCATTCTTCTAATCTTCTACTGAACAAATCATCCAATCATGTAATGGATTTTTTTTTTGAAAAGTACATTTCCATAATTTGTGTTGTCTGTCTATATGAAAAGCCATATGCACTACCTTTCAAATTTTTTGACTCAAATATATTCTAGAACTTATGATAAACCATATGCACTACCTTTCAAAATTTTTGACTCAAAATGCATTCTAGAACTTATGTGTACATACTAACTTGTGGGACCTTCTCCAATAAACTTTACTTCAGGCTATATGATTTACACACATTTCTTAGATGATTTTAGCATTTAAACATGGATATAGACTCTGAAATACAATGTAGTGTGACAAACTTAGATGCATTCATAAACTAGTTTAAGCCAATTAAGCAGATATACTAATAAACAATATTGCTTTGACCATTTATCAATCATTCTGGTAAAACATTAGGTTCACTTCTTTTCGTAACTAGTCCCAAACACGATCATATTAGTGAATAAACCATCAGGCATGCATGCGATCAATAAATGTCAAGTTTTGAATTTGTGACGGTCACTTAAGGCCCGAAAGCCCCAAAATTTTGAAAGTTATATATCTTTAATTTTCTTTTTCTCTTTTCTAATAATTTTGTTTATTAAACAAAAAAACCAACAAAAGCTTAAAATAAAATCCAAATCATAGTTGGTATATCTAGCCCAACACTCCATTCACTCGAATGTTGCATGCACACTGAACACGTCGTTAGAATAAAAATGTCACCGATTGAGAAAAAAGTCCAATAATCGTTTGCACTTTGACGATCAAGTCAACTACCTAAACAAAATATATGGAATGCAGGAGCGAAATAGGACAGGGGAATCTGGCTAGAGAGAGTAAAAAATTATCTTGTTTGTGGAATGACCTCGTATATTTATATTTATAGAGGAAGAAATGTGCCAAGATGGGCCATGGGTCAAGCCCAAGCCAAGATGAGTTTACTTGATTTGAAGCAAACCCAATTAATCCATCAATGCCCAATCGTCCAACGCGAGACCCCCTCCGTCACGTGCATATCGCGTAATTAATATGGATAACACTCTTTCCATTTCTTACCTGTTTATTCTTTTCTTGAAAGCCCCATAGACTTTTAAATTAATATAAAAAAAAAACTTTAAATTAAACTTGCAATCAAGGCATCAATTTTGAATAACAGTCTCTTGCTCTTCTAACCAGCAGAGACGATTTATTCATTCTTTCTTGTCCTTAAATCTTGAACTGGTTTGATATTTTTTATTTAATCAGCGAAGACTTCAAGGGGACAGTTTATCTTTAAGAATATGTATTTGTTTGTTCAATACCTTATAATATTCTGTATTTTGCATATATAATTCAACAAAATTGTATATTTCTTGCTAGTAGTTTTATACCCGTGGATTGATCACTAATTGTAATTTTCAAAGATAATGGAGTCCTAAACGTATTAGTTAGGCCATAAGCTTGATTTTTGTTTTTCTACACACTACAGTTTAGGCATAGTCAAGTGAGGAATTAGAACTAAGTTAGCCTATCATTGACTGGAATTAAAAGATTCTTCATATCGTATAGATATTTTTTTTTTTTTTTGCGTGGCAAATTCATGATGGAATTGGAAATTAGAATAAAACAATTTATGATGTTTAATTGATTTTTTATTGAATTGTTATAGTATTTTTTTTTTGAACTCTCCAATTTATATCTACATTCTTCTACAATGAAAATAAATTTGAATGCTATGGTTCAATTGATTCGATAATAGCTCGAAGATTATTGTTGTACATGTTATGCCCTATAAAAGATTGAGCTTAAGGCATTACATTCATTCTATTGAGACAGACTTATAATTTATTATTGTGCTCAATGACATGGCCATTTTTCAAGGGTTGTAACGACAGATTTTGATTGGCAGGCTTTTCTATTTTGTTCCTTAATTGCCAGTAAATTTTTGACAAGTGTTCATTTGTAAAAAAATTCCGTCGCTCACCTTGTTTTCGAAGCACGGTTGATTTTAAATTAGTATAATATATATATATATATATATATATATATATATATATATATATCTTATATATCTTCTATATATTAAAAGTGACTATGTAACGGAATTTCTTATTTTTAACGGAAAAATTAACGGAATTTGTTGTTTTAACGAACTATGTAACGGAATTTCTTATTTTAAACAGGCAACTGCACCTTCCTTCAGTTGTTTTATCATAACTTTTTATTCCGATGTCCGATTGAGGCGATTCAAAATGCGTTGGAAAGCTAACTCATCTGACTATAACTTTGATTCAGACGTCATTCTCCAATTCGATCACTTTCTATGCCAAAAATAGGTCTCAATATGAGACTAAAATATCGGAGCATAACTTTTCGATTGGAAATTGATTTTTGATCATCTTTTGACTAAATTTGATTCCATTGACATCTTCCTTTATCCAATTGACTCCGAGCACTCTCAAATCTTCATCGTGAGGTTCGACACAACTTTTAAGTATTTATATTTTAGTCCTCGAACTTTGGATCCCTTACAATTTAGCCATTTCTCCAAATTTGTCAATTTTTGCTTATTTTCTTCGATCTCACCAACTTACATTACAATATCAAAATCACACATCTAATTTTTTAACAATTACATAAACATTACATCATTAGTTATTTAATTAATCAAAAAAATTACATCTTTATTAATAATAAATTAATTATTAAACAGAACTATTAAATATAAACTAGGCAAACGTGCATTGCACGTTGCTTGCATCTAGTATATATTAAAAGTGGCAAAGTAATGGAATTTCTTGTTTTTAACGGAAAAACTAACGGAATTTGTTGTTTTAACGGATTATGTAACGGAATTTCTTGTTTTAAACAGGCAGCTACACCTTCTTTCAGTGTTTTTATCATAACTTTGTATTCCGATATCCGATTGAGGCGATTCAGAATGCGTTGGAAAGCTAACTCATCTGACTACAACTTTGATTCAGACATCATTCTCCAATTCAATCACTTTCTATGCCAAAAATAGGTCTCAATATGAAACTAAAATATCGGAGCATAACTTTTCGGTTGGAAATTGATTTGTGATCATCTTTTGACTAAATTTGATTCCATTGACGTTTTGCTTTATCCAATTGACTCCGATCACTCTCAAATCTTCATTGTGAGGTTCGGCACAACTTTTAAGTATTTACATTTTAGTCCCCGAACTTTGGATCTCTTACAAAATAGTCATTTCTCCAAATTTGTCAATTTTTGTTTATTTTCTTCGATCTCACCAACTTACATCACAACATCAAAATCACACATCCAATTATTTATCAATTACATAAACATTACATCATTAATTATTTAATTAACCAAAAAAATTATATCTTTATTAATAACAAATTAATTCTTAAACAAAACTATTAAATATAAATTGGGCAAACGTACATTGCACGTTGCTTGCACCTAGTATATATATATATATTAAAAAGCATCGAATTATGAGAGCAAACCATTTATATAATACTAGAAAGTTTATTAAATAAATTTTTCCACCACTTCTTTTGGGATAGCTTGAGTGGAAATGGAACCCAATTCGGCCATACAATTGTCTTGCTTAAATGCTAAGTCCTCGAATTTTGTATGGTTTGTAATGTTGGATGGTGATGGTTGGTAGGTAATATATTTCTTGCTTTCCTTCCTTTTTGTTTTTCTATACTTGTTTTTGAGTGTAATAGAAGTTTATTGATGAATATTAGGTGCAAGCAACGTGCAATGCACGTTTGTTTAGTTTATATTTAATATTTTTGTTTAATAATTAATTTGTTATTAATAAATATATAATTTTTTTTGGTTAATTAAGGGCGTGTCTGGGCGCGCTGCAAGGAGGAAGGAAAATTGATTATGTTACTGTTTTTTTTTCAAACCTACAGCCCTATAGTGAGAGAATTGGTCCAAAATTGCGGCTCCCAACGACATGAATTGTGTTGCCAACGGCTTGATTTCTGTTGAAAAGCAGAAACAGACACCCTATAAATAATTAATGATATAATGTTTATGTAATTGATAAATAATTAGATGTGTGATTTTGATATTGTGATGTAGGTTGGTGAGATTGAAGAAAATAAGCAAAAATAGACAAATTTGAAGAAATGGCTAAATTGTAAGGGATCCAAAGTTCGGGGGTTAAAATGTAAATACTTAAAAGTTGTGCCAAATCTCACGATGAAAATTTGAGAGTGCTCGGAGTCAATTGGATAAAGGAAGATGTCAAGGGGATCAAATTTAATCAAAAGATAATCACAAATCAATTTCCAACCGAAAAGTTATGCTCCAGTGTTTTAGTCTCATATTGAGACCTATTTTTGGCATAGAAAGTGATCGAATTGGAGAATGATGTCTGAATTAAAGTTGTATCCAGATGGGTTATCTTTCCAACGCATTTTGCATTGCCTCAATAGGATATCGGAATACAAAGTTATGATAAAAACACTGAAAGAAGGTGCAGCTACTTGTTTAAAACAAAAAATTCCGTTACATAGTCCGTTATATTGAGACCTATTTTTGGCATATAAAGTGGTCTAATTGGAGAATGATGTCTGAACCAAAGTTGTAACCAAATGAGTTAGATTTCCAACGCATTTTGAATTGCCTCAATCGGATATCGGAATACAAAGTTATGATAAAAACACTGAAAGAAGGTGCAGCTACCTGTTTAAAACAAAAAATTCCGTTACATAGTCCGTTATATTAAGACCTATTTTTGGCATATAAAGTGGTCTAATTGGAGAATGATGTCTGAACCAAAGTTGTAACCAAATGAGTTAGATTTCCAACGCATTTTGAATTGCTTCAATCGGATATCGGAATACAAAGTTATGATAAAAACATTGAAAGAAAGTGCAGCTGTCTGTTTAAAACAAGAAATTCTGTTACATAGTCCGTTATATTGAGACATATTTTTGGCATAGAAAGTGATCGAATTGGAGAATGATGTCTGAATCAAAATTGTATCCAGATGAGTTAGCTTTCTAACTCATTTTGAATCGCCTCAATCGGATATCAGAATACAAAGTTATAATAAAAAAAACACTGAAAGAAGGTGCAGCTACCTGTTTAAAACAAGAAATTTTGTTACATAGTCCGTTATATTGAGACCTATTTTTGGCATAGAAAGTGATCGAATTGGAGAATGATGTCTGAATCAAAGTTGTAGCCAGATGAGTTAACTTTCCAACACATTTTGAATCGTCTCAATCGGATATCGAAATATAAAGTTATGATAAAAATACTGAAAGAAGGTGCAGCTGCCTGTTTAAAACAAAACATTCTGTTACATAGTCCGTTATATTGAGACATATTTTTGGCATAGAAAGTGATCGAATTGGAGAATGATGTATGAATCAAAGTTGTAGCCAGATGTGTTAGCTTTCCAAAGCATTTTGAATAGCCTCAATCGAACATCGGAACACAAAGTTATGATAAAAACACTGAAGGAATGTGCAGCTGCCTGTTTAAAACAAGAAATTCCGCTACATAATCCGTTAAAACAACAAATTCCGTTAGTTTTTCCGTTAAACCAACAAATTCCGTTAAATAGACACTTTTTATATATAGAAAGAGATATACCTAAACAAGTCAAACGGTCAAAATTTTTCTTCTTATTTCTTGTAAAATGTATACCAAACACAGGCTTAATTGTGACTAACAAACTCTGTTTTTCAAATGTGTGGTTGAAAAGTTTTGGGACTCATGAAAGATGTGGTTAATATTGATTGTTTGATTTTGACTTGGATTAAAATCAGAGTTTAATTCGGACCAAACATGAGCTTAAATTGAAAGTTTTCGTTTTTCTATTTTCGTAGTCCCTTATTTCGAACATATGATCATGCGCATATTTGATAAATCTTAAATTATAATTTAAATTTATCGAATATACATAATAGTAATATGCTACGTATGATTCATAACTTATAATTGGTTCATATTTATTGAACATTTCATTTAAAAAAAATAAACCACATCACTTTCAATAATCAAAAGTTGGCGAAGTGTTGAACACATGTCCTTTCAACAAGATATTTTGATTCATGTTTCGTCAACTTTTTTAAAAAATCAATATATAAATGGATTATGGATTCACAACTATAAAAAAAATGGCCCAAATCCCATTTAGTCAAGGTTCATGGCTCTTGGTTGAAAATTGACCACTTATGCAAGAAAAGTTCGTGTCTTCATTTTTTTCCAGAGAAAAGATCCTAAGCTTTATTATAAGAAAAAAAATAAAATAAAATAAACAGAGAAGTGGATATTTATATATCTCGTTCCACCCCCCCCTTTCAAATAAATTGCGGAGAGGAGACACAAGCACCAAGAGGGAAAAAAGGTGAAGATTCTGATCTGACAAGACAACCCATTATTTGTAGAATCTTGATTTCTGCTAAGGCGTTTGTTCAATGTAATATATCGCAAGAATTTAAAAATACTTTCTATCTTTTTTACTTTCTGAGGTTTGTTTGTTAATAAATACTTTTATTTTTCAGACCCTTTTGCTAGAATTTCTTGAATTTCTCAAAATTTGCCTTTACTCAGGTTCTTTTACTGCAATTCCATTTTTTGAATCATTTGGAAATTTGTGATCTTTTATGTTATTTGTTAAGAATTTCGACCTAGATTAAGATTTTGCTGGTTTACATTGCAGTTATTGCCAGAATGAATCTGTTAATTTCATGTTCAGATTTCTTTACGTGAATTGGATTAAGGATCTTGTTAAATCAAGATCTCATTTCTTTTTCCCTGGATTATTGTGATTTGGTCTAATGTAGGATAAATTTTTGGAAGTAAAGTTCAAATCTTTTTATTATTTTGTCAATGAAATTCAAGAATTTCATACAGGATCTATATTTAATTCATTATATCTAAATCTTTTTGTGAATTTCTTGCTTAACAACCAGAATTCTGATTAAGGAGATTCAGTTTTCTAGTTGAAGCCGTGTCTTCTCATTTAAGCTAGGAAGTCCGGAAATTGATTCCCTATTATTTGATTCTGTATTGGGTATAATTGCAGGGTTTGTGTCTCTTTGTTTATTGAAGAAAAAGGTCTTTCAAGGGTCTCGAAACACAAAAAAGTAGAAGAGTCGAATGGATTTTGAGAGCAGTAGTCGGATTTGGGATGGGGTGTATCACTACCCACATCTGTTTGGTGGTATAATGCTTACTTGTGCGTTGCTTGGTTTTTCCACAAGCTACTTTGGCATTCAGTCGCTGCCTTACTTTTTACCTGACTTGAGGATTTTTCATAAGAAGAATTATGAGAAGAAATGTGTCCGCGTTTACATGGATGGATGTTTTGATCTGATGCACTATGGCCATGCAAATGCCCTGCGGCAAGCCAAAGCGTTGGGTGATGAATTGGTTGTCGGAGTAGTTAGTGATGAAGAGATCATAGCCAACAAAGGCCCTCCTGTTTTATCTATGCAAGAGAGGTATAAATAAATTGGAATTATTTTTATGTATTGCCTTTGATAGTCAAAGTAAATAGGCCATTCATATGTTAAAGTATCTGTTAATAGGTTGAATTCCTTTTCATTATAAATTTATGGAAGAGTAATGCTTATTTATAAATTTTTATACTCGAATTGATATTTGCTAATCATATATTCAATGAATAGCGTGTGCATTTTGGTATATGCTGGATGGATACACTTATATGTTTGCCATATGCAGCATTAGTGTGTCATACATCTATCCTTCCAGTGTATATTTTATATATGACAACATGTTTTTGTATGAAGATACCCCTTTTTGGTAATTTTTATTAAAATTCAGAGCTACAACAAAACACAAAACTGTCTTTACTAGCATCAGATTTTGAGGACAAACCAGTTTGACTATTCCAATTCATGGGGATGTTTCCAGGCAAAAATCTAATTTGAGTAATTTCCAGGCTGGCCCTAGTTAGCGGGCTGAAGTGGGTGGATGAAGTTATTGCTAATGCTCCCTATGAAATTACGGAGGAGTTTATGCACCGTCTCTTCAACGAGCACAATATTGACTATATAATACATGGTGATGATCCCTGCCTTCTTCCTGATGGAACTGATGCTTATGCTCTAGCAAAGAAAGTTGGCCGCTACAAGCAGATCAAACGCACTGAAGGAGTCTCCAGCACAGATATTGTAGGTATTGTAATCCTCTTATACAATGGTTTTACGATTGGTGTTAAGCAATGTATACTTCAAAGAATAACTTTTTTGAACAGATTCCACTAACCTCTCAAATGTTTGCATAAATTATACAGTCTTGCTTAATGGTTACTTATGCCAACTTCTTTAAGGTTTTATTTTTAAGAGCGTGCCCTCTCACTCTTTCAGCTGACATGTATGTCTCTCACATCACCATCAGAATGATTTGCTTTTACCACATGTTAGTTAACTGCTGAATAAACAAGCAAATCCAGAGCCTAAAGTTACGAGCCTTCTATCACCGTCTGAAAATTGATATTAGCGCAACAAAAGTTCACATGTCCCATCGTCATATCCGATCGTTCTGTCTTGTTTTGGCCCTTCAAATTCTTCTTTTATGAACCATAACTACTTTAAATATATGGGCACACCGCTAGCATAAAATAAAGGAAACCAGTTTCTTTAAAGTAGTTGCCACTATAACGCTGCTGCTGCTGATGATAAATAAGGCTTTCTCTTTCTTGGTATGGACTAACTATGGAAGTTGATAACTAGTAGGTTTTGCACGTGCCTATGTGCTAGAGGGTAAGATTCTTGGGAATGAATCTGGACAAGGAGTACCTACACTTTAAGAACCAATTTGATGTTTTTCAGCTTCGAGGGAAAGCTAGGGTATATGTCATTTGATTTAGTCCAGTCTTGAATTTAGCGCAACTTGTAGAACTACGTAAATTTGTTTTATTTTCGTCACACTCTTGGAATATCAGTGTAATGTACTAATTTTATCTCATTGTTTATCTTATCCTTCTGTGTTTAGTGGTGAGGATGCCGTTGCTTTAATCTGTGAATTGATGTCTGTAGGAAGGATACTTTCTTCTGATAAGGATATTAAAGTCAATAAAGAATTCTCTGAATCACCCCTCAGTGACAAATCTGAAAACTTAAATGATAGCCAGAGTGGGGGATCTCTAGCTAAGGGTGGCCATGTATCTCATTTTCTGCCGACATCAAGACGAATTGTCCAATTTTCAAATGGCAAGGTAAGTTTACTCTATTTTGCAACTGTCATCATTCATACAGAGGTGAGTGTGTAGATCATTAATGTGATGAGAATCTTTTTTTTTTCATCAATTAGTGCAGATATTGTGAACTTGATGTTGTGCATGATTGCGATATACCATTGTAATTAAAAGTTCCCTTCGAGTTCTCACTGATGCAACTCAATGAAGGACAGGAGAAAGAGATTAGGAACTTTCCTCCAAGAACAAAAAAGTATATATGTCTCAAGACCAAAGTGGCAAAATATTCCTGAGATCTCATATCAGGATTGAACCTTTTGTGAGGTCTTGCTTTATGCTGAATTTGAAGGAACAAACTTTTGAAATCATTACCTGTGAAAAGGTCCAAAAAGAAGTTATATAATGAACAAATAAATCAGAATTTCTTAATGGATGCAATGATATTCAACTGGATAACTGAAAAAAGCGCCGTTTGGTTTGAGATAATCTTATATGGTTTAATGAGAAAAAAATATGGCAATCAAAATCTGGCTATCTGTTTGGTTATCTAGTTAATGATCAGAAAAATAATTGATTATTCTTTTAATTATTTATCATAGTAAATTGTTCAAATAAGGGTAATCAGGTCATGCAACCAAATGAGGGCTTAACATGTTACGTACGTTCTTTGATATAATATGACATCACAGATTGTGTTGATGGAGGAAATTATTGGTTTCTTGTGTTTTAAGACATAACTCTAAAATTTACTTATTTTGGTGATTCCCTGTTGTTTTGTTTGATTTTTAGGGGCCTGGACCTAATGCTCGTGTTGTGTACATCGATGGGGCATTTGATCTTTTTCATGCCGGACATGTGGAGGTATATATGTAACTTCCATAATTAAATTTCACGAATTAATGTGCCGTCGCCAAATTTTGGTATTGTGAAGATATAGCTTTAACTAATCTATATTTTCTTAATTATAATAAAGCTCAATTGTCCTGGTTCCAAATGCAAGAAAGATTTATTTATTCCACGAGGCAATAGCATCTAATTCATATATTAATCAGACGTAAATGTAAAGAGAGAGTACTTTAGTGCGTAATCCTTCACTATCATTGGACTCATGGTCCACATTCCTTAGTCTCATTAATCTTCTGCTTCCTGTGGCTACAGTTTCTCTTATTTACAATTTTACAATTCAAATAACTTTATTCACCATTGTGTATAATATAATGTATTTTATGCTACCCTTTGTGAATGTTCAGATTCTAAAGAGTGCCAGACAACTTGGAGATTTTCTTTTAGTTGGTATCTATGCTGACCATACTGTTAGGTATGTTAATGTGTTTGTGTTATTTTTCTCGCATTAGCAAAATTGCCATTGTGAAACAGTAGTATCAGTATCTCCAACCCCACCATTTTGGTTATACTGGAAATACCGAGAATAAATAAGGAGAAACAATATTCACTTTTGT
The DNA here is from genome assembly GCA_035079005.1 of Fraxinus americana. NCBI lineage: Eukaryota > Viridiplantae > Streptophyta > Magnoliopsida > Lamiales > Oleaceae > Fraxinus > Fraxinus americana. Next base: position 586,009 of record CM068726.1, read on the forward strand.
GCAGTGAACTCCGAGGGACTCAATTCCCACTTATGAATCTCCATGAACGCAGTCTTAGCGTGCTTGCATGCCGTTATGTTGATGAGGTTATTATTGGTGCACCTTGGGAAATTACTAAGGATGTGGTAAGCTCTCGCCTTTTCTTATGTACCTGTGAAATTATTCCTTCTTTCAAGCTACACGAGTCTATGTGGAAGCAATTTTTTTAATAACTGGTGTCGTTTTCTATGGTAATACTTATCAAGACAAGTAAAGAAAATTGGGTGCATTTGGTCTAATAAGCTAATCTGGAACTGGAAATTTGTCCTACAAATGGTCGCGTATTGGTCTAATGACAATGGCCTTTTTAGCATGATTTAATTTGACTTCTACATGACATTTTATGTATTGCACCAAGACTGACCTCTTTCTTCTACACTTGTGGGTAAAAAGCATCTCGGGCTTATACGTCAAAGCTAGTTATAAAAAGACCGGACTCATCACGGCCTTATTTAATGTAGTCATTGTTAGCTTCCTCTAATGAAAATTTGTGTGTTTCCTTGAATTCTAATTTTCCGTGTTGAATTTTCAAGTCTTTTAACTGATACATAATTTAGACTATATCCTGCCTTCTGGTCAATATTGAGCTTGCATATTACTGCCAATAAACCTTCTCGGAAGTTAACCCTTTGTTTAGCCCCCATTTTTCTAAAAATCATTTTTTTATCAAATTCATTTTCAACCACACATTTCATCAACGTTTATAAAAAATTTACTAACGAATCAGCTAAACCGAACAAGGGCTAAATCTCATTAACACAGTCTACTTTCTTTGGCTTTGCTTTCTTGGTCACGCCTTATTGGAAGTATAAATTGCAAAATTTACCTCATTGATGATCTCCTCATCAAAAATTGTATGGCAGAGGACAATCTTGCTTGAAATTTCTCAAATAGTTCTATTGATATTTTAATTTATCAGGTGTAGTAATTATCCCTTTTATATAACTCAATGTTTTGACAACTTAAAACTATTATTTGGGTTTGCTGCAAATGTTTCTTCTAAGCAAATAAGAAGAGAGCATGAACATACATGCTTTTAGTTCTAGGTTCTCATGACTGGAGTAAATTTGAGGAAATTTGTGTTCCATAATTAAGTTCTTGTTTGGTTGAGTTTAAAAAGTTGAGATCAAGGTCAACAATTAATTTGAGGAAATTTGTGTTCCATAATTAAGTTCTTGTTTGGTTGAGTTTAAAAAGTTGAGACCAAGGTCAACAATTAATTTTAACAACACATTTCATGGGATCCACACTTTTTCAAACACATATTTCATCAACTTTCATTAAAATCTGTAAAAACTTTTATCAAAAGCTTTGTCAAACAATCCCTAAAGTAATGTTCAGGTCAAAATGTAAATCTTGGATTGCATTTTATGACAAGTAAATTCTTCTTGCTGCCAACTAGTTCTCATAGACCATTTTCTTTTTCTGTATAATTTACTTGTTTAGAATTTTTTTGTTGACTGCTCATTTAAAAAGTTTTCTGCCATCATTTTTGCTGCTTATAAATATTGCATCCATTTTATCATTATTATTTCACGTGTACCACTCCGTTTTCTTTAGTATTTTATTTCAATACTTTTCACTGAGCTTTATCTCCGACCTCACTCTAGCATTTTTGTTTTTAATGTGGAGAAAATATAGTAATGTCAATCGATTTATTTTTGGGTTGTGGGTGAGGCAGTCTTGGAGTGAAAATGCTTAGCTGAATGTGTTAAATAAGTTCTCTTACATCACTCTTGATTTTGATGAATCTGATGATTTTTCTATGCTTATGTTCTTTTTTTTTTTTTTTTTTGGCATGAAAAGATTACGACTTTCAACATATCTCTGGTAGTGCATGGGACAATTTCCGAGAACAACTCTTTGCTTAACGTAAGTTGATCTATGTTCTGTTTGTGATATAACTTTAGTTCCAGCTAATATGCGATGAAATGGATCGTGGGGTTGAAATAGTGATTTGTAATATAAGCAGGGAACATCTGATCCCTATGCAGTCCCCAAAAACATGGGAATTTTCCGAATGATTGAGAGCCCCAAAGATGTTACAACTACATCTGTAGCGCAAAGGATCATTGCCAATCACGAGATTTATAAGGTATTCTTTGCTTTTCTACTGTACATTCGTTGAATTTTATTGATGATTTCTCACAAACTGTTTGTACCTTTGATTTTGCTGGTTGACAAATACAGTTGACAGAGCCACTTAAGCATGAACTAAGGCACACGTATGTTAATAGTAGTAACAAACTTGGCATACTGAAGGTTTTAGAAATATGCTTTTTTCTTCGCTCGTTTTAACTGTTTAGCTGTTTGAAATGTTTTGTTTTTGACGGCTTTACATTTCCTCTAGCATTTTGTTTTTGACTGTCATGACCATTAGTGCTTCTATGGTAGCACTTTTAAGTGCTTCTAAGCTGTGGATCGTATGGAATGTGTGTGTAGTGAGTAGCAAGTCGTGGGTGATAAAAAGCTCATGCGTGGATAAAAAGTATGTTTGATCTGATTATTAAAATTTATGCTTCGCCAAACAAGCTCGTAAGCTGATCTTTTCTAATTACGAATGCTGGTATTGACACCTTTCATCTTCCTCAGAAACGAAATGCAAAGAAGGAAGCAAGTGAGAAGAAGTATTACGCTGAGAAGAAATACGTGAATGGGGAGTAGCAGCTTTAAGATATGGCTTATTTACCCAGGGATTTTGAGTTGTATACCCTTTTGTCGTCACTACTTGCAACTGAAATTTTGTTCGCAAAGAATAGATGGAGAAGGAAAAAGGCAAGATAGAGAGGACATAACCTAGGATGTTAATTTATGCACTATTGTTCTTGTATTTGGTTATATTCTTTATCATTGGTTGTACAAGATTACTTTGCTTGTATTAATTTATATCCCTTAGGAATCGTACATGCACTTTTCATATTCTGTGTTACCATACGCTTCATCATAAACAATGTATGCTCTTCATTTTTATCCTCTTACGAGTATACTAGTATAGGACCGAAATCTCTTCTTGGAATGCCAAAACCCTCGTCAACTTCGCGTTCGTATTCAAATTTAGTGAAAGTGATTAAAAACTGTAAAAAATGGGCTTTCCATTTCGTTTTTATTTTTCCTTCTTTGGCTCATGATGCGGGTCTCCATGCACGTGCAAGGTAATCGTCTTCTCGAATGAGACAAACCAGAGCGGCGAAAAGACAAAACAAGTGAATGTCAAATGTTTGTACCTTTCTTATTACAATTATGCTACATATACATCTGATTTTATATCATTTTTGATAATGTGTCACGTGTTGGCACATGATGGACAATTTTTAAAAATAATACACTTCTCGTCCTACGCTTTTTGAATTTGAACACAATAGACACCAAGATGTCATTCACGAAATGTACACTTAACATAATTCTTTTGAATATACAACCTGTCACTGTAAACAATCCAAGATGAGGTGTTCTCTTCAAAAATCTTACTTCAATATGTAACAGAAAGTACGAATAATTATTTAGCAAAGGTTTTTCTTTTTTTGGAAAGTTCATTCAAGTATTGACAAGGGTTTTTTGGTCTACTTGCCCTTGCGAGAACGGGGTTTTGGCATAAGGTATATATTTAAAAATTATTACACGGAGGAGGGTGTGTATTCTTGTAGTTTCTTTTATAATCTTCTAATGACTATCAATAAATCTCTATAAAATTAAAGAAGCATAGAATGAGAAAATGAAAATGATTGAATATAACTTATACAAAGTAGATTTACTCGCTCAAATTGGAGATTCCTCGTTTAACAGGTCTCGTTGAGATTAGCACTTTTCCGTTTAGTTCTTGAGCCTTCAAAACCTTATGTATCTTGTCTTTATAACCTGTATTAGCTAATCAATTTGTTACCATATTACCTTCACGAATGTAATGGATTTTCGACTTTACTTTGTCAGTATTGAAATTTTTTTTATAAATACTATCGAGTTTATAATCACTCAATTAGTAAGTACTAGTACAACTAGACAACATAGTATTTCACTTCTCACAAGTACATGCATATATACATTACTAATAATCATAGGATGCAACACTGCTACTCATTTATTACAATACTAGGTGTAAGCAACGTGCAATGCACGTTTGCTTTGTTTAAATTCTAAAAAATAACTTCATTTTTTCTCCACCTCTAAGCAAATAGCTAATATTTTTACCAAAGGACTATTTAGACGTCGTTTTTGACATCTGAAATCCAAGCTCATGGTCACCTCTCCTCCCATAAGTTCGCGGGGAAATATTAAACAATCCTCAATGGAAGCCAAACATCTAGGAGAAGATTTACTTGTGAAGAATATCCAATGAATTCAAATACAGATTCTAGTTTACCATTAAGTTACAGATTATGATTTATCCATTCAGATTTTGAGTTGTATTATCTTTATTTTCTTCTAAGTTTGTTATAATATATTATCTTTAGTTTTCAAATTTCTATGTACAAAATCTATAAATAATAGATTACATGCATGAGTGACTCAATCTCTTCTTTCACCCGTTCAATAAAATTGGATCCCTTGACATCCTTCTCTGTCGATGTCAAAAAATGGCATAAGAATGGAATGACTTCAAATTCTTCACAAACCAAGCATGAATAAAAGAACTATGAGGCAAGAAAAAGTAGACTCAGAATGTTGTATTGGCTCAAATAAGGTAATAAAATCTAAGAATAAGTCTCTCTATTTAGGTCATTCCTACAATTCTGAAACACCTTCTAGTACCATCAGCTGATTGGTACAATGGCTATCAATAGATTTTCCACCAAATGCGAATGAAAGCTCTAAAGCATATCGAAGAGGGATTCTTGTTTTCCATCCCAACCTTGCATGCTTGAATGAAATATCCTCTCTACACTTTTCAAATAAATGTCTTCTTTTCATGTATGCATTTTGTTACCATATAATTACTGCTTCGAAGGTCAACATGGTCTAGTAGTCATGCAACTCCAAAAACAGTAGAGAAAATTAGAAAGGAAATTACTTCCACGAATATATGACATAACTGTGTGTGTGTGTGTATTCAATTATACTAAGTTTCAAGATGACCGATTATTGTTTCCTTTAACCTACTAACATTTACTACTACTTCTAATCCACTTATTATAGATTTTTTACTAAAGCAGCAGAGACTTTGTGATTCCGGCCACAGGAAGCAACATGTTTCTGTAAGGATGAGGGAACAATTTACAAACGGTAACAAATATTTGTGTAACTATCTTCTCACAAAATAAAAGACAATACCAAAAACATAGAAGCCTATTAGGCTATTAATAGAGTATCTGAAAAGACATATACAAAAAAGTTTATGGTGCTTGCTATATGATCTTACGTCACGCCGATATTCCCTTCGATTAACAAAGGAGTGAGAGATATCAATGCAATAACTAATAGTTGCATGAGCATTATCACTCCTTGTAATTGCTTCCTCGAGTTTATCTAGTCTTCTGCATTCTATGGCGATTCCTATAGCTTGTTGGTATTTTCCATCCACGATACATCTGAAAAAAAAAAAAAGAAAAAAAATGTCACATTTAAGGTAAAAGGAAATCACACAGAAATTTTGGCAACACAAAATAGCCATATCCAAATTTCAATGTTTTCTATGTGAAAAATGCGTTGAAAGTGGTAATTACATTAAAATATATATATATTTAAAAAAATAAAAAAAAAATTTTTTTTTCAAAAATGAGCCCCCACGCCCCTGGCTCTAAGGGCATATGATAATGAGTCATTCAGTTCCCCTAGCTAATAGAAAACCTGATGGCAGAAACATAATAAGTAAACATGCAAAGAACACAAAAAAAAGGCAACTAATGAGAAAAATGAATGCCTTGTTCTAATGAATAAAGGGATATATAATTCTCATAAGAATATTACCATAATATGGACCGATAGGAAAATTTAATGAATTTAAAGGGAAAACAAGATATGGAAAACCATCTATGTTAACCCCTCCCAGTAATTTGCTTAAAGTTGCTGTAGAACTGGGTGTTTGATAAGATGTGTTAATAGGTTGTAAGACTTCACCATCCTAGGAACCATATTGATGTAATAAAACTGTCCCTCAAAATCTCCACACTGCAGAGGAAATATCATATCAAATCATTGCAACATCCCTACTGCCATAACAAGATCTCTTGTAAAAGAGAGACAGACGGCAGCAGAACATAGGCAAGAATACCTTGCTCTGAAGGAGGAAGCCGACGCTCATGAAGGTCATGTGAAACAACTCGAAGAAGAAATTAGGGAACGAAGAAGGAAGCACAAAGAGGAGTTGCAATGGAAACGTCTGTAACCACAACAATGGAAAACCCAAAATCACAACGAAAACCTATTCACAAATAACTTCTTTCTAGGTCAATAACTTCATCAGGAAATGTCTGTAACCACAACAATGGAAAACCCAAAAACACAATAAGTATACCGGCATAAACAGAATACATACAATTCTGATAAAAATTCCATCGATATCTATCTAATTTTCCACAACTGAAACTCTTCTTCCAATTTAACCAAGAGCAATTCAATTCAAAATACCAAATCATAATGCCTTATTAATCTCTCGGAGAAGGCATTCTGGAGTGTATTGTCTCTTACCGGGACAGTGCGTCTATTGCGATTATCCTTGTCTTACGCCTTCCCATTGAATCGGCACCCTTGACGTCCTTGTAGTCGGCACAAAAACAGAATGAAGAACCAGTAAAGGAAAACAACAGAGAAGGATTGAAATAAGTGGTCCTGCACCTATATGTAGAATTTATCATAAACCCAGAAAGAAAAAGCTCACTTAGAATTGCAGACATCAATATCAAGAACAATAAATTAAGCATCAAGATTAGCTTGAAATAACCCTCAAAATCTTGATTACAACGATGCTGAAGAAAAAATTTCTAGGCTAAACCCTGAACCCAACTAATCAAGATTGATAATAATGAAACCAATTGGGTTTCTTGGATCCAAATAAGGATGAAACGACCTTAGGAACTGAAAATCATGAAGGGGCAGAGTGAGATCAAAGAGTGGTTGAGAGGGAAAAGAGAAGAAGAAGGGGATTTTGATGGAGATTCGAGTCTGATTTTATAGGGCAAAACAGCATCTGATAAATTCTTAAAAAAAATTGAAAAAAGAACAAAAACAGAAATCTGTGGAATAAAGAACCAACTAAAACAACAACAGTAGACCAAATACCGTCCACATGCCCAAACGGCACTCCCCCCGCCGACACACATCCCGCAGCCTCCACCGACACGAACCCGGACTCAGATCGCGGACGATCACCATGACCTCCTCACCGAATCGGAGAGGCCGAGACGCCACTAAAACAACCATCACAAAAGAAGAGACGGATGGGGAGGGAAAAAAGAAAAACGAAAAAGGGGAGAGGAAGCGCCCACCCCCGATGAGAGAGCAAGGAGGGAGTTCAGAGGGCTAGGGTTTTTAGAGAGAGGGAGGAGTGTCTAAGAGAGAGTGAATTTTTTTCTATTTTGAAAGTAGAGGGGGGTGGGGTGAAAAAAAGATTTTCTATTAAAACTCCGTTAATTATTCCGTGAAACCAAGAAATTCCGTTAGTTTTTCCGTTAAACCAACAAAATTCCGTTAGATACACACTTTTTATATATAGAAAGACATTTTGTAGGATACAAAGTTCATAATCACTCAAATTATAACAAATTAGGACATTATATCTTTAGTTTATGTAAGTTCGATTTACGTTGTTGACAAACAAACACAATTCATCTAGTGTTTCCATCTCGAACGATTCCTTCATTGCCTGCCAAGATCAAGTATTTATCCTTTCTCGTAAGTGTCGTGCACGTAAAGTCCAATACCTTAGCAATCTCATTTTGTATCGAATTAGCCACATCAAACTTTGATTTTTCGGCGTGATCAAAATTTGCAGCCACACCATGTACCTTGTGAAGGAATTGAAGTGTATAAGTAGGGCGTGGATTCATGAGAAAGAAGAGGGGGTCGAGGCACTTGTACCCTCCCGCGGTTGTTCCATAAAACATGCTAACATGAGAATCCATGGCGACGGGCAACATGTAATGGTCAAGATCACTGGATAGTTGTGAAAACAAAGGGCTAAATCTCAGCAAATAAGGTTCCCTACAAGTTGTACCCTCAGGGCAAACTACTAGGTCACCTTGACTCAACATTTTCTTCATTAACATTGCATCTTGATCTCTATTGCGTGCTAATCGGACGGTTTTGATTGGTGCTAGGAGCTCGGACATTCGACTTAGGCTGTATGTAACTGCTGTTAATGGAGTTTTGAGTCCATAAGAGATCATGAGAGGATCCAATAAGGTTCTATGGTTACACACATATAAAAGGCCACCTTGAGTTTTATTATATTCTTGTTCTGAGGCTGAGCCGAGTCGCCTCTCTGGAACGTTCTTTAGACGAAGTTGGATCCCGGAGAAAGCTAGTATAGGAATGGCCATATTATAAGGCAATGACAAGGCAATGAAGCTCCTAATGATAGAGAGAATACATCCCGTAGGAAGCCACATGAACATGGATAGTGTAGCCAAAAAAGATGGCCTAAATGCCAATCTCCCATCATGGAATATCAATGGCTTAGGATATAAATTCCTTGGAAGTTGATTCCAATTCCTTCTGTCTCCTTCACTCACCAAATAAACATCCTGTTGCATTTGGAAAAATATTAATTCATATACATGTTTAGTATGTTAAACTAGACAACGGATTTAAAAAGATGATGTTTAAACGAGTTATTTCTCGTGTCGTCTAGTCAAGATGTAAAATTACCTTACAATAAGAAGACCCTTGAGAGTGAAAAGGTTTCCTGAAGCTGCTGACTCCAATAAGATTTGATGCATTCTTCTCCAAAACAAATTCCCTTTTTTCTTCCATTAATCCCAAAAAGAACCCACCAAAAACCCTTAATTCTCTTCCAAAAACAAACTCAATATCTAAGTAATCTCTCAAAAAACTCTCGACCATTACCTGAGGCAAATTGCTTATAGCCACTTTCTTCTTACCTCTATTCAAGACCTCAAAACTTTCCTTCCCAACATTTTGGAGAAAAAATTTCGGCAAGACAGCAGTTCCTGCTCTAAAACTCTCCTTCTTTAACCCAAAAAAACAAACCATTACCATAATTTTCAACCCTACATCTTCGTTGCAAAAACGAATAAAAGGATAAAAAACGAAGAGCACGAAAGCCCTTAAAAGGCTTCCGGCTTCGAATGCTACCAACATGAAGTAAGGAAACACAGAGGAAGATTTCAACAAAGAACTTTCCACATTGAAGATCAAGAAATGGTCCTCCAAATCTGATCTTTGAGTAAGAAATTGTAATTTTTGATAGCCAAACTGGGATATAGAAGCAGTACTAGTGAAATTCTTGTAAAAAATTTTGGGCTTTTTGAAATGTTGAAGGAGCAAAATAGAGAAAAAATGGGCTAATTTCCTGAAAGAGAATGCCTTGAGAAAGTGATACATTTTTTGGCTTTTTAGTGCTTGCATGCATGGTGAAGTATTAACACACACACATATATATAGATTGCTGTATATGCCAGCTTATTAAAGAATGAAAATTGCCGTGGTCGGTCGATCCTTGCCATTAATGGCAAAGTCCGTGTGGTTCATCCGGTCTGGCGTGCAGCTGTGTACATGTACATTAATATATATAAAATAAATTTTAGAGAGTAGAAAGAGAAGTCTGTATTATGTTCTACTGTCTTTAATAAAAATGACACTAATTAAAGTAAAACGAGTCGAGGACGATAACGAAAAGTCGAGCAATAGCGAGGTTGCTTGCTAGAACAAATAGTATTGATCCAGGTTGCACGAAAACATAAAAGGAAAACAAAACGCGATGCGAAACTTGAAAATGTTATTTACAAAAAAAGTAGGACACGAAATGCTGTGCAAAAATCAAATAATTTATTTTTATATATTAAATTTTTTATTATAAAATTTTTATTTATCATGAATTTAAAACTCCATTCTCTTGTTAATTCTATTGTAGTACATATATTATGTAAAATCGATTTATGAACTCTGGAATTAGCTTAGTTCTAAGTTACTTCATCGTGATTTTTGAATTTTATTAAAAGTAAAGAAATTAGGAAACTCTTTTCAAAGTTGCTGGAACTACTTCGGAAAAATATCAAAGAATTTGGAGTTCGAAACTTGTCTGAAACCGAAACGTTAACGTGTTGAAAGTTGTGTGCACTTCAACTTCCAATTAATAACTTGTGTTATGTCACTTATGTGTGGGTCTCAAAAATTGAAATCTTGCAGTGTAGCCCATGCTTAGAACTCTGCATCCGTATGATAGATCCAAATACAAATTAAATTCTACAAGTATAGGATTCATGTACTAGTTTTTAGACTTAGGAGTAACTTGATGAGGTGACCATGCTTTTGTATTAAGAAATTGTCGAACCCTTTCATATAAAATGATTAAAATAATACATAGGATACTTTTAGTGGGGCCCTTTATTTTAATTTGGCTAGACTTAAAATAGAACAGTCGTTTATCGAACACGAATAATATTATACGATTTTCTTAAATTTCCCTTACATACACTAATTACTATCGTCCATCAATAAATATTCGCTTTATATTGATCAATTAAGAGGAACTTGTCGAAAGATGCGAACGAAATCTGCATCCTAAGAAGTTGTTTGGTGGACTCAATATATGGTAGGATAGGTTTGGTATTGTACTAAAAAAACTAGACAGAAAATATAACTTTTTCTTTATTTTATCGAGTATATCGTGCTAAATACCAATCAATATTTTTCAATTTTTTTTCTTGAATTTGAACTTATTTAAATTTTAATGATATGGGTTGACTTTGAATTGTATTTGTAGGTGTTCAAAATGCTAAAAGTTGAAAAAGGGTAATCTAATACCTAGAAGATGCATGCACATATGCAATGCATTATATCCATTGAGAAGCATGGGCATAGCAAGGGGTTCATGACTTCTGTATTGAATGCAAGTGAGATAAGCCATGTTCACTGCGATTTTCTCATTCTTCTTTTTGTTGTCGCGTCAAAGGATAAAGATTGTATATAAAAGTCAACAAATAATAGTTGATAAAAGTCAACAAATAAATACGATCCTTCATTAAATACGTAATTAGGTTGTCTTCAACTAACAATACTTTCTATGGAAAATGTGTTTTCGTCACTAAAATTCGTACTTTTGTGCTGTTTGATTGACATTTTTTTTCCATGGAAAACAATTTCCTACCATTGGTCAACTGACCATATTTTATTTAAAATCAAGGAAAATATTTTCTTTAAGGGAAATAACATTTTATTTTCTAGGGATTTTACTCTCTCTGTGTATCTTATCTATCCTCTCTCTCTTTTCTACCCATTAATAAAAAATGGACAAGTATAATATTTTCTAAATTAAAAACTAAATCAATCAAACACATTTAATTAATAATTTCATTAGAAATAAATTCTAAGCAATTGATAATTGCTTAAATTTTTTTTTTTCCATTCAAATTCCATACTCGCAATTAAACATACTCTTAGGCTATATTTGATAGCCATTATTTTGCCTATAACTAGGAAAATAATTTCCATTTTCTCCATTTTGGCTTGTTTGATAACCAATAATTTCCCTAAAAAATATTTTTCCACATGATGACTCACTTGTCCAAATTCCTTCAAATTGATGAAAATGCTTTCCCACCATGTTTTGCCAAATTATTATTATTATTATTATTATTATTATTATTATTATTATTATTATTATTATTACTTTTTGGTAATGTTAACAAATTTCATAACTAATTATAAAAAAAAATTTCAATTTAATGGACAATTTCCATATAAAACGAAGCCAAACGGACACTAAACTTTGATAAAAAATAGTTTTTGAGCAATTTTTTTTTTTTACTTTTTGGCAATGTTAACAAATTTCATAACCAATTGTAAAAATAAAAAAATAAAAAAAATCATTTTAATGGATAATTTCCATATAAAATAAAGCCAAACGTGAACAAAAAAATCCAAAATTTCAAATTTTTTTCGGGTGGAAAATTATATCAATCAAACACACTTAATTAACAATTTCCTACAAAATAATTTTTAGACAATTACTTTCCCTGAAAATCATTTTTTTTCCACCCATTTTTCACCACCCATTTTTCACCATCGCAATCAAACGCACCCTTAGTTCTTTTACATTCTATGTATATGATTTTATGCCTTATTTTACCTTAGGTATAACTATTAATAAAGTTGTCATTTCAAAATAGAATCTCAAATCTTAATAAAAAAATTAAAATTCTTTCAAATATATATCCCTGTATAATATTGACAATTATGACTCGATTGACACCTTGGCTTCTTTTGAATATATCTGCTTTATATTTTATTGTACCTATTAAATAATATATATCAAAGTCTTGCCCAGAAGACGAGAAAACTCCTCCAGGGTGGGAACCAGTTCAAAGCTACCAAATCTTTCAACTGCTCAACAGAAAGGAAATCCTTGATTTCTAAAATGAGTTGACACTTTATTTGCAATTATTTTTGTTGAGTTAAAATTGCATTATAATCACTCAACTTTGAAAAAAGTTGCATTATAATCACTCGTCTTCAATTTGATACAATCTAATGACTCTATCTACTACCGCTAATATAATTAACATAATATGATGACCTGAACTTTGATACTAAAATATATACATAACATATATAAACAAGTTTTAGTTCATACATTTTCTTTAAAGAAAATTATTTTTATAAGGTGGGTGATGTAAATTGTTATGCGACGTCGACGTACATATTAGTTTTCGTTAGCTTTAACATCCATGTTAGCGTGTTATATTAATTAAACTTAAGGGACAGTGGAGATAATGACTAAATCTGCAGCAAATCAAAGTTACTTAGGCCCTGTTTGAGAGTGATTTTGATTTTTCTACAGTAAATCAATTCTCATTTTCAACCACACATTTTTCAATAAAATAATATTTTCCATCACATCAATAATTTTTTTCTTTTTCAACCATACATTTCCCATCATATCACTATTCAGAATCAATTCTTCCCTCAAAAATCCCTCCCAAACAAGCTCTTAATCTGATTATACGAAATTTAAGATGATTGATCAAATTTACAAACAAATTAAATTTTGGTAATATGAAGATAATGACCCGAATTCAATTCAGCTTAATGTCGAATGATCTGCCGTACATTCACTCCTTTCCATTTAATTCTATCTTTTATTAAGTCTATCACATATCACCACCTAAACTGGTATCAGTGATGGTGCAAGAAATTTTACATCTAACTGTAAAAAAAACTTGTCGTAAAATTATTATTTGATTGTTTAGTTCATAACGAAGTACTAAGATAAATATTTGTCATTAAAAGTAAGAATTTCTTAGAATTATCTCCATAAATGACATTTATAAAACAAAGTATTCTTATTTATTTTTGTAACATTTTATACAGAAAAAAATAGTTCAACATCACTAAATATTAAATATATAAATACCTTTATTAAATCCTAAAAAGAAGAAAATTTGATGGAGTAGACTAGTCAAGAACCAACATTGGGAATAGGATTAAGAAAAGAGGTAGTTTAGACATGTGGCAAAGTCAGGTTAAAAACTTCCAAATTTATGTCCACCTGAAACAGATTTCCTAGATAACTATGAATAGATATTTGAATTTTTTTTGTGTCAACAAGAAACAGATTTCCTAAATTATATGACCTAGGTAGTTCAGAGTTCTGTTACTATTCTATATTTGAATCTGATGCATATTTACAGCCCATACAATATTAGATAAATAACTGTTTCTAGGTAAATTCGATCAAGAATCTTACCTTAAAATTTGCTACACTATGTCTCACCTAATCGAAATTATTTATTTGAATGTTAAATGATCACGTGACACTTAAGTAGTGTCGAAGATGGGTGGGGCACCATGATGTGTGTTTTCATGAATTCAAGAAAATTTTAAAATATTTGAATTTCTAAATGATCGTTGAAATCATTATTCTTTTTGAAAAAAATATATTGATTGTTTTGGGATAAACGGTAGCTTTTTTGAAATTTTTGAATAAACTATTTTTATTATCTGATACACGCCTAAGTTGTAAATCAAGATACGAGTGTCACAATTACAAAAAGTTAGAAGGTATGAAAATTAATTCATTTTTCTTAACAATTTCAAACCGTTACAATTCAATCACTAAAATCAAAAATCAACTTCCTAGAATTAAAGAAATTATTCACAAATTAAGAAACAATAAACTTAATTAGTGGATTTAAATTACAAATACAGGAACAGCAAATTAAAAATCTATAACCACTCAAATCAATATTCAATAATGTAGCATGAAAAAAAGTAATTTTCTAAACATATTTTCTTTTTTATTAAAATGAGAATAAACATATCATCCCTAGAACAAATTCACTGATGTTCTGTTTTGAAACAAAACATAACTTCTAAAAAGGGAATCTAAAAACCCTAAAAAGAAGTAAAATTAATTAATTAAACTTCTTGATAACCTCCAGGATTTACAAAATAAAATAAAACTCAACCTAGATTTTGAAAAAGATGCAAATGGCTATAAAAAATGGCATATTGCATTGTGGAAAATTATCAAACCCTAGTCTTCAGCAACAATGTAGCAGCACTAAATCCATGATGGCGAGAAGCTGATGAAGATCCCTTACAAGATGATTGATCAAACGGGTCAAAACCCACTTCAGAAATCATCTTCACGAACCCATCCAGGTCCAACCCACCAAATTTTTCCTCGTCATTTTCGAGAAAATTCAGGATTTTTCTGAAGAACCCGGCTTCGCACGGCAATACCAGGCCGCCCGAGGTTTGATAACCAAACTCCTCCTCCGCCTTGTGGAGGAGACCGACGAAAACTGGGAGGTTGATAAATCGTGTTGGGATGACAAACCGGCGAAGCTCCTGGCCGACGTAGACGGCTAAAGACCCTGGCGGTGGCATACGGTCGAGACTCTTGGTTTTCCAACGCTGAATGACTTGTTTGAGGCGTACAATTTGATTCCTGTTGACTTTTTTGATTGCTGAGGCCATTGTTGTGGATTTTGTTTTGATCTATTTGCAGGGTTTCTTAGAGAGAAGAAAGATTCAGTAGTAGTTATAGATACAGTGGTTTCTTAGAGAGAGGGGAGAGATTCGGTGGTAGTTATAGATTCAGTAAGTTTCTTAAAAGAGAGGAGAGATTCAGTGGTAGTTATAGACACCGAAGGGAGAGAGTGTAGTACTGCATTAACACCCCGTTTGGTAAAATCCCATTTTAATTTTAAATCAAAGTTAACTATTAATTTTAGTTTTAATTATGCATTTTCTTGTTGACCTACGGTTGATTATAACCTTAATGTCTTGATTATAACAAACAAGTCATTTTATTTACTGTTAGGCAAATTGTTGTCAAACGACCTCCCCCGGGCGATGATGAATTACGTTGTATTAATTCAGTCGGCATAGTCCAAATGACTGAAAGTTAATCGAACACCACAATTGGTAAACCGACCCTAAACCGACTCAAAACTTGGATGGCCCACCTATGTTTCTACTTGGGCCTTTAGCTTGCTTATTGGGCCTAACCTAATTCTATATGTATCCTAACCCGTTTTATTCTTGCCTTGTGTGAGAGAGTTGTGCCTTGAGAGAGAAATTGAGACCTTGCTGTGTGCTCTTCATCCCTTTTCTTCTCCTTTGCCTTTGTGGCTAGATTGTGGTTACAATACTCTCTTCACCATTAGACAAAACCTGTGTGGGCAGTAGAAACTGTGGAGCAACCGTTTGTGAGAAGTTGGGGTAGTGGTTTTCTCTTGTGGTGTTTGGTTGGTGGATTCTGAGCCCGGTTTTGAAGCTGTTAAACGGTGTTTTAACTTCACATTTGGTATCAGAGCTGGTTGGTGGTGTATTGGGCTTCAAAATCCAGCAGAAAACGCAGCAGAAATCGACCAGGAAGCAGTTGAAAAATCTGTCCAGATTTTGGTGCGAAAATCAGACCTGCAATCTCGATTTCCGGCCATTCCAGGAGGAGTTTGGACAAACGGAGACCGGATTTGGAACGTGCAGGTGGAGGCGCTGCTGGAGGTCCGGCGCGTGTGAACGGCGGCGGCGCGTGGCGGCGGCGCGTGGGCACTCCGGCGGTGGCGCGTGGCGGCGCGTGGGGCATTTTCCGGCGACGGTGTCTTCAGGCAGTTTGTTCCTTTTGATTTTGTGAACGTACTGATATATTTATTTTAGTGTTTCAGGTTTTGTAGAAAATATTGGACGATTTTGCCCTTTCGGTGATCGATACAGATTCGAGGCTGTAACTGCGCAACACATTTACTGAAGTACTTTAGGCCATAAATTGCGGCCTAAAGCAGTAAATTCGCGACTCTCGATAATTACGGACTCAGACAAGTCCGCTCTGGTAAATTGGCTGATCCTCTCGTTAATTTTCAGCACTAGCGCGTCATCGTGTGGGGTGACAATAGGATTGGGGTTACCGTGTGGGGTAACCATTGCTTGTGCTAGAAATTAGGAATTAACTGTTTTTCGTTTGTTAAGTGTTTTTTGCTCTTTTGGTTAATTTCAGCATATTATCGTTTGTGATATATTGTGGGTGAAACTGTTTGTTGATTATCCTCCCGTTGCATTGATAAGTCCCTAGAATACCTAGATATTACCCGTCCGGAAATTTCTAAACGGTGTATACTTTCGAACCTAGGTCTACTTTGTGTGGCTTAATTGTGTCTTTGTGTTTCTTGTTTGAAAATGACAACGCACAATTTTGATTTGGGAACTTTTACTGGAAAAGGTGATTTTTCTATTTGGCAACAGAAAATGCGAGGTATTTTGGTTCAACAAAAGGTTTCGAAAGCCATTGATGGCAATTTTCCCGCTGATTTTTCAAAAGAACAAAAAGAAGAAGTCGATGAGCTTGCTTACACCTCTATTATTTTACACTTGTCTCGACGCAGCTTTGAGAAAAGTGGGTAAACCGAAACCACTAAAGAACTTTGGCAAAAATTGGAAGATTTGTATTTGCTTAAATCTACTCCCAACAAGCTCTACTTACTCGAGCGTTTTTTCGGTTTAAAATGGATTCCTCAAAAGAACTTGATGACAATTTAGATGTGTTTAACAAACTTGTACAAGATATTGTTAATCGTGGAGAGTCGGTGCCTCGAAACATACAAAGCTATTATACTTTGAATGCTATACGATATTTATCGTGAAGTGAAAAATGCTATTAAGTATGGTAGGGACACCTTGACACTGAAATTGTCGTTGACTCTCTTAGAAGTAAAGAGATGGAGATGAGGGTGAAAAACATGATAGGAAGAGCGGTGAGATTCACATGATGAGGGGTAGAACTCGGTTTAGGCAAAACAATCATAATGGTTACCAAAGTAGTGGCGAGTCTAGTAGTAATGGATATAGAAGAAAAAGCGAGGGTAAGCCTAGATCCAAATCTAAGACTAAGGAAAGAAAATGCTATGGTCGTGGGAACACGGGGCATTTTATAAAAGATTGCTATAAAGAGAAAAATAAGCAAAAGGGTCGAGATAGAGACGAGGTGAATGTGTTGTCGTCTCGACTGCTGTAATTGTGATGGTGAAATCTATATGATTACCAATTCTCGTTGTTTCTTCTCGAATTAAACTCAACCGCAAATTCTCGTTTTCATGAGTGGATTCTTGATTCTCGTGCATCTTTTCATGTGACATCACATAAAGATTGGTTTGAAAATTTGTATGAATCAAATGATGGGCATGTTGTGTTGTGTGACAATTTACGCTTACAATGTTGTTGGCATGGGTGATATTACGTTGAAGTTTGATACTGGTTTTGTGTATACTTTAAAGGACGTTAAATATATCCCCGAATTGTCTAGAAACTTAATTTCAAAGAGGGAAGACTTGAGAAATCGATTTCACCGGTAAAATTGGAAATGGGATTTTGAAATTGATTAAAGGCGCACTCGTTTCTATTAAGGGTATTAGGAAAAATGATATTTATATAACCACCTGGGAAGTGATGAGAGGTTTAGACTCCTCTATATCTTCTCGCTAAGTACGATCATACACACAAATGGCACAATAGACTTGCACATGTGGGTATTAAGGGGATTAAGCTTCTTAATGAAAAAGGTGCTTTTGGAAATGACTGTGTGTCTGATTTGTCTTTCTGTGACCATTGTGTGCTTGGCAAACACCATAAAACTACTTTCTCCACAAGTGTTCATAATACTAGAACCATGCTTGAATATGTGCATTCGGACCTGTGGGGTCCATCTAGCACTCCCACCGCAGGTGGGAATAGGTATTTCTTGTCTATTATTGATGACTATACTAGGAAAGTGTGGGTTTACCTTTTGAAAGAGAAATCCGACACTTTCGATAAATTTAATAATTGGAAAAGACAAGTTGAAAACCAAACTGGTAAGAAGATCAAGTTTTTGAGAACTGATAATGGTCTAGAGTTTTGTAACACTGATTTTGATAATATGTGCAAGGAAAGTGGAATAACAAGGCATAAAACGGTTCCTTACACTCCCCAACAAAATGGGGTAGCGGAAAGGATGAATAGAACCATACTTGATAAAGTGCGTTGCATGATGTTAAGTTCTGGAGTCCCGAAGTCATTTTGGGGCGATGCTGTTATGACTGCTTGTTATTTGATTAATTTGACTCCATCTGCTGCATTGAATGGTGATACTCCGCATGAAAAATGGTTTGGTAAACTTAGTGATTACTCCATGCTTAGAACTTTTGGTGCCTTGCTTTTTCTCATCAGAGTGAGGGAAAGCTTGAACCTAGAGCTAGGAAATGTGTTTTTCTAGGTTACCCCGAAGGTGTCAAGGGGTATAGGTTGTGGGATAGGAGCCAGAAAGGAGTTAAAATCATTGTGAGTAGAGATGTTACATTCAATGAGAGCGAAATGCCATGTTTGAAAGCTGAATCTAAACTTGTAAGTGAGGAAATACAAGGTGAAGAGAGTAGTCAACTGAAGGTGGAGTTAGGGAAACCTAGCACATTCATCCCTGTTACACAGAGTGAGGTGGAGACTCAGGAACAACAACCTGATGTCGAGAATGGAGAAGAAGTAGTAGTAGAAGAATACCCTGAAGAAGAGAATCCTCTAGCAAACTATAACTTGGCTAGGGATAGAGAGAGGAGACAGACTAGAGCACCGGTGAGATTTGGTTATGAATCCGAGTTATCTTTTGCTCATGCGAGTTATGAGGAGTTAGCTGATAGGGAACCAAAGACCTTTGAAGAGGCAATGAAGAGTGAACAATCTGAAGAGTGGTTCAAGGCAATGAGAGATGAGATGAGTTCTTTAGAGACGAATCAAACTTGGAAATTAGTAACTAAACCTAAAAATAAATCTACCGTTGACTGTAAGTGGGTTTTTAAGGTTAAGGAGGGTACTAGTGCTTCTGAACCCTTAAGGTTTAAGGCTAGGTTAGTGGCAAAGGGATACACTCAGAAAGAGGGGGTTGATTACAATGAGATTTTTTCACCAGTTGTTAAGTACACTACCATTAGGGTCATACTTGCATTGGTTGCACATTTTGACTGGGAACTTGAACAACTTGATGTAAAAACTGCTTTTTTACATGGTGAACTTGATGAGCAAATATTTATGAATCAACCAAGGGGTTTTGAAGACAAACTAAAACCTGATTATGTGTGTTTCTTGAAAAGATCGTTATATGGCCTAAAACAATCACCTAGACAGTGGTATAAAAGATTTGATTCTTTTGTGCTATCTATAGGGTTTCATCGTAGCAAGTTTGATCATTGCCTTTACTTCCAACATAATGATGCTAGTAATGATTTTTTGTTCTTACTACTTTATGTGGATGATATGCTCTTAGTTGGTTCATCGCCTAAATGGATAAGTGATATAAAAACAAGTTTGAATGGTGAATTTGACATGAAAGATCTAGGAAAGGCTAAAAGAATCCTAGGTATGGAAATTGAAAGAGATAGGTCAAATTCTATCTTGTTTTTACATCAATCCTCGTATATTTCAAAAGTGTTGAAGAAATTTGGAATGTATGATTGCAAATCTGTTACATTACCTGTAGCTAGTCACTTTGTATTATCTAAAGATCAAGCTCCATGCAATGAAAAGGAAATAGAATACATGAGCAGAATTCCGTACTCAAATGTGATTGGTTCTGTTATGTACTTGATGGTTTGCACTAGACCTGATTTAGCTTTCGCTGTGAGCACGCTTAGTAGATATATGTCTAATCCTGGTCCTGAGCACTGGGAAGCCTTAAAATGGATGTTAAGGTATTTAAAGGGTACATGTAATGTAGGTCTAAAGTTTGGTGTTAATAACGATGGTGTTAAACTGAAAGGATATGTTGATGCAGACTATGCTGGGGATAGGGATAACAGGAAATCCACTACTGCCTATGTGTTTACCTTGTCTAACTCTTGTGTTAGTTGGAAATCACAGTTACAACACATAGTTGCACTATCCACGACAGAATCTGAATACATTGCTACTACTGAGTCTATTTAGGATGCTTTTTGGCTTAGAGGCCTTTTACATGTACTGTGTGTTCTTATTGATTATGTGGTAGTATATTCGTATAGTCAGTCTTCTATACATTTATGTAAGAATCCTGTTTTTCACGAACGCACCAAACACATTGATGTTAGACTACATTTCATTAGAGATATTGTGTCTCAAGAAGTGGTAAGGCTTGAGAAAATTCACACACAATATAATCCCTCGGACATGGGTACTAAGGTGCTACCTTTAGTGAAGTTTAGAAGTTGCAAAGATCTTCTAAACATCGGTGGAGGTAAATGATTTCCAATTTTATTGGTTCTCCTTTTCGGATTATTACTAATGCGTAATAACTTTCTTTGCGAGTCCTTTTGACACCAAGGTGGAGGTTTGTTAGGCAAATTGTTGTCAAACGACCTCCCCGGCGATGATGAATTACGTTGTATTAATTCGATCGGCATAGTCCAAATGATCGAAAGTTAATCGAACACCACAATTGGTAAACCGACCCTAAACCGACTCAAAACTTGGATGGCCCACCTATGTTTCTACTTGGGCCTTTAGCTTGCTTATTGGGCCTAACCTAATTCTATATGTATCCTAACCCGTTTTATTCTTGCCTTGTGTGAGAGAGTTGTGCCTTGAGAGAGAAATTGAGACCTTGCTGTGTGCTCTTCATCCCTTTTCTTCTCCTTTGCCTTTGTGGCTAGATTGTGGTTACAATACTCTCTTCACCATTAGACAAAACCTGTGTGGGCAGTAGAAACTGTGGAGCAACCGTTTGTGAGAAGTTGGGGTAGTGGTTTTCTCTTGTGGTGTTTGGTTGGTGGATTCTGAGCCCGGTTTTGAAGCTATTAAACGGTGTTTTAACTTCACATTTACTAACATTTATTTTGAGTGATGATAGTTCAATTTTAAACTCGATCAAGAATTGCCAAATGAACACATCATAAATCGGACTCTAAATAAAGATCAAAGTGAAAGTTAGCATTCGAGACGACAGCGATTTGCATGCGACGATCAAATTGAAACTTGAAGATTCGCAAAAGACGCAAATCAAGATACAAGCCAAAATAACGACAAGTCAAGATGATTAGATATTGTACATTTATATGTAAATGTATTAACTCGTCAATGTTTAGCAAGTGTATAAAGCTCAAATTATTTTCATAATCCATCACTTGCATAAAAATGCTTTTGACTCATTATATGAAATAAGCTTTGGAAAAAACATTTTCTAAATAAAATAAAATAAAATAAAAGTCAAAATTTTTGGTCAACCAAAAATTTCCGATAGACCGAAAGTTGGTCAACCGAAAGTCTAACGGTTTGATTTCCAACTGCTATATTTGGTCAACCGAAAGTTCCTGGAACCTCATCTTTTGCTCTATAAATACCAATCTCTTTTCCATTCAATTTCAAGATTTTACAAGAGCAATTTAGAGAGTATATTTATTGAAAATCATTGAGCTTACTTGATTATAAATTCTATTTCATTTATTACAAATAATTTCTTGATTGATCAAATTAATTTTCATCTATCTCATTAAGAATTCTTTTTGTAAAGAAACTTTCACAATCTCATTTTTTCTTCATTCTTGATAGAAGTTTTATTTGCCTACACTTTTATTAAAGTGTAAATCTCTCTTCATATTTAACTTGTATTATTTGTTAACGGAGATTATAGGTTGAAAACTTTGATACAAAAAATCTCTTGATTGATCAAAACTAGTTTCATCTATTTTATCAAGAATTCTATTTTATAAAGAAACTTCTCAATCTCATCTCTTTTAATTCTTGATAAAAGTTTTCTTTACCGACACTTATATTGAAATGTAAATCTCTTTTCATACTTAACTTTTATTATTTGTTAAGAGAAATCATATGTTGAAAACTTTGATACAAGATACAAATTATTTCATTATCCATCATTCATCAAAGTTTACAACAAAAACACTTGAACTTTATTATTTGTTATCTATTGAAATGTTTACCTAACTCTCTAATACTTAACTTGATTATATCATTGGTTAAGAGAGTTTCTTCAATTGTAAAATTATCACTTACATTTTGACGGTTTCGAGAGCCTTGTAAAAACTTGATTGTAAGGATAGGCACTCCTTGTTGTAAATCACCTAAGGATAAGTGCTCCTTGTTGTAAGTCACTTAAGGGTAGGTGCTCCTTGTTGTAAATCACCTAATGATAAGTACTCCATTTTGTAAGTCATTTAAGGATTGGTACTCCTTGTTGTAAGTTACCATTATAGTGCATTTGACCTTGCTTGTAACGGCGAGCTTGGTAACGGGGACATATAACACATTGTGTATCGAACC
The DNA here is from genome assembly GCA_035079005.1 of Fraxinus americana. Lineage (NCBI taxonomy): Eukaryota > Viridiplantae > Streptophyta > Magnoliopsida > Lamiales > Oleaceae > Fraxinus > Fraxinus americana. Next base: position 608,938 of record CM068726.1, read on the forward strand.
CCAATAAATTGATTTGTTATCTTTACATTATCGCATTTTACTTTACATTGCAATTTATATTGTGTTATATTCATACTTGAATTAAGTTATCGAACTTGCATATTTAATTCTAGTATTATACTTTGCATTCATATCTTGTGTATTGTATTGTTTTGAAATTAAGTGTCGAAAAAGTTTCAAAAATCAATTCACCCCCCTCTTCGTTATTTATTCTTGAGTTATTATTTCTAAGATTGAAAGCTTTTTAATCATACATTTCATCAACTTTTGTTAAAATCTAATTTTAATCTACACCAAACATGGACTAAATGCAAAATCCAATCTAATTTGTTCTTTTCGAATGGTTGTTGTATGAAATTTGGTCTCTTTTGGATCTAGAATTGATCTTTATATTATCCTTAATATGTCTTAAAAGTCATGTCGTCGAAATACCCAAAGTACAGTTTGGGTGCCGATTGTGATCGCAGTGGCCTTTGATTGTCCCTTATTGCATAAGCAGTGATCGCTTAAAGCAAAGCTGCGACTACAACCCCTATTTTAGCTTTCTATGGAGCTTTAGTCCTTGATTTGTGTGGAGTTTGGTACCCCATTCCAAGTTTTTGTACACCTTTGGTCCCTTCATCTTTAAATCAATCAAATTCGGTTATATCACTCTCAATTGATTACTTATTTACCATTCATCTTCCAAACTTATCCACTTTTGTCCTTCGAATTTTATTTCTTCAAATTTGACACTCCAAAGATTGGAGAATGTTTAAGTTGGTCCCCCAAACTTGTGAATTCATCCAATCAGCACTTTCAAAACTCTAATCAAGTCCATACTCGTCGATAGCTCTTCAATTTTATCATTAAAGCTCCAGTTACTAGAGATGGCATCGGGGCACCCTTGCCCTACCCCTCCCCGCCTTAGGCGGGGCAGGGCGCGGGAGAGGGCCTGCCCCGTTTCCTGCCCCCACTTTTTTTTCATTCAAAAATTTCTAGTTCAAATATAAATTTAAAATTTTAAAACTCAAATCAAATAATATTCAAACTAACTACATCAATATCCAAACAATGTCCAAAATATTTTTTTTTATTCTTCACGAGAAGGGTTTGAGGCGGGGCATCTCTGCCCCCCCCCCTATGACTTGAGACGGGGCGGCAATCCCAGCCCCTCCAACTTGTTGGGACGGGGTGGGGCGGGTTTTTTTGCCTTTTTTGCCATCACTACCAGTTACGCCTCAGTTCACATCCTTGAAGCTCGTTTTGAATCCAAGTTGGGGTTTCACCTATCAAAGAAGTATATACACTAAATTAAGCAAAAAATTTCTCAATTTGATCCATATTATGTAAGTTTGAATGTCTATATAAACATGTGAAGCACACTTATCAAACACCACAAGCTTATGCTTCTACTAATCCTTGAACAAAAACTATCTACTCAATCATTCAAACACAGAAGCATGCAAACAATAAGGACCCACTTGTGTAGATATTAATTCACAACATACTCCCAAATACCAAAAATTAGATAAATATTATCATCACCTAATTCTAGTCAAGATTGCATAAGATAGTAAATTCTTTAAGTTGGTTCGATCTTAACTCTCAATGGTCAAATTTTATCATTTCCCTTCTAGTAAGATATATCACCCATACTTGATATTTATTCTCTTCTGGGGTATAAATATTTCTAAAAGTTGTCCTGAATTCATTCTTTCCTTACCCTCTAGAGTTCGGTTTGATCAAATCGACAAAGCAACTAACTAGACTCATGAAAATTCTCCATAGTATCCCAGCCTTCTGTTTCATACAAATGCTTTATCCATATTTTGAACTTGCGTCTTTTGATATTTTGGGATATTTATTTAGTGTTCTCATTGGATTTTAAAGGGAGCTTTCGTTCATGTAGACATGATAGCTCTTTCCCTTTTTTGTCTATTATTAGTGCAATACCTTTGATTGAGACGAGTAGTTGGGATGAAATCCCTAGTATATGGTCAATAATATTTTCCACCATCTTAGCCAAAATCATTCCACACATTTTACACACAAAATCAACATATATCCAACTACTTACTTTTATTAATTTGACCACCCTCAAACTATTCTCGCATATAGCACTCGGTCCCTTATCCTCTTCTAGTCTTCTTTATTCAGTTTGCAAATTATCAATATTATACTTAAATTGAGGCTTGAAATTATAAGTATCTACCAAAGGATCATTTGCACAAAGAAAAGTATAAAATCATGTGGGCGCTTAGACTAAATTATGTTGTTAACCTTGACTCTAAATTGTCTCAGAAAAAGAAGTCCTAATCTAAAAAGTGAAAAATAAAAGAGAAAAATGATAGAAAATTGGTTTACTCCCAAGAATTTGATGTGTGGAATTCCCCTATATGATTTTTTTTTTTTTTTTTATCGTGTACTATAAAATACTTCTGTGAGCTAGATTTATTCTTTATAAAACCCTTAATATATCTTGAAAGTCGTGTAACTGAAATACCCAAATTGCCCTTGGATTAGGAAACAAATTTCAAAATTCATGTACCTAATGGTTGTCACCCGTGATCGCCATGAGCTTCACTGCTCACTAGGGTCCATTGTGGTAATAGGCCTTTGATTGACCTGTTAATGCTCTAGCTGTGGTCGCTTAAAGCATAGATGCGATCGCAGCCCCTATTTACAACTTTATGTTCTTAGTTCTAATTCATGTGCAATTTTGTCCTTAACTTCAGGTTTTTGTACGCCTATGGTCTCTCCATCTTTAAATCAACCAAATTCGATTCTATCATGTCCAATTGATTCCAGATTGATCATCTTCCAAACTCATCCACTTTGGTTGGTCCTTTAACTTTTATTTTCTTCAAATTTGACCCTCCAAAGTTTGGAAAATGTTCAAGATGGTCCCCAAATTTCTCTAGGCCCCTGTTTGGTATACATTGAAATTTTCATTCTCATTCTTCTACTTATTTTCAACTATATATTTTTTAATAAAATAATATTTTTCATTACATCAATAACTTTTCCTTCTTTATCAACCACAAATTCTCTATCAATCTGCTATTTCAAAGTACATTATTCCCAAATAATGTGGCTCAAACACACCCTAGATATCGAATTTAGTCCCCACTACTTGTGAATTCATCCAATTAGCATTTTCGAAGCTTACAATCAAGTTTTAAAGCCTACATTAGATGTGAAACACTATTTTTCAAACTTGAGTACGCAATTTTAAAGGTCCAAAACATGGTGGAGTTTGGAATTTACCCTATAAAAAACAACCAAACGTGGTCTAAGTTCAGAGGATTGTTTTCTGGATATCGTCATCATTGATAGCACCTATAATACGTCAATTAATCATTGTATTATACCTTCTAATGCTCGTCATTACGTTAGGTGCACAACGAAATTGAAGTAAAAACTAAACACCAAACGACCCTTCAACCGACAAAAATTTCCCGGTTCATTTAATCATCGCAGAAAACCCAGTTCAAGAAACTCATCTGAATCGAAATTCAGCTGCGATTTTCAGAAGATGGGCTCAATGCATTGGCCTTCTGAATCAGAGGTAATTCTTGATTCACCGGAACTGGTACTATGGTATTTTGATCTCATTGTGGTTGATTCTTTGAAAGGTTGTTGTTATAATTTACAATATACCTATCAATTTCGAGTAATGCAACTCTATAATGATCAGATTTATTTTTTCTTGAATTTCCAGTAGTTTCATGATATTGGTTTTCATCGAAATCCCATTAAGTTCAATTCTAGGGAGTATTATTTATCAATTGGAAAGGGATAGGAAAATCTTGTTTTGCCTTTTCAGTGTCAACGTGAACTAACTATTTATGTACAGTATAAAGATTATGTGTTAGATCCACAATGTTTGAAAGAAACGAAAATGTTCTTATGCAAAAATTGTGGAAGTCGGTTTCAATTTTGGATTTCAACTTAATATTTTATTTATATGATATTTCAAGCAACTCTATAGTGATCTGATTTTGACTCGTGAATATTCAGTAGTTTCATTGTATTGGTTTTCATAAAGTTTCCATTCAGTTCAATTCAAGGAAGTATTGTTTATCATGTAGAATGAATCTTGTTTTGCTTTTTTAGTTTCAGCTTGAACTACTTTCAATCTAAAGATTTTGTACTATTGTCCACTAAATGTTTGATAAGAAATGAAAATGTGCTTATGGAAAAACCGCGGAAATTGGTTTTAATTTGGGATTTCAGCTTAATGTCTTATTTATCTAATTTCTTAAAGCCATATTTCTCTGTTTAATGGTAATATATAATTCTCCTTTTTGACATTATTGTACATATTTAAAGATTATGTAGTAGGATTTACAAAATGTTTGATAATAAAATATCAATATATTATGAAAAACTGACAGTAAAAAGGCAAAACAAGATTTTTATCTTGTAGTAGTACATCATTGTAAATATATGTTTTTATCTTTGATATCTATGCTTGTTGGTGATTAACAGTAATTTTCTTGTTTTGTGACCTGAAGTTTGATTTTTTATCGTGCTGACATGCTTATGCCAATGCTTTTGTTTGTTGCTAAAGCAGTTGAATGTAATTAGAAAGAAGGTTGCTGCAATGTCTGGGAGAGAAGCTAAGGAGGTCCGGGTTGTTGTATCCCCATATAGGATTTGTCCATTGGGAGCTCATATTGATCATCAGGTGAATTTCACTATATTCTTAGTATATCATATTTTATTCTATAGTAATGAAACCTAGAAGTTATGTGGTTAATAATTGATTTAATAACCATATTTAGACGTGTTCATAAAAAAATGAATTGTTGATTATTTTGAATTTCTCCACTAGGTTTTTCTATTGTACTTATTTTTCAGATATTTATATATGGGATGCCTACTTGCTAAACCTTGGCCCGTAAAATTTTATGCTTGTGCATCTGAGTTACAGAACTTTTTCTTGAGCATTATGTTTGTGGAATCATTTGGTCTAAAAGTTTAAGTTGTTAGAGAGGGTCACATATATGTCATTTAAATATTGTCTTCAATTTTGTTAAAGATCACCAAATGGCACCTTGTTCCAGCACTAATCAGTTTTATACTCAATTGTATTATCTCCCGAGTTACATGAACATATTCCATTTTGATAGTTAGATTCTTTATTTACCCACTTCTATATCAAAGTTTTACAATTTCTGGTCCTTATAAGAACTAAGGAAAAGAATACCATCTGTCTCATGTTACAGGGTGGAACTGTTTCGGCTATGACAATTAACAAGGGTATTCTACTTGGTTTCGTTCCTTCTCATGATTCTCAGGTACCTTTCTATTCAGCAAGCCTATGAACGCAAGAACAACGCTATGTAGAAATCATGATTCGATGCAAAACTAGACATGTTACACAATTTTTTTGCATCCTTTTTAGCTATTTTGCATCCTTCTTAGCATGGAAAATCAAATGGAAGCTAGCAAAAATCTGCACCATGCAATTCTCTGTATAATGAATATAAAGTTCAGCACTAAGTTCAGTAGTGTCATTATATTCCATTCAACATATGCTCGAAGCAACTGGATGATTATTGGGCCAGTCCTGCATCCATCAACAAGTTATTTGGCTAGGCATGGATTTTATTTAAGACTTGTAAGGTAGGATTGCCAGTGGTAATATGACATCTAACAAGCCAGCCTAAATTCTTATGGTGAACTTCAATGAACTTTCAATGTAATTTAGATAGAAAAACACATATAAAGAAGTGTTGATAGTTGTTATCAAGAACCTGCCTTTAGTTTCTCTACGGAAATGTTTAGTGCATATTTATATTATTAATATTTATCATGCAACGCATATTTGAATATACCTTTCGTATTTCTTTCCTGCTGCCTTGTTCAACTGATCACTAATATTTATTTTTCAAGGTTCTAATACGCTCAGGACAGTTCAAAGGCGAAGTTAGGTTCAGGTGACTAATTGACATTATTTCTTCACAATTCCTTTAAATTCTCCAATACATGAGCTTATTGTTATTCACATGATCATTAGGTTTGTTGAACAATAATTGATTTTACACATTTTAAGCATTCAAGTCTATATATACACAAGATATGTTGACTAAAGTTTGAAATGTAATATCTTGTATTGTTGTTTTAGTGATTTAACTAACTAATATTTTCATTGTTGATCAGTACAAACAAATATATATATGAAAATGATCTTATTTTGAAGACTAAAATCTCTTCAAGATTTCAAATTCTGACCAATGACTGGGATATCTATTGATAGAGCTTCATATTTTACTGCTATTATTATCCGTAAATGATGTTCGTATAGAGCTTGAGGTATTGATACTCGTTGTCTGTTTCTCATTATATCTTACATTACATAACTTCGTTGGGTCCATGGTTTCTCTTCTCATTTGCAACATATTTCCGCTCCATCTCTCCTTTTGCTAATATATATCTTCCACAATGTACAGCCTGATTTTCGATGGCCAAAACTAACAGGGTAATAACTTATCAAATTTTAAATCATGTCTGTCCTACCAAAGACCTCTGTTTAACTTCCAAAAGTTAAACTATATATCTTTTGTGGGACCGAGGGAATAATTCAAACCTAATGATGGTCTTTAAGCATTTCTCTGAACAATTTTTTCATTGATGAACCTCAAGTGTGGCCAGCTAGGTATGAAAAATACTGCCATTTAAAAATGAAAGAATAACCTGAATAGGTTTTCTATTGAAGTAACCTAAGTATGTGCTAAAAAAATAATTTTTTAGCAATTTTCAAGAACTTGAAATGTATTCCTATCATTAGTCTATGCAGAAAGAAGGTGAATGACAAGTTTATATACTACTAACTTCTATAACAATTGCACAGTTCTCATCAAAATGAAATCAATTGTATACTTGGTGTCACAACGTAGATAAAGTCCAGTTACCCAGAGACAAGAAGAGTTTGCCTAATTCAAACGAAGAATGTAGCTGGGGAAATTACACCAGATGAGCGCTTTATGCCTTACAAAAAAGAAAGAACAATATGAAACAGGTTAAAACCATCTTTTATGCCTCTTTGATAGAGTAGATTGCCTAGCTTGAAATCTTATAACCACTTTATTAAACAAGAAAAATGTTGATTCTAGAACTAATTGTGCAAGAACATTCGTACTATACTGATGAACAGTACGTTTTTCATACTTAGGTTTCTTTCAGAAAAAGATATTATTTGGATTTCTGACTGGTGCTACCTTGTATGTACATATTATATGTATGTATGTGTATATATATTTGCACCATCAGCAGCTTGATAAGTTGGGCTTGAATTTTCTACATATTAATATGCCACAAGTTGCTAGGCAGTGTACATTGACCTATCTTTTTCATTTGTCTGGAGATCGATCAAATACAGGTCTTCCTCAAATGCATTTAATTTTTGTACAAGAAGTACAAGGCATCTCCCCCTCTCTTACATAACGTAGATACTAACTTCATACAATGGAAGTTAAGTACAATGCAATGTTATTATGTGCTGAAAAGTTAGATCGATGATGGACTTGAAAGATCAAAATGGGCAAATTATGAACAAAATTTTCAAGATCAAGTTCAAGTTTGCACTATTATCGCATACAGGAAGCTGTCGATAGCTATTTGTTTTGTCTTTGGGGTATATGACATTCTTGTGGTGAATTTGATGTTATGGAGTTCAGGCATTGTAAAGTAAGATTTCTAAAATTGACCGGAGTAGCTTTGAGCAAGGAAGAACAGAAGGAGGAGAAAAATTCTATAAGGAACTTTTTGAACTATGCATATAGGCTGGTATTGCCTTGTGGAGTAATTTCTGATAACCTTTAACTTATGAAAACATAACTTTTCTTCTAAGATAAGGCTGCTTCAAGAAAAAAACAAACCAATACTTCTAAATGCAATTGATGTGCGTGTGTGTGTTCTGAAAGATTAAGGGCCCGTTTTCTTTACTGTTTTCAGGTCATTTTCAGTTTTCGAAAATACTGAAATCATGTTTACTTACCTATTTTTAAAAACGAATTTTCAAAAACGAGTTTAAAATTTACAAAGAAAATGAAAAATGCCAAAAAAGTCGTTTTGGTTGTTTTCTGTTAAATCCAAGCCAAAACTTCATTTTTTTTTTTTTTTTGAAATTTTTTTTTTCAAAATGACAAAAAGAACACATTTTCAGTAATCTCAAAATAGACACCCAAAACACAAAACCCAAAATGAATTCAAAACTCAACTAAAAACTGAAACACGAAGAAAACAGCCCCTAAGTTTTCGAGATGGGAATTTGTATACATGCTAGAATATAATAAAATTTACAGAATAGAACTATTGGAGAATTCTTTTCTCTAAGGACCACTCTAGAATACCTTTAATTCCATAAAATTCCAGTACATGTGACTATGCAGATCTCTTGATTTTCCACAAGTTTGAAAGATACCAGATAATCCATAAATTCTGAGCATAAGAAATGTAGTAAAATAACAATTCCAGCAACTTGATTGATAAAAAATAGAAAGTTTTAGCATCAGCAGTACACAACCTATTCCATAGTCTAATACATATCAAATTAAACATTTAATGGCTATATCTTCTTCTGCACTACAACTTGTATAGCTTTCGTTCATACACTGTAAAGTTCCTATTTGCAAATAAAGACCAATTGACAATGAGTGGCCTGGCTACCTAAGGTTCATGTACTATCTGTCTGAACACATGCAGTGGATGGAAATGAGATATGAAAATGTTTCATCCATGGACAGTATAAAATAATTCCATAAGAGAAAAGGGGTGGGTCAACCTCAAAATAGATAAAAATATGAAAAGACTTCTCAGATGCCTCCGATTTCTAATTTGTTGCCAGTTAACTTGTCACAGTCAAATTAATATGATATCAAGGAGGCTACCTACAATGCATATGTGAAGTTGAAGGTCTTCCGTTACAATGAAATGTTATAACTTTCACTTAGGATTCCTGAAAGATCAGACTAGGTTGACAAAATTTTTCTCTGATCAGTGACGGGATTACTTATGAGATCCACCTCATACGAGAATCGCTACTTACTAGCTGAGAAAGTGTAGAACTGATACCTCCAAGTTAAATAGGACGCTTGTGAGTCCAAATTTTTCTTCATAAAATTACTAGCTCAGAAAGCTATAAAACGTTATCCCTCGGAGTAATTATAAAAAGTATCAAACAATTTAATGAAGTGAATTAATATTCTTTTGTGGTAGAAATAAATGCCTCTTGCTATTGTTCAGCATTCTTTTGTGGTTTGCGTTTTACTGAGATTGCATGTTCATGTCAAATTTTATTAACTTTCTGTTGAGCCATGCAAGTTTATATAATATTTTAGATCAACTCTGTCATAATTTTTCAGGGTATTACTGGCTTTATCTGTGGCACTGATGGTCTAGACAGTTCAGGCTTGAGTTCTTCAGCAGCTGTAAGTTATTTTTTTTTCTTTGCTCGTCTTTTATTATTTGCCTGAAGATTTAAATTATGGGCTAAGAATCGGACTAATCTCCTTATCGAGAAGGCTCATTCACAGTCTGGATTTGTTTTAGGACAATCTCTACTCTACTTGAACAATCATTAATTGGATTTATAAGCAGAGTGATACAGTGATCAGACGGCTTCTAACACAGGTCTTGCTATGAGTCTGTATAAAGCTGGGTTACCTTCTTATCATGTCGTGCCTTTGTTAAGACTCCAAGTCATGACTTGGTCTTTAATTTTGTTAAGGTGTCTAATCCCACCTTCTGGTCATCATCTGTGGGGACGAAACCATCTGTGTCTTTTTCAGTATACCAAGAAGAAAAATCTCATCATTTTACTTGAATATCTAAACTGAAAAAATTATGGGTTTAAGATAGCTCATGTATCTGACACAAAATATGTTTCTGTTCTCTATGTCTATTATGGGATGAGAAAATAGTTCCTGTTAATGTTTTACAAGTGAAGTCTCTCAAACTCATCAATGCTGCACCTTGTTAGATATATCTAGAACTTTCTCTACCGTCTAGCTTTTTCTCAGGCACGCATACATTTAAACACGCGCACATATCAAAGTAGTATGACCCCTCACATTGAATTCAGACCAATCATTGTGTTTGAAGACTTAAGTTCAAGTGAGGTGAGTGTTACTGATGTTTATGTACTGATTTGAACTGAAGTTGTTACATTTTTACTATGAAATTATTATTTTTTCGTCATAATGAATTCAGGTAATTGATGCATTACATTGACGAAAACGAGATCTATATCTTTTGAATTATGAGAGAGGTTTTATTTACAGATGTATTTGTAGAATTGAATTTATTTATTTCTTCATTTTATTACATGCTCTGCAATTGTTACTTTATTGACTTTTGACAGGTAGGCATAGCATACCTGTTGGCATTTGAGAGTGCTAATAACCTCACAGTAACACCACCGGAGAATATAGAGTATGATAGGTATGTTCATATGATATCATTATTTACTTAGCTATCCTCTCTCCATTTCTCTCTCTTTCTCACATTTCTCATTCTCGGTCTTTATAGTATAGCAGCAACGATAACTGCTTCTATTTATGACCTAACTACAACTCATGCCTAAAAATTTCAACACATGAAAGCAAATTCCTTTTGGAGATAAGAATTGTCAACACAACTCAAGCTATTGAATCACCTCAATTAAATGCTTACCATATGGAAAAGGAGGAATTTATTTATTAATATTTTATCTTCAAAACGTCCCCTCAAGTATAAGAGGAATATATATATATATATATATATATATATATATTAGAGGTAAGACTTTGAACCCATTACCTGCATTGATAACTGATGATAGCTTGTTAGATTGAGACGTGAATGTGGTAGATGAAATCAAGAACCTTAAAACTACAGCCAGACTACCACTTTTTTATGTTTCTTTAGTTCTGTGGCATTTAAACTCACATTTTTAATTATTCTTATCCATGTGCATAGGCTTATCGAAAATGAATATTTAGGTTTGAAAAATGGCATATTGGATCAGTCAGCCATATTGCTTTCTGCCTATGGATGTTTAACGTATATGGACTGCAAGGTAATGCTCACCAACTGCTGTATATGTAAAGGATTTTTGTGATTCCAATATTTATTTTCTTGCAACTCATTTGTTTCCTTCCTCTCTATGGCTTGTTATTCAATAACACAAGGTGCATTAATCTCTATAAAAATGTGTTTGTCCTACGTAGTTATGTCAGCGTCCACTCGAATAACGTTAGGCGTGTCAGTGAACTCATGGAATGCATGTCTTTACTATGTTTCTTACTGTTTTAACCAGAATGTATAATGATTTGAAGTGTACAAGTTCCTATAAACAAGCTGTAGGGGCTAGTGCAGAGCTAGACATCGCTCTCCCCCCATATTCTACCGATTCTTAGAGCCTGTTTGCCAACCATTTTGGTAGAAAAAAGAGTTTTGAATAGTGATTTTTAGGAGAATGTGTGGTTAAAATGTAGGAAATTTTTTTTGGAATACGTGTAGAATATTTTATTGTGTGAATTTGTGGTTGAAATGGTCCTATAGCAAACTATAAAATAAATTAAAGAGTGTCAAACAGGCACTTAATAAACTAGTGTATGGCCTGTTTACTGTTTTGTCAAAATGTCCTTGGTGGCTGTAATCTCATTAAAATTGATATGGTTTAAATTTTATAGTCAAGCAAACTTCGTAAAGAAGCTATATCTCATAGCTTTGTTTAGTTGTGGATAAAATTTATTATAACAATAATTTTTAGAATTCTGATCAAATACTACCATCTGACTTTAGAAACTACCTGACTATCTGAAAGAAGTCAATCAGCTACTCACAGACTAGTTTGAAGTGGACGTATGGTGGATAGGAGACAAGATCTAGTAGTTGCGAACTGCTTTAAATAGTTTGCGACTATATAGATGCACAATGTGTAGAAAATGAAACAATGAGCATGAGTATGGTTTATGGCCATTAAATGCTTTAACAAGTTGTACGAGTACAATACATCTTCATATCTTCTCTTATGGCATGTTTGGTAGAGGATTGGATACACTGCATGATATTAAAGAAGGAAAATAAACTAAAATCTTGTTCATTATAGCATTCAGTCTGATCAGTACGGCTCACTTTCTCTTTCAAAGTATGGTTTCTCTCATACTTTATTTCTGATGTTGTGAAATCATGTGCAGACTAAAGAACACAAACTTGTACGTCCTCCAGAATTGAAGGAAGATCCTAAAAATGAAATGAAGAACAAATACAAGATATTACTGGCGTTTTCAGGCTTAAAGCAGGCTTTGACAAGTAATCCTGGCTACAATAATCGAGTAAACGAATGTCAAGATGCTGCAAGAGTTCTTCTCAAGTAAGACCATTTAACGCATCTATGCCCTTATGTGCATGCCTAGTTGACAACTAATTTTGAGAATTGGTTTTGAAATTTAATGCCTTACCATTTCCTCCTACTCCTACCCACTTAAGTAATGATACTTCTTAACATCTTTGGAGAAAATGCTAGTTCATCCATTAGTGTAACAAAAAGTTTCGGTGCTTATGGTGCTATTGCTTAAAGATGGGAAGAATTTTTTTCTGGCAAGTTGCAACCTACATCCATATTTATGGTCTTTGAGATTACTTTCTCTTTGCCTTTTTCTTGTCATGCTCTCTCTAAGTCCCTCGTGTAAATTTTGAGAAAACATATTTCTTTTTGCTTTTAGACTACCAATAGACTGTTTAGTTTTCATTAGATTATATATGATGAGCAAACTAGGTTGATGTACCGTTACATCTTGTTATTCTATTGACCTTAATGACAGAGCTACTGGGAATGATGGCGTAGAGCCTCTCCTATCCAAGGGTAAGAACTTGAACTAGTATTAATTAGCATTGGATATAAATAAATGTTCTTTACAATGACTTCTAATCATTCCCTAACATTTGAGCAGTCAAACTAGAAGATTATGAGAAGCATAAGGTACGTTTCTTAGGTATTTGTCAAACGTTGTCACCACTTCTAGTGGAACATGATCTTTTTCTGAACTAAACTTCTATTTTATCCCAAAATTACACTTTTAAGGTGCATGTCTGCGAATTCTCTGCAGTGCGTATTAACACAGACTCTTGCAAAAAGGGCAGAGCATTATTTCTCAGAGAACGAACGAGTTGGAAAAGGTATGGTACCTAGCAAGAATCTCTTAACATCTCCATGATCTGTGCTTTTCTCATGGATATAATTCTTTATTAACTCGATATACTACTTGGCGTAATGTAAGGAGTTGAGGCATGGGCTTCTGGTAACATGGAGGAGTTTGGAAAGCTCATCACTGCATCCGGTCTAAGTTCTATCAAGAACTACGAGTGCGGTATGAGTTGTTCTAGAAAAGGAATTTATTGTTAACAGAGCTTCCCATCTAATATCATGTAAATTTCTAGGTTGTGAACCGCTGATACAAATGTATAACATCCTTCTGAAGGCTCCCGGTGTATATGGAGCACGGTTCAGTGGTGCAGGATTCCGAGGGTGCTGCATTGCGTTTGTTGATGCAGATAAAGCTGTAAAAGCTGAGTCGTATATCAAGAATGAGTATCCTAAGTTCCAACCAGAGTTGGCAAGTCAGATAAACACAGAGACTGTTTTGATATGCAATGCAGGTGACTGTGCTCGAGTAATTTGAATGGAGGAATATCTTTCGAAAACTGCCTACAATTGTATTCTGGGGATTGATCGTTTCTTTTCATTCTAGTCATTGATCGACTCAAAAATTCCCACATGGTACCAGTATCCCACAAGGTTTGTAATAGAACTATACAGTTAAACCTCGATAAAATAATGTTTGATAAAGTAATAACCTCAATTATATAATAATTTCTTTCGATCGCGACTTGGGCCAATGGACTAAAGTAATAACCTTACTAAATACATTAAGTAATAAAAAAAATTGAATCCTTAAGGGCCCAATAAAAATATAAAGTAATAATTACTGGATTTCATTGAGGAAAAAAAAAATATAGACCAAGATCTTTCAATCAATCAACAATACCCGTACAATAATCATTCCTTTTGAAAATATGCATCTATAGTTGATCTTTTTTTCTTCTCACCTAAACCAAAATGAACCTCATCCTTAACTTTTTGTAGAGCATACACAACTTCCGGAATATTTTGCTCGTATTGTAGCAAGTAGTTGCTTAAGGTGACTATTGCTTGAAATGCCTCTTTTGACGACACATTTGGGACAACGCTACTATCATCTGGTTCAAGATCATTCTCATCATCATTACTGTTCATTACCGATTAAATAATTTTTTCGTTTGTAGGTGATTCCATAACTGCATCATTCTCGCTAGGATAGTTCAAAAGATGTTCAACATCCATCACATTTCTATAGCGTAAATTAGAGATGACATCATTTAATCCTTGGATACCTTCATCTAATTTACCAACTTCTGGTTCGGGAACATTGTTTCTTCTGACCGAATCTTGCAATGCCGAAAACAATTTGCAATTGTTGTTTTCACATCAAAATTTCAAGCCATGTTAGCAAAATTAATAGTATTCAAAATATTAATTTTTTTAGGATTTGGTGCTTCAACCTCAAGGCCTTGTAAGATGTTAGAATAAAAACGACGGCGATAATGAGCTTTGAATGCTCGAATAATCCCAGCATCACATGGTTGAATCTTAGACGTTGTGTTAGGTGGTAAGAAAAATAACTTTACATTTCTCAAGCCTTCAACTACCTTTGGATGAGCCGGGCAATTTCCTACTATTAAGATAACCTTCTTGCCATTCATTCTCTTATCAAACCAACCAACAAAATCTTGAAAAAGCAAGTCAGTCATTTAAGGTTTCTTGTTGGATCGATACTTGCAATTAAGATTGTTCATGTTCACATTTTTAAAGTATCTAGGATTTGCATACTTACCAATAACCCAAAGTTGTACTTTGTCAAATCCATCACCATTGCAACAAACAACAACAGTATTTCTCTCCTTTTCATTTTTGCGTCCTTCGAGCTGGTTGGTAGCAAGTGAATGATCAGCTTCCAATCGGTAAAATAATCCAGTTTCATCCATATTATAAATATCTTTCAACTGAAACTGGTCTAGTTTTGATCGTATTCCAGGTAAAGCATTTTCAATGTTCTCCATGATAACTGAACCACTTTCACCAAAACGTTAGTAACATTTGATTCCATATCTTGCCTTGAAACGTTCTAACCATCCACTAGAAAAACCGAATTCTGGATTAGTTTCACCATACATTTTTTGCAAAAGCTCTTTTGCTTTTCCTTGAATAAGTTCTCCAGACATGTTCACTTTATCTTGCCTTTGATTTGAAGAAACCACTCATACAAAACTTTCTCTAAATCAAAGTATTTTGCCGAGTTGTGCCTTTTAACACCTCTATTTTTCATTTCATTTGACAAATATTCTGACACCCTTTTGAAAGTGTTCGATATTGTTGATTGACTAATAGTCAAATCAAACTTTTGTTGCACCCATACTTGCATATCTTTTTGGCTTATAGTTGGATTCTCTTTCTTATGCTCACATATTGGACTCCTCATTTTATCGATTAAAGTTGATTTTTTTACTCCTTTTAAATGATGAGAAGACATTGGAGGGGAAACAAAATATTGTATGTGCTTGGAATATGTCTTCCAAACATCTAGCTTTTATAAGTAAAGACTAAACCTTTTTATTTGCTATGTACGTGAACTTAGTTTTTAGAGACATTAAGTTTCACTAAAACTTTTGAGCTTCACTAGATTCAAATAATACTTTGATTAGTGTCTTTTGATTTTTCTTACCACATACAATGTACATATTTTATATTGAAAAGCTTTCTCTAAAATAATAAATATTTATTAAATTCATTTATCGATAAATAAATAACCTCGCTAAATGAATATTTTTTTTCAATCCCGAGGATATTACTTTATTGAGGTTTAACTGTACTCTTGTCAAGAAATGTTGCCAAAAGGCTTAAGATGGAACTGAAATTACGAAATAGTTTTGTATATACTTGTTCCCCCAGCACACTTTTAGGATATAACACGTGTTAGTCATCCCCATCCATGTACAGAACAATAGTCCTTTTGTTCCCAATAGTTTGAGCTGTAGGTGGCATAAACATCAACTGCTGGAAGTTACTGAGTTGGGGTGGATGCACAGGGGTTGAAAGATGAATTAGACAGGTTCGTCCCAATGGTCATTGGTTTAAGTATGTTATCAGGGCAACTTCACACCGTTAGGAAGTCTATACAAGATGCCAATGTGCAAGAATTATGTCGAACACTGTGAGATAATTATACATAGATGACGATTGAATTGGATTTTGAACAAGGCACAAACCGTAGGGTACCATGTCAAGCCACAAGTCTGAGGAGCCAAAGCCTCACATAGAAATTGTGTAAAAACCAGTACGTAAAAAAATGATTACAGCAGCAAGTAAATATAATATCTTCATCTTTCCAATGCCGGTGAAAACTAAAAACATATTTCTATCAGAGAGTGAATCAAGTAACATCGGTTACAGAATAACTTTATGTGTTGAGAGAACATAATGGAGATTGAAGAGCTGCTTCAGAATTAAATTCTACACAGCCATGAAGAACACGATGTAATCTAGTAGTTAATTACTATCTTTTACAATCAATGCTGTAATGGAATGCGACTACATGCATGTAATGAACATGTGACAACTTGGATATATGTTTCAAGTTTTAGGCTTCTTGTGGGAGACACTATCTTCAGGCTCGGACTTGCGCTTCATATTCAAGAAGTGCTCAACCTGAAAGGAAAACAATTAAGCAGAGGGAGCAAAAGATCTAGAGTGAACGAGGTTATCTTCCCAGCTAGCGACTTCAACCTCGTGAAAAGAAAATAACTGACTCGAGAATCCTCAAAATCTTGTAAACAAGTTACCTTTTTATCTCCAAGCATGGGGGTCAAGCCTCCAGTGAAGTCCTTCTCGACAGTAGCAAATCCGCTTCTGGGATCGCTAGTTTGCCTGAAATCATAAAATTTAGAAGCCAAGGGAAGTGATGACGAATTCAAAACAATGGCATAGCTCATCTTAAAGAGAACAACTGCATTAAGAACACAACACATTTCCCCGTTCATAAAATGCAGCACCATTGTTCCGAGAAATTGACTCCTTTCCAGCAAATAACAAATGGTTTGGTTGGTATAATTGATTACCAAGCACACAC
Source organism: Fraxinus americana (assembly GCA_035079005.1). Taxonomy (NCBI): domain Eukaryota; kingdom Viridiplantae; phylum Streptophyta; class Magnoliopsida; order Lamiales; family Oleaceae; genus Fraxinus; species Fraxinus americana. The sequence goes on from CM068726.1 coordinate 626,136, forward strand.
AAATACATGTGCAGTGCAAAATACAAGCACACGACTTGCAAAACAACAGATAATTCTATGGCATTCAAATCTCATCAGTTTTTCATAATTATGTTTTTAACTTTATTCATTATTCCTTAGAAAATTTAAGGCTAATTAGCACAAAACGTCCCTACCTTTGGGGTGGATTTCGGAAACCGTCCCTACCTTTCATTTCGTGTGTAGGACGTCCTTACCTTCAAAGTTTCTGTGCACTGGACGTCCTTTTCACTTCTTTTTGACGATTTTACCCCTCATTCAAGTAAAACAAAAAGAAAAGAAAAGAAAAACTAAAGAATTAATTGCAGCTATAACCCCGAATTTTTAAAACCTACTTTTCAGTCACGAGATACTAATTTTCTCATCCACAACCACTTCCAACTGTTGGTGGCCAAAAAATGTGGCCAAATCCAAAATTCTTCTAATTGGCTGACGAATCGAATCAATTGATCCATTACCCATAGTATTAGCAACTTTAATTGAATGTTGGTGGTTGCAATTTGTTGATTGGGGCAGTGGGTGAACAGAAATCAAAAAATAGAGCCAACACCGCGCGATAAACCTGTTTCTGAACGAACAGCCGTTTCCCGGCCAAATTGAGGAAGACCCATATGCTCATTGGATGCGCCTTGAGGAGTAGGTGCTAGTGGTGGTGGTTCTCGATTGTCGTTCATACTACCGTTGCCAGAAAATTCGTCTGAAAGTTGCGTTTTCACTGTGTTCAAAGCTACCACTTGCTGGTGTTGATTCTGAGCAATAGGGGGCGGTTGGAGACAATGGACAGGGGCGTCTTGAGGTGGAGAATCGATTGGAATGTTGGGCTTTACATGGGTGTCGCCGAAAAAGGAGTTGTCGGCCGATTTTAGCAAAATGAGCAGGCGGTTTTTGTCCAAATTTTCGACGATTTCAGGGCTGTTCGAGGCATGATATTAGGTGGGAATTGAAGGGCATAGTGAGGGCTTTCCAGTGGTGTTAATGTCCGGTGGTTTTGGTGGTGGTTGGCCAGCGTTTTTGGCCATCAAAGATGGTGGCCGGAGGAGGAGATTCAGTTTTCAGATTTTCGAGTGACTGAATTTGAGAGTTGATTTCGGCAAGATTATTTGGTGTTTTGGGGAATTGTTGGGTGGTGATTGTAGAGGAGGTTAAGAGCTCTCCATTGATGCCAATATCTGGTGGTTTTGGTGGTCGGAAGGTGGCTGAAAATAGCTCCGAAGTTGGCGGCTGGTTGGGGCCAAAAAATTAGTATTTGTGATTCAAAAGTAGGTTTTAAAAATTTGGGATTATCATTGCAATTAATTCTTTAGTTTCTCTTTTCTTTTCTTTTTGTTTCAATTGAATGGAGGGTAAAATCGTCAAAAAGTTGTCAAAAAGTGGAAGGTAGGGGTATAAATGCCAAGAAATGAAAGGTAGGGACGGTTTCCGAAATCCACCCCAAAGGTAGGGACATTTTGTGCTAATTAGCCAAGGTTTAATTCTCCTTATTTATTAAAAACCTAGTTAGAACAGTGCACATCCACTGCAGCTAGGTTCATTACCAATACAACTGAGAAGACTTTGAAACCAAAAAGTTGACAGGACCAAATTGCCAATGCAAGTCATAGATGTAAGTGGGATCTTATTTTTTCCATTTTTAAGCCAGTGCACGTGCCAGGCAGGGTTGACTGGCCATTCAGGGCACAAGATTCCACTTCCTCGTCAGATCAGAAAGGCACAGATATAAATGTACATGAAGAAAGAAAAAGTAGAGATCATACCCAGGTTTAACATTGCCACTGAGAACGAGATAGGGTGTCTTCAATTGAGCTTGAGCCTCCCTCATTCTCTCCACAGAAAGTGATGGTGTATCTGCATTTTTCATCTGCTTTATCTTCAGCTCCTCCTGGTATTGCCGAATGCGCTTTTCTTGTTTCATTTTTCCAGGCCCCTTTCCATGGAATTTGTGTGAGAGCAGACGAAAGGCTTCTTTTGGTGTCAACTGTGCAGAGGAAAAGCAGAACTCCATCAAAACTAAAATTTATCATTCACATACTTCCTTTAAATTCCACTGCTATTAAGTGATTTGATGTTATGGATGACAGGATGGAATTCAACAAAAAAAAGAATTTTAAACCTCACCACTGGGTAAGGAGACACGTGTCAAAATCTCTGACAAACTGAGTTACAAAAATTTTTTATCCTAAAAGATGTCAAAATCTAACCTAGTTATATCCAATACTTCAACAAGGTGCGGATATATTGGTCAACTTTAACAATTACATATCAAACAGTACCATTTATTTCAAAAAGTATGGCATATCTAAAACATAATTTAACCAGTCATTCTACTAGTAAATTTTTCCTGGCTAAAATGAAAATAGTCTCCGGCAAACCATTTTATTAAATATGGGCATTTAGTCCTGCAGAATGACTAGTGCCCTTTCATCAAAATGCCTTCGAGAAAAATTGCCGAGGAAGCCTAAAGTGTCGAAATGGACAAGAAACTCTATCAACTTTGTCTAGTTTGACGAGAATGACTAGAAGCTTCGAAATTCGAGCAAAAAGGAAGAGAGAATGTTTAAGGGGCATATAAATTCTTGTCAACTTCGCATATTTTGATGAGATCATCTAGATGTTTTGAAAATCATGCAAAAAAGGGAGAGATAGTGTCTAAATAGAACAAATTATTCTCATCAACTTTGTCTAGTTTGCAATAATGCCTAGATGCTTCGAATTCATGTTAAAAAGAGGAGGGAGGATTTGGTAACACTGTTGAAGAGAGAAGGGTATATTCATCAAAAATTCAGAAGATGGACATTATTAAGAAACCCAAAGTAGTGGACACAACTAATTTTCTGTCTGTAAAAGTTTCCTACGGAGGAATTTCCTTCCAAAGCATTAGTCTGTAAATGATGAATTTATGCAACTAAAGAATGTTACGGACGTAAGACTAAATAAATTGAAGAGTAAATGACTCATGTAGTGAAGCCCACTTACAATTCGTCCATACTCATCTGTCCTCTCAATGCGTATTTCCTTCGCTTTATCGTCATCATAAATTCCAACAAGTTTGCTTTTCTTCTTGTCCATATTTCGTCCACCCCATTCAACGGTTTCCTTGAGCGTCCCTCGATCTTTAAGAAGTTTGAGTGCCCCAGCTAGACCCTTTCCAACAGCAGATTCATGAATTGTTTCATCAGGAACGACCTCCTCTTCCTCCTCAGCAGGAGTCTCGTCTTTCATTGTCTCTTCCACCTCTGTCCAACCACCTTCATCTTTTTCCTCCTGATCAGCTGTGCTCGGCGCCACATCTTCATCCATAAAAACATCTTCACTCTCAGGTTTTTGTGCTTCTGCAATAGCAAAAATAAACATTACAAACACGAGAAAAATGAAATGTAGAATTCCTCGCTATTTCAGCCACACTAAACATAGAGAGCTTAGAGAGTACTATATAGTGAATGGATATGAAGATGTCCACTTACCCAATGAGAACCAGAAGACACCATAAAATGTATAAAATGCAAATCTACCACATAAACTGACGTGAGAGGTGCAAACAACAGAAAGAGAAAAAGGCATACAAGAGATGCCATCCGATACACCTAACAATTATAGTAGATGAAGGAAAAGACATCCATTTGAAAGAATGTCAAATTAGGGGTATTTTATGACAGCCTAGTTTAACAAAGGGAGTCATAGCTACCATTTGCTGTTAAGTATAGTTAGCATCCAAGAGAGGAATACAAAGCCACGGTGTTTTTATTAGTACAACATTTAATATTTGAGACATCAAGATCAAATAATACACCTCAACATTTTTAATTTATTTTATTGAAGCTCACTATAATCACGATGGTATTAAGTAATAACCAGCACCTCTGACCCCCCCTCTTCCCAACCCAGAAAAGAAAAACTCAAAAACATAATAAAAGAAATAAAAGAAAAAACTGATTGCAACTAAGAGTAGGATTACGACATTGCAAAAGAAATGTAATAGTTCATGGCAATACAAAAACACAGGACTCTCAGAGATTACCTTCATCAAGCTGAAGACCCCAGACAAATTCTTCCATCTCCGTGAAGACAACCTTGTTCTCTTGTGGCTCTCCAGACCCAGAAGTTCGGTTGTCCGCAGTTGAATCATTGGCACTAGAGGTAGCAATTGGGGCTATCACCTGCGGACCAAATTTTTCTTTCTCATCTTGTTTTTTCAATGCTAATTTTCTCGCCCTTTCTAACGATTTCCGGAGCTCATCATCATCATCATCAAACACAGGAGCATCATCTTCTTCTGGCTTCATGGTATGTGTTTTTCCTTGTCGAAGTGCTTTAGACGCCTCGTCTGCTCTAGAATATGCAGACTGGTAAGCATTGCTTCTCATCTCAGCTTCAGATTTCTCTTGTTCATCCCTGAGATTCCGCCTTCTGCCATCATTTCGAGAACCAAGATCCTCAGCACCCAATCCAGCAGAAATAGCCTCTGCTTCAAGAGCATCTAAGTCCATTTTCTCCTTCTTCCTCAATGATTTCTTTTTCTTAGGCTTTTTAAATTTAAGCATTTCTTCTTGGGTATAATAATCTGTTGAGATCTTCCCAGTTGAATTCAGATCTTCAACATGATTACTTTCAGAAACTCCTTGTAATCTTTTACGAAGCTGGCAATAGATGAAAGACTCGTGTCAATCATAATTCTAGTTGTATTAATGGAAACGAGTACTATACACATCAGCACAAATAACTTGCCTCATCCAGTTTCTTTTCTGCTTCACCAGTAAAATGTCCACTTGCATCAAGAGTTATCCCCTGAAACAAGAATCAAGAAATAAATTCAAAATTTCACAAAAAAGACAAGTACGTTCAAGTTAAAGTGATAACAAATGAACCTCATCAGCAACCGGATCGTCATATTGGGGAAGTATTTTCTTCTCAGCACTGGGCTCATCATTAAACCTAATATTAAACCATGAAAAGGAGTTAAGCATCTGGGTTTCATGAGAGATTATTAAGAAATCCATGTGGTTAATCTTACTTGTCATCATAAATCCCAGTTTTCTTCTTTGCAGCCTTATAAGCTTCATTCCTCCGCTTTTGCTCTCCCATTTCCACATTTTCAAGCATATCAATCTCTGGTATATACAATGTAATGTCACCTTAGGAAATCTGAGTCCAGAAAATACCCCAAAGGATGAAAAAAAACTAGGAGAGTAAAAAGGCTGAGAAGGGAAAGGAAAACAACATCAACAAGTTACCTTGATTGATATCACCATCAGCAAGTATACTCTGATCTTTGAGTGTCAATACAACCGCCCCACCTTCAAGTACTTTGTCAAGCCCATGAAGAACTTTGACCCCACCTAGGTTTTCTGCTAACAGACAATGAAGTTGAAACTTCAGTCCAATTTGACGTAAATGCTAAATATAAGCCAGTTAAAAAAAGTGAAACTCATTTTATCTCCCCCCCCCCCCCCCCCCCGCCCCACAAAAAAAAAAAAAAGAATTCTAATTATTTCAGCCTTCAAGTATTCTCATTGACATACATATCTAATCCCCATCAAATACACAAATTGCATATGAATATCAAAATTATGTAGCTCCATACTGTCAAAATTGTAAATAGATGTCCAGATGGATAATAGGTTAATCCATTAAAATACTTTCAGAAGAAATAATTGCAGCTAACACTTTCTAAAATCAAGAATTAGCGGGATGAAAATGTGTCATCAAATATATGCTGAAATATAGTGTAAAACATTATGAAATGGTTTCTAATATAATTATTAGCTTGTGTGCATGGCTTAAAAAGGGAACATACCAGTGTAATATTGCGGTGCTGCCTCGTCATCACTTTCTCCATTGATGTTATCCTACAGCACATAAGAAAAATTAAAACATAATTTTCAACAAAACTCATCATACATTACATCAAATTGTCATAGAATAAATTTATCTCCTCTTTAGGTATTAAATAAAAATAAACTCTAAATTTAAGACGAAAACCTGCTCCTCAAATATTTTAGATAGCTGTAAGGCTTTCTCTTTTTCAGCATTTCTTTTCTCTTCAAGCTTTCTGCTCTTGTCTACCCATGATAAAACCTCAGAACCACCTTCTGACTTTTTCTTCAATCTTTCTTCCCTTATTCTGCAAAGAAATGCAATTAATGATGCTCACCCGCAACAAAATGTCAGAAGACCTATTACTGGATGCATATTGCTCACAAATTGGAAGCTAATTCTGATTAAATTTATTCCTCTTCGATTAAAGTTGGACTGATACCATTCATATTGTAAATATGTTCCACCAAGAAAAGATACAGTACAACTTCTCTATCCCTTCATATTGAAATAGCAACTGAATAACTTTGGTAAACCCATTCCAATCTTTACAATATTAGATGTAAATTGTTGAAGAGGAAATGAATCAGCATTTGCTTAAATGCAGTATTTTATGAGGGATTACTAATTTTGACAGAAAAACCATTGTTCTATAACAGAAAGCAACCAAAATACTGATCATACAGCATATTTTTTAACAAATTAGAAAGTTAAATAAGTTTTCACAAAAAGATAGTCATGGAAATTTTAATGATTCATATAGTATTAAAAAATAAAGAAACAATATTTCCATTTATGCGGGATGGGATTGCATATTAAGAATCAAGCATTAGAAATTTACTCACTTCAAAATGCGGTTCTCCAACTCAGATGCTGGTTGGAGAGATCTAGCACCTTCAGCCTCGGCACTTTGTTTAGTCTTGAGAACTTTGGAGTTGTCCTCATCAAAATAATCCATTCCCTCCTGAGTGATATGCTTATCATGAGAATAATTAGTTTCTAATCTTGAGTTACTGTCCTTTTCCAAATCCTTGTTCCGATCACGACTCTCATCCTTATGTTTACGACTACTTCTATCCCTATCCCTTGCCCTTTCCTTGTCTTGGTCTGCCAGCTTTTCTTTCTCCCTAGTTCTCTCCTTCCCCTTCTCTCTCTCAACTGCTTCTTTACCCATGTCCCTGTCCCTGTCATTTTCCCTATCCCTCTCCCTTTCCCTATCTTTGTGCTTTTCTCTCTCCTTTTCTCGCCCCCTCTCTTTTGTCCTTTCCCTATCTTTAGCCTTTTCTCTGCTCTTATCTTTTACCCCCTCTTTATCTCGTCCTCTCTCACCATCCTTCTCCAGTACTTTATCCCTCTCCTTCTCCTTCCCCCGGTCCTTACGGTCTTTATCTCTCTCTTTGTCCCTGTTCTTGTCATGGTCAGCATCCTTGTCCCGTACCTTGTCCCGTACCTTGTCCTTTCCCCGCTCATCTCTGTCCTCCTTCCTCCTATCCCTACTGGATACTCTCTCTTTCTCTAAATCTTTGTTCTCTTTCTCTGTTTCCTTCAAAATCTCACTCTTTGACTTTTCACGATCTCTACTCCTATGCTCTTTATCCTCTTTCTGACCACTGCTTTTGCTCTTATCTTTGCTACGGTATTTGACTGACTCTCTTAGTTCATCAGATACATTTTCTTCCACATCTTCATATCCTCCACCCCATCTCTCCCTCATAGGTGGGTCATCTTGATCCCTCATCTCAACGCTTCTTTCGCGCCTTGAATCTGCCAAATCTACCCCCATTGCCAGGACAAGCCAAAGAGATATTGAACAGTACAATCTACCTATGTAATCTGAAAGATAAGGGAAATATAAGAGCTAACATTTAAATGATAATAACACAACCATATGGATTAAAGGTTGCCACTTCTGTCGAAGTTTAACTCTTCAATAGCATTCTAGACTAATATTTCTGATGCAATTATGAACAAAGAAAAAGAGAATATGAATAACAGAGAAATTAAAAATACACAAACGTGAATTCTAAAACCTAAACTATACACCAACGAATCCAATCGTCTGTAACCCAGGACCCAATTTCAAACAATCTAATTTCCTTAATAAAATTAACCAAATTATAAATAAAAATCAATCTCTTCACAAACCCTAAAATTCAACTTGTGCAAAAAAATAAAAATCTTTAATTTCTCAACTAAACTCTATCGGAACACAATCGTATACCCTCGTTCGAGCACCTAAGCACGGAATCTTAAAAATTCATCAAGTAAATTACCTGCAGTATTGTTTAGATACCTTCAATCGTGCGTATTAACGAACAACAGGAAGTAATTGGGGGAAATTAGGTCAAGTGCGGTTTTGATGCGAAAAAATTGATTAATACACTTGCCATCTTTTTTAACTTTTCCCCGCACGTATTTCCTTATTGTTAAGCACCTGCACCTGCACAGGCGTAATTATTTCCTTAATTATTATTACCTTTATTAATGTGGATTTATCAATTATATTAACAAAAACAAAAAATCAAATTCATCCACAATAGGAACCGCCCCTAATTTTCTTATTTTTCTCAAGCTGTTTTAATAAAATATTTATATGGCCTAATGTGTAACATCTGAGTCTCAAAATATCATCTGTATATTTGATTATATGATCAAAATAATCCAAGTTGTTAGTAAATAGAATTTTAATAATATTGATTCAAAACGTAATTGACATCGGTTTGTTAAATTAAATTCTAGCAATCATATTTGACTTGTCATTTTTTAAAGGTTTTTCATTTAAAAAGATGCATTAAAAATTTTAAAATGAATGCTTCGAAAAAAAAAATTGTTAGTCAACAACGTGAATGAAAAGTGATATGTTGTGTTACTTTTTAATTTAAATTTATCGTTTTTTAAAAAAAAATTGTGTCACTTTCAACTTATATGTTATTGTGTTTTTAAAATGAAGTTATATTTTATGTTTAGTTAATATAAGAGAAATGTAGTCATAAATTTCGAAAAACGCACACGTACGCATCTAGTTAATTGTTCCAATGAGAGATTGTGATTTTTTTTTTTTTTGAAAAAATATTATTTTTTTCACAACACACCTTACATGCGTTAATTTAATTGTTCAAAGTTTTATTTTTCATATGTATTAATATAAAACAAGATTTGAATTCGTATGTTTAAATTTCAAAAAATGCACACGTATGCATCTAGTTAATTGTTTCAATGACATATTGTGACTTTTTTTTAGAGAAGTGATAGAATGTCACTTTTTCATTAAAAAGTGACATAATTTACCTTCTTCTTGAGCAAACTCCTTGCATACATCAATGTAATTGATTCAAAATTCTATTTTTCATATGTATAAGTGTATCACTACATATTAAAATAGACAAAGTAAAAAAGGCGGAAACGCGTCGCTATTTCTAATTGTTGTCAAAAATCCCCACTCCCCCACCCACCCCCTCCTTTTTTAATTCCCTGAAATTCGTAAAAAATTTTCACACCGTCATTCCTACTTCTCCATCATCTCACGTAACCTCCCATTGCAAACTTCTCTTTCCTTTCCATTTGCAATGCTAATGCTGCCGCTCAAACAATAGATTTTTTGCTCCTAGAAGAATTTGGAAAACTCGTGCAGTTGGAATACACTTCAGGTTTGAATTATATTTTCCCCATTTCTTTGTGTCATTATATAGCCATTCATTTATATTAATTCTTCTTCAAATCCTCTGGAGATTTAACATGGCTCAGCCTCTTCGTCTTCTTCCTTTTTCGCCTCCTCTTTGCTACATCTAGTAGTTTTTGTTGTCACATTCTTGACATGCTTCTTCTTCTGGGTTTTGTTTTCGATTGAATTTGCAGGTTTTTTCACTTTCTTTGAAAGGGAGATTGAGTTTTTCACTTTGATAAGCTTTTCTGATTTCACGAACCTTTTCAACTGGGCCGAGATAATTTTCTTGATTTGGAGGTTGGAATTTAATGGGTTTTGTGAGATGTAAATATATATGATGAACTTTATGTTTGACTACGTTGCTTGAATCTTAAAATTGAGATCAATGCTTTAGATTAGAGACTTGAGTATGGGGATTGAATGATTTTGTTGGGTGAATAATTCACTTTTTTATATGGATTGTGAAGATTTTGTTGGCTTATTGAATCAAATTTGTTTAATTGAAAAAATGTTATTGGTAGCATTGTAAAAAAAAAAAAATCGTGCATGGAGGATTTTTTTTTTTACTAATAACAATGTTTCTTAAAGCAATCAACAATGTTTTTTTTAAAACTCATTTTTTGTTTTTTTACATTGCTACCAATAACAATGTATTTTTCACTTACATTCTAAACTACAAGTAAGTCAATTTCCTTATAATTGGTTACTAGCTACATAAAGTGTATTGTCCTCTGCAAATTTATTGTATATTTAACATTTTCGACTAAACTTTGTTTCCCAACAGAAATATGAAGTTCGAAAGCATATGAAACGCTCATTTTCAGTTCCTGTAAATGTTAGAACCAGAAGCTTAATACAGTCAGATTCATCTGGAGGTTTAATACATGTAATATTAGCAGTCGAGAGGTCTTCAACAAATGACAATGCCTCCTCAGATATATCCCCTGAAAGAGAAGGTGTCAACATCTATATATGTTAGTAATTCTTTTAAATGTTGAATCTAATATCCATATTAAGTGAACCACATTTCACTACGTGGTTAGACGTATTAGCAATGGAAAACACTATACTTAACTTTCGAAATGACCTTAATTACCTTGTTCTTTTTCATGGAACATTCATTTCATTGGTATATGTTTGTGTTTATTACTGGTTCTTTTCCTTCCGATAAATTGTAAATTTTGAGTTTGTGACTGATTGTGTAAAAAATTAAATTAATTATTCTATTATCTCAAACCAGAAACATCCCCCTCCTAATGGTATAATCTATCTGTTTATATCAGCTTTTATTTTGTTTATTCTCTTTATTTTGTCAAATTATTTTATTGATTATTTAAAATATTTTTAGCTGCATGATGGAATCATAATGAGCTTAAGTTAACATGGACTCATTACAATCATCAATTTATGAATAAAGCCTTAGACAAACCTTAAAAATATCTTCTGACGTAACTCGGAAGGTTCTTTTATGATTTTCATTAAATCTAGAAGATTGCAGTTTCTTAAGTTTTCCCTTGCGAATTTATCTAAATCCCATCCATGTTAATAACATGTTAATATTTATTTGTATTTCTGATTTCTTAATAATAAACATGTTCCCATTTTAAAATTTTTATTAGATTAATTTATTAATGTTGGAAATTTTCAGTGCCCAACTACAATATGACCTATAGTTCATGCTTTCTCGACCTTAACGTCAATCCATTATTTTTAGTCTATGCAGTGGTAATGATGAACTCAATCCTGTTTTGAATATGTGAGAGCCTTTATGTTACATATTTAAGATACTTGCATCAGTTAACAACTGAATTTTATTTGACTTGGCTGCCTTGCTTCTTGTTTAAATCCAACATTGCGGTAACAATGGTTAGTTGATTTATTTAATCTCTTATAATTTATCTTTAATTTTAGCATTTTGTTCTTTTGTAGGAAGAACTCCAGCTTGCACTATGTAGAGCTCCTTATGATGAGAATCTATTTTTGGATCGGATAATGATTTTCACAATCTTAATGCGTCTTCTATATTGGTTTTAACATCCAATTTTTCAAGTCATGATTTCAATTAAATGTTACCCAAAAATGCATCTAATACCTTGTGGAAACAATGTTCCTTCAATCATGATTTCAATTAAATGTTACCAAAAGATGCATCTAATACCTTGTGGAATCAATGTTCCTTCAATGCACACGATGTGCCTCCATGTGGGAATATATTATTTCTTTCATCTAGATGTAAAAATTTGTCATAGTTTCTCACCCTTTACTCAGAGTTGGAAAGAGATAATTACTATACGGAGAAGATTCATAGCATTTTCCACGTTCACTTTCACCATTAGTTAAATAAGCATGATTTTTTCTTAGAGAATTTGATTCAACAAATTGTAAATGCTATCAATCTTTTCTCTCTTTTCAAACTTACCTAGCTTTGTCTATAGTGAAGTGGTATTTAAAGTTCCTGTATGAATCTGATCACACATCTTCAGTATACTAATATTATTTGTTTCTTGTTGAAGGAGTCCAGATACAAATTATCTATTTATAATGTAGATCATGGGTACCATTCAATTGAAATGTAACTGTAAGTACAAGTTAAATAATGATTTCATTTGTAATAGCGAAACTTTCCTTTTGTATATGACAAGCTAGTAGTCCTCCTTCCCTTATGTCTTACTTAGTTTTTTTTTCTTTAGCTGGTTGATGATTGAGGTTTGAAGCAGAGAATGCTTCGCTCTCTTGCTGAACTACTTTTAATGCTTGATGCTGATGGAGCAACCAAAGTGACTGTCTTCAAAAACTTGAAAATCAGATTATAAAACATGTATCATAAAAATCTTATTTCTGTTGTAGAATATTCTATTTTAAGATGTCAAATTTCAGAATTAGGAAACTAAGAACTCAATTTTTCTAAAGTATATAATGATTTGCTTCTCAGATTCATACAGTTACTAAGAAGAAATGCAAGTTTGGAGACTCTGCAACCAATGATTCAACTTTAAGAATTTCGGACATACCAATTGCTGCTTTCTATTCTCGTGTCCATCTTGAAGAAAACGCTCTAGCAACATTTGAGTGTTAATTCTATGTGTCACCTTTTGCGTATAACCCCGATAACTTCAATCTCATTTTTTAGTAAAAAATATCTGAATGCATTTTGTATAAATGATTATAGTCGATATTATATGGATATTTTTTTGTGACTTAACAATATCTTTTTCAACAAAGCTGCATAGGAATCCCAGTATTTTCAATCTCTAACTTCTTGACGATTTGATATGTTATTTTTAGGAGTTGGTAGTTAGATTATATGATTAAAAATGACACAAAAATAACAACCAAAGTTCTCATCATTAGAAGTTTAAACTAATGTAATTAGGTTCCTAACACAAACAACTTGAATCTAAACAAATAACTAGCTACAATGTGCCAAGTATGAGTAATTAACTTCATTTAGCCCATGTTTGAACCGCATTAAAATTTTCATTCTCATTCGTCTACTCATTTTCAACCATACATTTTTTAATAAAATAATATTTTCAATCATATCAATAACTTTTCCTTCTTTTTCGACCACACATTCTCCATCAATCTACTATTCCAAAATTCATTATTCTAAACTATTGTGGCTCAAACACACCCTTAAGCTCCTAAAATATTTACAACATAATATAAAAGAAAATCATTAAATCGTTGATTATATTTAGTTAAGAATACATTTGTAACGAAACATTCAATACATTTAATACCAAATGTTCATATGGAGAATCGAAAAGATACAAAAAAACTTATGAATATCTTTCATGTTTACGAATGAATTCCTCTAAAATTTACATGTATTTATTTCCAACATTAAATAACTAACTAACGTGCAACACACGTTAACCACACTAGTTAACATAAAACAATGCTTGAATTCGTATATTCAAAATTTCAAAAACACACACATATTCATCTAGTTAATTGCTTCAATGAGATACTGTGATTTTTTTTAAAAAGCGATAGAATATCATTTTTTCATAAAAAAAAAAAAAGTAACAGAATGTCATTTTTTCACATTCTTCTTGAGCAAATATCTTACATGCATCAATCTAATTGGTTCAAAACTTTCTTTTTCATATGTATTAATATAAAACAAGGCTTGGATTCGTTTGTTCAAATTTTCAAAAATGCACACATACATCTAATTCATTGCTCCAATAAGTTATTGTGACTTTTTTTTTAGAATGCCACTTTTTTCTAAAAAAAAATGTCAAAATGTCATTTTTTTCATATTCTTCTTGAGCAAATATCTTGCATGCATCAATCTAATTGATTCAAAATTTTCTTTTTCATATATATTAGCATAAAATAAGGTTTGAATTTGTATGTTTAAATTTCCAAAAAATGCACACATATGCATTTAGTTAATTGCTCAAATGAGATAGTGTAGTGTGACTTTTTTTTTTTTTTTTAATAAAAGTGACAATGTCACTTTTTCACATCATCCTTGAACAAACACTTTGTATACATTAATTTAATTGATTCAAAGTTTTCTTTTTTCATATGTATTAACAAAAAAACAATATTTGAATTTGTATGTTCAAATTTTCAAAAATGCACATGTATGCATCTAATTTACCGCTCCAATGAGATAGTGTGATTTTTTTAGGAAAAATGACAGAATGTCTTTTTTTCGCATTCTCATTTTGTCAAATACCTTACATGTATCATTTTAATTGATTCAAGATATAAATTAAGAACAATACCAAGTGTGAAAAATAGTTACCTATATCACCACAATATCAGTAAGAAAATGTGAAATAAACTCAAGTGACAAAGTAATGGAGGAGATATGTAACTTCTAGGAATAGAAAATGGAACATGCCAACCAACCAGTTCTCCAGGTACTGAATTGAAGTAACCGGCAACAAGTACTCAAGGAGTGCAACCAATATCTGCTACTAGCTTTTTGAATTTTGCCAACCACGAAAGCAGAAATTTAGTTTGCGAAACTTGACATCAGCCTATTCCTTTCTTTGATGAATTAAATTTCACCAGAGAGTTATAACTTCGTATAAAAATAATATCAACGAATTTTGTTTGTGTATTTGTGGAAGATTTCCTCTTTTTCCTTTCAATTTTTCTTTTAATTTTCCAGTTTGGAAGTTGATTTTTGAGGATTGTCAATGATTTTAGGTTTGAGCGTATATTTTACGTTCAAATATAACAAATTACCATTTAATCCAACTCTATCATGATTTTTCAAAACTGTTCCAAAATTAAGGGTATTTGTAGAAGTACCCCCAAAATTAAGGATATTTGTATAAGTACCCCAAGTAATTGTGTTGCCAAAAGCCCCCAACAATGGGCTACATGGTAAGTTATTGTGGGCTTAAAATCTTAATGGCTAATGAAATTTTAAATTCTTTCGAATACTTATAGGAGAACAATACACAAAACTGACATAGAATTACTTTTCAAAACTAACAAATTTTGTTTAATTATTTAAAAAATCAGGTGGTAAATATATTTATTAAACATTAAATTATAATATAATATATATTAATTATTTACACCCCATGACACCTCACCCACCCCATCACCCCACTACACCGCCCCCCTCCATCTCCGGCACTGCTCCGACGCTGATCCGGCTACTGCTCCGGCGACTTCTCCGGCGATCACTCTGATGGACACTCCAGCGATTGTTCTGGCGACCGCTTCGACGATTTCAAAATTTTCAGAAAATTGAAAATCACACCCCAACCCATGGATCCACCTACCACCACCCCACGCCTGCCTTCACCTCCTAAAAAAATTACCGAGAAAATTGTTGGTGATATTAAGGAGAGTTTATTACCACATGCATCTTAGCATCCCCAAAATACATGACCACTCTCACCCCTCTACCATTTGAAAACCCAGAAACTTTTGTAATCACCAATGTTCTATATTCTTGCTTACAATTAGTCTCAAGACATTTTCATATGCTAAATGTGGCAATGTAATTAGACATCCCAGTTAAGTGGATTTGCCTTTAGAACTCTAGCATAAAAGATCAAATTCTTCTTTGCAGTGAGCTAGGCTCGTAGGAATTGCAATTTTAGTTACCCGAATGTTTACAGGAAATGAAACACTAATAAACATGACATGTTAAAAGGAATACACAAATAAAATTCTCAGGATACCTAAAATCTAAACCTCCTATGAACTGAGACTAGCTTGAAAATCTAGAGGTGTCTTCAAAATAGTTCTACTAGATTCTGCTTGAAGAACCCTTTCTCAAAAAGCCACACATTTATTTAACTCCCAAATTCCATTATAGGGAAAAAGTGTACTTTTATTCTGCCGTTATCATTAAAAGAGCTCATACATTATCGCATCCAATTCTAACTGTATAAATACCATAACAAAACTAGTTACAACTAGTCACAACGAGTCACAATTAACCAGTCACAAACGGCCATAAACGATCACAAACGGTCACAATGAACTACCCGACAGTAAAATCGTGATCGGTCATAGATTAGAAAAGGTTCGCCGACAACACCAACTCCGGTTGCAGCCTTCTTACTCTGCAGCGGTGCCAACTACGCCACCACCACCACCACATCAATTCAGTCATCCTCTCTGCAGCGGCGCCGACAAGCTTGTTTAATTTCAAAAATTAAATAAAAACTTCACGAGCGCCATCAACACAACACCACAACAGCCGCAGTTAAACAACTAACAAAAACCACCCCAAAAACTTCGGCGCCACCAGATAAGCCATCACAGTACACCAGGTCATGCACCAGATCTCGCAACGCCTCTCATCGAACAGCGGAGTGAAGGAGAAAAGGTGGGACGCAATGCTTCATCGACGGAGCTCCCACTGACGCTTCTGGTGTCTCCGGTGATAGCTTCCAGATCACAGCAAAGCGCAGCTGCTGTCGACTCCGCGCGAAGAGGCTTCGATCCCCTTCCATTACAGCACCATCGCGGTGCTGCTTCCGTGGTGGCGACGACTCCTTGACTTCTTCGTTGCAGCACCGGGATTGTCGTGGCGACGGCGCGGTGTTTGCAGGACCGGGATTGGGGGGATTATTAAGGTTTGAGTTTGGGGTTGGGTGGGTATGGCTGCAGATCGGGATTGGAGGGAGATATGAGCTTGGGTGGGTATGACTAAGAGAGAGAGAGACGAGAGAAAGGGTTTGGAAGAAAATGATAAATTAAGGTTTTTAATTTTTAATAATTATAATTATAAAATATAATTACCACCTGAATTTTGAAATGTAAACTTTATCATCTTTTTTTTAAAATGTAATGTTGAAAAGAAGGGTTTGAGATAATTTTCTCTACTTATAGTGCATTGCTTTCATCCGTTACTTCATCTCAAGCTGTTTAAAAATTGACAATTTTGGTTATATGACAAATGATATTGTTTATTTTTCAAATAATTAGGATGTAATGGATGAGAAACAACATTAAAAGTACAGTCACTACAAAGATTTTTTTTTTTTTTGAAAGTACAGCGATTATTCAAGAAAAAAATAGGGCTTAATCCCTAGGAATAGTCTCGTCAAAAAATATTAATGATGATTTTACCAAAATAAAAAAAACAACCAAAAATATAAAAATATATATACAAATATTTTGTTTTTCCTATGTTTTGGTTGCTTTGTTTATCTATTTATTTAGATTGACCTGTAAGATCATCATCTTACACAAACTTAACATATCTTTGGACGAAAATCATTCATAGAAATGAGATTTGCTAATTTCTCAAAGGCGAGGACAAAAATAAGGTTGATGTAGGTCTTTAGCTCAATGAATGGTGAAAAAAGTGCAATTCATCCTTTTCTTAACACTATTTGTTTTGTTTGTGTGACACTTTTTTCAGAAATTCATCTAATATTCGAGATCCTCTAACAATCAACTCAAATTTTGTCGATAACATATTACCTATCATATGTATTGGAAATATGTTTTGTTTTGGTTTCAAAAATTTAGTGCTCATTCTACTCCAAATCTTTCACGACTGTTGTAGCGCTATTTGCTATCGCGTTTATTCTTTCTAGAATAATTTAGATTGGTCATCGATTGGTCATCGACTCTTCCTTTTTTCAAACGGAGTATGTTAGTTCGGAAGATGTTTGAGTTGTATTTGGTTCCTAACTGGAGAAATTAGACTCCATTTGATGTAGACTTTTGAGAATAAATTTTGTGAAGAATGATTTTTTTTTAGAAGCAAGAAAATGTATGGTATAAAAATAAGTTTTTATAAGAATCTCTATCAAACATGCTAATTTGATGGCCACCATAGGTTAAAACACCAAATAGAGTTGCATTTTACCAGCCTTCTCAACTTAGAAACTAAGAAACTCAAGATACAAATTACATCAAGTGTTACAATCAATTTATTTAAACCTAATGTAATGGGGAAATGGATGATCATAGAAGAATTCTATTTAAAGCACGACTCTTACAATTTGAATGGTCTCCCTTTCTCTTTCAGTCTAAACCCTCGACTAAGTGAGAACTCCGATTTGAAAACTTCCGGCCAATAGTGTTTTCAGTTAAAATCGGTCACCATTGTCGTCGAAGCCTTACTACCTGGTACCCAGAGAGAAGAACCTATCGAAGTAGAGATTCTGATAGCAACCATTCCCTTTATTAGGCTGTCCCACCTTCCTAAAACTCATCGTCTTTGTGTTGTAAACAAGTGGTCTTCCTCTTGTTCTCACAATTATTATTTCTCCGTTATTACCATCGTCATCATCTAAACTTATGTAGCCCGCAACTCGAAAACTATGACGTCCTAGGTTGTACACGTCAATAACGTATTCCTTAATCCATGTCTGATTCTGCTGATCTTTGAGAGTGAACATAGTCATAGTAGATGATTTCTTTGAGTAATTTGCTAAACATAGAAACCCTCTTAACTCGAACAATTCTTCGGTTTCTCTAGTACTTTTAACATCAGTCGAGTATTCTTCTCGTGGGGCCTCTATGGTTTCAAATTGTTCGTTTTCCAATCCCAACATGAAGATTCTCTTTTTGTCATGAATTCTTCGTCCTTCAACAGCTTTTTCGTAGATCAGCCAATAGACTGCTCCATTAACACTAGCCGAAGCTATTGGATTGTCCTGAATCTTCCAGTTAAGACTACAATTCGCTAGACTTCTCCAAGATCCTGGAACAGGACCGCCGTCTTGTAGAGTGATTATCTCAAATCCAATGGCCGTGCTTCCACCATCGTGATTAGCCGGTTTGAACAAATGGACAATCTTATACTCATTCGTGGCTCGAAGATATCCCAAGTTGTAGCTGATTGATAATTGCGAAGGAAGAGGAAGGTGTACAATTTCACTAGTTGTCGGATTACATACAGCAATTCCCATGAACTTTTCGTAGCACACGAGGTTGTGTCCAAAAATGAAACTGTAACGCTTCCCTACGATATCTCTCGCCAATACTTTTTCAACTCGTCCGGTACAAACATCCATGGTCGATATGTAAAGAGTTCTAGACAATGGCACGCCAAAAAGTGAGGGATGTCCTACGGTGGATTCCTTAACTAGAAGCAACCGTGGATTCTTGATTGATCTGTTATTGTATAATTTCTTGAAATAGGAATCAGAAATGAGATTGAACCATTGGTTTGATACACATTTGAGTTGGCAAAGATGTTTTACAGACAGTTTTGATAATATTTCCCGTAAAACATCCTGCGGCAGATTTTCCATTCTTCAAATGAAATTTCATAGGGTTGGGGATGGAAAGAGAGGGAATGGAAGTTATATTTTCATTTATTTTAGCAATTGTATGATTCGATATATAATGCTTCCCAGTGGAAACTTTGTGTATTTGACTATATTCTTATACGGAAGCGCGACTTTTATTCAAGGTTGAATTAGCTTTTTTCCTCAAGTCTATACTTCAAAATTTATAGGTAATTTTCTCAAGTCACGGGAATGAAATTCCCATAGTTTTTATTCTCCTATAATGTTCTTGTAAATAGTATTGGTGGTCACGCATGTTTAATCACATATAAGAAGTGGTCGATATTCTTGGAGGATAAAACGAGGAGGTTAATTTTTGTGGTTTACTCCAACCTGTTCCATGGTTTTTGCCCCCTTTTTTTTTCTCATAAATAGAAAGAAAAAAATAAAATAAAAAAATTGGATACCGTGTTCACGAGGTTTAGCATTGCTCTTTTTTTTTTTTTTCAATTACTTGCTAGTCTTGATTTTATTCATAGATTGTATACTTTCATGAGAAGAAGTTAGGCTGCATGTCCCTCCTAAGTTTGTATTTTGATTTTAAATAATAAAAAATATCTTACCTATATGGAAAGTTTGAATTAAAAGAGGACTACCTTAAAGAATGACAAAATTATTCATTTAAATTTAGAACATATCTGAGCCCCAATTTTTATCAAAATGCATTTTAGAATAGTGATTTAATAATTTTAGATTTAGAATATATGATTAAAAAAATATGAAAAATATTGAATTGCGTGTAATATTATTTTACTGCGTAATGTATGATTGAAAATAAAATCAAAACATGTATTTTAAAAAAAAAAATTAGGGCCAAACAGAGACGTAATCTTCAATATAAGTCCTAATGCGCAAGTCAACTTCCAATTTATTTTGTCATAGACTGATAGAAGTCTTTGTTATAAACCGTCCATGTACTTTCGGTTGGGGACGGTGATGATGTTTTGGTTCCAATTGGAAGAAGATATTTTAGACAACAAAGTCCAAGACTTTGTTTGTTGTACATAGTAATTGGCTTTAATTGTCTACATATGGCCGGTGCATGTATTGCATTTATTAATTTTTTAATTTAATTACTTGTTTTATCAATTTTTCTAGATACACGTAAAATAGAGTTCACATCTATTATTTCTTTAATTGTAGCGTATATCAATTTCTTCTAGATACACGTAAGGTAGAGTTCACATCTATTATTTCTTTAACTATAGCGTATATCAATTTCTTCTTGATATACAGAAATGATCTAATGAGCACCGGTGTTCATCTTATCCTAAACACCAATGAGTTGGCACATTAATTTATTGGTGGATAAAGATCATATCCACCAATGAATTAATGTGCCAACTCATCGGTGCTTAGGATAAGATGAGCACCGGTGCTCATTAGATCATTTCTGTATATATATATATATATATATATATATGTATATATATATGAGTTGGCACATTAATTCATTGGTGAATTGGAACTCACAAAATCTTTATCCACCAATGAATTAATGTGCCAACTCATCGGTGCTTAGGATAAAATGAGCACCGGTGCTCATTAGATCATTTCTGTATATATATATATATGTATATATATATGTATATAGTTGTAGCGTCAATAAAATATTAATACATTACTATAGTTTTGAAGTATCAAGATTTTACAAGTGTCAGGACCTCACTAAACATCACTACAAGTAGTGGCACATCAAGATTTTATTTATGTCCGTTTGATTGGCATTGAATTCCATGGCAAATCAAGGTGTTTGATTGACAAAATTTTGCCATCCAAATGTTTTCCATGTTTGAACCCACGCGCTCCTTTTTCCATGCAATTGATGAAAATGTTTTCCCACCTTTTTGGTGGGAAAAGTGAATTCCAGGTTTCTGATTTTTTTTTTTGATAATAGAAACAAATTTCATAATCAATTGTAAAAAAAAAAAAAAAATTCACTTTAATGGACAATTTTCATGTAAAACAAAGTCAAACGAATACTAAACTTTGATAAAAAAATGATTTTTTAGGAAACAATTTTTTTTTTTTTACTTTTTGGTAATGGAAACAAATTTTATAATCAATTATAGAAAAAATTATCACTTTAATGGATAATTTTCATGTAAAATAAAGCCAAACGAATAGAAATTTTTAAAATTTTTCGGGTGAAAAATTATACCAATCAAACACATTTAATTAACAATTCTCTGCAAAACAATTTTTAGAAAATTACTTTCTCTGGAAATTATTTTCTTTTCACCAATTTTTCACCCTTACAATCAAACGGACCCTTAGAGACCTTTAAAGTGGAATAGAAAATCTGACGTACGGAATGTAACGATTGAGTAATTAATTTGTCACATTTTTTTCAAATGTTGCAGCAGTTAAATCTGAACGGCAAACTTTTGACGTTGCAAACGAAAATTGACAGCTTTTCCAGTGCCGGCAAACTCGTGAAAAGATCTGGTCTAAAACCCTGCTTAGTTAGTGCCGAAAACTTGAGGTTTAGATTTCGGAGGTAGGGAAGTAAAAAGTTTTTAGGCCACACAAGGTCCTAATCTACTAATGCCAATTCCAGTTTCACTAGGGACTTGCACGAAAAAAACAATCTGGAAGCTTTTGGACTTCATCAATGCTTCCATAGAGGGCAAGCTTCTTAACATTCTTGATCGGAACATGACACTGATGTGAAGGTGAAATGTAGAGTTCAAATACATGAACATCTGACTCATCATGATTAGCAAGCATTCGATTGATGAAATTCGAAAAAGCGTGCCTCCTCCTAGAGCCAGACCAGAGGAGAGGCTCAAGAGGCTGCCGCCTCGAGTCCAGCTCTTTAGAGGGCCCAAACCCACTAATTATATTCAAAACCTTCCATTCCTAATTGTCTAGCAGCCTGCTGAAGAAATCAAAACCTAGATGGCTTCTTCAACAATGATATTGTAAAAAGTTAAGTCCTTAACAACGTATGAACTTGAGAATTTTGAGTTTTTGCTTGGCAGGTAATTTGGTATAAGTTATCGTATGTAATTACTACCATGGGTAAATTTTTTCCATCCTAAAACATGGATATTGATAAAGCCATCAAGCTTTTACAAGCACTTTTTTTACTTCTCGAAGATTATAGAGAATTTGAGTTGGCTAGTGCCATGAATGAAGCTAAACTAATGACAAGTGAAATAAGAATTGAAGTTGTATTTCAAGAGAAACGTAGCATTCGAAGAAAGAATCACTTCTATGAAAGTGGCAATGAAGAAGTAACACAATTAGTTGAAGAATCTTTTAGATTTGATTATTTTCTCTTTAAAATTGATCAAACTCGATCTTGACTACATAATATTTTTAAACAATTTAAACATTATGAAGAAACGTTTGGATTTTTGTTTAATTTGGAGAGATTAAAGAGTACACATGTTTACAGTTGGTTGAAATCTTGTGAGAATCTTGAGTAGTATTTGAAACATAATGAACATTTAGACATTATTGGTGATAATTTATGTTTGAAGTTGACAGTCTTGAAATGCTATTTACCTAGAGAAACGTAATGAGCAATTGATGTGCTACATGACTTGATGAAAATGAATGATTGTTTCCCAAATGCTTGCATTGCTTAAAAGATTTTGCTAATCATACCAATTACAGTTATGCCCTGTTTGATTGGCGAAATTTTCCAGGGAACTAGGAAATTTTTTTCCGTTTTCCATCTTTTGCGTTGTTTGACAGCCAAATTTTCCACGGAAAATATTTTCCCACCCCATCCGCCACGTCAGTATTTTCCATGTTTTCCATGAAAATATTTTCTCACCTTTTTGGTCGGAAAATATTTTCCAGCCGACTGCTCAAATTTTTTTTTTTTTTTTGCAATGGAAACAAATGCCATAACCAATTGTAAAATTTTTTCCATTTTAATGGACAATTTTCATGTAAAATAAAATCAAACAAATACTAAATTTTGATGAAAAAATGATTTTTTAGGGAACAAATTCTTTTTTTTCGTTTTTTTTTTTACTTTTTGGCAATGGAAACAAATTTTATAACCAACGGTGGAAAAAAAAATCACTTTAATGGACAATTTTCATGTAAAATAAAGTCAAACGAATAGAAAATTTAAAAATTTTCCGGGTGAAAAATTATACAAATCAAACACATTTGAAATCATTTTCCATACAAAATATTTTCTAGACAAATCTTTTCCTTGTAAAACATTTTCTTTCCACCAATTTTCCATCATTGTAATCAAACGCACCCTTATATTAGTAGAAAGAAGTTTTTCCAAGTTAAAATGATCAAAACTTTGAATAAATTGACCATGTTATCCATTGAAAAAAAAAATGGTTGAATAACTCCATTATTCAAAATTGATTCATATTTTTGCCTCTAAAACTGCAAGACGATTAGGTAATCATTTGGAACATTTTTATATTCTTATTTAATTGTGATATAAACATTTTGAACATTTTCCTTTAATTATTGTTAATTTTAAATTAACAAATTTAGTTCCTTAAACATTTTATAAAAAAAAAAAAAAAAATTGATTGATTGTTACGATTTAAGAACTCAAATTCTCAAGTTCACCCTAAATATTGCGAAACATAGGTACGGCCCTGCCTCTTCCTTTCCACTTCTGGAAAATGATTGTACTAAAAAAAGAGTCTTGGAAGGGAACAGAATGTCGTCCTCCAGGTTTTAGGCAAAACGCTTGTTCTTGTAGTATCAATTGTTGGAAGGAATGTGAGAACGTGCCTCTGAATTTCTTCTGGCAACCTACTCATGTCTGTTGGCACTTTCCATGATTCGATAAATATAGTCAACCCCCATTTGATCCCCATTATTCACCAAACGGGCACTCAAACACACCAAAACTATAGATAATAGGATAACAAAGAGCCATCCCCCTATGTGGAGGGAGGCAATGCAATGTTTGAATATTCAAATTCAAAATCAATAAGGTGTTGGTTAAAAACTTAATCGTAACAGGAAACATGCTTTAAAGAAATTTGGCTTAAGACAGAAGTCTACGTATAACATGAATAACCATACATAGACTTGGGAGACTATTGTTATGCTTCGCCACCTAGGCTCCCACGTGGCTTAGCCACTTACCGAAGTACCTTCTGTAAAAGCCATGTGACATCCTACGTGGAGTAGGATCTACTAGAATCCAAAAAATTCGACCCGCAGAAGCCCACTCATACCAAAGCAACTCATGAAGTTGACCTCTTCCAAAGCCCCTATGCTAAAGACAAATCTGAGGTTCAAACGAAACTTTTTTGTCGACGTGGCGATGTCCAACATAGTAGAATCTGAGACTCAACTAAAGCTGATGACGATTTACATTTGAAAATCTTGAATTTATGAAATCTTTTTAGAATGATTGATTGGATTGTTCTAATGAGTAAAAAGTTCAATCTTATCAGCATAGGTTATGGGGTGGACGCCTCCTTTTTGGGACATTTAATGTGCTACAGGCTAGTAGAGTCAAAATTGATAGATAAAATGTGATGCTTTGATAAATGAGATGAAGTCACGTGTCCTCTCATCCAATGGTTACTATTTCACATGTAACGCTATAAATATTCTCCATTTGTGTCATTTGAGGGTAATGCAAAAAGATTGACTACAAGCCATATATTCTCTTTCTTTCTGATTAATCTTGGGTTTTCAGTATTTGAAATGCGATCTTGATTGTGAGTTGGCTCTTAGTTGTTATTCATTATCGTGTAATTTATCTCATAAATTTCGTCGGAACTCGAACATTTTTGTCTCGTATTATAAAGCTTCTCCCACTTCCAAATCTTATTTTATTGTCGATTGACAATCACTCCACTTTGTTGGAATTAGCTTGAGAGAACGCGAGTGTGCTCGGTACCTATTTCCACGTCTACAGTGCAAAGAATGAGACCAACAGATTAGCACCGTCTGTGTGAATCGTCACTATAACCACAACATTCCTGTGGAAAAAGTTTACTAGAGGATAGCTAGGCATCCTCTTGAAAAATGATTTGTTCTTGAGAAAGAACAAGATGAAGCCCAAAAAGTCGAAAAAAGTGGACAATTTAGTCAAGGAAAAAAGAATTTAGATCTTGATGTCCCTCCTAGGAGGGTAAGAGAAAACCCTGATGAAGAGATTCCCTCAAATGGAAATTGTTATCACTAATGGCCTACTTGGGAGTTTTACCGTACCGATTATGAACATTTTTTAAAATACCAATTTTGAGCATTTATGAACGGATCGGTTATGAGTGATTTTAGTAACGATTTTTAAAACATTCCAACCCATGATTGGGAGTTCATTAACTACCGGTTCTGAAAGTGTTTTAACAAATTAAAGTTACATATATATCCCTTAGTAAAATTTTGAGTTTATGGATTCTTGTATGAAATTTTTTACCTGTAAGTGAAATTTTACTTAACTAACTTTTTATATTTTATAAGTGTTTTTTTGTCTTATTCGTAAATTTTTTATGCAAAATAATTTTTTTATCTTTTTAATTATAATATAATTTTTTTGCTTATAAATATTTTTTTAGCTAACATATTTTTATTTATAAGTATTAAATAAAATATGTTTGTTGAAAATAATTATTTTATAAGAGGTAAAATTAAAAGAGAATTTAAAAAATGGCAAAAACCCACCGATTTGGTGGATTGAGAGAATTTATTAAAATTTCATTATACCCTTTTTGGTTGATTTTCAAACCATCCAAAATTAGTGCACTATCACCGTTTGGTAATCTCACAGATGCATCAACCTCAGTCATCACAGTAGGTAAAGAGCGAGAGAACAAACCATATGCTCCGAAGCTCCTGTATCAATGATCCACTTATTCCTGGTATTAGGATCAGTAAGACACATACGATTACCTAAGAATGCAAAAGCATCAGGAATATGTGAAGATGAAGCTTCTGGAGAAGAATTGGTCTGCTGATTAGTGTTGGTCAGTTGGTCCTGCAACTTAGGTACCAGTACAGAGAGAATTTGCTGACACTGATTTGGAGTAATGGTGAGATGTGAAAGGGACTTCAGTAATTCAAAATTATCACGATGAAATGTATGATCAACCATATTAGCAACAGGAGTGCTTCTTCTACCAAATCTGTGGCCAGGAGGATATCCTATCACCTTGAAGCATGTGCTCTTCAAGTGGCCTGGCATTCCACAATAACTACATATAGGCTTGTCTCTTTTTTGATAGGAAGTGAATCTCTGATTGTTAAATTGAGCAGATCTCTGACCACCAAATGAAATAGGCATTTGATTGCCAAAAGGCTTTTGTATCGTTTTACTGGCAAAAGCTGCAACATCAAAGTGTTGTTGCTTCTTTGAAATCACATCTTTCCGCCTCTCATCTTGCAGAACTAATGCAAATACTTTGCTCAATGACGGTAGTGGATCCATCAACAATATTTGACTTCTAACAGCAGAAAATTGTTCATCCAATCCCATAAGGAATTGCATAACTTGATCCTCGCCTCTGCTGTCAGTGTTGGTAACATTAGGTCTATAGTTATCCAATTCTTCCCAAAGACCTTTGAAACGATTGAAATAGGAATTAACCGAAGTATTTGCCTGTGAAATTGAAACAATCTGCTTCTTCAATTCATAAATATGAGGGCCATTGCTCTGACTATAGCGATCCCGTAGCTCAATCCATATCTCTCTTGCTGAATCTTTGTGCATCACGCTGGGGTACAGTTCCTTTGGAATGGAATTGATTATCCAAGAAGAAACCACATGATTACACCTCCTCCACACACTATAAAGTGGATCCTCATCACTAGGTCGGGCAATCGATCCATCTATGAAACCCTCCTTATTTTTGACACTAAGTGCCATCGTTGCAGCACGACTCCAAGTTGCGTAATTATCCTCACCAAGCACAACTGAGATAAGCTGCATCCCTGTGTTATCACCATAGTGTAGGTAGTATGGGCTACTTGGATCACTCATCAATCGACTCACATCACAGGCAATTGCATCTTCAGTTGATGACTCGTTGGATGAATTGATCTGATTACGAACCTCTGCTTGAACACTGGAATTGGCCATTTCCAGAAATTTTTTTTTTGCTCTGATACCATGACAAGATGCAGAGGGAAAGGAAATGGTGGCGGGAAAAAGGAAAACAAATTTATTGAAGAAGAGAGCTAAAATCAGATTTTACACAGTAAACCAAGTGAGGTATTTATAGACTAAAGCTAACTAACTCAACTAAGAGAAAATGACAAAAAGGCCCTCCAACAAATATCTAGTGAAATAAACTCCAATATAACTCAGATTCCTATTTGCTGAAATGTTTACTTTGTCATCAGATGATGATAATAAAATGAATTATTTCTGTCTAACCTTATTTAACAATGTGTCTTAGCTAAGCACCAATACTTAATTATTCCTTATGAACAATAATATAAATTGCAACTTTTGAAGAATATATGATGTATGTATGGGACACATAATGATAAACTTGTTCACATCCTAGAAAAAATGGAACAAGAAAAAGATAAGTTGACATGTCACTTCGCACTCCAACAAACTTCCTTTGCAATCCATTCAATCTGCACCTTGTTATTATCACTCACCTTTTATTTGATACAAATTTAAAATGCAACCACCAAATTTACCAATTTACTCCAATCTTTCAAATCGATTCCTTTACAATCGATTCCTTTTTTCAAGGAAAAAGTGAAATTTTAGCCAATGATGTTCATGGTAAATTGTTTTGCATAAATTCGATTGCTTGGCTTTCATCTGATAAATTATATTTATTTTATTTTCAATTGATTCCTTTAGAAATGAACTTTTTAATCATAACAAATGGAATATAAAATCACAGCAACTTACTCGATGAAAGAAAAGGACAGAGATAGCAAGTCATTTAAATATAACATAGATACGTGAAAGTTTTAAATTATTTAGACTTACATAAGAAATTAAACAATTAAAAGAAACAAGTCATTTTTTAATTGTTTCTAAATTGTTAGATCAAATAAGTCAATTTATCCTAAATTTGAATACCACAATCAATAAATAAAGTAATAAGGAACACAAAAAATGATCATGGAGAAACCCTAGTTGGGTAAAAATTTCGGACACTTTGTCAGTCACTAATCCACTATAAATCAAAACAAACTTACAGTACCATCCAGACTTGTCTATCCCGTAGAACTTCTGACTTCAATTCCTACAATCTACCTTAATCCTACTCGATGTACGCTCATTTAAAACAAATCCCTACTCTTCGTTTATACCTTAGACCTCCTAGATTTCGTGCTCCTGACGCCAGATTCCTACTCCTGGTATCTCACCTAAGTCCTCACGAATTTATATTTTTGCAACAGCTCCCGATCCCTAGTATCGATTTATTAGGTGGTTTGGTGTTTGATCAAATCTTATGTGTTTTAATTTGTGGTTTAATATAAAACAACATGGCTAAATCAACAAAATATGTTTTGGACGAAATTATGAATAAAGTAATATGTGGTGATTGAATCTTGAAATCAATGAATGTTTTAGATCGTCAAATAATTGATCTCTACGGAATAAATCTGAGTCAACAAGTGTTTGAAATAAAATAGAACTTTGGGCGTTGACCTGTCGCTTGAACTCCAGGTCAGCGACAGGATGTCGGTATCAGAGCAACCGTCAGTATTGTTATATATATATATATATATATATATATATATATATATATATATATATATATATATATATATATATATATATATAGGGGAAAGTGATTGCGATGAAAATGGATTAAATAACCAAGTGTTTGAAATAAAACAGAACTTTGGGCGCTGACCTGTCACTTGAACTCCAGGTCAGCGACAGGATAGCGGCATCGGAGCAACAGTCAGTATTGTTATTATAACTTTCTCCCTTGATATCCGATTGAGATAATTCAAAATGTATTACAAAGCTAACTCAAAGGGCTGCAATTCTCCTTGAAATCGAAATTTTAATGTTTTCTATGTGAAAAAGCGACTAAGAATTTAGAGTATAAATTGTGTGACTCTTTGACACTTTTTTGTACTATTAAATGCATTCCAATGATCATATGTGATTTTCTTGGACTCCTTCAAGAATTATACTATCAACCCAACTCTTTTTGACTTTAATTAGGATTCAATAACTCATATTTTGACTTTAATTATAATTTGATAAACTCTTAATACAATTCAACTAGAACTTGATTTTGACAAGAACATTGTCAATTTTAATTTAGAAATTACCAATTATAATTCGGACTTAACCAATGAAATTTATAATAACTTGAAGGAAAAAGTTTGACGTACTAAACTTGAGGAACCTTTGACAACTTGATAGGCAATGACTGCAATATCACTGGTGGTTGATGGACTGAGGGAGGAACTTCACCAGGAATTGCTCTAACAGTGAAAGATGGATAAACATGACACACAATTAACATTTACCATTCAAGACCATCCAGATTAAAGGGAAGCAATCATGGCCGTGTGTTTAGGTGCTTGTATCATGTGTGTGTTTGTATTATGTGTGCATAAATGGATTTGTATAAAAAATTATTCTACATGTATATCAGGATTTACACCCATATAGATATGTACAAATATTTAGGAATGAACTCTTCTATCATTCGTTAACTGCGATGTAACTGTTAAGGGATAGAATTCTACGTTGAATAAAGATAAAAACATAGACTAATTTATAAAGGATTGTGCTACTCCTCTTAATAAAGTTGGCATTTTAAGATAGAATTTCAAATTTTAACATGATATCAGAGCCCGTTAAGCTCCAACGAGTAATTCGATCTTAAGACTCCAAAAGTGAGTATATGAATTTTAAAATTGGTCTGCTCAAACGAGCTACCATCTTGAGGGGGCATGTTAAGGGATAAAATCCCACATCGAATAAAGATGAAGACATAAACCAATTTATAAAGAGTTTGGTTACTCTTCTTAATAAGAGTAATTACCTATTAGTGGAATGATGCTAAATTTTTATTTGCAGATTGCTTAAATCTTTTTTTTTTTTAGATAAAAATAGAAATTCATTAATGCGAAAAAGAACGTCTGTATTTGTTTTGAGGAATATGAGTACTATTACTTAGGGGAGAAAATGAAGAAATTAAGTAAAAAAGGTAAATAAATAACTATAAATGAAAAGAGATTGACCTTGGAAAGTGGAAGCTAATATATCTTAGTAGAAATAAAGGATTCGCGTTGGTACATGGATTTCGACTCTCATCTCTATGAGATTCTAAAAGTATTGCAAAAATCAGATCAAAGTATAAGTGCCAAAAACACATGTATGACCTCTTCTATCATTCTTGAAATGCAAAGTAATTAATCATTGGTGGGACACTGTTAGCACAGCTGAATTAACCAAGTAAATTCCATATGACACACTCATGGCACACTCACGTTTTACTCCATATTGTACACTTACAGCACACTCACGTTTTACTGGCACACTCACGTTTTACTGAATCAGGTGCACTAGAATTCCACTCAGCTCTCTCTTTCCTCTTAGTTGCTGGACTACCCTTAAATTATGGATCACCATTTAATCCTTTCTCACTTGTACAGTTTAGATTTAACATCTAGAATATTCTTTACTTGTGGTATTGAGCATTAAGCTGATTAATATATCTTTTTACAAAGTATAACTTGGTATCAGAGCTCCAATGGAAAATGCCAATAATGCTGGAACCAACAGTCAGCAAGCTCAATCAACTTCAGTAGCTAACACAGTGGTATCTCCAATGCTGGGAGGTAACCATTTCACTCTGTTTGGTGTGACCCTAACTCAAACCGCTTCCATCAAACTCGACAAAGACAACTATCTCCTATGGAAGAACATGAATTTACCTATCATTAGAGGCCACAATCTAGATGAGTTTTTACTGGGAACCAAAGTGCGTCTCTCTGAATTTACTAGCACTCAGATCATAGGAAAATTAGGGATTAGTGTAGAGATGACATCTAATCCAGAATTCAGTCGGTGGAAATCCATCGATCAGCTACTCATGGGATGGCTCTATGCAACAATGACTCCCGATATTACACTGAGAGTTATGGGATCTACAAACTCTCATAAACTATGGACTGCAATAAGTGATAGCTATGACATTCAGAACAAATCGAGGATCACCTTTCTTATTGGTGAACTGCAGAAAACCAGGAAAGATAACCCGAGAATTGATCAATACTTGAGCAAGGTAAAACTCCTTGCTAGTAATCTTAAAGTTGCTGGGAACGTCATACCACTCACAGATTTGGTGACTGAAATTCTGGCTGGCCTAGATGAAGAATATACACCCATTGTTGTCCAAATTAATAGCAGAGATTCTATATGTTGGGAAGAACTTCAATCCACCTTCATAACTTATGAAAGCAGACTTGATCACATCAACACAAATAAGAATGAAATGGCAGGTATCAATCTTAGTCAATCATCTGCAAACTTCACTCAAAAGGCTCCAAATAATCACTATTCTGGCAGAAACTACAACTCCTTCAATGGTGGTAGATCATACACCAGTAACTTCAGAGGTGGTAGAAGAGGAGGTAGATACAGAGGTAGATCAAACTTCAATCACCCACCTACGTGTCAAGTCTATGGAAAGGTTGGGCATAAGGCTAATATCTGTAATTATAGATATGATGAGAGCTACAATGGATCCATTGCACCACATCAAAGCAACTTCAGAAACCACATTCCTTCGGCTTTTGTTGCCTCACAAAGAACACTAAATGATCCAGCATGGTTCGCTGATACAGGAGCCAGCAACCATGTCTCTTCAAGTGCAGAACATCTCAGTCAGACTAGTAAGTACTCTGGTAAAGAATGAATCATGGTTGGTATGGAAGTAAACTCAACATTTCTCACATAGGCACATTCAAAATGCCAACCATGATTGATAAACATTTGCTTCTAGATAAATTGCTTCATGTTCCTGAAATAAGGAAAAATCTTATAAGTGTTTCACAGCTCACCTCTGATAATCACGTCTTTATAGAATTTTACTCTAACTATTGTTGTGTTAATGACAAATCAACGAGGAAAACAATTCTGCACGGAAGGCTTAAAGAAGGGTTGTACCAGCTGGAACCTCCAAACATCTATCCTACATCACAGTCAAAGAATCCAAACTCATCATATCAGAATAATTCCTGCAATTCAATGTTTTCAGTTGATTCAAATAGAGTCAAGAATCACGAGTCAAATAGCTCCCTGATCAATGTTTGGCACAGGAAACTTGGACACCCATCTAGTCAGGTGATGTCCCAAGTTCTCAAAGATTGTAATTAAAACTTGAAAATGAATGAACATAAGTTTTTTTGTGATTCCTGTCAGTAAGGAAAATAACATCTGTTGCTTTTCAACACATCAAGTTCACGTGCTAAAGCTCCTGTTGAACTCATTTGCACAGATGTATGGGTACAGTTACCTATCCTATCTACCTTTGGTTTCAAATTTTACATAGCCTTCGTTGATGATTTTAGTTGACACGCCTGGATATATCCAATGACAAACAAATCTGATTCTTAGAATATCTTCATTCAAATCCAAAAATTTGTTGAAAATAAGTTGGATAAAAGAATTAAAATCTTCCAATCTGATTGGGGAGATGAATACAGAAGTTTTGTCAATCATCTCTCACAATCAGGAATAGAGTTTAGACATCCTTACCCACACACGTCACCTCAAAACAGAAGAGTTGAAAGAAAACACCGTCACATTGTAGAAACAGGTCTGACTTTACTTACTCAAGCCAAAATGCCACTAAAATACTGGGTGGAAGCCTTCCAGGCCGCTACCTTTCTTATTAATAGAATGCCCTCATAAGTCCTTCAAATGCAATCCCCTTATCAGGTGCTGAACAATAAGGGCTGACTATACATTCCTTAAAGTATTTGGGTGTTCATGCTATCCTTGCCTAAGAACTTATCAAATGCATAAATTCAGCTTCCACTCAGTTAAGTGTGTCCTCCTAGGCTATAACTCATCTCACAAAGGCTACAAGTGCCTCAATCCTACTGGCAAAACCTACATATCTAGACATGTTATCTTCAATGAGTCTGTATTTCCATTTGAGTCAATCTTCCTTACAAAAGATAAATCAAATTCTCCTGAACAAATTATCATATATTACTCTTAGTTACAACTTCCATTTTTCACTCATTCCATAGAAAAAGGTTCAGCTGATGCCACCCTTTTTGAAGCTGCACCATCAGCAGAGTTACCTCATGATGAGTTCAACATTACAACTAAAAGAGAAATCTCCAATGACCAACCTGAACCTGAGCAAAATGATGAATCAACTGATAATGAAAATATTGAAGTGAGAGATCAAAACATCAGTGAAATGGAATTACCATCAGAATACAGTGATAGAAGAGGGCACTCCATGATAACAAGAGCAAAGGCTGGTATCGTCAAACCTAAAGTCTTATCCAGTTAGGCAATCGAAGGTAAACTAAGTAGAATTGAACCTGAAAATCCTACTGAGGCTGGGAAGGATGAAAACTGGAAGAAAGCAATGATTGAAGAGTACAATGCACTGATCAGAAATAAGACATGGAGATTGGTACTCCCATCTCCATCCTACAACATAGTGGGAAACTAATGGGTGTTCAAGTTAAAACAAAACTCTGATGGATCATTTCAAAGGTTCAAAGCAAGGCTAGTTGCAAAGGGTTTTCACCAAATTCCATGGGTTAATTTCTATGAGACATTCAGTCCAGTAATGAAGATATCTACGCTGAAAATCATCCTCACTCTTGCAGTCTCAAAGGATTGGAAAATAAGGCAAGTAGATATGAACAATGTATTCCTCAATGGTGATTTGGAGGAAACCGTCTATATGCATCAACCAGATTGCTTTATTGATAAAAAAAAGACCAAACATGTCTGTAAACTTATAAAGCCTTGTATGGACTCAAGCAAGCACCAAGGGCTTGGTATGATAAGTCGAAAAATACACTAACTGACTGGAAGTTTCATCAATCAAGAGTAGACACTTCGCTCTTCTACTTCACAACAGAAAGGGATATAATTTTTATACTAGTTTACGTGGACGATATAATAATCACTGGCAACAATAGTGATCTACTGCAGGGCTTCATAAATAAACTCCATAGGCAATTTGCTCTCAAAGATATGGGCAAGCTTCATCATTTCCTAAGCATAGAGGTTTACAGGCATAGTGCAAGAATCCATCTGACTCAATCACAATATATATGTGAGTTGCTCAAAAGTTTTGATCTTCAGAACATCAAACCATGTCCTACGCCTAGTGCAGTTGGAAAAACAATGTCTAAAACCGAAGGTGAAGTCCGGAGGTCTCCAATAGTTATCACATAGTAGGCCAGATATAACCTTTGCTGTTAATAAACTCAGTCAATTCCTACAGGAACCAATATTAGTACATTGGCAAGCAATGAAGAGAGTTTTAAGATATCTAAAAGGCACAATCAATCAAGGATTATGGATCAAAAAAGAGGTAATCTAATGGTAACTGGCTATTCTGATGCAGACTGGGCATCGTGCCCTGATGATAGAAGATCAGTGGCAGCCTACTGTATTTATCTAGGAGACATCCTAGTATCTTGGTCGTCTAAGAAGCAATATGTTGTCGCAAGATCTAGCATGGAAGCAGAATACAGAGCTCTTGCCTATGCTGCGTCTGAAATAACATGGATACAGTCGTTATTTAAGGAGCTCAAATTACAATCAACCTCAATTCTAATTATCTAGTGCGACAACCTCAGTCCTGGAGCCTTGACAGCCAATCCTGTGTTCCATGCTAGAACAAAGCACATTGAATTAGATGTTCACTTCATAAGGGATACAATTCTTGCAAGAGAACTGGAAGTAAAATACATCCCTACTGCAGATTAGGTTGTTGACTTGATGACTAAAGGTGTATCACACTCAAAATTTGCTTACCTGAAGGATAAGCCTGGAGTGTCAATAACCCCTCGAGCTTGAAGGGAGATGTTAGCACAGCTGAATTAACCAACTAAATTCCATATCGCACACTCACGGCACACTCACGTTTTATTCCATATGGCACACTCATGGCACATTCACGTTTTACTGAATCAGGTGCACCAGAATTCTACTCAGCTTTCTCTCTCCTCCTAGTTGCCGGACCACCCTTAAATTATGGATCACTATTGAATCCTTTCTCACTTGTACACATATTCTTTACTTGTATAAATTTCACGTGTTCTTCATTTGTATTGTATTGAGCATTAAGCTAATTAATATATCTTTTTACAAAGTATAACTGACAGTAATAAAATTTTAACCTGAGAAAAAGCTCGAACTAGATAACCGTTCCTTTCTGAACCAAACCAATAAAAACAACCTTATAATATCCAAAATTTATCCGATTATATATACAATAGATTATCTGCATGCTTAAAAGCATTTTATTATTTATAATATAAGGCATCGAACTAATTGCATTAAAGACATTCTAAATCAGATGAATGTGTAGTCTTCTTGATTTTTCTTCTGTTGTAATACAAATCTTTCAATTGTTGGTTACCTTTTAACTGATAAACATATTCACAGTGCATCCACCTAATTACCAATTTACTGAAAGTATCTCTATATCCAAGGATTTTTATGGTAAATTGTTCTGAATTCATTCAAGACCCGAGTGCATGCCTTTCTTCAGTTACAAACGTTATAATTATTTCAATTTCAATTGTATTTATTTCACAAGTTAACCATGGCAAATTGTTCCGACATATTCGACTGATCAGTTAAATTATATTAATCAATTCTAATTGATTCCTTCACAAATTAACTTGAAAATGACACAAGAAAAAAAGTAACTCATGACACTCCATGTAATGAAAGCACATGCAAAATTTGAACGACATAGACACAGGAAACTGAGGACTAAATTGAACATGCTTGTTGGGCTTCCCTACTAGTGAGAGCCCATTTAAATGGTTAGTGGACTTCTTTTGTCTTGAGCTCAAAGACCAATGTATATACCAAGTTGGAGACCAAACATTTACACAACATATACATATAACGGCAGAAAGGAAACGAGAGAGTGAGAGAAAAACATGGTTTTGGTTCTTCTTTATCAATGATCGAGCCTCATTTGTGGTTCGATTAAAGTCATATTTCAGTATGTTGTTCCTGGCAAAGAGGGCTACATTTTGACCGAACCTGATCATCCAGATTCCTCGTCGTTTTTCTGGGCTTTGCACATTTATCTGTGAAATTTTTCTTATTATAGTGTGCATTTATCTTTATGATGTTGTTAGTGTTGATATCCAAGAACTATATGTATTCTTGATGTATTGGTTGCCTTTGGAGTTGGCTCTAGAAAAGATTACTATGTATCCCATTATCTTTATAGTGGATGGCTCTTTTACTGGACTAGGTCCCGGGGTTTTCCCTTCGCAGGGTTTTCCTCGTTAACAAATCTTGGTGTTCAATTTATATTCCTGCTAGCGTGTGTGAGTTTGTTGGATTTGCCTATTATAGTTTCCATTTTAATTGTTGTGCATTGAGGGGTTGGATTAATTGTTTTCGCTGCTTCTTTGTTATATTGGTTCAATCCCCAACAAAGTGGTATTAGAGCTATTTAGTTGAGCCTCTATGTTTGTGGTGAGAATTAAAATGGAGGATTCGGCTAGTGGCATGGTTAAACTCACATCTTCCAATTATTCCATTTGGAAGACGAGAATGGAGGGTATCTTGTATTGTAAAGACTTGTTTGAACCCATTGAATTGAATGACAAGAAACCAGATTCTAAAACTGATGGGGATTAGCAGAAGTTGAACAGAAATTCTGTTGGACATATTAGACAGTGGGTTGATCAGAGTTTCTTCCATCATATAGCCAAAGAAGTAGATGCATACTGTCTTTGGCAGAAATATGAAGGTCTTTATGAAAAAAAGACTGCACAGAATAATGCCTTTGTCATCAGAAGGCTTGTAAATTTAAAGTATAGGGATGGCAATAGTGTTGCAGAGCACTTGAGCAACTTTCAAGAGCTATTGAATGAGTTGTTTACCGTAAAGCTTATACTAGATGATGAGGTGAAAGCTTTACTTCTGTTGAGTTTCTAACCAGACAGTTGGGAAACTTTAGTTGTCTCTCTGAGTAATTCGGCTCCAAATGGTGTGATCACTGTCAACATGGTAAAAGACAATATGTTTAATGAAGAAGCTAGAAGAAAGGAACAGGGTGCTTCCTCTAATTCTGAAGCTCTCATTACAGAAAGAAGGGGGAGAAATCAAAGTAGAAAACCTCGTGGTGATGATAGTCATGACAAGTCCAAAGAAAAATTGAAGTCAAAAAATGGGATAAAATGTTATCATTGTGGCAAGCCAGGGCACCTTAAAAAGGAGTGCAGAAAATGAAAAAGGGAACAGTCAAAATGGAAATGAGAAGAACATAAAGAACAAAAGGAGACCGTGACAGTTGCTTCTGAGGCAGAGGTGCTTATTACTTATGATGAAGCATTTGTTAGTCTTTCATACCAGGATACTACATGGATAGTCGATACAGCAGCGTCCGTTCATATTACTCCACGTAGGGATTTCTTTTCATCCTATACCAGTGGTGATTTTGGTTGGATCAAGATGGAAAATGAAGCTAAAGCTAAAAGTGTTGGCATGGGAGATGTGCAATTGGAAACTAGCAGTGGTAAAATGTTACTTTTCAGGGGTGTCAAACATGTTCCTGATATGCGCTGCAGCTTGATTTCGGTTGGAAATCTTGATGAAGAAGGCTATCATAATCACCTTGGAGATTGTTGTTGGAAACTGAAAAAGGACTCTCTTATTTTAGCCAGAGGGAAGAAGACTAATGGTCTCTACATAACAGAAGCAAAACTTATTCATGGAGAGGTGAATATTGCTGATAATGAAGTCTGTACTAATCTATGGTATAAGCAGCTTGGTCATATGAGTGAAAAGGGACTTCAAGTTCTTGCCAGAAAGAAGATCCTACATAATGTGAAAGGTACATCACTTACACCTTGTACTCATTGTTTTGTTGAAAAGCAAAGTAGAGTTGCATTTCGTAGATTTCCTGCATCTAGAAAGACTTATATTCTTGATTTAGTTCACACTGATGTCTGCACAATGCTAAGTAAATCTCTAGGTGGTGCATTGTACTATGTTACATTTACTGATGTCACTCTAGAAAGGTGTTTGCATATTCTCTGAAATTTAAAAACCAGGTGCTGGAAGTTTTTAAAGACTTTCATTTGAAAGTTGAAAGACAAACTGGAAGACAGTTGAAATGTGTTAGAGCAGATAATGGTCGTGAATATAGAGGGCCATTTGAAGAGTACTGCAGAAGATATGGCATCAGGCTTGAGAAAACCGTTCCTAAAATTCCACAACAGAATGGGTGACAGAGAGAATGAACATGACTATTTGTGAGAAAATTAGATGTATCTTTCTCATGCAAAATTGCATAAGCATTTTTGGGATGAGGCAATGAGGACAGCAGTGGACTTGATTAATCTTTCTCCATCAGTTTCTTTGTATGGTGGAGTTCCAAAGAGCGTTTGGACAGAGAAAGATATATCTCTTGATCACTTGACAGTCTTTGGTTGTAGAGTATTTGTTCATGTTCCTAAAGATGAAATGTCCAAACTTGATAGCAAAGCAAAACAGTGTATCTTCTTGGGTTATGGACATGTAGAGTTTGGGTACAGGTTGTGGGATCTAGTGAATAAGAAGATTATTAGGAGCAGAGATGTTGTCTTCTTTGAAAATGAAACCATTGAAGATTTGGATCAGTCTAAGAAGCCAAATACAATCAATGAAGAACAAATCAGTTCAGCTCCACATGTACCAGACCTTGTGGCACATGATGATCATAGAGAAAATATGCAAGAAGAGCATGACAGTATAGGAGACATACATGATGAAGTCTCTACACAGGGTGATGCAGAACTAGATCAAAATCAAGAGAATATTCCCCTTGAGGTACCAGCTGAAGAAGAGTTGAGAAGATTTACTAGAGAGCGTCAGCACTCCAAGAGGTATTCCAGTAATGAGTATGTGTTACTTTATGATGGGAAAGAACCAGACTGTTATCAAAAAGTACTACAACATGAACAGAAATTGGAGTGGTTGATAGCTATGCAAGAAGAGATTAAATCCTTGCATAAGAACCACACTTATGATCTGGTGGATTTGCCTAAGGGCAAGAGAGCACTGAAGATCAAATGAGTGTTCAGATTAAAGGCTGAACCAAATAGCTTGCAGCTAAGGTACAAGGCAAGATTGGTTGTGAAAGGCTTTGGTCAGAAGAAAGGCATTGATTTTGAAGAAATTTTCTCACCCGTGGTCAAAATGTCTTCAATCTGGGTTGTATTAGGCTTGGCAGCCAGTATGAACATGGATGTTGAACAACTTGATGTGAAGACAACTTTTTTATATGGTGACCTTGAGGAGGAAATATACATGGAGCAGCCGAAGGATTTACAGCTAAAGGCAAAGAAAATCTGGTATGTAGGTTGAAGAAAAGCTTGTATGGTCTTAAGCAGGCTCCAAGTCAATGGTACGAAAAATTTGATTTCTTCATAGTTGAGCATGGGTACATCAGAACAACTTCTGATCATTGTGTATTCATAAAGAAATTCTCTGATGGGAAATTTATTATTTTATTGCTCTATATGGACGACATGTTGATTGTTAGTCGTGACACCGAGAAAATTAAGAAGCTGAAAAAGGATTTGAGCAAGTCCTTTAAGATGAAGGACTTAGGACGTGCAAATCAAATTCTCGGTATGAAAATCTCTCATGACAGGAAGAATGGAAACTTACGACTATCACATGAAGGTTATATTGAGAAGGTATTGTACAGGTTCAACATGGATAAAACAACACCAGTAAGCTCTCCACTTACAAGTCAATTGAAACTAAGTTTAAAGCAAAGTTCTTCAAGTAAGAAAGAAAAGGAAGAAATGAAGGATGTACCTTATGTATCAGCCGTTGGTAGCTTGATGTATGCTATGGTTTGCACAAGGCCAGATATTGCTCATTCTGTTGGAGTTGTTAGCAAATTTCTTTCTAAACTTGGGAAAGAACACTGGGCAACAATGAAGTGGATACTCAGATATCTCAGAGGGACTTCTAAAATATGTTTATCCTTTAGCACTAGCAAACTTGAGCTTGATGGGTTCACAGATGCAGATATGGCTAGTGACGTTGACTCTAGAAAGTTTACTTCTGGGTATTTGATCACTTTTTCAGGGGGAGCAATTTCATGACAATCAAGATTGCAAAAATGTGTTGCTCTATCTACTACAGAGCCTAAGTATATATAACCATCACTGAAGCTAGTAAGGAACTGTTATGGATGAAGAAGTTTTTACAAGAACTTGGCTTAGAGCATGAGAAGTATATACTCTACTGTGGCAGTCAGAGTGCTATCCATCTCAGTAAGAATCCAACATTTCACTTAAGATCCAAATACATTGAAGTGAGGTATCATTGGATTCGAGATGCTTTAGAGATGAAGAAGTTACAGCTTGACAAAATCCATACTGATGAGAACGGTTCAGAAATGATGACAAAGTCATTGCCTATGGAGAAGCTACAAGTATGTAGAAGGAGAACGGACTTGATGGAGTCCCTCACATAGTCGGGAGGGGGAGATTTGTTGGGCTTCCCTCCTAGTGAGAGCCCATTTAAATGGTTAGTGGACTTCTTTTGTCTTGGGCCCAAAGACCATACCAAGTTGGAGACCAAACATTTACACAACATACACATACAGCAGGCGGACAAAGAACGAGAGAGTGAGAGAAAGGCTTGGTTTCGGTTCTTCTTTTTCAATGATCGAGCCTCATTTGTGGTCCGATTAAAGTCATATTTCAGTATGTTGGCGAAGAGGGCTACATTTTAACTGGAGCTGATCATCCAGATTCTTCTTCGTTTGTCTGGGCTTTGCACACTTATCTATGAGATTTTTCTTGTTATAGTGTGCATTTATCTTTATGAAGTTGTTAGTGTTGATATCCAAGAATTATATGTGTTCTTGATGTATTGGTAGCCTTTGGAGTTGGCTTTAGAGAAGATTACTATGTATCCCATTATCTTTATAGTGGATGGATCTTTTACTGGACTAGGTCCCGATGTTTTTCTCTTCGCAGGGTTTTCCTCGTTAACAAATCTTTATGTTCAATTTACATTCCTGCTAGTGTGTGTGAGTTTGTTGGATTTGCCTATTATAGTTGCCATTTTAATTCTTGTGTATTGAGGGGTTGGATTAATTGTTTTCGCTGCTTCTTTGTTATATTGGTTCAATCCCCAACCATGCTAAACTCAAAAAACACCTTCGAGAGCTTGACACACAATGGCAGCAATAGTTTTGGTGCCAGATGGCGTCGATGAAAATCATGGGTAGGTTTTAATTAGTGAAATCCGACTCTAACTATTTCCTTAAATTATTTTTATCACGATACTTGCTTTTTACATTATAATCATTTTTCTCTTATTTGAATTAATTAGGAAAAGCTCAATTTTAAGACCAAAGTTTAATCTTTACCACTACACTAACTATGACCTTTGGCAACACTTAAAAGGCAACATTTGTTGATTAAATGTTGCTAAAGGAGTTTATCGCAACATTTTAATAATGAATGTTGCCATTGGTTAATATAAATGAGTTTTCGCAATATTTTTTTAGAATAATGTTGCTAATGTCGCCTTTTGCAACGTTTATTGAGTGTTGCAAAAAGTTTTATTTTTCGTAACGTTTATTAGACGTTGTGAAAAGTTCACTTTTGCAACGTTCATTAAACGTCGCGAAAAGTTTTAGGGCAACATTTTTTGAACGCAACATTTATTGAATGTTGCCAAAAATGAGAACTTTTATTTTTTGCAATGTTTATTGAATGTTGCAAAAAGTCACTTTCTGCAACATTTGACAAATGTTGCAAAATTTTTGTACTTTTTTAAATTAGCTGATAGAAACTCAGAATAACCCAAACCCTAAGCTTATTCACGTTTCCCTCCATTCATTCCTCTCCAACCAAAAGGGATAATTTTTTGCCTTCAAAACCGTCCAAAATGTGCCCAATTTTCGACGACCCTTGGCCACCAAAACCGCTGGACATTGGCACCGATGGATAGCCCTTCATCTCCTCTTCAATTAGCAACCAACAACTTCCAAATCCATCAACTATACTAGTCGGAATCACTCCTCAAAGTTCGCTGCCTGCTAATCTGAAAATCACTGAAAAATCCACTTTCGGCCAAGCCCATGATCGGAACTCCTACACCGGTCCATTGCCCATCACCAGACGACTCCTTCCATGTCACCAATTCAACCCAAACATCATCACATTATTTCAAATTTGTTCCAGAGGCTATGTCAGTCGCGCAGTTCGCATAGCAGGTCCGAAGGGGTGTTTTCAATTAATTTAATTGGATTATGCTAAATGTACATAATCCTTTACAGAATCCTTTACACCCCTCTCACATGGAGGGGGGCCCACACACAATAAAATATTCATGGGTTCCCCTCCATGTGAGAGTGGTGTAAAGGATTGTGTAAACCATGGAGTGTACATGTAGTACAATCCAATTTAATTTGGGCATAATGGAAGTGAAGAGATTTGTGGTGGATTATGCTTTCTGTAACTTGATTTTACTTTCAATTTTGTTGATATAGGCTTAACTAGTGCTGCAGATATGCTTATTGTGCCTTCCCACAAAAAAAGTAGTCTTGGTTGGATGCAAGTGTTTTGCGGAATTTGACAGCATGTTAGACATTGCACATGCATCATATGATCTTAATCGAACATTTGAGTACTCTCACACACATATTATCCCCTTCACTTTCATTCTATTCCTATCATCATACCCATTTACTCGAATTCGGTACAGTTGAGTGCAGGTGATCCACATAGATCCTAGAGATGATGAAGAAAAGGGATTTTGTTAGGAGACTAAAGAAAATATTGCTCTAATGGCTAAAAACAACTTTGCTGTTGACAAAGTTGTAGCTTGTGTGCCAAAACTTCACTTGTAGTCTTGTGGTTGACAATCCCAAGACCCTAGAATCTCTATTCTCGTAGTGGAAAAACCACGACTTTAAAAGACAAGTTGCTAGTTTAAATGAGTATGTTAGTCTATTTAGTTGCCGTAATGTGTTATTTTACTTATTTGAATAGTTTTGTGGTGTGGGTTATGTTTTATGTATATTAGCTCTTGTTCATGGTCTATAGATGGATA
The DNA here is from genome assembly GCA_035079005.1 of Fraxinus americana. Taxonomy (NCBI): domain Eukaryota; kingdom Viridiplantae; phylum Streptophyta; class Magnoliopsida; order Lamiales; family Oleaceae; genus Fraxinus; species Fraxinus americana. The sequence continues at coordinate 669,568 of CM068726.1, forward strand.
TTTCACATGTTTACATAATAATAATAATAATAATAATAATAATATACAAGCAAAAGAAAAATTTGAAATGTGAGAGTTGAGAAGGGGAGTAAATGGCTGAGATATCTACTAAGGAGTCTAGAACAAAGAGGTCAAAGTCACTGGAAGGGGTATGTACTGTGCTGTAGCAGGAGTGCCAGCCTGGGGAAGCGTTGGTGGAATGGAGGACTTTTGAGTAGCTGGAAAATGGGATCCCATTAACCTCGCCCCCTTAATGGGATAACAGTGACGATGACGACGATATGTCATTTGTCCCCTTCAGGATCCTTGGAATCCATGTTAATGAATTCCTTTTGTTGGTTCTGTTTTAGTCAATATTGACGAAGTAACAGGATATCTATCAATATTGTGCTAGACATTTGTCACATTCAAAAAAGAACTTGTTAATGTGTGTGCGTGTGGATGCTCGTGTTATTGTGCTGTCATTGGAAACTTAAACTTTATTACTTATGTGCAGGTTATATCTACGCATTAAGAAGTGTACTCCATTTACACAAGACAAAGTGTTTGCAGTGGTTTATTTAAGGCTTCACGAATATGAGTTGTTTTCTAGCTGGTGTGTATTCAACGCTAGTGTGGCTATTTTACTCATTGCTTAGGATTTGTGGAATTTTTTTTTTAATTGAAATTGTATAGGATTTTTAGTTGCTTCAAAATTTTGGATCTAGATTTTGTACGGGTATTGTTACATTTTGCAGTTCAATTAATAATAATTATTGGAGTTATTTGATATTGTTATCTTCTATAATGTTTTATGGTTGATTCATGTAAATCCCTATACAAATAAAAAAATTTAAAATTTAAAAAAATATAAAAAGACCTATGGCAACGGTCAAAAAATGTTGCAAAAAACTGTCTTTCTCAACGTTGCAAAAACTTGCATTTCGCAACGTTCAGAAAATGTTGCCAAATTATCTTTCGCAATGTTTAAAAAACGTTGCAAAAGTTTTTTTCTCAACGTTTTTTGAACGTTGCGAAAGACAGTTTTTATTGTAGTGCTCTTGGTAGAATTATTTTTAATAAATGCGAAACCAATAAATAATCCTCGTGAGACGATACTATACTCATTGCTCGTTAATGATACCAACCTCTTGCAAGATAATATCGACAATGAATAAGTTAAGGCTCACATAGAGAGCCAGTTCTTTTCGCCCTACGTATTTTGACACCCCTAGAAGCATCCATAAAATAATTAGACTACAAAATGGGAATCATTTTGCACACCGAATTAATAACGCCCTCGGTACTCAAAGAGGATTTTTCAAAATCAAGATAATTTGAGTCCTGTAGTTTGTTGATAACAACATTGAAATGGTTGGAAGAATCTCATTCCAAAATGGATTGATTAAGACTTGGAGATTGTAAAGCCCATCAAGAAGACTTCATTCAAGCAATACTTGTATTATTTTTATGAGTGGTGGCTTCCAGTTGGATACTTGATTTGACAAGAAATTAAAACTTCCACATTGCCAATGGAACCTTCGAAAATTATCAATTGTGTTCCATAAGTTAGCTAGATTTAACATTAAGGGAGTGTTCGGTAGAGATTAAAATCGGATTAAAATTGAACAATTAGACGTTATTATTGATTTTTATTAGACCAGTGGAACCCAATAACGACTATATTTTCAATTTTAATTGGATTTTAAGCACGACCAAACACGCCCTAAGTGACATGGATTTTCTGGGAACCAGGCTATGCCAAGTTGGTATGATCCAATTTTGAGGTGGCTTAACATGTATTCAGATCTATTTTAAGTCAAACACACTTAAAATTATTTGGCCGTGATGAGACTTTTACTTCTATTTTTCCCCCCTCCTACCATTAGGTAGATATATACAAGATTGTACAAACCCATCAAGAACTTGTAGTAACTAATTATTATATGCAAGTTGCTCTACCAATCACACAAGTAACAAAGACCAGATGAAGATGTTTGGCTGCCTTCAAAACAAAACCAATTGTTAACACCTAGGATTTTTACATCAATACAGCTGTGTTTTATAAGGATAACCTCCTATACATCTCTTTTCTCCTAATTCCTATCCATCCCATTAGAAAAACAAAGCATTTGATTCTATGTAGTAAAACCCACAAACTCTCACGTCATGAAATTAGCTGTCTGGTCCCAACAAAGCCTAGTCAACGTAAATTTCACTTCATTACACGCATGCATACTTTTCCTACCCACTTCAAACCCAATTGGTTGCTGCATTATCGAGTTAATCTCTTCACCAACTTGCTTTATATAAAGCCTCAGTTTCATGCACTTCAACAACGTAAAATATATAAACCAAGAAAACCTTACTTGTAATGAAGAATATTGTTGTGTTTTTCTTCTTTTTCATTGCTGCTTTTGCTGGCAATTTTAATCAGAATTTCGATATTACATGGGGTGACGGACGGGCAAAAATACTCAATAACGGCGAGCTTCTTACGCTGTCCTTGGACAAGACTTCTGGTTCTGGATTTAAGTCGAAAAACCAATATTTATTTGGTAAGATAGACATGCAGCTAAAACTTGTCCCGGGCAACTCTGCTGGCACTGTCACCGCTTACTATGTAAGTTTCATATTATTGTCTTTTTCATTATCTATTCTCCTTATGACTAATTTATAAATGATCAAACTTTATTTTTAATAACGCATTTTAATAACTAACAAATATTCATCATTTATTTACCACTTATTTCTATATATTTACAAATTAAACCGTTTATAAATCTTTCCAAAAGGAGACTTAATCTTTTTCTTGATTGTGTATTATATATTGAATAATAATATTTTTAAACACAACTTATAAAAAGCAATTTATGTGATAATGGGATAACTGTCATTCTTTGAAATAAAATAGGAATACATTTTAATTCATTGAAGAATATGAAAGTAACCCTATTGTCAAATAGACTTGTGTTTTTAAGAATTGTTTACAAATAGTATTATTTTTATTATATTTATAGTATATTTTTTCTTATAATTTTTTAATGTTTAACGCTGTCAATGTTGATGTAGTTGTCTTCCACTGGATCGAGTCACGACGAAATTGACTTCGAGTTTCTTGGTAACCTAAGCGGGGACCCTTATATTCTTCATACTAATGTGTTCACAGAAGGAAAAGGTAACAGAGAGGAACAGTTTTATCTCTGGTTCGATCCCACCAAGGACTTCCACACCTACTCTATTCTGTGGAACCCTCTAAGCATCATGTAAACCTCTTCATTTCACCATCTCTCTTCTCTCTTCTATCTTCTTTCTCTCATAGAGAAATAGACACGCAAGCATCATTTTGTGCATGTACTTGCTAAACATAAAAAAAAAATTACATGTTATGTTTACCAGTCTTTTTTTAATGGTAAGTTTGGTATATAGTATTGGATAAAATTATATGTTAATATTGTCTAAATACTCTGCTGTCCACCTTACCAAATAAGCTGGAAAAAGTTGCTAGTAGATATCTTAATCCGAATTCATTCTTTGAATGGGCTCTTACCTTATTTCATATATCCGCACAACAGATTTTCTGTAGATGGAACTCCCATTAGGCAATTCAAGAATTTGGAATCTAAAGGGGTCCCCTATCCAAAGAGCCAACCAATGTGGATTTTCTCAAGCCTATGGGATGCTGATGATTGGGCCACAAGAGGGGGCCTTGTCAAAACTGACTGGAGTCAAGCTCCTTTTACAGCTTCTTACAAAAATTTTAATGCTCGGGCTTGCATAATCTCTTCAGGTTCTTCTGCTGATGCATGCTCCAAAAATTCTTCTGAAAATTCATGGTTAACGGAATCATTGGACAGCAGCGGCCAAGAAAAGATTAAGTGGGTACAGAAGAATTACATGATATACAGTTATTGTACTGATAACAAGCGTTTTCCTCAAGGATTTCCTCCAGAGTGCATAATGGCATGAAAAATAATGGAGAGCCCTTTTCATAATTTGGTCATCTTTTTCCCAGTCTCTTGGTGTTTTATTATGCAATACTATACAACATATGTACACTGTACACTTTGTTCATTTTTTGTGTTATTATGAGATGAAAGTTTTATGGTAAGAAATAGTTAGAGTAAAAGCTTGGTGTTTTATGTGTCAGCAAGAGATGATGTTGGTTTAGAACTCACATATTGTTAGTTCTGTTGGAGTAAAGAGGGGTTTACCAACTTGATTTGGCTAAGACTTGATAGGAATGACAATACTAATAGGAAGAGGTAAATAAAATGTAACTTATATTTCTCAATTTCAATACTTACAACAATTGACTTGACTTCTTGTTACAAAATGGAGGGACTCTACCCCTTATATAGGGCTTACATGAGACTTCTAGACCACACATTAATCTAGAGAATTCTAGTCCATAAATTTTCATGAGGCTTCTAGATTTCATATTTGGACTAGATATTTTCCTAGAGTATTCTAGGTACAATGCATATTTATGATCACATCTATTTCTTAGATATTTACATGGGTCTTTCTAGAATATAATTCTAGAAAATGCTAGACTTTGTTGGGCCTTTGAATTGGGCCTATGAGTAAAATTCTTAAACTCTTATTACTTACTCCAAAATCAAGTTTACTTTCCAACATCCCCCCTTAAACTTTATTTTGCTACTCCAAGTAAAGTTCTTAGGTTGCGGAACACGTCATGCTTGAGTGGCTTAGTGAAAATGTCGGCGATCTACTCTTGAGAGGTTACATACTTCAATTGCACCTCATTCTTTGCAACACTCTCTCTTACAAAGTGATACCTTGTATCGATATGCTTGCTTCTATCATGAAACACTGGATTCTTTGCCAATGCCAGTGGTGATTTGTTGTCAACATGGATCTCAGTCGGTTCATCTTGTAAGACTCCAAGTGTCTTCAACAAGTTTCTTAGCCAAATTGCATGGCAAACACTTGATGTAACTGCAACATATTCAGTTTCACATGTAGATAGCGCCACGATCGATTGCTTCTTCAAGCTCCAAGTGAATGCAATGTTGCCCAAGTAGAATACATATCCAGTAGTGCTCTTTCTATCGTCAATGTCTCCGTCCCAATCACTATCACTATAGCTAACAAGTTTGAATTCATTAGATGATGAATAGATTAAACCATAGTCAAGCGTACCTATGATGTAGCGAAGAATCCTCTTTGCAGCTTTCATATGGGTCATGGTGGGTATCTCCATATAGCGACTGATTAGCCCTACTCCAAAGAGGATATCTGGTCTTGTGCATGTCAAATATCTTAGACTTCCGACAAGACTCTTAAAGAGTGTTGGTTCCACTTTTTCACATTCATCATACTTCGATAACTTGGTTCCACATTCGACGGGGGTGTATACAGGCTTCCAATCCGCCATGTTGAATCTCTTTAGAACTTCTTTCGCGTACCCTTCTTGTGAGATAAAGATGCCATCCTCCATTTGCTTTACCTCAATCCCAAGATAGTAGGCCATAAGACCGATATCTGTTATCTCGACTTCTTGAGCCATGGCCTTCTTAAACTCAGTGATCATGCTTAGATTATTTCCTGTGAATATAAGATCATCCACATACAAACAAACAAGCAAGATATCTCCTTTCTCATTTGCTTTTGTGTAAAGGGCATACTCGTGAGGGCATTTTGTGAAGTCATTTTCTAGAAAATACTTGTCAATTCTACTATTCCATGCCCTTGGAGCTTGTTTCAACCCATATAAAACCTTTTTGAGTTTTAAGACTTTACCTTCATGCCCTTTTATTTTATATCTCATTGGTTGCTCCACATAAACTTCTTCTTCAAGATAACCATTTAGAATAACTGATTTCACATCCATTTGAAAAATCTTCCACTTGTTTTGCGTGGCAAGAGAGATAATTAATCTTATGGTTTCTAAGCGAGCAACAGGGGCAAATACCTCTTCAAAATCGATCCCCGACTGTTGGTTGTAGCCTTTGGCAACCAATCTTACTTTGTATCTCTCCACTTCTCCTTTAACATTCTTCTTTACCTTGTACACCCACTTGACTCCGATTGCTCTTTTTCCTTTGGGAAGAGTCGTCAGCTCCCATGTATCGTTTTTCTCAATAACTTTAATCTCTTCATCCATGGCATATCTCCATCTTTTATTTTGCGCTGCTTCTTCATACCCTATTGGCTCACAATCGGCAAAAAGACAAAAAAGTGTGAGATTATTTTGATTTTCTGTTACCTCATATAGCTCTTGTAGGCTCTTCATCCGTGGTGTCCTTTCCCTTGAGCTTTCTCCTTGTGAAGATACTGGTGAAGCATCTCCATGAGCAGGTGATAGAGGTGGACTGGTAGGCTCTTGCTGCTCTTCATTCTCTTGTTCTTCTTCCGCAAAGAATGACAACAAGTCGTAGTCTTCTTCTTGGACACCCCAATCCCAATCTCCTTCTTCATTGAACTCGACGTCTCTACTTATGATAATCTTCTCCTTGCTTGGATTATACAGTTTGTAGCCTTTGGAGTGAGAGTCATAGCCGATAAAGACATACCTTTCACTCTTATCATCTAGCTTGGACCACTTTTGATCCGGCACATGAGCATATGCAATGCTCCCAAATACTCGCAGGTGAGAGATACTGGGCTTCCTTCCACTCCATGCTTCTTGTGGTGTCTTATTCCACACACTTCTAGAAGGAGATCGATTAGATATGTATACAGTGCAATTAACAGTTTCGGCCCAAAGTTCTTTGGGCAATCTCTTGATTTTGAGCATGCAGCGGGCCATGTTAAGAATTGATCCATTCTTTCTTTCGGCTACTCCATTTTGTTGTGGAGAGTATGAAACCGTTAATGGGCGACGAATTCCATTTTCTTCACAATATTTCTCAAACACTTTGGAGGTAAATTCTCCTCCTCTATCCGATCTATAGCCACTTTCCTTTTCAACGAGAGCTTTAAACTTCTGGAAAGTTCTAAAAACTTTCGATTTCTGTTTGAGAAAATAGACCCAAGTCTTTCTACTAAAATCATCAATGAAGAGAACAAAGTAATTGCTCTTACCGAGAGAGCTTGGATTGATTTGGCCCACAAACATCTGCATGTACAAGTTCTAGCGGCTTCTTAGCTCTTGTAGATGCTTCTTTTGGAAAACTTTTCCTCGAATGCTTCCCAAGTAAGCATCCTTCACATAATTGATCCGGATGATTTATTGGAGGCAAACCTTTTACCATCTTCTTCTTGCTTAACAACTTTAAGCCCCCAAAATTAAGATGCCCAAATCTTAACTGCCAAGCCAAGATGAATCTTTAAAACAAGCTTTTAAGCATTTAGCAACATCATTTTGAATGCTTAATGCAAACATTCTATTTCTTGTCATAGGGACTTTAGCAATCAGATTTTTTCTTTGATCTCTTATTGAAAGACTATGATCTTTCAAATAAATATCATAGCCCTCCTCTAAGAGTTGTCCCAAGCTCAGAATATTATTCTTCATATTGGGCACATAGTAGACATTTGAGATAAATTGATGCATACCATTCTTCAACCGAATCAAGATTTTACCTTTGCCTTTCACGGGGATCTTCGATTTATCTCCAAAAGTAATATGGCCGCTTACCGATTCATCGAGCTCCACGAACATGTTTCTTCTTCAGCACATATGGTTGCTTGCTCCCGTATCCAAGTACCAAGTGTTTATTTCCTTGCTTTCTTCACCTTTGTATGCCATCAATAGTGTAGGATCCACTTCATTTTTTTAACTAGCATAGTTGGCTTTCTCCTTGACTTGGTTATTACCATTTCTACATTCTAAAGCATAATGGCCAAATTTTTGACAATTGTAACATTTAACTTGAGATTTGTCATACTTTGGCCTTTCATTTTGCCTCGTACCTTTTCCTTTTCCATAACCTCTAGTGGAAAACGAGCTTAGGCTTCTTTCCTCCTTGTAGAATGCACTTCTTCCTTGATTTTGGCCCCGTCCTCTTCCTCTTTGGCTTCTTCTACTGCTGAACTTTCCTTCACCCTTGTTCAAAGCGAGGTTTGTTTGAAGAGCTTGCTCTAATGGCTCTTCTTTCACCTTCTTCTTTAGTCTTTCCTCGTGGGCTTGTAAAGATCCCATGAGTTGATCGACACTCATACTATCTAGATCTTTAGATTCCTCAATAGCTACAACTATGTAGTCAAATTTAGAATCTAAAGACCTAAGTATCTTCTCAATTACTCTAGTGTCACTCAACTTTTCTCCATTCCTCTTTAATTGGTTCACAATGGCCAATACTCTTGAAAAGTAATCAGATATTGATTCCGATTCTTTCATATGTAAAGCTTCAAACTCACCTCGAAGTGTTTGGAGTCGAACCTTTTTCACCTTCTCAACTCCTTTGTGGGAGTTTTGCAAGATCTCCCATGCTTCCTTGCTCGTAGTAGCACAAGCTACTTTCTCGAACATGCCTTCATCTAAGGCTTGATAGATGAGGGTGAGCGCCTTATTGTCCTTCTTCCTTACATCCTTCAAACTATCCCTTTGTGCTTGGGATAGAGTGACCTCGTCATGTGGCTCCGTGTAGCCTTTCTCTATGATCTCCCATGCATCTTGCGACCCGAGCAATGCCTTCATCCTTATGCTCCAATTGTCGTAGTTATCCTTGTTAAGTTAAGGGACTTGAAAAGGAATCATCCCACTTGCCATTTTTCACAAGGATCTTAGGGCTTTGATACCAGTTTGTTGGAGTAAAGAGGGGTTTACCAACTTGATTTGGCTAAGACTTGATAATAAGGACAATACTAATAGGAAGAGGTAAATAAAATGTAACTTATATTTCTCAATTTCAACACTTACAACAATTGACTTGACTTCTTGTTACAAAATGGAGGGACTCTACCCCTTTATATAGGGCTTACATGAGACTTCTAGACCACACATTAATTTAGAGAATTCTAGTCCATAAATTTTCATGAGGTTTCTAGATTTCATATTTGGACTAGATATTTTCCTAGAGTATTCTAGGTACAATACATATTTATGATCACATCTATTACTTAGATATTTACATGGGTCTTTCTAGAATATAATTCTAGAAAATGTTAGACTTTGTTGGGCCTTTGAATTGGGCCTATGAGCAAAATTCTTAAACTCATATTACTTACTCCAAAATCAAGTTTACTTTCCAACAAGTTCATTTTATTTCAGAAACTTTATTGACCTATAGTCTTGTAGAACTTGGTGTCAACAGATGCCGGTCAACTCCCTCCCTCCATTGGAATATTAATTCCACACTAGAAGAAAACGTTAGAATTCAAGGACCATGGGATGATACAACAATCAAGGTTCGTTATGGAAAGTGTTAGGTCTAAATTGTGTTGGCTATTTCTGAGTCCAAAATCATGTTTTATTGAGTTGTAATTTGAGTCAAAGAGTCGGGGATTAGATTATTATGTGTTGCAGAAGTCAAAGATGGAAAGGACGAAGTCGTAGTTGATAAAATGCTCGTTGTTTGCCTTGGAAAGCTGAGTGCTTGTATGATCAAGCCTCCGCTAGCTCGTTGACCATTCAACAAGGGCTTGAGCTGTGGTTGTATCCGAACAAAAACTTCTTTGCAATTTTAATAGATTTTACAGCCTTAAACAACTTCAAACACTCCGTAATATAAATACTCAAGCCATGATCATCCCAAACATCTTTTGAAATTGGTTGAGCCTTTATTTCAGTCAATAGAACATTCTACAGAGATCAAGCACATATGCAATGAATCTCTTGCCTCCACAAGATCAAGACACAAAAGATCAAAATATCAAATACCAAATCTTTTATCAATAATCATTCAGAGTTCCGAAGTTGGGAGATAGGCAGCCGGAGTTCCAGTTGAAAAAGAACGAGATTTGCTCTTGGTGATCCATGCGGAGTGAAAAAAAAGTATAGAGTTCTAGAACGTGCTAGAGGCACAATCGAAGAGGTTGTTCGATGATTTATAGGTTGTGTGGTTAGAGTCTACTAAAGTTTAGTTGTGTCAGACCAACTGTAAGTTATCTTTTCTAGTAGATAGATTGTTTTGGCAAGGTTTGCCTAGAGGTTTTTTATCCCCGTGAAGAGCTTTTCAAGGGTTTTCCTTAATATATTTGGTGTTGATTTTACTTTTATTGTTTTGATGTGCAATCATTGATTAAACTTAATTATCTAGAAACAACAATTAATAACTTGTTGCTTTTTATTGATTATTATTTTAATTTCGCATTAGATGCATATGTTCACCCTAGAGAATTTCGTTATTTCAATTTGTATTAGAGTATAATTCGATCCTTGACCCAATTTTGTCTAGATGAGTCAATCGCTTTATGTTCCTCCATATTTTGATGGAAGCAATTATACTTATTGAAATGTTAAAGCCTTTTTAAAGTCTGGATGAACTCGATCAGTGTAGAAAATGGTTGGATTCCCCCATCTATATTTGTTGTAGGTGTTGTCATAGCTACTGATATTTTTATTGGACTAAAGATGATTTAGCTAAGTGTAACTAGAACAATAGAGTTGTCCATGCCATCTTTCTGTCTATTTTCTCCGAAGAGTTTAAATGAATATCCATGTGTAAGACTGCGAAGAAGGCTTTGAGGTCAATGGCCCGTGCGCATGTGGCATATCAGAGGGGGGATTTTTCCCCTCCTACAAAACTTGACTTGTCGGACCCCATGGCCGCCCTCAAACTTTGATTTTTGGGTAAAATCTGTTCAAAAGGTCAGGAAGCAATGGGATATATAGAAACTATTTTAAACTCAGCCTCATCCCCGAAAACAACATTTTGATCTACTCTTGCTTCAAACTCTTTTTTTACTTCAAAATCACAGTTTTCACTTACATCTTGTTTGTTTCACATTATTTTAACATGAAAATGAATTTTTTGACCTTTTTTTTCGAAAAAAGTGGGTCCCACCAACAGACAAAGTGGTCAAATATTGCGGCTAATACCCCTAAACAACGGTAAAAATTCTCCTTAAAATGCCAAACAAACAGGAGCTTAAAAATCATCTTTTACTCTTCTAAACCTCCAAACTTTATGCAAATCATGTATGAAACTTGTACGAATGCACGTATGACCCTATATAATAATCTCATTGGTGGATGAAGATCCCTTGGCTACTTTAAAAACACAAAAATATAAAAAATTCTAAACCGAAAGTGTTGAATAAATAAAAGAGAAGAGAATTGTGTTACCTCTCAATAAGCGCTTGTTTATAATCTATACCTCGACTTTGTTGTTTAGACTATTCTGGATTCTCAGGTGGCATGATTGTCTTTTCATTTAATGAATCACTCACCTAATAAGCCTTCAACATTTGTCCATTGACCTTGAACCTTCGCTGACAATCTTGAGACACTACCTTAACTGTGCCATAAGGATACACAGTCACAATTATGAATGGACCTGACCATCTCGACCTTAACTTACTTGGAAAGAGCATGAGGCAAGAATTAAACATAAGAACCCCGTGACCAACCTCGAACTCCTTATCTTTATTGTGCCTATTGCGTTATCTCTTTATCTTCTCTTTGTACAACTTAGCATTCTCATATGCCCCCAACCTATTGGGTCCACATTAACTAGAACACCACAAAATAATAAACTGTATCAGTACATATCATTGCCTAAAAAGAACTTCAAAAGCTTCGAAGAATGACATTTTCCCTAGATAATTAACACTCATTAGTCTCTCAGCATGCCAAGTCCAAACTGCAACTTGTGCCTACAGTTAAAAAGTTGATGACGCAATTGTCTCCCACAAAAAATCAAGGTTTGAGGCAATGATTCTGGAATATATCAGAAATTTTCGAATCCATATTTACCATGTTTACTTTATGTACAATATAATCTTATCAAATTCACCCATGCAAGACCATATAGAGGACAAAGAACAAGATGGTAACTAGATCACGACAAAACTGAACATAGAATCAGCAAGTAGAAATGTCCAAAAATAATTCTCGTGCTTCTAACATGCAAAACACAATCTTTGACTATCAAAACATAAGATTTCTTATCTCATGTCTGCTTTTCGTGCTTTCTTTCGTTTTTTTATTCAATTCGTGCTCAAGAATGCCTCTGTTCTCTACTAACAGCTTTTTTTGGTTTGAATAGGAAAGAAGCTTGAAGGATCCCCATCCAGAGCTTAATAGAAGTTGTTAGATTTTAATGTAATTGGCAATTCTGTGAACAAAATGATTGAAATTAATATTGTTGTAAAAGAGTTTTTAAAAGTCAAAGGGTCAAGTTGTAAGTTAGAAGTCCTAGAGTTCGAGCATGGAACAAATGAGTGAATGTTGTTGCAATTTCGCTTGCTTATCACCATCTGTTGCTCGAGCGGTAAAAACAGAAGCTACGTCGCCCGCCTGTCTCCTGGACTTCGCTCGAGCGAGACATCGTCGCTCGCTTGTCCCTGAGCTCTTGCTTGAGCAACGATATTATCCGGAAAATCTAGTTTGCGTTTTTAAGGCTTTTTACATGGCCTATTCTACCTAATTGCCTTGGACTATAATTACCCCACGCCTTGCACAAAATTTGGGAGGTTGTTCATTGTGCCTCTTTTTAATAACATATTCATATTATTCTTTGAAACTTTAAGAGCAAGTTCATGTATTGATTCAATCCATTTACTCTCGAAACTATACAATTGCAGATTGGGGGAAAAACATCAAATCCATTGAATCCAAAATACATACTTCCTAAACACCTTTAGAAAGGTACTTTCTCAGTTGAACTTCAAAGGCTGCTAGAGGTTGACAGAGATTGGACTACAAGTACAAGAAAAGCACAAGAACGGGGCATTATTGAAATTTCACTTACAAGAGACAATTGTAGAAGATCGGGAGCTGGTGGGTTCAACTGATCTTGGAGGTTACAGGAATTAAACGAGGAAGTCTTGTGGGAAAAAAAAATTTACCTACAAAATTTTCTTAGGTAGAAGTCTTATCGTTATGAATGAAAAATCCATAGTTCAAAGTCTTATTACTTTTACCAGTGGATAATCCATTTCTGATTACCAACATATGCAATCCCTTGATAATTATTCGTCGGTGAGAAGCTCTTTTTTAAGTGGTGAGATCATGTCTACCCTAATTATTAGAGATAATAAATAGCGTTACTCTTTGAAGAAACACACTAATTTGAAATTAAGAAAACTCCATATATTGGACGACAATAAATAATGCAAATCACGTTCCATACTAGGTGATACGAATGGTCTAGGTCCACAGCACGGAAGCACCATCATACAACCAAAGGAAAACAATAAGTAGTGCTCCGTAGTGAATGCAATTAAAAAAATGAACAAATAATTTCCAACCAACTAATTAATGGATAGTTAGCTGGAAAAGATAATTAGGGTTGCCCGGCTTAGCGTGTTTTACCATTGCGTCCGGCGTAATCCTCGGGAAGGGGAAAAGTTTTAATGATACGTCCATCATATATGCAAACGTGGTACGACTTTCAATTCAAATCACGACACTTCGAATCTCGAATAATTCAAAATGCTACACTTCGAATTTGTAGGCCCACATTGTTTCTCTCTCTTACCACCTAGGATATCGAGGTGTAGCGTTTAGAGTGGCTCGAGATCAGAATTGTCGTGATTTGAATTGATAGTCTTATTACTTGTGCATATAAGACCATCCTATCGAAACTTCTTTCGGGATGTAGGGCAGGGATGGGACCTCTATTTTTTCTACTTTTCGTAAGAGAAAATAAATTATAGATTTTTTCTTTGAAAAATAAGATTTCAATATTATTATTTACATCCTTTAATCCATGTTTAAAAAATAGAGGGCCACATGTATTACTCCACGCTTCTAAGATCAACTGTTGTTCTGCATGCTTTAAAAATAGAGGGCTACTTGCATTAGTACATTAATACATGCTTCTAAGATTAATATTATACTTGGAGGATAAAATCAAGATGAAAACCCATTAGGGAGGTTTGTTTTAAGGTGGACTATAATGAATTGTTTTATACTTCGCATTAGGAAGCTGTATAAATATAGAAAATATAAAAAAGTATTAAAAATATCTTTTACTGGTTTAATTATCATGTTGCATAGTATAAATATAGAAAATATATTTTCTATATGTTTAAAAAAGCCCTTTTATTTTTGCTGGTTAAATTACCTTTTCCATGCTACTTACTCCCTGGAAAATCAAGATTTATTTGGCCATCAAACATGGTTTCGATGAACCATAGATCAGTCCTCAAATTCTTGATCAGTGTTGGATGTGTAGTTTCTGCAGTCTTCACTGGGACTTTAGCTTCAATGGCTTGGTCAATTTCCACCGGGGGGACAAGAGGATCCAGGCTCAAAATTATTCCATCTTGCTCATTAAATTCTTCTTCCCTCTTGTGGAGTTCTTTAACCTTTTCTTCTGCTATTGAGCACAAAACGTTCATTTGATTCAAGTCAAGTTCATCAATGCTTATACCTTCAATAAGTCCGTTCATCAAATTTCCGTACTCTCTTAGATCACTCCTCCTTCGAATATTTCTTAATTTTTGTGTCTCTTCTTCTACAATCTTTATCAAGTATTTGTCATGCATAACAAATTTTCTCTCTCTTTCCATTTCTGGAAAGTCGAAAAAATGGGAAAGCCTTGCGATAAATTCATCTGGAGATGGCCATAAGGTGGTGTTGTTTTGTCCTGGTTTATGAATAACTATACCTATATCAGAATCAGACAAGATAGAAAGCTCGCTCGCGTTCTTGAGCAGACCTTCTGTCCTATTTCTTAGGACATAGTTTCTTTTACTCTCATTGGCTATTATGACACGTTTAACCTTTTTTCTTGTCATGGTTATTGGTTAAAATCTAGACCTTGCGATACTGTACTTTTGTTCTTTAGGTGGAAGAATATATAAAAGAAATTCTATTAATTTTAGTAAGAGCTTTATTAGAATTTAATATAGTCAACATTGTGTATAGAAAAGTTTGAATTGGCTAATATGGAAAAGTTTTATATATTTATATTGTCTAGTGAATGTAATAAATATTTCTGCGATTAGTATTAGATTTATTGATAATGAAAATCAACAGCAGCAATGTGTTACAATCTCAAATTCGTGGGTGGGAATGCTACGCAACATCTTGAAAATACGAACTCTTTGATTCTTGTTATGTTGTTTTCATTGAAGCAATATTTGTCCTTTATCGATAAAGAGTGGAAAATGAAAACAAAATATGCGTCCAGATAAAATGGGATCACTTCGAAACGTTGTTGGTGTTTGGTCGTAGATGCAAAATGCATATATGTCGCAAGCATACGACGTCGTAAACAAGTAATATAAAATTTGTAGAGTGTCGATCTGATGATGATTTCTATTTGTAATTTAAGTAAACTTTTGTTGACTAATAAATAAATACATCACAAATGGGTAAATGATATGTCATAATCACAGAAAAGTGAATTTCTGCTTTTGACCTTATATATTATTGGGAAAAAAATGAAAAGCTTGAGGACATAATTGATAAGTTTTTATCAATTTTAAATTAAGATGTCTTAAAGTTGAGATTTTGAACTTAATTAACCATTTCTGCTAAAAGATAAGGGTATGTTCTATTTGCTGTTTTCAGGTCATTTTCAATTTTCAATTTTCAATTTTCGAAAACACTGAAAATACATTTACTTACCTATTTTCAGAAACGAATTTTCAAAAATGAGTTTAACATTTACAAAGAAAACGAAAAATGCCAAAAAAGTCTTTTTGGCCGTTCTCAATTAAAATCAAGCCAAAACTTCATTTTTTTTATTTTTGAAAACAATTTTTCAAAATGACAAAAAGAACGCATTTTCAACAATCACAAAATGGATACTCAAAACAAAAAACCTAAAATGAACTCAAAACTTAAAATTAAAACACAAATAGAACATTACCTAAACTTTTAGGACTTTTCAATATTTAAAAGTTACATGACCAGAGCTATTAACACTAAAAAGCAATTGGTGCTCCAGAGCTAAGTGTGAAACTAAAAATTTCATCACATTTGGAATGCTGATTTAAATTAAATTTCACACTAAATAGAGACCTAACTTAATCTTGTGTGGCAGTGAACTCATCTTTACGTATGCAACATTTAGCCTTAGTTGGCTAAAAATCAGAATTTTAGTAAATTTTGGTATAAATTGATTAAATGTGTGTTTAAAAAGTTAATATAAGTTATGAGTCTCATTAAATATGAAATTAAAATTAATGTTGACTTTGACTTAAATTTTTATTAACCTTTTAATATACCCAAACATGAACTTAATGTCAAATATTGAAGCGGGAGATTACAATATGTTTTCAAATAAATATTTTTTTTATTAATCAAATAAATAACTAATAATGAGCAAATTACTTATTCTGACACAATTTTAAGAATTACTTAAAAAGTCTTTTTTATATAAAAGTTATCTTTAAAGAATGTGACACCTTGACATCCTAGGTAGTAAGAGAGAGAAACAAAGTGGGCGTGCAATGTCGAAGTGTTGTATTTTGAATGGTTCAAGAATCGAAATTTTGTGATTTAAATGAACAATCTTACCATATCTGTATATATGACCATCTCATTGAAAATTTTCTACTTTGATTCCGAGGATTATGCATAACACGAGTAAAACATGCTATGCCAGGCAACCCTAATTATCATTTCCAACTAACTATCCATTAGTTAGTTGGTTGGAAATCATTTAATCATTTTATAATTTCATTCACTATTTTTCTTTTTTTCCTTTGTATAATGGTGCTTCCGTGCTGGGGACCTAGACCATTTGCATGAATTGATGTGGAACATGATTTTGCATCACCTAGTGTGTAACATGATTTGCATCATTTATTGTTGTCCAATTTAATGACCTTTCTAAATCTGGAATTCTTGTGTTTCTTTAAAGACTGCTTCTATTTCTTATTTCTCACGATTAGGGTGGATGTGGTCCAGTTTCGAAGATAATCAAATCGAATTGAACGAGATCAATTGGGCAATAGAACCGAGAAATCCAACAGAAATTATGTAACCGGACAATCGATTTTGTTTGGCTCGGTTCCATAACTATGCTTTCAAAATTGTCATATAGCAGTGAAAAACACAATGATCTTATAAATCATAATACCCAAACCGTGATCTCACAACAACATATCAAGTCAAAGATAGGGGTGTCAATGGTCACGAGTTGCTCGTTGGCTCACGAGCTTGATTTTCCTTCTAGATGAGTCGTTGATCGAATCAAAACTGAAATTTAGGTACAAGCTGCTCGCTAGCTTGCACAGGTCAGCTTGCGAACCAGTTGAGCTGACTTGATAGGCTGCAAAAATTCGACGACAAAAGTCTTTCTATGCCTAGTGGCTTTGTGGAATTTGGAAGGATTGAAATAATTGCTGGCAAATAATGATATTACCGTGCAATAACTTGGGTAGATTTGCTACTTGCAAAAATGAACGATATAAAATTTTAATGGTCGATGTAAGAGTTCGACTCATTCTCCTTAAGATAATAATGCCCCGCACTAGTGTTAATGTTATTTCGGTACTCGTCTCCCAAGATACAACAACTTCGACTTGTAATATTAGCACTCCAAATTACAAAACGAATCTACTCATGTTTTGATATCTCTAAAATTGGTAGACTAAAAAGCTCGAAAATAATTTTCGAGACCGAATTGCAAAATATGTAATAACGTAGGGATGAATGAATATAATTTGGAAGAAAAATAAAATCAGAATTGATTTTGGAATGAATAAAAATCAGGAATTGGGGACATTTATATACAAGTTGAAAACTTGTATCTAAAAGACACAACAGCCGCCCCGCCCCGTTTGGACAGAAGTTTAACTGTCAACCGCTATCTTCTAGAAGAAACTATGTGTCACGCACAGAAAATTCGGGAAAAATAAATAATATAAATAAATATATTATTGTTTTAAATAATAATATAATTCAAATATTATTTTATCAAAAAATATATACAACAGAGCCCGTGACTTGTGCCATGCCAAGTCGATCGTCGACGACGACGAGTGTGTGGGCTTTGGCTCAACCTATTAGCATGTACGTTCTCTCCGCTTCAAAGATTATTGGTACTCCTTGGGTCCCAAACCCAAGTCTCAAATTTGAGCAAGATAAAGTGGTTTCTATTTTTCTACGTGGGATTGACATTTTCTAATTTTTCACCAATTTTATTCCCAATTTATTTCAACTTCAAGTTATCATCTTTTTGTTTTAATTTCTCATTCACCCTAAATTGGTTTTGAGAAAATAAATACATTACATTAATCTACTTAACAAGTAGAACATATTCGGCCAAAGAAACTTGTTGTCTAGCTAACAGGACCCACCAAAATAATTGGTCAAAAGTTAGTTAAACCAACGAATAAAAACCAATTTTTTTCCAACAATAATTTAGATAAGTTGACCTTATAAGGAACAAGGGGATGCGACTATAATGTAAATAGGAACGACATGATAAGTGGCTGCTTTTTACAGTGTAATTGAAGGTGTGTATCACACCAATTGAATTTTGATTGAATTTTAAATTCTTTTTTATTTATTTTTTTCCTATAAATAGAGATTTTTCAAATATCATCTATTCATTTTCCACTATTTCTTTGAAATGATGAGGAACAGTCTATGACAAAAAGGTGGTTAGACTATTGCTACATTACTCCACACTGTCACTATGGTCATCAGTGTTAATGTCAATCATGCTACACTACCATCTTTGTTGACAGCTTGGTTGACATTCTCTAATAAAAAGACATAAATGCCCTACTTCTATTATCTACTCAAGTCAATGTTCTCTATTCCTTTTATAGGATAAGTTTGGTTTATTTCTCCTAATAAATAAAAAAGCCAATTATGCTCGTATTTATCAATATATTTTTTATTAAAACAATCGTTTAATATTCTAATTTTATTTTCTACTTTATTAATTTCTTTATTAATTCTAAATATATTTTCTGTAAAATATAAAGGCACATGTAGATTTCTACTATTTTTCAGAAAATAATCAAGCACATTATAAAATGATTTAATTTCTTCTCTTTTCCTTTCGCAATCAATTTCTAAATATTGAATGATAGTAACTAAAACTTCATAAATATCATAAGTGCAAATATTAACGCAAGTATTCAACATAAATAAGAAAGATCTTACAGTATTGAAGCAGAAGGTAAATGCAGAGTAATATCAACGAGATTTCCCTCGAGCTTGCTCCCATATATTTGTATACTCAGATATAAGTGATCGATGTTATTTGAGTTTAAGAAAATGGGTTATGGTCCAACACGACTTCCGCACTCTTATTATTTTTCTCTCGACTCTTTTGCATATCTCACAATGGATCACACGGAATCACAGTTTTCCTTTCAACTCCTTGTTAAAACATCACCTTTGAAAGATAACAGGGTTCTAATGGCTTTCTCTAACGCCTCAAATGCCAACACACTGCTAAACGGCAACAAGATACTAGCGCAACCCTCAAGGTCCTCACCGTTGGAGTATAAGTAAGATAAGAGTTTTTGAGAAAATAACAAGAATAGAAAGACAGTATTTTCAAACAACTTGGATTTCATAAACACATCACACTAATATCTCTTATATAAGAGTATACATACATATTTCGGCTACACTCTTGGTACTTTCTCTAAAGAGATTAGAACTCCATAGAGATTACCTTATTACAAACTTCAAATGAAAGAGAGAAACTGAAATGGTTACAAGATTCGAAAAACTAGAGAGAAAGGTAGTTTTTTGCTTAAGGATGGGATGCCTTCTTCTGAGAATTAGTCTTCCTTTTATAGACTCGAAAAAGCTCTACAACTGGTCTTCATTATTGTTGTGTCACTGTGTAAGATAATGAGAATCTTACTGTGGCCTAAAGTTCTTTGTCTTAACATGAAAAATAATGTAGGTGAAACCCCACAGTTTTTCTTTATCAAAGTAACTTTGACAAAGTAGTGATAAAGGGGGTCCATTACTTTTCCATATGAGATTCAAACCACTCATCCGGAAATTCCTCTGGATCAAGTGAGATTGGTGAACCATCTTCTTCATTGCTACAGTACTCGCACTTATGGTTTGGATAACGCCAAAACTGTTTACACAGTTCATTTTTTGTCTTCTGTGTTCCACTAGCGTTTCCTCCAAAAATATGATCACACCAAATATCGAGATAGTGCCAATCTTCTTGTTTAGTGGGTGCCACAGCTTTACTGTAAATCAAGTGGTCTTGTGATTCATACACCCAAATATTTTGATTTTCTTCAATAACTTTCTGGATATGCTCAAATTGCTCCTTATATCCCTTAGCTCTACGGAAGGTTGTCATCTTGATAACATCTTCTGGTGTAGTTTCATGAACTTCACTCTTCTCAGACTGAAGATGCTTGGAAGTAGTGGCAATCCTTATGACATGGCTAACTGGCAGTAGCCTATCTTCTTCATCATCCCATTCGGGACAGGCAGAGAAAAACCTGATATATATGTTCTTATGTTTAAGAACTTGGCAATACCTTTCAATAGCTCGGACTACTTCTTTTGGTAACAAAGAAATTTCTTTTAAAGATTCTGATGGGTAAATACAAATTATATTTCCCATTTCATAAAGAGCACGAACCCAATAAACTGGGGCTCCTGGATAGAGATTAACTTTGTTATAGGCTCCATATGTTAAGGTTTTCATCCAACCTCCAATACTGGTAAACCAAAGAACAAAGTAGATTAAACAATACATATGCCAAAATAAAATCGTTTTTACTTTTGATTTCCATAACACCATGAGTGTTGCAGGCTTTGATGATATTTGAGCTATTAAGCTCTGGTATGGAGATACTATCCTTTGTAAATATTTTCTCCTGTGAGGGAGACAAAGTAGTATTCTCTCTAACTGAAAGTTTATGAAGCTTCAATGCTTCTGGTTCAATATTGGCACCGAGGCCTTCAGATTTATTGGCACTAGGGCCTTCAGATAATATAGCCATGTTGGCCTTTTCAGATACTGGCTTGACAGCAGCCATCTCCATTAGAGTTATCTTGGATTCTATTGCAGCAATCTTCATGTTCATTTCGAACTTCAATATTTCTAGCTCCTTCCTGATTGGCTCCATTCCTGGTTAAGAAATCTGGAATAAAATTGTCTTTCCCTTTAATATGGACAATATCAAATTTAAATGGTGCAAACCACATTTGCATTCTAATAAGTGGTCTTTCAGCTGCACTTGTTCCAAGTTTATTTGTTAATAATGGTTTTACCTGAGTATTATCTGTTCTAATAAGAAATTTTCTAATTCTTCTTCTAAATTTTCAATTCTTAATACTGGAATTTTTTGTTTTTGATTAATTTCTGTATAACATCCACCACGATTACCTGCAGAACTCTGATGTCTAGGTCTATGGTGAATTGGTTGATGTGCAATTCCAATAGCTTTGTAGATATTTGGTGTTTTAATTTTGTGATTACAAGGTGTAGTAAATTCAAAACTATCCTTATATTGTGTAAAGGGGCTATATGTATAGATAAAATTTTCTCCTAAAAGGATATCACATCCAATTTTATCTGTTGCATATATTCGTGGGATAAAACATTCTCTATTACCTATAATTATAGGAACATTTTCTACAAAATCTCTATAGATTTCTACAATATCGCTTGCTGTTTGACCATAAGTTGTTTTCTTATAATCTCTTTTATAATAATGTTCTGGGAACACATTTCTTTTACATAGACAAATACATGATCCAGTATCAATTATGGCATGAAATTTTATCATACAATAGTCTGGTAAATTGAGAGTTATCTCAATATATGGACTAAGTATACTAGTTTTGATTGATCTAATTCCTTGTATCATATAAATTGGTTCTTTGGTTTTAGTAATTCTAGAAATCATTTTTTGTTTGCCTTCTATAGTTATTTGAAGAGTATTCTTTTGTATATGAAATGGTGAGACTTTCTCAAGAAAGTTCATTCCAAGTAATATTGGACTAGAATCCTTTCCTTTTCTATAGTCTTTATGAATTTTAAGATTTAATTTAAATTGTTCTCCTTCAATATCTGTAAAACTTAGTTCTAGATTAACAAATGTTTTAATTTCATATTTAATTCCATGATAGTCTGTAAGAGTTATTCCTTGTGGTAGGTTTTCTTCTAATAAATGATCAACTAAGTCTGCTCTTATATGACTAGTACTAGCTCCTGTATTAACAAGGGCTATAATTTCTTCGTAGTTATTTTGATTATTGATATATTCTGTTAAGATAAGGAAATTATCTTCCTCACACTTTCTAAGATCAATATCAATGCTATTTCTAGGCACTATTGGGTAATTTCTACTTGTAGATGTTCTACTAGAGCTTGCGAGTTCTCTAGTACTGATACTTCTTTCTATTCTTCTACTAGGCATTCTAGCTATAAGTTGTCCAAAGGTATTTAAGGTAACTAATCCTTGATTTCCTACATTATTATCTATTCTTCTAGATTGCTGATAAAAATCAAGCAATATATCTTGTGGTAAGGAAACGTTATTATTACTTAACATTCTTGGTTGAGTAAATTGTGCTAAGTCTTTAAAATCTTCATGGATTTGTATGAATTCTCCTGAAACTTTATTGATTTCTTTTTGGTGTGTAGTAGTAAATGCATATAGAGCTTTACAATGTAAGGTTACAGCTTTACTTCTTGGTGGCATAATTAATCTATCAATTCTATGATATAGATTTAATCCCATACTTAAATTTTCATCTAGTAAGGACATGGCAAATCCAGGTCTTATAGTGAATATAATTTTCTTATATACAAGATTTCCAGAGACTACTCCTAATAGAGCATCCATAGGATCATGAAGTGTTCTGTTATCCATCAAATACATTTGTATAGGAATATCCATTCCTTCTCTAAAATATCCTTTCACCATAATTTGGATGCCTCCTATCACAATATTTTTTAGTCTTTCTCTAGTGGATCTATTTATTTTTGCTAATTCTTGATTAACCCATTCTCTAGTGATTAGAGGTATAGTAGTATTGCCTTTAACATTTTCGATGTTAATAGGTACTTCATCATATTTTGCAATGTAAATAGTTTTATTAAACCAAGATATTATTGGTCTTACAAAAACGTCTTTATCTCTTAAAGATATTTGTTTTTCTTTTATTGCTCCATATCTTTCTTCATCAAATACTACTGTTTGTGAAGTCCCTTCTTCATTATCTAAGGTAGTTTCCATAGTATTAATGATTTCTTGGTTCATATAAATTTGTTCAAATTCTGGTTCTTCAATTTCTTCTATATCTAGCTCATAGATTGAGTCTGTTTCAGATAATTCATCTAGATCTTCGATTATCTCATAGTCTGAATCAGATTCTATTTCTTCCATTATTCTAATGACTTTAACATTTTCTCTTTTATTTCTATTAGGACAGTTGGGAGATATGTGCCCTATTTCATTACATGTAAAACATTTGCATTTTTTATAAAATTCTTCCTTAGATTTCTTCTGAGGTTTTTTATGTTGGTTATATTCCTTTTTCCAAGGTTTTTTCTTCTTAAAATACTTTTTATGACTCTTAAATCCTTTGTTTCTCTTCCAGGGTTTAAGATATTTCTTAAATTTCTTTTTATAATATGGTTTCCTAGGTGGTTGGTGACAACCAAATTGTGGTACTGCTGCTACTTCTCCGTAACAACATAAACTAGCTTTCTTACCATGTTTTCTAAATAAGTGTTGATACATAGATTTTCTACACCATTCTGATATTTTTCTTTTAGCGAATGAAGTTCTCATTCCTAAGGTATCAGCTCTATGATTAGGATCTTCCCATTCTATTTTATTCCAATAAGTTTGGTAATCTTCAAATAATTTCTGACCCCATGGCCAAGGTAGTTTAAGAAAATATCTATTAAGTAGTTTTTTATCTTCTTCTGATAGATTCCATTCTTTTATGGATTTAGATGCTTTGATGTATATCTTTTCGAATTTCTTAGTATATTCGTTTAATTCACACATATCACAGATTTTTAATAATTCCATTTCTCTTTCTGCTTGTAAGGCTTCTTGAGTGATCATATCTATTTTAGTTTCTGGTATAACTTCTCCTAAGAGTAAGTGTCTAAATAAATTTTCCATTCGTTTTAAAATTTCCTTAAAGTTTTCAGCATCTAAGCTTTCATTGCTATCAATAGTAGTTGTAGATTTTTCTCCATATTTAATTTGATTTTTAGTTTCTTCAGAAGTTCTTCTCCAGATATCTGAAGTGATTCCTCTAAAGGTGTGGATTATAAAGTTGTATGCTTGAGTGGTATTCCATTTATGAAAAGCAACAACAAATCGCAGCTTTTGCCCATGAGTCAATAATTTCACTTTTATTATTGCTATCATCAACATCCAGCCATATTCCTGTTGTAGGAATTTGTTCAGTAAATAATTTAACTGGATTATTATCCCTAAGGTGAATAGGTTTGGTTGATGTAGTTTTGACTCCTTTTCTAAAATTATAATTTTCTCGTTCTTCTGTTATCCCATGTTCTTTCATCCATTCAAAATTCCAAATATCGATTTCGACTTGAATCCAATCATTAGTTCTACTTGTTTCTCCAACTAATGTTTGTGATTCAACTTGTTGATTTAAAGGTGGAGTATTAATTTCAGTGGTTTCTTCTTTGGGCGGATCATTCATACAGATATTCTCGGTTTGAATGGCTAATTGTTCTAAACTCTGTTTATAAGCTTCTAATTCTTCACCCGTGGCTTCATAGAATTTAGTTTCTAATTCTTCTATAACATATGCCGGTAAAAGTGGTTCAATTGATATATAAGAATCCTTAATTTTTGATTTTTTAAATTTTGATTCAATTTGTTTATATAGGATTTTTGGTCCTATTTTAATATTGTCATTAACAATTTCCAAATTAGACTCGATATTTTTTATATGAGTTAAAACATCTTGATTTAAAATATCCGTTTCTCCTAAAGGTTGAGCAAAATTATCATATCTTCTTCTTCATTTTCAGAAAATTCATCTACTAAAATTTGTAATCCTTTATTTTTTATTTCTGCTAACTGTTGAGAACTATTTACTTGTTTTATTTCTTCACTTAGAGATTTATATTTAATACTTAAATTTGTAGCTAATTCTTGTAATTTAATTCGATTAGTATTTGTTAAAATATTAATATTTTGTAGTTCTTCTAAAATTATTTTGTCTTTTCTATTCATTTTAAAAATTTTCTTTTGGTTCGTTACTAGGCTCTGATACCAATTAAAGGGGAAAAAGCGGAAAATAGTTAAAATATAAAACTAAGGGTATAATAGACTTTTAATTCATAAAATGACAAAAGACTGTGAAACTTAATGTGAAAATGACTGTGAGAGAAGCATTATTCGTGTTAATGTACATCATTATTCATCTTTAAATAATGATAATGATTTATTGTTCTTTAGATTTTTTATTAAATTATTATAAATACAATTTTTTCTCTTCAATTTATATTCGAAATCGTATTTTTCCAAATTAATGATTTTTCTATCTAAATAATATTTTTGTGAATCCAGGAATTCTTGATTTCCCAAGTTTATTGTTATATCTAGATTCTATGTGCTTTGAAGTATTTTTCAACATTGAATCTCATCATTGCTCATAAGGAGATTTTACCGTTGACTCCACATGTCTTGAGGTCGACAAAGATGATTTAAAGCTCATTGCAAAAAAATTAATCTTAATTGAGTGTGGCGTCTTCTTAATTTATTTGTTGTTCCTTTTTGGGAGGTCTTGACCTAGTTCACACTATAAAATGTCAATATTTGTCTATTAACCCTCAAGTTCACAGACAACATCAGTAACTGTTTTATATCCCACTCGAGTAGTCAGAGCAGGAGTTCAACAGAAAACGGGTTCTGGGAAAGAAAAGAAAGAAAGGAAAAGAAAAGAAAAGAGAAGAGAAAAGAAAAATAAAAAGAAAAAGAAAGAAAAGGAAAAGGAAAATAGAAGAACCTGCGGGAATAAAAACTAAAGAAGGAAAAGGAAAAGAAAAGAAAAACCCTGGTAAAAACGCATTAC
Organism: Fraxinus americana; assembly: GCA_035079005.1. Taxonomy (NCBI): domain Eukaryota; kingdom Viridiplantae; phylum Streptophyta; class Magnoliopsida; order Lamiales; family Oleaceae; genus Fraxinus; species Fraxinus americana. The sequence goes on from CM068726.1 coordinate 695,597, forward strand.
TCATGAAAAAACAAAGAAAAAACGTTTATTAATCTTCATAATTTTTTACATCTTGCCAAGAATTTATGCACAAATTGTAACTTTTACAACGTGCCATTATGCCGTGAACTGTAACTTTTTACGACGTGTCATCGATGTATGTCGTAAATACTTTTGTTGTAGTGCGATTATGTTCTAGAATATTATATATATTTATCTCACGTTAAATTGGAACTGAATGAGCTAACCATGGATATGATGTTGGAAATAGACTGATTTCATATCACCCTTCAATTCGAATTAACAAAAGTATTGAACAAGCCCCTAGAAGCTTGATGCAAATGAACGAATATTTGTTCAACAGATATATATATATATATATATATATATATATATATATATATATATATATATATACACACACACACACTGTAACATATTTAATAATGTTGAACTGTTGATTAATAAAAACCTGACTTGTGGTAAATGCATATAAACTAGAAAGTATAATTATTTTCAAAAATAGCCACTCACCGAGTGTAGCATTTCCTATGTTAAAAATTTTCTTACAAGGCAGAAATTGAATTTTTTCAACCTTGAAGAGCCTCTCGAATCAGAGCCATGGTCCTATTTGTTGGTCTCATTTGGATTGAGAGTGCAAATATTATATTGAACCCATATTATAATTTTTCTTCAAACGATTTTCTTTTGTCTATCATATAATTATAGTTGGCCAGTGTCATCCTTGGTGGTGGATCAAGCACTTAGCTAGCATCTATCATCGACGCACTCCATATTTCGAGTCCATTAGAGTGGTTCCAGAAAGATCATATCGAGCTGTACACTATGATCATTGCATTGTGCTCGAAAGACCTCTCTCCCAAGAAATACAGCAGAAATAATTTTTACACCAATTTTCATGGAATTTTATTCAATTGAATTTGACACAAAAAAATATAACATACCCATGATTAGTCGTTTTTCTTGCTATCTTTTCCTGAAAATTAAAATATATAAAATAAATAGCCCGTTGTGATCAATTATTACCTAAATAATAACCGTTGATCCCTCCCAACAACTTATTTTATACATTAAACAAATAGCAAATGTTATGAAAATATGTTTGGGTACAAGATTTAAGAATTTAATATTAGAGAAAAGATAATAATAATAATAATAATAATAATAATAATAATAATAATAATAATAATAATAATAATAATAATAATAATAATAAAAGTTTCAAGATATTGAACAAATATGATATGGATTGTAACACAATCCAACATAATTCGGTTATGTTTGATGCGTATGGGAAACTGTATCATTGGATGCACTTTTATCATTGAAATATTTCCAATTATGGCAAGCCTGCTTTCTTGTGACGTTTTCAAGTCTTGCATGCATACTGCTTAGAATTTCCCTATAAATAGTCGAATTTAAACTCCACCTAAGTGTCCTTAATTTTCATTCCTAAGACTCGCAATGTCGAACAACAACCACCTCCTGATGATCACTGGCAACCATTCTATGTTTCGTGCTGATAGTGGCGGTATCATAATACCTACTGTCAAGCGCTCTGATTTTCCCAAGGATTTCGTATTTGGCGCTGCAACTTCGGCTTATCAGGTGTGTGTCATATTGTTTGCATGCAGAGATTTGTTTAATTTCATTATTAAAAGCAACTTTAAATTCTTGAATTATGATGAACTTATACACATATATATTTATGCAGGTTGAAGGTGCTTGGAATGTACAGGGTAAAGGCAGGAGTAATTGGGATGTTTTCACAATGTCCGAGCCTGGTCTGTTCTCTCTCTTTACTCCTCCTCAGTGTGTTTTCTGTATGTTTTAAATAACCTTTGCTGAACGTGTTTCTTGGAGTGGCAGCTGGAATTGACGATGGAAGCAATGGGTGTACTGCTATTGATCAGTACAATTTGTTCAAGGTACACTTGAACAACTTAAGTATAGAAAGTTTTTCGAACAACACAATTCTCTTTGGCCAAATTGAAATATGGCCATTCATTAGCGCATGACTGTGGTGCACTTTAATTGAAATGTTGACGAGGTGAACAAAGACCCTGTTTGGTTTTGTTTAAAATTTGATTTTTAATAGATTTTGATAATAACGGATGTAATATGTCATTTAAAAGTTGATAAATGTGAATTCAATAAAATATGTTGCCAAAAGTCAATTGTTGATTTTGATAAATTTTTGTCAACCTCTTTAACAAAACTAAATGGGGGTTTAAGTGTCAAATTTATGAAAAACTCTCGTCAACTTCGATGAGGATATTTAGATTGTTTGAAATTTGTGCCGAGGGGAAAACATGAAGTGTTTAGGCCATGTTTGAAAGGCCAAATTTCCTATGGAACTTGGAAAATAAATTCATTTTCCTTGGTTTTGGCTTGTTTGATGAGCAAGATTTTCCCTCACATTCGTTTTCTTGGGGGGCTGCTCCACGCGCCAATCTTCCTTGTTTTTAGGGAAATCATTCCCCCCTTTTTTGTAGGAAAATGATTTTCTAGGCTGCTACAAATTTTTTTTTTTTATTGCAATGGAAACAAGTGTCATAATCAATTGTAAATTTTTTTTTTCACTTTAATGGACAATTTCCATGTAAAACAAAGTCAAACAAACACTAAATTTTGATGAAAAAATGATTTTTTAGGAATCAATTTTTTTTTTTTTTTTTTTTTACTTTTTGGAAATGGAAACAAATTTTATAACTAATTGTGGAAAAAAAATCACTTTAATGAACAATTTCCATATAAAACAAAGTCAAACGAACACAAAATTTTAAAAAAATTTCGGGTGGAAAATTGTACCAATCAAACACGGTTAATTAACAATTCTCTGTAAAATAATTTTTAGGTAATTATTTTCCCAGTAATTCATTTTTTTTCCACAATTGCAATCAAACGGACCCTTAAAGAAATTTCAATTGATACCTTGATTTCTATATTTAAAATGTCCTATTGATTGATGACACTTAAGATTGGTTTTTATCATTAGTTATGCTATATAGCATTATTATTGATTTAATAGAAGTACGTATTTTTTAAATATCTAGAAGTAGTCGATAAAATTCATTTTCACACTCTACATCTGGCATGTAATATCAATATGTCTAAATAGGTTTCTTTTATTTAACTGAAACAATGAGGTGAGGTGCACGTATTAATCCTCTTTTATATTACAGGACGATGTGGATTTGATGAAGAAACTGGGTTTAGATTCTTACAGATTTTCAATTGCATGGACTAGAATCTTGCCAGGTACCTCAAGGAGCTAATATATTTTATTATTGCACGGTGAATGATCTAGAATTTGTGTATCGTTTAGTTTGTAATGTCCAATGAAGTTCTCGCTAATGTTTTTATATTTTTTTTGTGTTTTATATTTGTATTTTTAGGAGGTAGAATATGTAAAGGTATATGCAAAGAAGGAATTAAGTACTATAATGATCTGATAGACATACTCTTTGCAGCAGGTAAGAGTCAATTATACATTTAATTATTGTATTTATTGTTTCTTTAGCCATTGGTGTTCATTTTTTTCACGAGAGTTAATTTATTTATAAAGCTTTTATTTTCATGATCTCCTTATGCACAAAGATTAATTAATTAATTTATTTTTTTTCCATCAAAAGTTTTGACTTATGTGCAAATTTTTATAAAAAGATGGTAGGGAGACTTGAATTTATAACTTTTGTATACTACAATATAAGATTGAAGCACCTTGCACCATGTTAAACAATATCATCTAAAAAGTCAATGACATGTTCGACCACTTAAGAACTAAAATTTAGATAAGATAATTCAATATTGTATCAGTTCCAAAGCTTGTAAAGTTAACTACTTGTTCCACTACAACTGAAAAATGGAAACCGAAACCTGAGATAAAACATTCCGCCATTACACCAATGCCTAACCTAGTTTTTGTCGAACTCACCAGCACAATTTCTTGTTGTTGGCGTTATCAAATCCGTCCTCCTCTCCGTCTCTAGGAGTACAAGTTCACTTCCATTATTGCTTCGTCCACTTAAGTGCCAAATATCTTCACAAAATAGCTTCCTAAAAATTCATTTTTCTTTAAGATTAATCACACTGTAAGTCTGCCAACGAGATTTAAAGAAACAGATGAAGAAAGAGCTACATGTATGCAGGCATAGAGCCCTGCGTAACTCTATTCCACTGGGATGTTCCTGAATGTTTGGAACTAGAATATCAAGGCTTCTTAAGCGATCAAATTCTGTAAGTAACTCAATCCTGCATGCGTCACGTTTTGTTGGGAGATACATGTTTAAGAAAACTAATTTCGGATTTGTCCCGTTATTTTTGCAGGCAAGATTTTCGTGAATTTGCTGAGGTCTGCTTTTGGAATTTCGGCGATCGAGTGAAACGTTGGATAACACTGAATGAGCCATGGTCCTTTACTGTTCAAGGATATGTGTATGGTAATTTTCCTCCTAATAGAGGTGGAACTGCAAATCTGGATGCGGGCATTATCAGTCTGATCAACTTCCCCATACATAGATCAAGAAGTGGGGCTCCAATTCCTACCAAAGACGGAAATGCAGGAACAGAACCATATATTGTGGCACACCATTTGATCCTTGCTCATGCAAATGCTGTTGATATATACAGGACAAAATATCAGGTAAATTTATATTTCGAGTTTCTGTAACAGTTTATATACATAGATAGATACATGATTTGTATGTACAGGGAACTCAAGGAGGACAAATAGGAATGACAAATGTCGCAGCTTGGTATGAGCCTCTTACTGACAAGAGAGAGGATGTAGAAGCTTCTTCAAGGGCCCTCCAATTTATGCTGGGATGGTAAGTAGGTGCAGTAGTTTATAGGCCTTAATTTCTATATTTAGTCCACTAACTAATTAATGTCACAAAAACGTACAATTTGTTATATCCAATGATTATAAACTAAAACCCCACACAGCAAAATAATATAGAATCTTCACAAAACAAAAAAACAAGTGCAGAAAATATATATAACGCCAAATTTGATGTATGGTCATCTAAATGTCCCTGTTGACCATATTGTTATTTTCGTGGAAGTCATCTATTTACTAATCTTAAATCAGTACACAAATTTTATATCTCGTAATTAAAAACAATATTCTTTATTTTTTTATTTTCAGGTTTGTAGAACCAATGGTAACAGGTGAATATCCACCAGCTATGAGAGAAAATGTAAAAGAACGTCTTCCTAAATTTACAGATGATCAAGAGAAGCTCGTGAAAGGATCATATGATTTTTTAGGCATAAATTATTACACCGCTTATTATGTTGTTGATTATCATATTCTTGGACCACCAAATTACGTGACAGACCAGGGAATTAAGCCTTTGAGTAAGTACACTAATATACATTATCAGTATATTGGACTCTTGTATGACAATACTCACTCTATCAATCTTTTGTAGCTGAACGTGATGGGGTACCAATTGGTCGAAAGGTATGCCTTTAACTAAGCCAAATTTGACATAAAATAGTTGAGACTATTGCAAATGTTTACGCTGTAAAAAAAATTTATTGGACTTGAAACAACTTCAAAAAATTATTGTAATCCATCATCATGTCCGAATTAATGTATACATTAACACATTAAAGTACTTAACATGATTTAATTAATTTCTAATGCTTATATAATATAAGAACATCAAATGACAATAATCTTTTGTATTAGGGCGGTTCCGATTGGTTGTACATTGTTCCTTGGGGAATTTTCAATCTCATGAGTTATGCAAAGGAAACATATCACGACCCTATCATTTACATTACAGAGAATGGTAAATAACTTATATATTTATGTAGTTAGAAATATCTTAATTTTAAATTTTTTAACACAATTGTCATTTATTGAAAGCAATATCTCCCATAATTTTGTACAGGGGTGGATGAAAAGAACAATAAAAGCAAAAATATTGCAAGTTGTCTTTCTGATGACATAAGGATTAAATATCACAATGACCATCTCTGGAACCTTAAAATGGCGATGGTGCAGTAAGTCATCGTTAATTTTAATTGCATACTAGTCATTATATCAATTCAACTCTAAACAAACTGAAAATTATGAAATTAATTGACAAGTTTCCTTTCCTTCTCAGAAAGAATGTGCGTGTGAAGGGTTACTACGCATGGTCATTATTTGACAATTTCGAATGGTGCGAGGGATACACAGTTAGATTTGGCATTTTCCTAGTAGACTTTGAGAATGGCCGTTTGACAAGATTCCCGAAAAGTTCAGCTCTATGGTGGATGCAATTCCTTGACAAGAATCAGACAAAGAACCAAGCTCAAGAAACTGAAGAAGGACGTCAAGGCTCTGGGAAAAGGCTAAGAATTGCTGCTTAATCCTTTTCATCTGCAATGTTATGTCGAATAAGGCATGTATGTCATGTTGTTCGGTTTGTTTCCTAATTTTCCTGTGTGGGCTGTTGCAAAAGCCACGTTTCGACTTCTTTAATTTGGCTTGTTTATCTTGCTTTGATGAACATGAAACATTCTATGTCAAAATAGAATGTTTTTGTTTTAAAATAATTCCAGAGTGTGGGGCTGTGTGCCCTTAAAGTATTACTGTAATGGATTGATATTTTTATGGACATTTAAATAAACTAGTGAGGATCGTGCGTTGCACGATTACCGTTATAATTTATGTCATTCCACAATTGAACAATGGCAAAAATAACATTAAATTGTTCCAAGTAATGAATATTCATCAGATCCAAAAAGGCACCAATTTTACTCTTATTCTCACCGAACCCAACATTTCCCTCTTATACTATTTCACTAAGCATGACCAAACCCTCCATTGCAGCCTCAAAATAACTGGGGAGAAGCACAATACACAGAGTTATTCACTACCATAGCATCAAAATGAAGTCCAGATTAGGTTTGTCATCAAAATACACAGAGTTATTCACTACCATATTGAAGCAATGCTGTAGTAAATCGAAAAGATACCAAGTCCACAAAGAAAGTTGAAGAAAGCACGATTTCTACTTGGTTATTGCATCAATTTCTACTTCTTATGTGGAAATTTGAGCAACTTGAGACGCATTTGAGTATAGGTGTCAGTACGTCAATGACGTTCATGTAAAAATCTTCTGGAAAACAACAGTCTCTAATGTAGGAATTCCTTCGTAAATGGTTTTGCTTACTGACCCAAAAGTAAAAGAGTATGGCAACATATATTTATTGGCCTTACATGCAAAGGACCAAGCATCTTCAGATTCAGTGTTGGATTAAGAACGAAATTAAATGCACCTGTAAAAAAAAGATTATAAGTTATATACTACAAAATACAAATAAGGAGGATAGCAAGTCCAGAATATATTTAGTTCGAATAAAAAAGAGAGTGGTGTATGAAGGCGTGATTTTAAAACCAGTTTGCAAAAAATGCGAGAAGTATTTGCAAAAGCATGTGTCGCTTCAGTAAGCAAATGCAAGCGCAATAGTGAAGACATGCCAAAACTAATGGTTATGCAACAGAGAATTTTAGAGAAAAAGAAAAGCAATTTTAATGGTAATCTCTACCTTCCATCAAACAGTGAGTACTTCTTGTTTCTGCATCAGCAAAAGATTGGTAAAATATTAATCCAACCACCTCAGAGTTGAAAGTGATTCTAATGATATGCAGCAGGAAATTTAAAAAATGCTCAGGCACAAATTCAGAAAATGGAACAAATTGCATATTTCGTTCCATTTTACAAAACAGTAGCCGTGCATATTTCTTATTAGCGGGGATGTTCACCATTTTTTACTTTAATAATATTCACCTCTGAAAAATCTCTTGCAGAATTGGCTACGACATTTGCCTTCTGAGCTGTAGAAATGCAATCAAAACCACTCTCCTTTTTGGCAGAAGGCCTGCATGTAAAGGGTATCTTAAGACTTTATACTCCACAACTTCTCTATTTATCAGGATGGCCCCCACAAACTAATTTCTGAAGCAACAAATTAAAAGGTCCAAAGCATCTTACTGAAATCTATATGTAATCAATATTGGATGATTTTTTAAGATTATTTTTGTGTGCAGAATTTTTTCAAATACTTCATAGTCCCACCCCAAAAATCTCCTATTCCATAGATGAAGATGAATCTTGAGTTGCCAAATAATACTGGCTGAGAAAAGTGTTGTAGACATTTTACCTTGTTTGACTTCTGTGGCTTTTATCCCCATTGGACTCGTTCGATTCTGTCGCTTTCTCCTCTCTCTTTAAGCCTTCATTGATGTCTGCAATATCCTCTACACTATCACCCCCTCCGTATCCAGTAATTCCATTTGCAGGAAGAGGAACTCCCTAAACATATACCAAAATTTATTACAGAAAACTCTCATCAGACATCAAATCATCACGTTTATTTGAACTTCCAAAAATGAAAAAACCAAAAGCTACTTGCCTTTGCAACAACTTGCACAAGATCTTCTGATTGAAATATAACTCTCTCTATCAAACTTCCATTCATTAAATTGGTACCTCGATTCCCCTTCTTAATCATCCTCGCTTTCTTTGGAGAATTTTTTTTTCTACATCATCAGTGTCAAAGAATGTTAAGTCACCATTTTAAGTAATATATCCAATAAAACTTCGAATATTTAGCAAGCATCAATGCACATGAATCATATTTTGTACATTAAAAACTAATAAATAGAATGTCTAAACAAATGACCTCAGTGTCTTCCGATGCCTAGATTCCTGGGCAGCAACTTTTTGTAAAATTTGAGATTTTTCATCAATTTTTGAGCGGGCATAAAATTTGAAGAAGAATCCTGATTCTTGTTCTAATCTGTAATTACCAGACATAAATGAAGGTTTCAAATGAGCTGAAATTAAGGAAGCCAGAAAATAGCTTTAAGAGCCCAAAAAAATCCATATAATTATTAATAAAGAGGAAAAAGGTAATTCCAATTTCATGAAACAGTTTTTTCAGTCAATTAATTATACTAATTAGTTGGTTAAGGAACAGTTAATGTATAATAGACTGATCAATACCAGTAGATACAAAAAGCACGTAATTTTTTATATTACGCACTTGCAATTGTTGAAGCTCTGGAAGAATGAAAAATTAGATAGTATCATGGGTGAACATGTGCACCTGCAAAAGCAATTAAACGAAAGCAATTAAAATGAATATTTGTTTTTTTATAATAAAAATTGTTGTGTGCTACACGAAGCAATTTTTTTGACATGACAAGTAAATTGATGAAAATAAAAAGATGACTTACATTATTGTCACATGGAAGAAACTGCAGATATGACTTCCTTATACACAACATTCTTCGTACATGTGCAATGCATTGTTTTATTTTCAGTTGGTTTCATAAGAACTTTGATACATTTACTGTTTTTTGCTCTTGATAATGCCACATAAAGTTGTCCATGTGAGAATACAGGTTCATGTAAATATAATCCAACAAAATCAAGAGTTTGACCTTGAGCTTTGTTTATAGTCATAGCAAAGCACACACGGATTGGGAACTGAGTTCTTTTAAATCTAATTGGATTCATATCATTTTCAAGAGGCACAAATGGTATACGGGGTAGAAAAACTCTTTTGTACTTATATTGTCCAACAGCAATTTCAGCATCAATTATATTTCGATCAAATCTTTTACAAATAAGCCTAGTTCCATTGCACAAACCTTCAGATGGATTTATGTTTCTCAATAACATAATTGGGCAATTTTTTTTCAGAATTAATTCATGTGGTGGAACACCATTAGGAGTTAATGTATTAAAAAAGTCCTCGTCAAATGATTGTAAATTTAAATTCATTGGTTCATCAAAACTGTAGTATTTAACAGAATCCCCTGGGAACTTTTCGATTAACATAGCATTTAGAAAATCAACGCTCTCATTTTTTGGACATAATATGATTCTATTAATCATAGCTTCAATATTATCTGGGTAGGTATTTAATTCAGAGAACACAACATCTATCAAATTTTCTACAGAAGTGATTTCATTATCATATGGAATAATCATTTCATCTGGAAATTTAATCATATTGCATGAATGTAAAGGTTCTATTCCATTTCCAATTCGAAGTAAAAACTCAGAAAAAGGTAAATCTAATTGAGCTCTCATATTTTGAACTAATTTGATTTTTTTAATAAATGGCCATAAGTACGAATTTACTAATGTTGCATCAACAATATCCTCTTTTTGTCCTGTGGGAACAACGGGTAGTATTTGACGGAAGTCACCTCCCAAAACTACGACTTTCCCTCCAAATGGATCTTTAATTTCAGTTATATCTTGTAACATCTCATTTAACGATTCAATGACTGCTTTATTTAACATAGGAGCTTCATCCCATATTATTAATTGTGTCATTCTCAATAATTCAGCTAAAGATGATTGTTTACTAACAAAAGTAGTCGATTTGCCACTAACCTGAAGTGGGAGCTTAAATCTCGAGTGAGCAGTTCTACCTCCAGGAAGTAATCCTGCTGCCACCCCAGAAGATGCAGTAGCCAAAGCTACCATTCCTCTAGATCTTACAGCTGCAAGTAAAGAACGATATAAAAAGGTTTTTCCTGTTCCTCCCGGACCATCAATAAAATACACGCCACTAATTTTCTTGAAAACATCATTTAAAATAATATTGTATGCTTCTCTTTGTTCTGAATTTAATTTGGTTTCACTTAAATGATCTTCATCCGAAACTAATATATGTAATTCGTCCGTAATAGTCTTTGAAACATGATCGTTTTGTTCTAACAAAATATGATGTTTAACTATTCCATAATCATTTATAGTTCTACCAGAAAGCTGTAATATGTCATTCAAATCATTTAAGACCTTTAATTCGGCTCCTTTAGCATTCATACCTTCTGTTGTATAATCTTCTATCATATGTTGTCTAAAATTATTCCATAATTTTTGGGGATCATGTGGATCACACAACGTCAAAATTGTGGCAAACAATTCACGTAATGTTGATGGCATTTGATATTGAGAAGCTTCTTGCAAACACATTTCACAATCAGTATCAACATTAAGCAAACCATGCAATAATGCAGCTTCATGAAATGTCGAAGCATGAATTCCGTTAACATTTTTTAAATCTACATAAGAAATAGCTCCCTTCACATGGTTTAGCAATTTTCTTCAATAATACCTTTCTCTTTCTATAATATTTACAGAAACAATTCGTCCTACTGAGAAAGCCTTTTTTTTTTTTTTCTCTCAGACTAGGTTTTACATTGTGAATTCCACACAAAATGTTCTGGAAATTCTCTATATAACAACATTTTTGCTCTAGAATTACTAACATTCATCCGAAAATATTCTGTCAACATTGTTTTTTTAAAATAATCTTTTTTCACAATTCCTTCTAAATCATCAAATTCTTTATATGTAATAGATTGGTAGTTTTCTAGATGCAATTGGAGAGCAAGAACACAAGGATTCATATCATATAAAAGAAATCCAAAAATTCTCCATACAGCTTCGGGTGGAGATACCCATCTAGCTGACTGGTACATTTTAATTTCATCATAAACAAAATCAAGGCCATTTTCATTAACAGCAAATGTAATTCTGTCGTGACCTTTATAAACATATTTATATAAGTATTTAACCGCTTGAACTGATGAACATATCTCAACATTAATATGGCAATTATATTTCGTTAATAAGTATGCGTTGTATGGAACAACCCACCTGTTATCTAAAAAATGATTTCTAACCTTCACTTTTTTCCCGTTATCTTGTAATTAGGGTAACAATTTTCATCCATAATAGTGTTTTCATTGAATTTTTTGGGAAAACTAAATCTACATTTATTTTTATTATTCATACAAACATTTTTTGCATTTAAAACTCCACATGGACCATGCATCATATGTTTAACAACAAGAGAATGTAGATAAGGATATTGAATTTCATCAGGGATCTCAGCACTGACAAATTTATCAACCAATTTAGGAGATGTAATTTTACAATTACTCTCTAAGATGAGTAAAAAATGCACATGTGGAAGCCCTCTTTTTTGGAATTCTATAACATATATATGTGCAGCAACATGCCCAAATATTTTTTCTTTAAATATATATTCCTTCAATTGTTCAAGTTTTGCTCTAAAAATACGGGCTATTAAATCGGGTCTATTTTGAGCTTCATCATTATACTTCATTTGTTCCTTAATTTCTAGCCAATTTGGATTACAAGTCATCATTAAGAATATATCAGGCTTACCAAATCTCTGGACTAAAGACATAGCATCCATATAACGTTTTTTCAAATCTCTAGGACCACCAATAAAAGATCGAGGCAAAACAATTAAGGGACGAATTTTACTACCTCTTTTTTCACCAATCTCAAGGCTATCAACAATTCCTTGATATAATTCAGCTCGAAGTACACTCTGATTATGTCTGAAATAATCTAATCTAGATGTTTCAATTTTCACATACATGTCAACGACGTATTGTTGTAATAATCTTCCAGAATGTAATAATATCGAAGTTGACGATGATCTTATTTGCAATTTATAACAATAGTATTCTCTACATGATACTTGCATCCTAGGTTTTTTACTCTGCATCACTGCATTTTTTTATTAAAAAACGTTAATAAATCACACTATATAAAAACAAAACATAATTGTATAAGATATGTTTTAATGCATAACCCAAAGTAAAATTGTTGCATAACATAAACTAACCCAATGTTTCTTTTTCAATTAGCTCCTCGGGAGACGAAAAATTCACTGGATCAACAATGTTTTCTTCTATGCAAATGGGTGGCCTTTTTTTGTCCGTATTTGTTCGATGAATACCTTGGTGCCAACCTGTTTCACCATAAGGAAACAGAAGTGGATATTGAAGTGGGTCATAACATCCATAATAATATTGTATTCTATTGTGGTTTCCATCTTTACAGTGAACTACAATATCACGCATATGAAGATCACCACACTCATCGTGATCAACCCAAATAGCAGTAACTTGTGAAACACTGGGTGTATTAAATGTCCTTTGATCAGTATTTGGATTACATCTTAATTGAATAGACTGATTTTCTAAATCAGGAATAGTCCCCAAAGTTCGAAAAAATGATGTATAAGGATTATTTTCTAAAATCTTCATCAATTTCACAACAACAGATTCAATTAACCATTCACTCAAACTTAATCTATTTTGCACTTCATTATCAGTATCAAAAAAGTAAAGCTGCAAATGAGAAGGACGATTGTCCCTTGGAATAATTTCATTTATAAAATGGTATACCTGACCCTGAACTCGAAATGTATAAATACCATTATAGTTTGTGCATAATGTTTTATTATAATTTACACCAAATGATGTCATAGAGAAGTTACAATTATAGCTTCGCACCATTTTTCGAAAGTTCAAAGATTCTTCAGAGTTTGAAGTAAACAATGTATATAATTCTAGGGGCACATCGTTCGTTTTTAGAAGAACTTGCCCATTTGAACAACAGAATCCTTTTGTTTCTCTAAAAACTTTAACAGCGCCACAAGATTGACAAATAGCAGTTTCAGGTAGCACATAAGGTTCTGAGAAAAGATTACCATCATAATGTCTCTCATTTAAACACCCTAATAAGAATAAAAAAAATTAAACATTCAGTAGTCAAATATGAATGAATACTAAATTTCGTTCAACCAACTCTACCATGACGACTAAAAAGAACAAACAGTAATAAAAATAAAAAAAAATAAAAAGAGCAATAGAGTGATCCTCACCAGATTGTTCTCCAGTTTTTAATCTCTTTTCGTTCCGTTGTTCATCACATGTATCTTCTGTTAAAGTAGCAATCTTTCGTGCTTGCTTAACACTCAATTCAGCTACAGTCGAACCCTCTGTACCTATATATATATATATATATATATATATATATATATATATATATATATATATATATATATATATTAAAAGGAATGAAGGAGATCTTAAACATAAATAGCAAGAATTTAATTTATATATAATCAACGAAATTGAACTTTTAACATATATAAAAAAAGAACAAAACTACAAATGAATCAAGAGGCCAATAAAATATAGATATAGATACAAACCAGAAGAAACCGTTGGAACAACGCCAAATTCCCGATTCCAATGAAACGATTGAGTTTGCCTTAATCTTCGTACAGATTGCCCACATTTATGTGAATGATCACTTCCTTCCATAGACGCGCTTCAGCTATATCCTACACAAACAACAAACTAAGCTCCTTTTAAAAAATGTACTAAAACAATGCGTCAGGGCAGGAAGCTCACATGCAACGAACAAACTAAAATGCAAATTAAAAATTATAAAACACTCACTCAAATATGAACCAAACATACACTAACGTGTATTTATTCATTGCTCATCAAATATAAAGATACCTCCAACTATCAGACAATGATTAATTTAATACGAAGGTCCGACATAGCAATTTTCAGTTAGAACACAAATATGCTGATACTCACCAAGTACTTGCTTCAATCATAATCTTGAACAGCAGTCCAGCCTCAGAAGTTCCCCAACATCTGCAGAGAACAAAGAAGAAATCAGGGAAAAATGTAAATACATTAAACTAAAAAAATAAAAAAATAAAAACAACTATTCAATTTACTACAGACATTCAAATACATTGGAGAATATCAAAGCTTTCTTCCAACTTCTACAACCTGCTAGGAGTCAATCAGCTAACCTATTACCTCATGTCACAGTTTGGACTAATAAGAGAAAATATTTTATGAGGTCATTGATTGGAAACCATATCTAGCACGACACAAACGATCTTAAAACCATTTTATCAAATATTAATGTCAAGTAAAAAATGTTTCTGAATAAACCAAGTTTCAACCACAACCCAAGCATATAAACGTATTTTCCCTAAAAATGAACACCACTCTGAAATCTCAGAGTTGAGAAACAACAGAACACAACAAATGAGAAACGACTGAACACAACAAATCGATCATAAAGAGCAAAAATCGACAGCAGTACAAACAAAGAAGATTGAACAGGATAATAATTACATAAGCATCTTAAAACTTCAACGTGGGAAAAAAAAAGTCTCAATAAACTTCTGTGAAAACTTCGAAATCTCGAAAATGAAATACCTTAGAGAGAGGAAGGAAGAAGTAACAACGCTACAACAAATCGAAAAGGGGGATCTGAAACTACGAAAATAATACACCACGGGACGCAGCAAATCAATCGCAGAGAAGAGGAACTGAGCGAAATCGAAAAGGGGATTTTGAATAGCGAGAAGAACACACGATGAATCACAGCAAATCGGTCGCGCAGAAGAAGTACTAAGAGAAATCCTGCGATACTTCGTTGGTCTACAACGTAGGATCACATTTACAAGGGAGGAAATGTGGAATTGATTAGGGTTTCGAAAGGGAGAGATGAAATCGCGAGCGAGAGAGAGAAGGGGGAGAAGCACCTAGAAATGGAATGAGAGAGAGGGAAGAAAGTTGAGGGCAAAAAAGGGACCAAGAGATATCTCTTATTCTGCGACTCAGCTTGGACGGCTCAATCAATCGGCTAACTCGACACGGCTCGGCTGACATGGCCATACGGCTCAGGAACAGTGGCAGAAATGTTCCCACTTTTAATATTGTAAGGGATTTTTAATTTTTTATATATTTTGTCGATTGGAATATTTATGGCCTGGTATTTTCAATTTAGCAAGCATTTTCAGATAATATTAGTCGTACACTGTTGAGCTCATTAATAAACAAGGTTATTTATGTCAATATGTAAATAATCAATAGGCTTGACTTTGTTATCTGAATTTGTATATAAGTGTGAGCTGTAATCATTTGGTACGAATGAAATTCATTTCAACCATTTTCTCTTGCCAATTCTCTTCTTCACATTTGACATCCCTCGGCAACTCTTCATGGTATCAGAGCAATCTATTGGAGCTTTCGCACAATGGCGGACGAATCAAATTTTGCAATAGATTTGGAAAGTCAGTGTGCTCACGGGAATTCATCTGGCCAAGCGAATTCATCTGGTGATTCGCCCATTACTGAAATGGCAACATGAGATAATAATTATTTTCTCAGCTGATTAATTTCTGATCCGGCAAGTCCATATTATCTCCACTATGGAGGTAACACTGGTATGCAACTCATTTATGTTGTTCTCAATGAAGACAACTATTCGACGTGGACTCAAGCTATGGTTATGGCAATGAGTGTTAAAAACAAAGAATGATTCATTCATGGATCTATAAGCAAACCGAACAAGGATGATTCACTGTTCGGTGCGTGGAGAAGGTGCAACCATGTTGTTTCTTCCTCGATCATAAATTCTATTCCTAAGGAGCTCTATCCTAGTGTAATACATAAAGATTCTGCGAGGGAGATATGGAATGAGCTGCGAGATAGGTATAATTACCAAGGAAATGGAACACGCATCTATGAACTGAAGAAGCAAATTGCTTCAATTTCGCAGGAAAATGGATATTTTAGTTCCTATTTCAACATATTCAAAGGACTTTGGGAAGAGTTAGACAATTACAGGCCGGAAGTTAACAACAATTGTTATAAGGATGAGGATCAGGTTATGCAATTTATCATGGGGTTAGATGATTAATTCTTTGCTGTTAGAAGCTAAGTTTTGTTGATGGATCCTCTACCTTCATTGAACAAAGTTTTTGCACTTATTCTACAAGATGAGAGGGATGTTGCTACTAAGAAACAGCAACATTTCGAGGCTGCTGCATTTGCTAGTAAAATGATGAATGGATCAGGTGCTAATTAGAGGTATAATTCATTCAATTCATTTCAGGGGAAGGACAAACCTATTTGTAGCCATTACGGGATGTTTGGTCACATTAAAGGAAAATGTTACAAGATAGTTGGTTATCCTCCAAGGCATAAATTTGCTAGAGAAAAGTCACCTATTGCTGGTGCTGTTGCTCATATTCCAGCTGACAGGAGGCTTGAGATTCCTAGCCATCGATCTAATGTGCCTTTTACACCAGATTAGTGCCAACAACTTTTGGCCATGCTTGTTCCCCAATTACAAGCACAATTGTCCACTAGTAACTCTAAGTCACAGGATATATCATTGGCCTCATCAGCCACTCCTGAAGCATCTGCATTCTCAGGTAATCAATTTTGTCTTAATGGTGATGAGAATGAAGTTAAATGGATCATTGATATTGGGGCGTCTGAACACATGGTATGCTCTAACAAGTACTTAACTGGAGTCACGTCTTGGGCTAATGCGTCTGTTAGGCTACCAAATGGAAATCATGTACATGTTACAAGTGTTGGCACAATGAAGTTGTCTGATGACTTGATTTTAACTGATGTTCTTGTGGTGCCATCTCTTAAGTTTAATCTCATTTCTTCAAGTAATTTTGTTATCAAGCACCACTGTTTTCTGATTTTTATGTATCACACTTACCTTGTGCGGGATCTTTTAACATGAAGGACGATTGGGATATGTAGCCTTGAGGATGGATTGTACCATTTCCAATCCCCTGATCATCAGAAAAATTCTAACTCCAAGAGCAAGCCATCTATCAGTTCTCACCAATCATCAACACACTCTGTCAAACATTCGAGTGTCCCCGTTTCCAATCTTCATTGAAATAAATTTACTGCAATTTCTTGTAATTCCTTAGACACCAACAATATCAGAAGCAACATTAACATTTGGCATTGTAGACTTGGTCATGTACCTTATCTTTATTGTGCCTATTGCTTCTCTTTGTACAACTTAGCATTCTCATATGCCCCCAACCTATTGGGTCCACATTCACTAGAACACCACAAAATAATAAACAGTATCAGTACATATCATTGCCTAAAAAGAACTTCAAAAGCTTCGAAGAATGACATTTTTCCTAGATAATTAACACTCATTAGTCTCTCAGCATGCCAAATCCAAACTGCAACTTGTGCCTACAGTTAAAAAATTGATGACGCAATTGTCTCCCACAAAAAATCAAGGTTTGAGGCAATGATTCTGGAATATATCAGAAATTTTCGAATCCATATTGACCACGTTTACTTTATGTACAATATAATCTTATCAAATTCACCATGCAAGAACATTTAGAGGACAAAGAACAAGATGGTAACTAGATCACGACAAAACTGAACATAGAATCAGCAAGTAGAAATGTCCAAAAATAATTTTCATGCTTCTAACATGCAAAACACAATCTTTGACTATCAAAACATAAGTTTGAATAAGAAAGAAGCTTGAAGGATCCCCATCCAGAGCTTAATAGAAGGTGTTAGATTTTAATGTAATTGGCAATTCTGTGAACAAAATTATTGAAATTAATATTGTTGTAAAAGAGTTTTTAAAAGTCAAAGGGTCAAGTTGTAAGTTAGAAGTCCTAGGGTTCGAGCATGGAACAAAGGAGTAAATGTTGCTGCAATTTCGCTTGCTTATCGCCATCTGTTGCTCGAGCGGTAAAAACAGAAGCTGCATCGCCCGCCTGTCTCCTGGACTTCGCTCGAGCGAGACATCGTCGCTCGCTTGTCGCTGAGCTCTTGCTCGAGCAACGATATTATCCGGAAAATCTAGTTTGCGTGTTTAAGGCTTTTTACACGGCCTATTCTACCTAATTGCCTTCGACTATAAATACCCCACGCCTTGCACGAAATTTGAGAGGTTGTTCATTGTGCCTCTTTTTAATAACATATTCATATTATTCTTTGAAAATTTAAGAGCAAGTTCATGAATTGATTCAATCCATTTACTCTTGAAATTATACAATCGCAGATTGGGGGAAAAACATCAAATCCATTGAATCCAAAACACATACTTCCTAAACACCTTTAGGAAGGTACTTTTTCAGTTGAACTTCAAAGGCTGCTAGAGGTTGATAGAGATTGGACTACAAGTCAGGAAAAGCACAAGAACGGGGCATTATTGGAATTTCACTTGGATGAGACAATTGTAGAAGATCGGGAGCTGGTGTGTTCAACTGATCTTGGAGGTTATAGAAATTAGATCGGAAGTCTTGTGGAGTTGGTTAGGCAGCATCGTACTGTAAATCCGTTTTATCTATAGTGGAAGTGACAGCCTTAGTCTCAGAGTTTTTACCCAGTTGGGTTCGTCAAATAGAGATTTTCTTTAAAATAGATACTACAAAAATAAATTGGCTTCAGGAATGAATTTTTCGTCGCTAACTTACGATATCCCCTGCTAATAGGCATCACAGACGACAAATGATCAATTGCAAATTCGTTGTTGGGAAAAAAAAATTTACCTACAAAATTTGCTTAGTAGAAGTCTTATCATTATGAACGAAAAATCCATAGTTCAAAGTCTCATTACTTTTACCAGTGGATAATCCATTTCTGATTACCAACATATGCAATCCCTTGATAATTATTCGTCGGTGAGAAGCTCTTTTTTAAGTGGTGAGATCATGTCTGCCCTAATTATTAGAGATAATAAATAGCGTTACTCTTTGAAGAACCACACTAATTCGAAATTAAGAAAAGTCTATATATTGGATGACAATAAATAATGCAAATCACGTTCCATACTAGGTGATGCGAATGGTCTAGGTCCACAGCACGGAAGCACCATCATACAACCAAAGGAAAACAATAAGTAGTGCTCCGTAGTGAATGAAATTAAAAAAAATGAACAAATAATTTCCAACTAACTAATTAATGTATAGTTAGTTGGAAAAGATAATTAGGGTTGCCCGGCTTAGCGTGTTTTACCATTGCGTCTGGCGTAATCCTCGGGAAGGGGAAAATTTTAATGATACGTCCATCATATATGCAAACGTGGTAAGACTTTCAATTCAAATCACGACCCTTCGAATCTCGAATAATTCAAAATGTTACACTTCGAATTTGTAGGCCCACTTTGTTTCTCTCTCTTAGCACCTAGGATATCGAGGTGTCACATTTAGAGTGGCTCGAGATCAGAATTGTCGTGATTTGAATTGATAGTCTTATTACTTGTGCATATAAGACCATCCTATCGAAACTTCTTTCGGGATGTAGGGCAGGGATGGGACCTCTATTTTTTCTACTTTTCGTAAGAGAAAATAAATTATAGATTTTTTCTTTGAAAAATAAGATTTCAATATTATTATTTACATCCTTTAATCCATGTTTAAAAAATAGAGGGCCACATTCATTACTCCACGCTTCTAAGATCAACTGTTGTTCTGCATGCTTTAAAAATAGAGGGATACTTGCATTAGTGCATTAATACATGCTTCTAAGATTAATATTATACTTGTAGGATAAAATCAAGATGAAACCCTGAGCAGAAACCAGGTGAAGAACATTTATAGAAATCTAATTTTATTTTTAATCTTCTAATGAACCACGAGAAGGAAACTCTCGTAGTATATATAGAACAAGAACAAGCTATTGTCCAATGGCTGATTGACAGCACACCAAGGAATAACAGTGGAGAAAAACAGAAAAGAAACGGAATTAACAAAAACGTAAAAAATGAAAACACGACTTAAAGCAAAGACGTCTTCAGCCAAGTTGTGAAGTCCTTTATTTATTCCTTCATCCCCCCCTCAAGTTGGAATTGGTGGAGATCAGCCAAGCCCAACTTGGAGAGAAGAAGATCAAATTGAGGAAAGGCCAGTGGCTTAGTAAACAGATCAGCAAACTGGAGACTTGAAGGAACAAATTGTGGTCGGATAAAACCAGACTTAAATTGATTTCGCACGACATGGCAATCAATATCCAATATTTTGATTTATTTCCAATACAACGATCTCAAGCATTGGACCCCTAACGCGTAAGATAGAAAAGTTAATCACGTGATAAAGAACAATTGAAAATTGTCAATAACAAAACATAACGACACTTGCATCATTCTCATTTTCCTATGATAAGTTCAGTAACAACACATGCTTCGTTCTCATGAACGCTTATATTCTAATAACGTCACATGTGTCATTATCATGGAACCACAACAGAATGATATGGTCAAACTTTCAATGTTACATACTTTAGGGAGTCGATTAAAATGTTGTTAATTTTCCCCACGAATGAACCATCCTTTAAAATCGGATGTAAGTGAAAATTTCGGAACGACACAAGCGTCGTTACTGGACATGAAAACGACACTTATTCCGTTACATGTCTAAATACGAGTATAAGCAATCACAGGCCATTCGTCCCATGAAAATAATAAATGAAACTTATTTATATTATAACATGCAAATGACATGTACAATGTTGAGATATATGTTCATTAACTTAATCAACACATATGAGTAAGACGACTTGTGCTCTCACTATATCGATAATATAAAAGTTATGTCATTTCAATCATTCTTTGTGGCTAGTCAATCTTTTTGTATTATACATGTAAGTGAGTCTATTATTAGAGGTCATTTCATTGAAAAAATCAAATTACAGCAGATAACGACTGTAATGTCGTTTTACGTTGCTAATAACGGTCAAAGTGATATGTAAATGTGATTTTCCAATATAGATATGATAACCCTTATTATCTGCAAATTTGAATTTGAAATTGGAGCAATTTCTGAATGGAAGTGAGACGAGGCTAGGGATGATGGAGTCCGGTGGTTTGGGTAACCAAAAAGTGAAAGAATGAGCTCCATATGTGGTTGCTGAAAATAGACAAAAATCGCCCAAAATTGGAGAAGAAATAATTTCAAATTTGAAATAAGCAAGAAACTGAGTTGAAGAAGTAGACGTTACTTTGAAATTTAGAAAAAAATGGTTGCATAGTGAGATTGAAGAAGAAAGAAGAGGTGAAAATGAGGGAAAGTAGGTGAATATTTTACTATTAATTGAAGGATAATATTGTCATTTGACCATTTAAAATATCTTGAATTTTTTCCTTTTCTTATTGTTGGTCAAATGCCATTTCTTCAAATACATTGTCCTACCTGACTATTTGACCAAATTTCCCTTTTTACATCATATACTAGGATTTTGACAACACATGATTGTCAATCATTGTTGTCAACCATGTTGTACACTTCAATTTATTCTTAAAATATTTATCTTACCCTATTGACATTCGGGGCTCTACCGTGTTGAGGTCATTTGGAGAGAAAAATTGATGGTTAGAAATTGGCTAAATATATTCCTGTTGCATTTTTCAATAAATGAGTCACATTTTAAATTTTTTAGAACCCCACTTGTAGTACATAATTTTTTTTTTACAGGTGTTGTACAGACAACACACATGGTGGGGCCCGCACAATTTTTTTTAATACATGTGGGGCCGCCACCTTGTGAGGTGCCGTAAGGGCCCTGTGAATAAATCCCCTGTACATGGGGATTTATTCAATTTTTTATTGTATGAAAAGTTTACAATTTTTACTCATTATCACATTTACATCTGTGGCCTTCCTTCATCACTCTAATTCTCAAACTAATAAAAGTTTTGCAATTTATGTTTAGAGAAAATTGTTAGTTTAGAGTAAAAAGACTTATTTATCTCTCCTACTTTTAAATAAGTCAAAAAAAGAAAAAAAAAAATTGGAAGTATTTATGAAAGATTTTTTTTAGGTAACAAGGATCATACCAGGATGATCCGAATTTTGAAGATCTAACGGATCTCTGTTTGAATATTCCTTTTCAGCTGCTTCATCTTCGATTTCTGAACCAGACGAATTTTGCGCCATATTTCACTCAGCAAATCAATTTGTTTTGAAATCAAAAATTTGATTTCACAGCCTGCTCCGATACCATGAGCAGAAACCAGCTGAAGAACATTTATAGAAATCTAATTTTATTTTTAATCTTCTAATCAACCACGAGAAGGAAACTCTCGTAGTATATATAGAACAAGAACAAGCTATTGTCCAATGGCTGATTGACAGCACACCAAGGAATAACAGTGGAGAAAAACAGAAAAGAAACGGAATTAACAAGAACGTAAAAAATGAAAACACGACTTAAAGCAAAGACGTCTTCAACCAAGTTGTGAAGTCCTTTATTTATTCCTTCAAACCCCATTAGGGAGGTTTGTCTTAAGGTGGACTATAATGAATTGTTTTATACTTCGCATTAGGAAGCTGTATAAATATAGAAAATATAAAAAAGTATTAAAAATATATTTTACTGGTTTAAGTATCATGTTGCATAGTACAAATATAGAAAACATATTTTCTATATGTTTAAAAAAGCCCTTTTATTTTTGCTGGTTAAATTACCTTTTCCATGCTACTTACTCCCTGGAAAATCAAGATTTATTTGGCCATCAAACATGGTTTCGATGAACCATGGATCAGTCCTCAAATTCTTGATCAGTGTTGGATGTGTAGTTTCTGCAGTCTTCACTGGGACACTAGCTTCAATGGCTGGGTCAATTTCTACCGGGGGGACAAGAAGATCCAGGCTCAAAATTATTCCATCTTGCTCATTAAATTCTTCTTCCCTCTTCTGGAGTTCTTTAACCTTTTCTTCTGCTATTGAGCACAAAACGTTCACTTGATTCAAGTCAAGTTCATCAATGCTTATACCTTCAATAAGCTTCATCAAATTTCCGTACTCTCTTAGATCACTCCTCCTTCGAATATTTCTTAATTTTTGTGTCTCTTCTTCTACAATCTTTATCAAGTATTTGTCATGCATAACAAATTTTCTCTCTCTTTCCATTTCTGGAAAGTCGAAAAAATGGGAAAGCCTTGCGATAAATTCATCTGGAGATGGCCATAAGGTGGTGTTGTTTTGTCCTGGTTTATGAATAACTATACCTATATCAGAATCAGACAAGATAGAAAGCTCGCTCGCGTTCTTGAGCAGACCTTCTGTCCTATTTCTTAGGACATAGTTTCTTTTACTCTCATTGGCTATTATGACACGTTTAACCTTTTTTCTTGTCATGGTTATTGGTTAAAATCTAGACCTTGCGATACTGTACTTTTGTTCTTTAGGTGGAAGAATATATAAAAGAAATTCTATTAATTTTAGTAAGAGCTTTATTAGAATTTAATATAGTCAACATTGTGTATAGAAAAGTTTGAATTGGCTAATATGGAAAAGTTTTATATATTTATATTGTCTAGTGAATGTAATAAATATTTCTGCGATTAGTATTAGATTTATTGATAATGAAAATCAACAGCAGCAATGTGTTACAATCTCAAATTCGTGGGTGGGAATGCTATGCAACATCTTGAAAATACGAACTCTTTGATTCTTGTTATGTTGTTTTCATTGAAGCAATATTTGTCCTTTATCGATAAAGAGTGGAAAATGAAAACAAAATATGCGTCCAGATAAAATGGGATCACTTCGAAACGTTGTTGGTGTTTGGTCGTAGATGCAAAATGCATATATGTCGCAAGCATACGACGTCGTAAACAAGTAATATAAAATTTGTAGAGTGTCGATCTGATGATGATTTCTATTTGTAATTTAAGTAAACTTTTGTTGACTAATAAATAAATACATCACAAATGGGTAAATGATATGTCATAATCACAGAAAAGTGAATTTCTGCTTTTGACCTTATATATTATTGGGAAAAAATGAAAAGCTTGAGGACATAATTGATAAGTTTTTATCAATTTTAAATTAAGATGTCTTAAAGTTGAGATTTTGAACTTAATTAACCATTTCTGCTAAAAGATAAGGGTATGTTCTATTTGCTGTTTTCAGGTCATTTTCAATTTTCAATTTTCAATTTTCGAAAACACTGAAAATACATTTACTTACCTATTTTCAGAAACGAATTTTCAAAAATGAGTTTAACATTTACAAAGAAAACGAAAAATGCCAAAAAAGTCTTTTTGGCCGTTCTCAATTAAAATCAAGCCAAAACTTCATTTTTTTTATTTTTGAAAACAATTTTTCAAAATGACAAAAAGAACGCATTTTCAACAATCACAAAATGGATACTCAAAACAAAAAACCTAAAATGAACTCAAAACTTAAAATTAAAACACAAATAGAACATTACCTAAACTTTTAGGACTTTTCAATATTTAAAAGTTACATGACCAGAGCTATTAACACTAAAAAGCAATTGGTGCTCCAGAGCTAAGTGTGAAACTAAAAATTTCATCACATTTGGAATGCTGATTTAAATTAAATTTCACACTAAATAGAGACCTAACTTAATCTTGTGTGGCAGTGAACTCATCTTTACGTATGCAACATTTAGCCTTAGTTGGCTAAAAATCAGAATTTTAGTAAATTTTGGTATAAATTGATTAAATGTGTGTTTAAAAAGTTAATATAAGTTATGAGTCTCATTAAATATGAAATTAAAATTAATGTTGACTTTGACTTAAATTTTTATTAACCTTTTAATATACCCAAACATGAACTTAATGTCAAATATTGAAGCGGGAGATTACAATATGTTTTCAAATAAATATTTTTTTTATTAATCAAATAAATAACTAATAATGAGCAAATTACTTATTCTGACACAATTTTAAGAATTACTTAAAAAGTCTTTTTTATATAAAAGTTATCTTTAAAGAATGTGACACCTTGACATCCTAGGTAGTAAGAGAGAGAAACAAAGTGGGCGTGCAATGTCGAAGTGTTGTATTTTGAATGGTTCAAGAATCGAAATTTTGTGATTTAAATGAACAATCTTACCATATCTGTATATATGACCATCTCATTGAAAATTTTCTACTTTGATTCCGAGGATTATGCAGAACACGAGTAAAACATGCTATGCCAGGCAACCCTAATTATCATTTCCAACTAACTATCCATTAGTTAGTTGGTTGGAAATCATTTAATCATTTTATAATTTCATTCACTATTTTTCTTTTTTTCCTTTGTATAATGGTGCTTCCGTGCTGGGGACCTAGACCATTTGCATGAATTGATGTGGAACATGATTTTGCATCACCTAGTGTGTAACATGATTTGCATCATTTATTGTTGTCCAATTTAATGACCTTTCTAAATCTGGAATTCTTGTGTTTCTTTAAAGACTGCTTCTATTTCTTATTTCTCACGATTAGGGTGGATGTGGTCCAGTTTCGAAGATAATCAAATCGAATTGAACGAGATCAATTGGGCAATAGAACCGAGAAATCCAACAGAAATTATGTAACCGGACAATCGATTTTGTTTGGCTCGGTTCCATAACTATGCTTTCAAAATTGTCATATAGCAGTGAAAAACACAATGATCTTATAAATCATAATACCCAAACCGTGATCTCACAACAACATATCAAGTCAAAGATAGGGGTGTCAATGGTCACGAGTTGCTCGTTGGCTCACGAGCTTGATTTTCCTTCTAGATGAGTCGTTGATCGAATCAAAACTGAAATTTAGGTACAAGCTGCTCGCTAGCTTGCACAGGTCAGCTTGCGAACCAGTTGAGCTGACTTGATAGGCTGCAAAAATTCGACTACAAAAGTCTTTCTATGCCTAGTGGCTTTGTGGAATTTGGAAGAATTGAAATAATTGCTGGCAAATAATGATATTACCGTGCAATAACTTGGGTAGATTTGCTACTTGCAAAAATGAACGATATAAAATTTTAATGGTCGATGTAAGAGTTCGACTCATTCTCCTTAAGATAATAATGCCCCGCACTAGTGTTAATGTTATTTCGGTACTCGTCTCCCAAGATACAACAACTTCGACTTGTAATATTAGCACTCCAAATTACAAAACGAATCTACTCATGTTTTGATATCTCTAAAATTGGTAGACTAAAAAGCTCGAAAATAATTTTCGAGACCGAATTGCAAAATATGTAATAACGTAGGGATGAATGAATATAATTTGGAAGAAAAATAAAATCAGAATTGATTTTGGAATGAATAAAAATCGGGGTTTGGGGGCCTTTATATACAAGTTGAAAACTTGTATCTAAAAGACACAACAACCGCCCCGTTTGGACAGAAGTTTAGCTGTCAACCGCTATCTTCTAGAAGAAACTATGTGTCACGCACAGAAAATTCGGGAAAATAAATAATATAAATAAATATATTATTGTTTTAAATAATAATATAATTCAAATATTATTTTATCAAAAAATATATATCAACCAAGCCCGTGACTTGTGCCATGCCAAGTTGATCGTCGACGACCACGCGTGTGTGGGCTTTGGCTCAACCTATTAGCATGTACATTCTCTCCGCTTCAAAGATTATTGGTACTCCTTGGGTCCCAAACCTAAGTCTCAAATTTGAGCGAGACAAAGTGGTTTCTATTTTTCTAGGTTGGATTGACATTTTCTAATTTTTCACCGATTTTATTCCCAATTTATTTCAACTTCAAGTTATCATCTTTTTGTTTTAATTTCTCATTCACCCTAAATTGGTTTTGAGAAAATAAATACATTACATTAATCTACTTAACAAGTAGAACATATTCGGCCAAAGAAATTTTTTGTCTAGCTAACAGGACCCACCAAAATAATTGGTCAAAAGTTAGTTAAACCAACAAATAAAAACCAATTTTTTTCCAACAATAATTTAGATAAGTCGACCTTATAAGGAACACGTGGATGCGATTATAATCTAAATAGGAACGACATGATAAGTGGCGCTGCTTTTTACAGTGTAATTGAAGGTGTGTATCACACCAATTGAATTTTGATTGAATTTTAAATTCTTTTTTATTTATTTTTTTCCTATAAATAGAGATTTTTCAAATATCATCTATTCATTTTCCACTATTTCTTTGAAATGATGAGAAACAGTCTATGACAAAAAGGTGGTGAGACTATTGCTACATTACTCCACACTGTCACTATGGTCATCAGTCATAATATGCAAAATGTAATTTCCTACATTATTATTCATCTTTAAATAATGATTTATTGTTCTTTAGATTTTTTATTAAAATATTATAAATACAATTTTTTTTCTTCCATTTATATTCGAAATCGTATTTTTCCAAATTAATGATTTTTCTATCTAAATAATATTTTTGTGAATCCAGGAATTCTTGATTTCCCAAGTTTATTCTTGAATTCTAGATTCTATGTGCTTTGAAGTATTTTTCATCATTGAATCTCATCATTGTTCATAAGGAGATTTTACCGTTGACTCAACATGTCCTGAGGTCGACAAAGATGATTTTAAGCTCATTGCAAATGAAATTAATCTTAATTGAGTGTGGCGTCTTGACCTAGTTCACACTATAAAATGTCAATATTTGTCTATTAACCCTCAATATTTATATCGCACTCGAGTAGTCAGAGCAGGAGTTCAACAGAATAACAGTAAGAAGGAAGAAAACGGGTTCTGGGAAAGAAAAGAAAGAAAGGAAAAGAGAAGAAAAGAGAAGAGAAAAGAAAAAAAAAAGAAAAGGAAAATAGAAGAACCTGTGGGAATAAAAGATAAAGAAGGAAAAGGGAAAGAAAAGAAAAACCCTGGGAAAAAATGCGTTACTCGTGAAATAACAAAGAAAAAACGTTTATTTAATCTTCATAATTTTTTACATCTTGCCAAGAATTTATGCGCAAATTGTAACTTTTACAACGGGCCATTATGCTGTGAATTTTAACTTTTTACGACGTGTCATCGATATATGTCATAAATATTTTTGTTGTAGTGTGATTATGTTCTAGAATATTATATATTTTTATCTCACATTAAATTTGAACCGAATGAGCTAACCATGGATATGATGTTGGAAATAGACTGATTTCATATCACCCTTCAATTCGAATTAACAAAAGTATTGAACAAGCCCCTAGAAGCTTGATGCAAATGAACGAATATTTGTTCAACAACTCACCGAATGCATATAAACTAGACTTTTGGTAAATGCATATAAACTAGAAAGTATAATTATTTTCAAAAATACCTGCTCACCGAATGTAGCATTTCCTATGTTAAAAACTTTCTTACAAGGCAGAATTTGAATTTTTTCAACCTTGAAGAGCCTCTCGAATCAGAGCCATGGTCGTATGACATATTTGTTGGTCTCATTTGGATTGAGAGTGCAAATATTATATTGAACCCATATTATAATTTTTCTTTGAACGATTTTCTTTTGTCTATCATATAATTATAGTTGGCCAGTGTCATCCTTGGTGGCGTGGGTCAAGCACTTAGCTAGCATCTATCATCGACACACACCATAATTCGAGTCCATTAGAGTGGTTCCGGAAAGATCATATCAAGTTGAGTACACTATGATCTTTTGATTGTGCTCGAAAGACCTAACTCCCGAGAAATATAGCAGAAATAATTTTTATACCAATTTTCATGGAATTTTATTCAATTGAATTTGACACAAAAAAATATAACTTACCCATGATTAGTCGTTTTTCTTGCTATCTTTTTCTGAAAATTAAAATATATAAAATAAATAGCCCGTTGTAATCAATTATTACTTAAATAATAACCGTTGATCCCTCCCACCAACTTAATGTATACATTAAACAAATAGGAAATGTTATGAAAATATGTTTGGGTACAAAATTTAATATGTTAATATTGGATAAAAAAAAAGTGTCAAGATATTGAACAAATATGATATGGATTGCAACACAATCCAACATAATTCGGTTATGTTTGATACGTATGGGAAACTGTATCATTGGATGCACTTTTATCATTGAAATATTTCCAATTATGGCAAGCTTGCTTTCTTGTGACGTTTTCAAGTCTTGCATGCATACTCCACCTAAGTGCCCTTAATTTTCATTCGTAAGACTCGCAATGTCCAACAACCACCACCTCCTGATGATTACTGGCAACCATTCTATGTTTCGTGCTGACAGCGGGCCGGGTATTGTAATCCCTACCGTCAAGCGCTCTGATTTTCCCAAGGATTTTGTATTTGGCGCTGCAACGTCGGCTTATCAGGTGTGTGTCATATTGTTTGCATGCAGAGATTTGTTTAATTTCATTATTAAAAGCAACTTTAAATTCTTGAATTATGATGAACTTATATATATATATATATATATATATATATATATATATATATATATATATGCAGGTTGAAGGTGCTTGGAATGTACAGGGTAAAGGCAGGAGTAATTGG
Source organism: Fraxinus americana (assembly GCA_035079005.1). Classification (NCBI taxonomy): domain Eukaryota; kingdom Viridiplantae; phylum Streptophyta; class Magnoliopsida; order Lamiales; family Oleaceae; genus Fraxinus; species Fraxinus americana. The sequence goes on from CM068726.1 coordinate 725,513, forward strand.
GATGTTTTCACAATGTCGGAGCCCGGTCTGTTCTCTCTAGTCTTTACTCCTCCTCAGCGTGTGTACATATTTCTGTATGTTTTAAATAACCATCGCTGAACATGTTTCTTGGAGTGGCAGCTGGAATTGACGATGGAAGCAATGGGTGTACTGCTATTGATCAGTACAATTTGTTCAAGGTATACTTCAACAACTTAAGTATAGAAAGTTTTTCGAACAACACAATTCTCTTTGGCCAAATTGAAATATGGCCATTCATTAGTGCATATGACTGTGGTGCACTTTAATTAAAATGTTGACGAGGTAAACAAAGACCCTGCTTGGTCTTGTTTAAAATTAGTTTTTTAATAGATTTTGATAATAACGGATGTAATATGTGATTTAAAAGTTGATAAATGTGAATTCGATAAAATACGTGGCCAAAAGTCAATGGTTGATTTTGATAAATTTTTATCAACCTCTTTAACAAAACTAAACGGGGGTTTAAGTGTCAATTATATGAAAAACTCTCGTCAACTTTGATAAGGATATTTAGATGGTTTGAAATTTGTGCCGAGGGGAAAACATGAAGTGTTTAAAGAAATTTCAATTGATACCTCGATTTCTATATTTAAAATGTCCTATTGATTGATGACGCTTAAGATTGGTTTTTAGCATTAGTTATGCTATATAGCATTATTATTGACTTAATAGAAGTACGTATCTTTTAAATATCTAGAAGTAGTGGATAAAATTCATTTTCACACTCTACGTCTGGCATGTAATATCAATATGTCATGATCCAGTTAGTTTTAAATCAACTTTAACTGAAACAATGAGGTGCACGTATTACTCCTCTTTTATATTACAGGACGATGTGGATTTGATGAAGAAATTGGGTTTAGATTCTTATAGATTTTCAATTGCGTGGACTAGAATCTTGCCAGGTACCTCAAGGAGCTAACATATTTTATTATTGCACGGTGAATGATCTAGAATTTGTGTATCATTTAGTTTGTAATATCCAATGAAGTTCTAGCTAATGTTTTTATATTATATATATATATATTTTTTTTTTGTGTTTTATATTTGTATTTTTAGGAGGTAGAATATGTAAAGGCATATGCAAAGAAGGAATTAAGTACTATAATGATCTTATAGACATACTCTTGACAGCAGGTAAGAGTCAATTATACATTTAATTATCGTGTTTATTGTTTCTTTAGCCATTGGTGTTCATTTTTTTCACAAGAGTTAATTTATTTATAAAGCTTTTATTTTCATGATCTCCTTATGCACAAAGATTAATTAATTAATTAATTTTTTTCCATCAAAAGTTTTGACATATGTACAAATTTTATAAAAAGATGGTAGGGAGACTTGAATTTATAACTTATGTATACTACAATATAAGATTGAAGCACCTCGCACCATGTTAAACAATATTATCTAAAAAGTCAATAACATGTTCGACCACTTAAGAACTAAAATTTAGATAAGATAATTGAATATTGTATGAGTTCCAAAACACGTAAAGTTAACTACTTGTTCCACTACAACCGGAAAACGGAAACCGAAACCTGAGATAAAACATTCCGCCATCACACCAATGCCTAACCTAGTTTTTGTCGAACTCACCAGCACAATTTCTTGTTGTTGGCGTTATCAAATTCGTCCTCCTCTCCGTGTCTAGGAGTACAAGTTCACTTCCATTATTGCTTCCTCCACTTAAGTGCCAAATATCTTCACAAAATAGCTTCCTAAAATTCATTTTTCTTTAAGATTAATCACGCTGTAATTCTGCCAACGAGATTTAAAGAAACAGATGAAGAAAGAGCTACATGTATGCAGGCATAGAGCCCTGCGTAACTCTATCCACTGGGATGTTCCTGAATGTTTGGAACTAGAATATCAAGGCTTCTTAAGCGATAAAATTCTGTAAGTAACTCAATCCTGCATGCGTCACGTTTTGTTGGGAGATACATGTTTAAGAAAACTAATTTCGGATTTGTCCCGTTATTTTTGTAGGCAAGATTTTCGTGAATTTGCTGAGGTCTGCTTTTGGAATTTCGGCGATCGAGTGATGCAGGAGGGTCCGAGTCAGACGAAGCTGAGTTGTCAGATAACTCGTTGATGGCGCTAACGTACCATGAGTTGGCGGATCGACGTAAGAATGGAAAGTAATCGACGACATTTCCTAATTGGGGTCAATTTTGAACACGTTTTGGTATTTTGGCCATAACTTTGGCTACGGTTGTCAGAATCACGCCCGTGACCCCAATTCGGAAAGCTCGTTTCGGCGCCCACGTCGTGGGCACCAAGCTATGCTCGGTGTGCATCGGATTCGAGCTCAAATTCAGCTGTTTTCCCTTCCGAATCATCAATTTAAGTTATTTTTTGCTATTTTTGGTAATATTTCGGTTTCCCTTTTGACATAGAATAATTGCTCGATTTGAGCCGAATTTTGGTGATATTGTTTCTTTTATTAAATATTTTATTTTGGTATGAATATTAGGATTTTGCTATTTTTGGCAAAATTCCGATTATTATTATTTTCTGGCTATTTAACCCGGCTTGTGGGTTATTTTCATTCAGTTGTTGAATAATAAAGAATTTTCTCGTTTTTCTTTGTGTTTCTCTTGCGTTCTTCTCTGTTTTTGTCAATTGAACCCAGCCTGCAGAATAATCACTATTCTGCCCGGCGTCATCGAGTGAAACGTTGGATAACACTGAATGAACCATGGTCTTTTACTGTTCAAGGATATGTGTATGGTAATTTTCCTCCTAATAGAGGTGGAACTGCAAATCTGGATGCGGGCATTATCAGTCTAATCAACTTCCCCGTACATAGATCAAGAAGTGGGGCCCCAATTCCTACCAAAGACGGAAATGCAGGAACAGAACCATATGTTGTGGCACACCATTTGATCCTTGCTCATGCAAATGCTGTTGATGTATACAGGTCAAAATATCAGGTAAATTTATATTTCGAGTTTCTGTAGCAGTTTATATACATAGATAGATACATGATTTGTATGTACAGGGAACTCAAGGAGGACAAATAGGAATGACAAATGTCGCGGCTTGGTATGAGCCTCTTACTGACAAGAGAGAGGATGTAGAAGCTTCTTCAAGGGCCCTCTAATTTATGCTGGGATGGTAAGTAGGTGCAGTAGTTTATAGGCCTTAATTTCTATATTTAGTCCACTAACTAATTAATGTCACAAAAACATACAATTTGTTATATCCAATGATTATAAACTAAAACCCCACACAGCAAAATAATATAGAATCTTCACAAAACAAAAAAACAAGTGCAGAAAATATATATAACACCAAATTTGATGTATGGTCATCTAAATGTCCCTGTTGAGCATTCACAAATTTAATCGGGATAAATAACAGGAGTCTCTTTCCTTTTTTTCTTTTGCGTCCACTTGATTGTTCAATATATTTTGACCATATTGTTATTTTCGTGGAAGTCATCTATTTACTAATCTTAAATCAGTACACAAATTTTATATCTCGTAATTAAAAACAATATTCTTTATTTTTTTATTTTCAGGTTTGTAGAACCAATGGTAACAGGTGAATATCCACCAGCTATGAGAGAAAATGTAAAAGAACGTCTTCCTAAATTTACAAATGATCAAGAGAAGCTCGTGAAAGGATCATATGATTTTTTAGGCATAAATTATTACACCGCTTATTATGTTGTTGATTTTCATATTCTTGGACCACCAAATTACGTGACAGACCAGGGAATTAGGCCTTTGAGTAAGTACACTAATATACATTATCAGTATATTGGACTCTTGTATGACAATACTCACTCTATCAATCTTTTGTAGCTGAACGTGATGGGGTACCAATTGGTCGAAAGGTATGCCTTTAACTAAGCCAAATTTGACATAAAATAGTTAAGACTATTGCAAATGTTTACGCTGTAAAAAATTTTTATTGGACTTGAAACAACTTCAAAAAATCATTGTAATCCATTATCATGTCCGAATTAATGTATACATTAACACATTAAAGTACTTAACATGATTTAATTAATTTCTAATGCTTATATAATATAAGAACATCAAATGACAATAATCTTTTGTAGTAGGGCGGTTCCGATTGGTTGTACATTGTTCCTTGGGGAATTTTCAATCTCGTGAGTTATGCAAAGGAAACATATCACGACCCTATCATTTACATTACAGAGAATGGTAAATAACTGATATATTTATGTAGTTAGAAATATCTTAATTTTAAATATGTTAACACAATGTGATTTATTGAAAGCAATATCCCCCATAATTTTGTACAGGGGTGGATGAAAAGAACAATAAAGGCAAAAATATTGCAAGTTCTCTTTCTGATGACATAAGGATTAAATATCACAATGACCATCTCTGGAACCTTAAAAAGGCGATGGTGCAGTAAGTCATCGTTAATTTTAATTGCATACTAGTCATTATATCAATTCAACTCTAAACAAATTGAAAATTATGAAATTAATTGACAAGTTTCCTTTCCTTTTCAGAAATAATGTGCGTGTGAAGGGTTACTACGCATGGTCATTATTTGACAATTTCGAATGGTGCGAGGGATACACAGTTAGATTTGGCATTTTCCTAGTAGACTTTGAGAATGGCCGTTTGACAAGATTCCCGAAAAGTTCAGCTCTATGGTGGATGCAATTCCTCTACAAGAATCAGACAAAGAACCAACCTCAAGAAACTGAAGAAGGACGTCAAGGCTCTGGGAAAAGGCTAAGAATTGCTGCTTAATCCTTTTCTTCTGCAAAGTTATGTGGAATAAGGCATGTATGTCATGTTGTTCGGTTTGTTTCCTGATTTTCCTGTGTGGGCTGTTGCAAAAGCCACGTTTCAACTTCTTTAATTTGGCTTGTTTATCTTGCTTTGATGAACATGAAACATTCTATGTCAAAATAGAATGTTTTTGTTTTAAAATAATTCCAGAGTGTGGGGCTGTGTGCCCATAAAGTATTGCTGTAATGGATTGATATTTTTCGTGACATTTAAATAAATATTTGGTTTTTTATATATTTCGTGGATTGGAATATTTATGGCATGGTATTTTCAATTTAGCAAGCATTTTCAGATAATATTAGTCGTACACTGCTGAGCTCATTATTAAACAAGGTTATTTATCTCAATATGTAAATAATCCATCACAGAATAGGCTTGACTTTGTTATCTGAATTTGTATATAAGTGTAAGCTGTAATCATTTGGTACGAATGAAATTCATTTCAACCATTTTCTCATGCTAATTCTCTTATTCACATTTGACATCCCCCTACAACTCTTCATGGCATCAGAGCAATCTATTGGAGCTTTTGCACAATGGTAGACCAATCAAATTTTGCAATAGATTTGGAAAGTCAGTGTGCTCACGAGAATTCATCTGGCAACGCGGATTCATCGATGATTCGCCCATTACTGAAATGGCAACAGGAGACAATAATTCTCTTCTCAACTTATTAATTTCTGATCCGGCAAGTCCATATTATCTCCACTATGGAGATAACACTGGTATGCAACTCATTTCTGTTGTTCTCAATGAATAAAACTATTCGACGTAGACTCAAGCTATGGTTATGGCATTGAGTGTTAAAAACAAAGAATGATTCATTGATGGATCCATAAGCAAACCGAACAAGGATGATCTGCTGTTCAGTGCATGGAAAAGGTGCAACCATGTTGTTTCTTCCTCGATCATAAATTCTATTCCTATGGAGCTCTATCCTAGTGTAATGCATAAAGATTCTGAGAGGGGGATATGGAATGAGCTGTGAGATAGGTATAATTACCAAGGAAATGGAACACGCATCTATGAACTGAAGAAGTAGATTGCTTCAATTTCACAGGAAAATGGATATGTTAGTTCCTATTTCAACATATACAAAGGACTTTGGGAAGAGTTAGACAATTACAGGCTGGAAGTTAACAGCAATTGTTATAAGAATGAGGATCAGGTTATGCAATTTCTCATGAGGTTAGATGATTAATTCTTTGATGTTAGAAGCTAAGTTTTGTTGATGGATCCTCTACCTTCATTGAACAAAGTTTTTGCACTCATTCTACAAGATGAGAGGCAAAGGGATATTGCTACTAAGAAACAACAACATTTCGAGGCTGCTGCATTTGCCAATAAAATGATGAATGGATCAAGTGCTAATCAGAGGTATAATTCATTCAATTCAATTCAGAGGAAGGACAAACCTATATGTAGCCATTGTAGGATGTTTGGACACATTAAAGGAAAATGTTACAAGATAGTTGGTTATCCTCCAAAGCATAAATTTGCTAGAGAAAAGTCACCTATTGCTGGTGCTATTGCTCAAATTCCAGCTGACAGGAGGCTTGAGATTCCTAGCCATCGATCTAATGTGCTTTTTACACCAGATCAGTGCCAACAACTTTTGGCCATGCTTGTTCCCCAATTACAAGCACAATTATCCACTAGTAACTCTAAGTCACAGGATGCATCATTGGCCTCATCAGCCACTCTTGAAGCATCTTCATTCTCAGGTATTCAATTTTGTCTTAATGGTGATGAGAATGAAGTTAAATGGATCATTGATACTGGGGCGTCTGAACACGTGGTATGCTCTAACAAGTACTTAACTGAAGTCACGGCTTGGGCTAATGCGTCTGTTAGGCTACCAAATGGAGATCATGTAGATGTTACAAATGTTGGCACAATGAAGTTGTCTGATGACTTGATTTTAACTGATTTTCTTGTGGTGCCATCTTTTAAGGTTAATCTCATTTCTGCAAGTAATTTGGTTATCAAACACCACTATTTTCTGATTTTTATGTATCACACTTGCCTTGTGCAGGATCTTTTAACATGGAGGACGATTGGGATAGGTAGCCTTGAGGATGGATTGTACCATTTCCAGTTCCAATCCCCTGATCATCAGAAAAATTCTAACTCCAACTGCAAGCCATCTATCAGTTCTCACCAATCATCAACACACTCTGTCAAACACTCAAGTGTTAAACCTGTTATATCATGTTGCAGCCCTGTTTCCAATTTTCGTTGTAATAAATTTACTGCAATTTCTTTTAATTCCATAGACACCAACAATATCAGAAGCAACATTGACATTTGGCATTGTAGACTTGGTCATGTACCTTATTCCAAATTGTCTGCATTTCACAAATACGTTCCTGATATTAAAATCAATAAATTTCTACATTGTTCAGTTTGTCTAAACAACATCGATTATCTTTTCCTCATAGTGAAACAAGAGCTTCAAAAGCCTTTGAAACCATACATTGCGATATATGTAGCCCTTATTCCACCCCTGCCTTGAATGATTCTAAATATTTCTTCACTATAGTAGATGACTATAGTAGAGTAACATGGACTTACTTGATGTGAAATAAGTGTCAAACCAGATCCATCATTAAGTCTTTTTATTCTTTAATTCAAACTCATTTCCAAAGAAACATCAAGATTTTACGGTTTGACAATGGGGCTAAGTTTCTCATGACTGAGTTTTTCCATTTCAAAGGCATTATACACCAAGTCAGTTGTGTAGAAACTCCACGGCAAAACGATATAGTTGAGAGGAATCACCAGCATCTCTCAAATGTTTCCCGAGCCCTCAAATTTCAAGCCAATATACCACACAGATTCTGGGGTAATTGCATCCTTATTGCATTGCTACTCACCTTATAAACAGAACATCTTCTTCTATTCTTGCTGACAGAACGCCTTATGAAATACTCTTCCAGGCTGCACCTTTATACACTCATCTACGAGTATTTGGCTGCCTCTGTTATGCTGTTACATTGAAGAGAAATCGATTGAAGTTTGATCCTAGAGCCACCCCTTGTGTCTTCATTGGTTATCCCTAAGGTATGAAGGCATATAAGATTTATAATCTCCATACCAATGTCACATTTTATTCTAGAGACGTCATTTTTCATGAAAGCATCTTTCCCTTTCATCATCCCAATTTCCTTCAATCTTTATCCCATTTTCAAGATCCTCCATAGTCTCAACTGAATATCTTCACCTCTTAGTCCCCTGCCTATCATGAAGCATCTGATTCCTCCTTTAACCTTGATGCGCCACTAACTCCATTGCTGGTAAAACAAAATTTAGTGTTGAGATTACCAAACAAACTTGGAGAAGCATTAAGTCAATTCCTAAAAATAGTTCCAAGACTGCTCTTGAAAGCTGAAAATTCTGGGCACTAGAGTGTCGTTATCATTATTCTTCTATACTGCAGAAAAATGGAGATTCAACTTAGTTTTAGTTACCTTAATAGATGGGAAACAGAAAAGAGAAACAACGTTAGATCTAAAGCTATGCTAGAAAAGAAAATTTTTAGGCTACAAAAATCAGCCATTGTTTTGTATTGAAAAGAGGAAAATTTGTTAACATTCAGACGAAATTCAATTGATATTAAGAGGATAACAACACAACACTTGCTATATCCTTATTTGTGAGAAAAAAATAACTTGTTTACAGAAATCTTCAGTAAAACGGTTTTTATTTGACAATTAAAAGTGATTAAAAGAGAAAAACTCTGATTTTAGTGTATCTAAATTGAATCTTGGAACAATAAAGCATATACTAGATGCATATCAACAATTCAATAAATTTTAGGAAAAAAAATCATTTGAAGCTGATGAATTTTAGTTTCACAAATCCCAAAAAAAAGGATGCTAATATTACGCCATATAATTGAAGAAATTAACCAAAATTAGAAAACCAATCAAACAACACCATCCATGATGCAAATATAATAAAAATTCTTTGATTTGCAAGATAATGAAAAACCAATCAAAATCTTCAATCGATAAATTAGGGGCAATAAGAAAAGTAGAACATAAAAAGTGAAGAATTCAGTTCACAGCAGCCAAAAACAAATTGCAGACAAAAAAAAAAAAATGAACCAGTTTCGAGAAAAAAAATTGTTCGATTCTTACAAATTTTTGAACTAACAAACTGAGCAGAAACAGAGAGTGACTTAAGCTTGAGAATTGATCAGAAAGAAAGAACATTCGTACCTGAAATGTGGTGGCTATTTTTGATCGCGGGATAATGTTTTTTGTCTTGTCAGAAGAGAGACGTTGAGAGGAAATTGAAATGGTCAAAATTGTATTTAGCCCTTGTTTCAGCCCCACTTTTACCATAAAATTCCATTCTTGTATCTCTTTTGATAACACATCTTTCAATAAAATAATATTACACGAAAATTAAAAAAAAAAAAATCTTATTTTCGAATCATACATTCTCCATTATAACACTATTGTAAAATGCATTTTCTGAAAAAAAAAAAAAAATCAGAGCTCAATCGATTGTCTAACAAGCTTCATGGATATCTTAGATTTAGTAAATTTAATAAGGGTTATACTACACTACCAGAAGGAAATTGTCAGAAGCTTACCGGATACTAATATAGGCTTTTAATAATATAAAATTAGTTCCTATTAAGGTACTATTTTGCCCTTACTTTCTTTATTTGCAAAATATACCATGTATCTTTTAATTATTAGATTGTTCAGTGTTCTATCTTACAATTCTCCCATTTGGATCGTAGGTTCTTAGAACTAATCCTTAGAATCTTAGTTCAGTATTTTCTTGTAATCGAGTATTGTTGCTTGTATTATTGATATCTTATAGTTTTTAGGATCTTATCTCATCTTTTTGTATTATTTTCTCTTTTAAGTTCTTCAAACAGTTTTCTAATTTATCTAGATCTTACTTCACTAGTATTATCTTGGATTCTTCCAAATCTTTCAATATATTCTCTTTCCTCTTGATTCATTAATCAGAATTACTATTTATACGATATTCCTTTACCTTTCTATCCGTTCTAAATATGCTCTATATTTTGTTAATTTTTTAAAAGCTCTAGGTTGATTTTCTTCAATTATATATTCAAAAACAATTCCTTCTGAAACTTCTTCTATATTTTCGTATTTAGCTATAACATCTTCAACCTTCTTTATTTCTTTACTAGTTTCTGCAGAATCAATTCTTATATTATGTATACAAACATAATCTATATCAGAATATTTTTTTCTAAGTTTTTCTTGGCCAACAGGAATTATATATTTATATTTTTCAACTATATTTAGTAAAAATGAAGTATCTTTTTCATCTAAATATAACTTGAGACAATAATCATTATATGTGGATGCTTGTGAAGTGTTCATAAAGATCAATAATAATTAAAACATAAACATATAAAATCATGTAAATAACTTACTGTAATCAATGGAAATAACTAGGCTTTCCCTCCAGCATGTTCTTATAATTGCTTTGCATGTACTTAATCAATCTTTTAAATCAGATGAATATTTAAAATGTTTTGAAATCATTTGGGTCTACAATTACTTCCGCAAAAGGCTTTTCAATTAAGGTTGCATTTCTCACTCTAGAGAACTAGTCGTGTTACTATAGACACTATCTCACGGTATTCAGAGTCTCTCTTTTCACCTCTATTCAAACTCTTTTTAGAATTAAATTTTTACTTAGAACGAAATTTTAAAAGATAACTTACACACAAGGTGCTACAATTTTTGTTAGAAAACTGTCATTTTCCCCTTAAACATTCATCAAAGATAGGTACTTTGGGATGACTAACATCCATTCAAAAATAATGTTTTGAAAATCTTTTAAAATCTCTATCGGTACTGCCGAGGAATCATGATAAACTTAACAAAATCCTTTTATGAAAACTTTGCTGAACATAACAAACTTCATCTTAATATTCATAGACTGAAATAGTACATACCTGCTCACTATATTTACATACATTTGTTACTCACCTAATAAAGTTTAGAACTCTATAAGTGATTACCTTATTACAAGCTTTGCTATCTTCAAGACTAGCTAATAGTTTTTTTGAATACAAGTGGTGTATACAGATTACATAATAGTAAATGCTTTGAGATGGTATTTCTTCCAGGGATATCTTGAATGTTGAGCCTTCTCTCCTTTTATAGAGGTCTTAAGCCATCCCTTTGGTGATAAAGAATCTTATTTTTATAGCTATCATTCCATTATCTTTGTTAGGTAGTGTTAATTTATCTTCACGGGTGTCTTTTACTATCTTTTGTTAGGTAGTGTTGGCTAGTTGGATTGTGGCATTTATCCATTATCTTCTATCTCATAGTGACCACAGTTTTTCTTTAATAAAGTAGTGATAAAATGTCACTATCTTGGATCCATTACTTTTCCATCCTCGATTCAAAGAATTTCGCGGGAAATTCTTCACTGTTGAGAAATGCTTGACTCATATCTTCTAACACAATGCTCACAATAGTGGTCACTGTAATCCCAGAGTGTTTTGGATAATTCCTTTGCCATATCTCGTGATCAACTAATTTGATTTGAGATTATAGTGGATGGTATATTGTCACAAATATTTTTCTATTGAGTTGAATCTCTTAGAAAGAGAGAATTTCCTATTTTTTTCCTTAAAAAAAAAAAAAAAAGAATTTGACGATCTGATTCTACATATCTTCATCTTTTGTCTTGATCCTTCCATTGGAATAAATTATATTATATTCAGATGGATATATCCATATCTTTTCTTTCTTAGTAATTAATTGAGTTACATGCTCAAATATTTCTTTATACCCTTTTGCTCTTCTGTAGGACATCATATTTATGATATCTTGATAACTATTTTTAACACCATTTTGACTGGTTGTTAAAAAATATTGATTTGTAAGTCCCAATTTTATGATATGGAACAATGGGTGCATATATTCAAGAACAAGATCCCATTCCATAGTTGTTGAGTGGAATCTGATATATATGTATGTACTTTTGACAACTTCATTATATCTTTTCACTGCCTTTCTGACATCACTTGGCAGTTGGGCTATTTCTCTGAGATCTTACTGGGATATATACAAAGTATATTTCCCAATTCAAAGTAATTTCTTACCCAGTTGGCTGGTGCTCATGGATAAAAATTTATCTTGTTGTATCTTCCATAATGGAGTGTTTTCATCAATTTTCCTATCTCAAAATACCAATCAGATAAGATGTTAAAGATAACAATAAAGAGTGTTACTTCTTCAGAGTTCACCTTTTAGGTTTTTTGCTGTATGGCATATCTTGACAATATCTTTTGGATCAATTTTGTCATAGCTAGCTGAGGTAAAGTTTGGCTCGATGAAGAGCTACCTTCGCTATTTTTGATATCTTGAGTCTCTTCCCTCATGGGAAGTTTTATATCTTCTTTACCAGTAATATTCCCTGCGAATGGATTCCTATTACTTTCTTTTCTTTCCCTTTATCCTTAGGAAAAGCGCAAGTGTTCACCAGTCCCTGTGAAGGGATACTAGATTTGATACAAGTATCTTCTGCCTCAAGGACTATATTCATTCTGTCTCGAAAACTATCTTGTATATTTTGAATTTCAGTTTCCAAGTAAGAAAGTTTTATCTCAAATATCTGAACTTTCGTCCTTAATTGTTCTAACTATATCCCTACTAAGATAATCAGGAAAAAAGTAGCTTATCCTTTTATATGTTCAATATGAAATTTGAAATAAGAAAACCAAATTTGAATTCTAATAATGTATCTATTGGCAATAGATGGATCAACATTATTTTTTAGAAACACTTTAACTTGAGTATTATCAGTTCTAATTAAGAACTTTTTTGGCAGTAAATAATCTTCATATTTATGTACTCATCGCTTTACAGCAATGAGTTCTTTCATGTTCATCTCATATCTCAGGACAAGAACAATTTTTTTCACATTTATATTCTTTATGATTCTTTTTAACATTTAGTATTGTACCCCAGTAATTATTTGATGCATCAGTTTCAAAGATAAAGAAATCTTCTTATTGTGGAATTATAAGTTTAGGCAAAATCCTTAATTCCTTTTTTACTTTTCTTATATTTTTGCAGTCTTGTTCTTCTCAAGACTATAACATTCTTTCTTAATTTTGGAAGGAGATAATTTTTTAACTTGGCACAATTTTCAATAAAATCCTTCAACATAATTTAATATACCAATGAAGTTTTGTAACTGCTTCTTATCTTTAATTTCTTCAGAACATTCTTGAAGACTTTCACCAATATGAGATTACAATTGCAATTCTCCTTCTTTATGAATAATCCTAAGAATTCTATCTCCGTTTTAGCTATTTCTACTTTCTTTAGAAAAAGAATAATTCCATGTTTTTTCATGATAGAACAAAATTTCTCAAGATGTTCAATATGTTCATCTATATTATTTGAATGAATAAGTAAATCATCTACATAAGCAATGCAGAAATGAGTGATTGGTTTGATTACCTCATCCATTCTTCTTTGAAATATCTCTGGTGCATTTTTCAACCCAGATGATATTACATTCCATTCATATTGTCCTAAAGGATTTGGGGTCCTAAATGCAGTTAGTGGTTTAATTTCTTCTGTAAGTACGATTTGCCAAAAACCTGGCTTACAATCGAATTTTGAAAATATCTTCTTGTTTTGTACTTGTTTAATAAGGGTATCCTTATTAGACAAGTGATATCCGTCAAATTCAGTTACTTCATTTATCTTCTTATACTTTATTAGCATCCTGGTTTTTTCTCTTTTTATCTTACTATAGTTTCTAACCATAAAGGCTGGACTGCTATGTGGGCTTTTACTAGGTCTAATCAATTTAGCCTATAGTAGTTCTTTTATTTAGTTCTTAAATTTTTTTTGATCTTCCACACTAGATATCATTGGTTTGACTCTCATTATAGTGTTTGGATTTATTAGTTCTATTTTTGTCTTTATTTTATCTGTACTCCATTTTTCTAATGAGTTTTCTAAATAGGTTTCAGAAATTTCTTTTTTCAATTTTTCTAACTTATTTTCTGTTGTCATCTTCAAAATTGTAGCTAGTTTAATTTTTTATGTATTCCAACACCCACCACGCTGGGTTTAAGAACTCTGATGATTAATTGCTTTACCTGCTATACTAACAGCTTTAGTTATCTTAGGTATAAATATTTTATGTGCACAAGGAGTTGTAAACATATATATGTTTATATATTGTGTAAATGGTGCATATTTTAGTAGAAAGTTTTGTATTGGTAAAATATCACATCCAATTGTGGTTGACATGTATATTGTATCTACAAATACTTCTCTAAAGGATATTAGAAAAAGTACTTGTGTAGCATATTTGCTATATATTACCTTGTTTTCACCTGCTGTTGTAGAAGTGAAAACCTTCTTTGAATCATATTTTCAGTATTCATTTGGTAGTACATTTGGTAAACATAAGCTTATTGTACTTTCTATATCTAGATAAGCATGAAATGTTATTATGCTATAACTTCTTACATTGAGTGTGATTTCAATATATGGACTCATGAGATTAGCATTAATTACTATTTCCATGATAACAATGGTTTCATATTTTCATCTATTCTTGATATGATGATTGGATTATCATCAATTGTTATTTTCAAATATCCTCGACAAATTTTAGAGGGACTAAATTTTTCAAGGAAGTTCATTCCCAATAATATAGGTGAACGTTTGACTCCATATAATTCATCTTTATATAGAATTATTTTTTTAGTATATTCTTTTTTATCCTCTCCTACAAATATAAAAGAGAATTTTATATATTTTCTTATTTCAAGATTATTTCCCAAATAATCCTTGAACATATATGGCTCTGATAACTCAAAATCTAATAAATGGCTAACAAATTTACCATCTACATGACTTTTATCGGCTTCAGTATCTGTAAGGACAAGAAGATTCTTCTTGTATCGTTCTTGATTAACATATCTTATCTTAATGTAATATTGCGAACATCATGGTTTAGCAATTCTTAGTTTCCTAAGTTGGCTTATTTTAGAGTCTTGTCTGGAGATGAATCTTGCAATAAGATTGTTTCCTTCTAGACTGACACTATTTCTTCATATCAATTTTCCTTCAGAATTGATTTCTCTTGCTTGTTTGTGAAAATTAAGCATTATTTGTTGAGATATTGTAACTTTATGTTCTTAATATTTTCTGGGAGGTATATATTGAGCTAATTCTTCAAAATCTTTATTTATGATAATATTATCAGTTATCTTTCTTAGATTATTGTGATGGCTAGTACTAAAAGCAAGAATTGATTTTATACTGATACTAATAGCCTTACTTTTTCGTAACATTTTCAAGTTTCCAATTCTATAATATAGATTGAACCTTTGGTCAATATTTTCATCAATTAGTGAAACCGCATAGTTTGATTTTACTGTGAATATTATCTTCTAGTAGACTAGATTTCCTACAATAGTTCATAATAGATCATCTATAGAATCTTGTAAGATTCTATTGTCCATACAATATATCTCTATTGGTATATTCATACATTCTTTGAAGAATCCTTTTATCATGATTTGAATTCCTCATATCTCAATACACTTTAGCTTGCTTTTTACATTTTCTGAAATTTTGGATAAATTTTGTTTTATCCATTCTTTTGTGATTATAGAGGTTCTTGCTTTTCCCATTGTGTCTTCTATATTGATAGGTATTTCTTTATGGTTCATACTTACAATAGTTTTATTTACTCTTGATAGTATTCCTAATAATTCTTAATAGAATACATCTCTTTTTTGTAAATCTAATATTTTCTTAGTTATCACTTCGTACTTTCTAGCATCAAAGGTGATTTCTTGGTTTATACATTCTATAGAGTCTTCAACTTCCTCAATTGTTTCTATTTCTATTTCCTGATCTATTTGTTGTATTTCTTGATTCATATATATTATCTCTTCAGAATTTTCTTCTGAAGATAATGTATCTAAATCATAAATACTACTGCATTCACTACTTAAATTTTCAAAATATTCAATTGGTTCTATATCACTATTATTTTGGAATTCTTCATAG
The DNA here is from genome assembly GCA_035079005.1 of Fraxinus americana. NCBI lineage: Eukaryota > Viridiplantae > Streptophyta > Magnoliopsida > Lamiales > Oleaceae > Fraxinus > Fraxinus americana. The sequence continues at coordinate 741,378 of CM068726.1, forward strand.
ATTCTAAAACTTTTTATATTCTATTTATCTTTTTTAGGACATTGAGGGGCAATGTGTCCTTCTTCATTGCATAAAACATCTACATTTCTTAATATAATTTGGTATGAGTTTTTTAGTCCAATTTTTTTTTTTTAAATATTTTTTATGTGGTTTAAAAAATCTTTTCTTAACCTTCTTGTAGTTTTTGAATTTTCTCTTATATTTCTTTTTGTGACATCCAAATTGTTCAACTTGTCATATATCTTTGGAGCAACACAAAGAGTTTCTTCTCATCTTGTATGCTTTCTTATTTTCTAAGGCTTCTCTAACCAGATGCATATCATTCTTTTTGTAAATTCAATCCTACATCCTAAACTATCTTTATTCACTAAATCTTCTTCTCCAAGATGTAATATTTTCTCGTATTCCCCATGGGAATGATAACTTCATAAAATAAGACTTTAATATAGGTTTATTTTCTTGATAATTTCTTTCGTTTAATATATAATGTATCTCTTCGAATTTACATGTGTATTTTTCTAGCTCACACATATTACGTATCTTTAAATTTTTCATTGCTATCATTCCGTCATTATATTCTTCTTGTTTTCTAGTTTCTTCATCTACTGTAAATCTATGTCCAAAG